>CM056051.1:113387069-113987069 GCA_029574335.1 Rana kukunoris | reverse complement strand
TGCCCATCATAAAGCACCCATGTTCATCATATGCAGTCTCTCTGCCCATAATATGCAGATTCTGAGCCCATCATATGCAGCCACTATGACCCCCCCCCCCACACTGCTCGCCATCTGACCGGCACTTAGACTCGCGCCTCCTGAGAGGCAGTACAGTGTTAGAAAAGCAAATATTAATTTGCTTTTCTAACATACCTGGGTGGACTGGGAGCGCAATGCCCTGCGCTCCCAGTCCACCTTTTTTGAAGATTATTAGAGACTATAGCTCTATTCGGGTGATGAAAAAAAAAATACCCCCGCCGCTGTAATTCAGGGGCCCGGTGTCCAAAAAGGGGCCGGACGCCCGCATAGTGGGTGGCTACAGCGGCCATGGATAGATTCATGCTTTGCATGAATCTATCCATTTTACATAGGGAGGGGGTGGTGTGACAAAGGGGGTGGCACCCATGCACCCTTAATTGATGTACTGCCACTGCCCCCTGAACTGAAGAGGCAATTTAAACCACATTTATTTGCTGAAATTAGACAATTTGATGTTCACTAAAATAGATGACTCCAACCCAATTGTAGACACATCTTTGGGCATTTCTGCTAATCGGATCACCGACTGCTCTTGTACTTACCGATCACACTAAATGCAAGAGCACCAAACATAAGGTTCCAAAAGCAACTTTTCCTTTTGAAATGTTGGTCAGTTTTGGTATGGCCCTCTTTAGAATGGTATCATCAGGGCTTTTTTTTCTACAGGAACTTGTGGGATCTCAGTTCCACCACCTCTGGCTCAGACCCTTTGGTGCCTGCTCACCACAATCACTTGTACACACAGAAGTCTGGTTTCTGTGTTTACAAGCAACAGCTTTGCACTCTGTGTGTAACCCCCTGAACACAAAAAAATCTCCTGCGCTCTGGTGTTTCGCCAAACCGGGTACAGCAGTATAGTCTAACGGTAAAGTCTGAAGTCTTGCAGCCCTCCACAGAACAAAGGGTGTTCATGAAGCTAAAACAAAAAAGAAAAGAAAGGAGGGCACACCGACCTTGTGCATTACCACTTAAAATATTTATTTAAAACAGAATAAAAAACAATAGTCCTACTCACAAAGGGGTATTAAGTAAGCGCTTTTCAGACAGCTGGACTGGACCTCACGGCAGCTGCCAGTAGAACCTCAGACATCTGAACGGCTGATGCGTTTCTGGGGCGTACCCCCTTCTTCAAAGCCTATATAGTCTGTGATACTTGGCAGGTGCCGTGAGGTCCAGTCCAGCTGTCTGAAAAGGGCTTACTTAATACCCCTTTGTTAGTAGGACTATTGCTTTTAATTTTGTTGGTAATGCACAAGGTCGGTGCGCCCTCCTTTCTTTTCTTTTTTTGTAACCCCCTGAACCCTGCACTCTTTATGTAATACAATCCTGGTATTTAATGCCACTTTAAGACCCTTCTACTGTTTTTGAAATCTGAATGGGGTCGTGGTTGAGTTCCTGCACCTATTTTCTGAGAAAAAAAGCTCTGGGTATCATACAAGTGTGCTGACTAGGAAAATACTGAGAGGAGAAGAGAGCAAAGTGGTCAAACAAATTACCTCATCTGTGGCTGATTCTCGCTGTCTGGTCAGCAGGCTTGGATAGAGAGAGAACATTACTTACTGTAACAGAGAAAGTGGTGTCATTTAGCTGTCCTGCATGGTAGGATGGTTTCAATCTCAGGATTAGATGCACATATATTCAAATAAATACACTCTGGCTGCCTCTCAACTGGACAATGAAAGGTCATGTCTAATTTCACTCACTCGTGCTAACAGTTCATGCTGAGAATGATCCCTAATTCCTCTCAGCATAAATTGATATTATTTGATAGTGAGGTGAAAAGAAAATTATGTCTGTCACCAAATAATATTTCAAGAGAAAAAGAAAAGGGCAGAAGGTGATTTTCCTTTTTCTTCATTTAAAAAAAAAAAAAAACCATAGGGAGATCTGATAAAGCTAAAACTTCAACACATATATATATTCATGACATAATCAAATCTGCCATCACTTGCATAAGGGAAAGTGCTTTCCTTCTTCATATAAGTCATCATGAATTTAGAGCAGCTCAGAAGCAGCTAAGAACAAATGAGAATCAGCCTGCAGCCACTCATGAGCTAATAACAAGCACTGAGTTAAAAGCACATCATAGCTACTGAAATGTGAGTCAAACCAACACAAATGCTTACTACAGTACATTTGGCTTGCTTCTGAATCTAAACAGAGAGAAAAGCCTGCACTTCAGCAATGTTCCAGATCAACCATTTACTGAAGTCCCATATCAGCAATAAGTACAACTACCCTTATTTTCAAGGTGAAAGTAGTTATGAGCCGAACACCCCTGTGTTCGGTTCGCACCAGAACCTGTGAACAGACCAAAAGTTTGTGTGAACTTTAGAACCCTGTTAAAGTCTATGGAACTCGAACGTTTGAAATCTAAAGTACTAATTTTAAAGGCTAATATGCAAGTTATTGTCCTAAAAAGTGTTTGGGGACATGTATCAATGCAAAAAAAGTTTAAATAACGGCCGTTTTTTCAGGAGCAGTGATTTTAATAATGCTTAAAGTGAAACAATAAAATTTAAATATTCCTTTACATTTCGTACCTGGGGGCGGTGTATAGTATGCCTGTAAAGTAGCGCGTGTTTCCTGTGTTTAGAACTGTCCCTGCACAAAATGTAATTTCTGAAGGAAAAAAGTCATTTAAAATCACTCACCTTAGGGTCTGGTATGGATATTAAGGGGAACCCTGCGTCAAATTAAAAAGAAATGATGTGGGGTTCCACCCAAATATCCATTCCAGACCCTTCAGGTCTGGTATGGATTTTAAGGGGGAACTCCACCCCAAATTGAAAAAAAAAATGCCGTGGACCCCCCACACATTTTTTTTTTATGAATGACTTTTCTCTGTATTGCCGGGACCCGACAATTCATTATAGCCGCGAGTGATTTTAAATTACCTTTTTTCTTTCAGAAATTACACTTTGTGCAGGGACAGTTCTAAGAATGGGAAACAAGCACTACTTTACAGGCATACTATACACCCCCCCAGGTATAAAATGTAAAGGAATATTTCACTTTTATTGTTTCACTTAAAGGAATTAATAAAATCACTGCTGCCAAAAAAAATGCAGTTTTTAAAACTTTGCATTGATACATGCCCCCTGGGGCAGGATCCAAGTCCCAAACACTTTTTATTACAATAACTTGCATATTAGCTTTTAAAATTAGCACTTTAGATTTCAAACGTTCGAGTCCCATAGACTTTAACAGGGTTCTAAAGTTCACACAAACTTGCCGTGAACACCCCAAATAGTTTGCTGTTCGGCGAACAGGCAATGTTCAAGTTGAACATGAGTTCTACACGAACTCGAAGCTCATCCCTAGGTGAAAGATATAGACAAGCTACAGGGTGAGGAATACCTTGGCTGCTTGTGATTGGCTGGTAGGATAGCTCAGGTGGGTTCTAGCTAGTATCAAAACACACCTAAGCTCATCCTTGATACTAATCACCCAAATTAAAAATAAGTATGATCAGCAAAGGTCTCACAATGCACAGACCAGGGTCATGGCAACAAAAAAAATGCTTGTAAATCTGATGCCTTCTTGTGCACATCATTTCTTTGGACTATTGATACAGTTATAAAAAATAAACTGACATTTGGTATGGTACTATGGAACAAGATATTCATAAATTCCATAGAAATGTTTTTGTAACTATAATAGGAAACTGGAAAAAATTACATATTTATTTCTGTAATTCTTTTTTCATCTTGATCTACCATATGTAACTATATACTTTTGAATCAAACCGATAACAATAAGAAAATATTACTGCAACAGGCAAACTATTTACATGCATATACAATTACAAACCAACTGTTCCATATACTGTATTAGGTATTTCATGTCTTGCCAATGAAAGCCCTCTCCAATCAACACCTAAATTGTTATTGTGATTGCTTTCTGGATGAGATACTTTTTGGCTGATCTCTGTCAGTCCTGTCTGTTTGGTTATGATCATTTCAAATTGCCAAGGTGCTTTCCAGGCTGACGTCTGTGCCAGTTCACCATTAGTTACACTGATGTCCACATTCTGTTTCCGCCAATTAGAGATAAATAAGGTGGTCACATGATAAAGGAGAATGAAATTATTATTATTATTATTTTTTTTTTACTTAAACTACACTATCCCTAGGTAACTCTAAATGGTTACAGAGCTAAATCTGCATGCATAGTGTTTTCATGCTATCACTAGTGATGAGCGGAATACGCCATATTCGATTTCGCGATATTTCGCGAATATATAGAAGAATATTTGCGAATATTCGTTAATATCGAATATTCGTGATATTTTATCAAAAAAAAAAAAATTGCGAAATTTTGCTAATGCGAAATTTTGCTAATGCGAAATTTCGCTAATGCGAAATTTCGCTAGTGCGAATGCGAAATTGATTGCGAAATTCTCGTCAACACGCGAAAACGGAGATCATTTCCTGGATTACTAAACTAATATGCACTAAACACTAACTCTACTTACACAAACTTATATGACTAAACTAAAGCTAATTTTTTTTTTTTTTATACACAAAACACAGAAGGGCAGAGAACGCATTCGCGAATATTCGTAATACGAATATTCGCATTGCGAATATTCGGCAACATAAAAGGATCGCCTCATCTACTCGGCCCAGGGTCTCTAATCATACCAGCAATGCTTTTAGACGTCGATGGAGATCACTAGGATGTGATCTGTTTTAAAAATAAATTTGAAAAAATACGAATATTCGCGATAGCGAATATTCACCGCGATATTCGATTTATTCGCGAATATTCGAATATGCAATATTCGTAACGAATATTCGCAATGCGAATATTCGTGAGCAACACTAGCTATCACCTACTCTAAAAAAAAAAAAAATCTCGCTATGTTTCTTCATGCATTCTGGTGTACAGGTAGCTTGAGCCAGGCAGGTAACAGATCTTGGCTCTACAGAGATCTGAAAACCTACTTCCCGAGAACTTTGGCAGTCACTAGGTTGCAAAGTTACACAGTGTTTATTGCAGGATTACTGTTATCTCCTACAGGGCAATCATCAATTAATATGGTAGCTGGCAGGAATTTTTCCAGACAGAGAAAGTAGCAAGGGCAAAGCACACCAGGGTTGCTTCCAAGGCTACATAATATTAAATTGATATCTTCAATAGTTCACCTTTAATGACCACTGTGCAATAGTTTTGTAGAACTGCATTCTTTTGTCTGCCAAACATGCATGTTTATGCACTGAGATGGCACCCTTGGTAAGGAAAAAAAGCAATCATCTCTGAGTGTCCCTAATCTTAAAATTCATTAGCAAGGCGATGTTTATTAGGTGGACTGGAGGATGGTCGCCTGGTGTCTTTGAGTACCAACATCCTCAGCTCCTTAGAGGTTTAGTAAGTTGTATTTATTACAAGTATTCTGTCAGATAAGGTCGCTGCAAAACTAAAACACCTAGAGAATACCAATGCTTGAGGGTGATTATGTCTTATTAGCAGAGTTGGATTTAGCAAGCAAGTGGCCAAGAAGGCAGTCATGCAGAATTGTCACATATCCCAGAGAACATGAGAAATCATCAGGGGATTGAATAAGTAATTACTTTCATTTCTAATTACAGAATGTAATTAAACCTGTTTCTTGTCTGGTTTGACCCCAAGTGCATCAGTGATTTTAAGGGTAACACACTGGCAAAAGTATCCATAAGTCAAAGATGTTATAACTAGTTTAAATATTTTCTGTGTATCCAAAATACTAAACACATCATACTTGACAAAGAGAAGTACCACAATTCATGGTATAATATGATATTGTTGAAAAACCATGCTTAACAGTTAGTGTTCCACAATCATTTTTTCATGTCATTTTATAAAGGTTCTTCTAAGTAATCTTAGGTAATATCAATTATTTTCTAATATAGTATTTTCTAGTATACTTTTCCAGGAAGAAAAAAAAGTTTTGATTAAAGTTGAGGTTTGCAAAAAAATAATATAAACTACAACATCACATGATAGTATACAATTCTGCTTGGATCAGTGCCTTAGTGATCTGTCGAATAGTAGATTTTACCATAATAGAATAATGTGTACAAACAGAGACAAAAATGAAAACCCATAAAAGTGCCTGTGCCCATGTCTAAAGAGAGATGTGCCTGCCTGATAACCTGATTTATTTGTTTTTAAGAAAGACAAAAACATATGCTTGATCTGCTCTTTATTACTGATTTATTAAATCAGTGATTTCTAAACAGGATGCCATTTGGGCTACTCCAGAATGCTGCAAGCAATGTACCCAACTTGCCCTGGATTAGCAACATTTCAATGATGTTGGCCGGCCAACCACCAGCACCATAAAACCCAAGCTCTAGTTCAGGATGCACAGTGTGATTTTATGCTATGGAGTTGGTGGTTGGACCACATGTAGCATGGCAATGCATGGAAACCGATTCAGGAAGCATGCAGGGCCATCCCCAGCATTAAGGAGTGGGTGGAATTCTGTCTCATCTAGACCTGTTCTATCTACTACTGTCTGCCATGCTGCTGGGCACAAAAGGTCAAGCTTTTATGGGAAGAGGGGATTGTGTAATTGATGGGCTCTGTTATGAGTAACTGTGTGTTGGGTGACTCTGTCATGGGGTTACTCTGTGATGGGGGGCTCTCATGTATAGGGTGTCCCTCTGATGTATAGTGTGATGGAGGCACTATGATGTAATGGGGGCCTTTGATGTGAACAAGGGTCTCTGATGTGATAGGGGACCTCTGTTGTGAAGGTAATTTCATCGAGGCAGCTGGGTGCATCGTCCCAGGCTCAGATTTCCTATTATAAGTAATGTTTATATATATGTGTGTGTGTGTTTAAATAGAAGGATAATGTATCATCACGCAGAGTGGAACTGTGGATACATAAAGATAATAAGTGTGCCACGTCCTAATATATGTTAAGGAAGAGAAATATATAGGGCTTTTTCATGTATTTTATAGGCACAGTCAGGGGCGGACTGACCATTGAGTCACTCGGGCACTGCCCGAGGGCCCCATGCCACTAGGGGGCCCCATGAGGGTTGCCAGGCTCAGTAAAACCAGGGACAGTATGTAAAAATCTGTGTTTTCCTTACATCTGTCCCTGATATGTCCGAAACCAACATGCTTTTGATGTGAAAATCCAGAGATTTTAGCTGCCCCGCCTCTGCACTGCCTCCTGGCGTGGTGACCATCTGTAAGCCCAGGGGCCCCATAATCTTCTATTGCCCGCATTTTGCGTTTTCTACATTGGTGCGGTTTTAATACGGTACTCCATAATACTCGTTGTTTTGGCGATTTTAATATCTACCATATTTCTACATACTTAATGAAGGATTTTGAAGAAGCGTAATGATACGCGAAACATGTCAAGTCATTTTCAGCTTTCTCATCCCAACATACATCAAGTCTAGTGGTCAAACCGGGTTATACGAATAATTGTATCATTGTACGCTCCTGGAGGGTCTTTGTTTATGGTTTGCTCCACTATTTGTTTGTTCTTTATCTGGTGTTAGAAGGCTGTTTTAAGTATGACGTTCTATTAAGTTCCTGGTGAACAATTTTTCTATGCTAATTGTATTTAAAAAACTTTTTATACTTTTTGAGAAACAATCTCTCCTGTGCATTACTGTGCCTATAAAGTCCATATATATATATGTGTGTTTTTTTATTGCTAAAAGTATATAAATGTATATAATGTTTGGGGGTTCTAAGTAATTTTCTAGCAAAAAAAAATATGATTTTTACATATAGGAGAGGAATGACAGAATTCACCCGGTATTGAAGTGGTTAAACTTTTAATACAGTACAGCATGGCACTGTGAATAAAGCAGCTCACAAACATTGTTTTTTAACTAGGTTATCATTGTCAAATTTGTGTGACCTTAACCACTTGACTACTGGGCACTTAAACCCACTTAATAACCAGACCAATTTTCAGCTTTCGGTGCTCTCACATTTTGAATGACAATAACTCAGTCATACAACACTATAACCAAATGAAATTTTTGTCCTTTTTTTCCCACAAATAGAGCTTTCTTTTGGTGGTATTTTATCACCTCTGCGGTTTTTATTTTTTTCACTATAAATGAAAAAAGAACGAAAATTTTGTAAAAAAATGAATTTTTCTTCATTTCTATTATAAAATTTTGCAAAAAAGTAATTTTTCTTCATAAATTTGGCCTAAAATGTATACTGCTACATATCTTTGGTAACAAAACAAAAAAAATTTAGATATTATTTAGTCTGGGTGAAAGTTATAGGGTCTAAAAGCTATGGTACCAATTACTGAAAATTGATCAATTTGATCACACCTGATGTACTGACATCCTCTCTCATTTCTTGAGACCCTAACATGCCAGAAAAGTACAAATACCCCCCAAATGACCCCTTTTTGGAAAGAAGACATTCCAAGGTATTTAGAAAGAGGCCTGGTGAGTTTTTTGAAGTTGTAATTTTTCCCACAATTCTTTGCAAAATCAAGATTTTTTTCATTTTTATTTTCTTTCCACAAAATGTTCATATTAGCGGGTTATTTCTCACACACAGCATATGCATACCACAAATTACACCCCAAAACACATTCTGCTATTCCTCCCGAGTATGGCGATACCCAATGTGTGGGACTTTTACACAGCGTGGCCACATGGAATGGCGCCAAACTTTGCGACTTAAAAATCCCCATAGGTGATGCTTTAAATATTTTTACTGGTTACATCATTTTAGTTGAAGAAGAGGTCTAGGGCCAAAATTATTGCTCTCGCTCTAACGTTCGCAGCGATACCTCACATGTGTGGTTTGAACACCGTTTTCATATGTGGGCGGGACTTGCGTATGCGTTCGCTTCTGCATGCGAGCTCACGGGGACAGGGGCGCTGTATGCCCAGAGTATTGCGGAGTATGCCCAGAGTATTGCGGAGTATGCCCAGAGTATTGCGGAGTATGCCCAGAGTATTGCAGAGTATGCCCAGAGTATTGCAGAGTATGCCCAGAGTATTGCAGAGTATGCCCAGAGTATTGCAGAGTATGCCCAGAGTATGCCCAGAGTATTGCGGAGTATGCCCAGAGTATTGCGGAAGTATGCCCAGAGTATTGCGGAAGTATGCCCAGAGTATTGCGGAAGTATGCCCAGAGTATTGCGGGAGTATGCCCAGAGTATTGCGGGAGTATGCCCAGAGTATTGCGGGAGTATGCCAAGAGTATTGCGGAAGTATGCCCAGAGTATTGCGGAAGTATGCCCAGAGTATTGCGGAAGTATGCCCAGAGTATTGCGGAAGTATGCCCAGAGTATTGCGGGAGTATGCCCAGAGTATTGCGGGAGTATGCCCAGAGTATTGCGGGAGTATGCCCAGAGTATTGCGGGAGTATGCCCAGAGTATTGCGGAGTATGCCCAGAGTATTGCGGGAGTATGCCCAGAGTATTGCGGGAGTATGCCCAGAGTATTGCGGGAGTATGCCCAGAGTATTGCGGGAGTATGCCCAGAGTATTGCGGAGTATGCCCAGAGTATTGCGGGAGTATGCCCAGAGTATTGCGGGAGTATGCCCAGAGTATTGCGGGAGTATGCCCAGAGTATTGCGGGAGTATGCCCAGAGTATTGCGGGAGTATGCCCACCAGAGTATGCCCACCAGAGTATGCCCAGAGTATTGCGGAGTATGCCCACCAGAGTATGCCCAGAGTATTGCGGAGTATGCCCAGAGTATTCCCCCCCCCCCCCCCAGAGTATTCCCCCCCCCAGAGTATTCCCCCCCCCCCAGAGTATTCCCCCCCCCAGAGTATTCCCCCCCCCAGAGTATTGCCCCCCCCCCCCCCCCAGAGTATTGCCCAGCATTGCAGAGTATGTGCAGCAGGGATGGCTGAGCAGGGAGGGATGGATGGATGGATCTGTGACTACATTTGTCACAGATCCATCCCGCAGCACTGGCGCTGCCATCCGCTCCCTCCCCTCTCCTCTCACACTGTACCGATCGGTACAGAGAGAGGAGGGAGGAACCGGCGTCATCAAATGACGCCGGTCTGTTTACATCTGATCGCGCCGTCATTGGACGGCGCGATCACGTGGTAAACCGCCGCTATCAGCGGCGATTTACCGTGATTCGTGACCCGCCGGGTCCTCTGGACCCGGCAGTCACGGACATTCCCGTGTGCGCGCCCCAGGGGGCGCGCGGGAGCGCGACTCTGGAATCACGTTATATAACGTGATCCCAGAGTTAAGCAACCACCTTGCCGCCGTTATTTTTCGGCAGGTGGTTGCTAAGTGGTTAAAGGGTCACTAAAGGAAAACATTTGTTTAGCCAAATAGCTTCCTTTACCTTACTGCAGTCCTGGTTTAATGTCCTCATTGTTCGTTTTTGCTCTGATGTTGCTGTAATTCTGCTCTGTTTTGGACACTTCCTGGTTGTCTGTTTCCTAATGACCACAGTACTGGGAGATTCTAGTTTCGTTTTCCTAACCATCACTCTCTATGGCACTGTCCAGCACAGAGGCATTAAATTACATGCAAAAACTAAGCTACATGCAAAAACTAAAGTGAAACTAGAGGCACATTATATGATTGATTTTTATCCATTTTAATCGTTTTTAAAAGGAATCAGTTAACTATTATGTATCTATACCCTGTAAACAGTCATTTCAGCAAAAAAAAATGTTTCCTTTAACCACTTAAGACCCGGACACATACGCTGCTAAATGACCCAAGGTGTTTTTACAATTCGGCGCTGCGTTGCTTTAACAGACAATTGCGCGGTCGTGCGACGTGGCTCCCAAACAAAATTTGCGTCCTTTTTTTCCCACAAATAGAGCTTTCTTTCGGTGGTATTTGATCGCCTCTGCGATTTTTATTTTTTGCGCTATAAACTAAAATAGAGCCACAATTTTGAAAAAAAAACACAATTTTTTTACTTTTTGTTATAAAAAAAATCAAATAAACTAAATTTTAGTAAAACATTTAGGCCAAAATTAATTCAGCCACATGTCTTTAGTAAAAAAAAAATCGCAATAAAAAAAAATAGCTACCTAGCGGGAACAGCGACACTAATACAGCGATCAGAAAAATGATCGCTTAGTGACGCTGGCAATAGGGAGTGAAAGGGTTAACTAGGGCGGTGATCAGGGGGTTAAAACTTTATTAGGGGGGGTGGGGGGGCTATCCTGAACCTAACACTAACTGTTTTTTACACTGCCTGTCACACTGACACTAAATGCAGTGATTAGATCACTGCATTCAGTGACACTGTGACAGGGGGGTGGGGGGGCGATCACAAGGGGTTAATGTGCCTATGTGAGTGTGTGTCAGTGTTGTGTTGGTGCACACTTACTTGTGATGTCTTCTCTCATCAGCAGCGCTGGGAAACAGCGCTGCGATGAGAGGTGACATCATTTCCTCCTTCCTGTGTAAACGCAGGAGGAGGAACTGACACAATGGGAGCGTGCTCCCATTGGCTGGGAGCGATCGCCGGGGGGGGGCGGAAATCACGGACATCCGCCCGCTCGTCGGCGATCGCTCCCAGAGGCAGGGGGACCCCCGCACGCCGCGGAGGGGGTCCCGATGGGACCCCCGAACCGCACGAAGGCGGGGACGTAAATTTACGCCCTTGTGCCTGTACGAGCCATTCTGTGGCCGTATATGTGCGTGCGGGGGTCCTTAAGTGGTTAATGACCCTTTAAGGCCTTTACCTTTTTTTCTAAAACAAACTTTCCTATAGCTTTCAATCGTTATGGCTGCTACTTCAAGCATAACTAAACTCTATCAACCAACATTAACAATTTGTAATCATTATTTTGCTAGACTTCATACGTAGATAAGAAGGTATAATATATTTACTTGTTTTAGATTTTTTTTGTTTTGTTGGTTCCTGGTTCCTGCCCAGACAACATTTTAGCTTTCGGCACTGCGTCGCTTTAACTGACAATTGCGCGGTCGTGCGATGTGGCTCCGAAACAAAATTTACGTCCTTTTTTTTCCCCACAAATAGAGCTTTCTTTTGGTGGTATTTGATCGCCCGTGCAGTTTTTATTTTTTGCGCTATAAACAAAAAAAGAGCGACAATTTTGAAAAAAGACACAATATTTTTTGCTTTTTGCTATAATAAATATCCCATTTAAAAAAAAAAAAAAAACATTTTTTATCTCAGTTTAGGCCGATATGTATTCTTCTACATATTTTTGGTAAAAAAAAAAAAAAAAATCGCAATAACCGTATAGTGACTGGTTTGTGCAAAAGTTATATTGCCTACAAAATAGGGGACATAATTATGATTTTTTTTTTGATTTATTTTTACTAGGAATGGCGGCGATCTGGATTTTTTTTTCGGGACTGGGACACATCGGACACTTTTGACACATTTTTGGGACCATTTACATTTATACAGTGAACAATGCTATAAATATGCATTGATAACTGTATAAATGTAACTGGCAGGGAAGGGGTTAACCACTAGGGGGCGGGGAAGGGGTTAAATGTGTATCCTAGGTGTGTTCTAACTGTAGGGGGAGGGGGGTGACTGGGGGAGGTGACCAATTGTATCCCTATGTACAAGGGACACAATCGGTCTCCTCTCTCCCTGACAGGGACGTGGAGCTCTGTGTTTACACACAGAGCTCCACATCCCAGCTCAATTGTCGGCAATCGCACGGTGTTCTCAGTAACGCGACGTGTGCGCGCGCTCGCGACCCTAGCCGCTTTAAATTACAGGACGTCATATGATGTGCTGTCAGCAACATAGAGTATCCCACCCGCCGTCATTTGACGGCGGGCGGGTATCAAGTGGTTAATGGAATTTTTATTTCTTTCATTTGGAGGAGGGGAGGAGCTAATTTCTCAGCTAAGTGCACCTGCCTGCATGTCTGAGCTATGGGCAAATGGATTCCACAAAGTATATGCTATATGAATCATCTGCCCTTAGTCAAGATGGCTATGGCTTTGAATGCTAAGGAGGTGTTTTTCTGAGTGATTTTTCAACACAATAAAGCATGGAGACATGGATGGGTGGGTTTTCTCCGAATATTAAAAAAAAAAAAAACAATTGTGTGGTGCTCAGATACAGTAAAGTTTAATTTTCAGGCCTATTATTGCTCAAGAAAAAATAAAACTGAAATAAAAAAAAAGCCTTTTTTTCAAGTTAAAATTAATCATATTGGGATACTGCTGCTGTATTAAATGTAAAAATTACAAAAAATCAATTACACATTTGAAATATGTGATGCCAGAAACCAGTGTTGCCTGGCATGGCCCATTGTTTTGTAGCACCACACACAACTTAAAGGCATCTATCTCCCAAGTATGGATATTTTTCCATTTAATACCTAAAATCCAGATCAATCTTTTTTCTTTGGCCCGGTGTTCCCAGTAAAAATAATGTACAAATTTTATACAGACATGCCTTATGGACTTCTATGGACCAGCCTCAAATCCTCGGTGGACTGCTCATGACATAAAAGCCCTGCTGGGGAGCATGTATTAAGGCTTTGTGGGGAGGAGCATCTCATTCTGTACCAACAAGGTGTTGAGCAAATTTAAATTATGGGACTCATTATCATTTACAGGTGAGATTAGCATTTCTACACATACCTATACAGTAGAGGTTGGAGGTTAATAGATGATCAGTCAATATGTATTGTATACATTGTATATGTATTATACACTTTATACACTCTTTATCTGAGTTTCTCCACCTGAAATGACATAGGTAGATTGTACTAGTAAGAATATTGCTGCAGTGAGAGGAAGCTGTATAGAAAATGAAGATGTGATTAGGTGTTTCCACCTAATCACATCTTCGGCACTGCGTCGCTTTAACTGACAACTGCACGGTCGTGCGACGTGGCTCCCTAACAAAATTGGCGCCCTTTTTTTCCCACAAATAGAGCTTTCTTTTGGTGGTATTTAATCACTTCTTCGGTTTTTATTTTTTGCGCTTTAAACAAAAATAGAGCGACAATTTTGAAAAAAAAAACAATATTTTTTACTTTTTGCTATAATAAATATCACCCAAAAATATATATATACATATTTTTTTCCTCAGTTTAGGTGATACGTATTCTTCTACCTATTTTTGATAAAAATAAGCATTTATCGGTTGGCTTGTGCAAAATTTATAGTGTTTACAAAATAGGGGATAGTTTTATTGCATTTTTTTTTTTTTTACTACTAATGGCGGCGATCATCGATTTTTTTCGTGACTGCGACATTATGGCGGACACTTCGGACAATTTTGACACATTTTTGGGACCATTGTAATTTTCACAGCAAAAAATGCATTTAAATTCATTGTTTACTGTGAAAAAGATTTGGGAGTTAACCACTAGGGGGCGCTGAAGGGGTTATATGTGACCTCATATGTTTTTCAAACTGTAGGGGGGTGTGGCTGTAGGTGCGACGTCATTGATTGTGATTCCCTATATAAGGGAACACACAATCAATGCGGGGTCCACACTGAAGAACGGGAAAGCTGTGTTTACACACAGCTCTCCCCGTTCTTCAGCTCCTGAGACTGATCGTGGGACTCCAGCGGCGATCGGGTCTGCGAGTCCCACGGTCCTGGTCACGGAGCTTAGGACAGGGTCGCGTGCACATGCCCTCGGCGCGCACGACCCCGCGGCTGGGCTTAAAGGGCAACATACAGGTACGTTGATGTGCCCAGCCGTGCCATTCTGCCGACGTATATCGGCGTGAAGGGGTCCTTAAGTGGTTAAGCACAAATAAAACAATTTCAAAATTTCAGAATTTCTGACCAAAAGCTCACATCAAACTTTTCTTGTCAGAAATTGCGATCGTGTGTACGCAGCATAACATACAGCATACACACAATCAGTCCATCCAATGAGAACGTTCCGAAGGACCGTTGTCATCAGTTATCCAATGAAGCTGACTGATAGTCTGATGTGCCTACACACCATCGGTTAAAAAAACCATCGTGTCAGAACACGGTGACGTAAAACACAACAACGTGCTGAGAAAAATGAAGTTCAATGCTTCCAAGCATGCATCGACTTGATTCTGAGCATGCATGGATTTTTAACCGATGGTCGTGCCTACTTACGATCGGTTTTGACCTATCATTAGGCGTCCATCGGTTAAATTTTAAAGCAAGTTCTCATTTTTTTGACCGAAGGTTAACTAACCTATGGGGCCCACACATGATCTGTTTGGACTGATGAAAACGGTCCTTCAGACCGGTCTCCTCTGACGATCCTATCGTGTGTACGCGGCCTTAGTCTTGATTTTGTTAAGAGTTTTATAGGGATTTTTTTTGTATACAGAAATAAATATTTGAGGATGGGCCATAGAAGTACATAGGGCAGGTTTGTATATGATTTGTTGTTGATGTTTTTTCCATGTCATTCTTGAAGTAGCATTAAAAGGACTCTCTCCATCCTGTATGCTACAGTATTTAAATCAAAGGTTAGGTAAAGTAATCATACCTAAGCTTGGATGAAGTGATAGATGCATGATTCAACTCTGTCACATCAGTTATTTGTCCTAATAACTAGAATGCAAGGAATAGAAACTCACTTAGATGCTCTTCAACCGTAATACTACATATGCAATCACGTGAAAACATAAAACACTCCATGGAAATTAGTTTTTCAATACATATGAACAGGCAAACATTAGATCTTGCTTCAAATAGTGCCTACAGATAAAGGTGATATACTTGAACAAATAATTCATAACATCGACATGGTGTATTTATTTTCATTATCTAAAAAAAAAAAAGAAGAAGATATTTGTCATATGGAAAAAAAGGAAACACACTCCTACATCTACCGCCACTTCAAATCCATGACATTAGAATCTGGTGTTACAGAACAGGTTTTAATGATTAGAGCCTCCTTGGGGAGGGAATGTATACAGTGGAACCTTTGTTATTTGAACCCCAAGTCTGGTGTTCTCTGTAAGAGATCTGTTGGAGCTGTCCCCGCAAATTCGCGGGAGCGCGCGCACGTGAATTTGCGAGAGTGCATGAATTCGCGGGAGCGCGTCCCTTGGCGCCAGACAGCTTATTTAAAGAGTGCACTGACCCCAGCCTAGTGCTAACGGATCTCAGCGGTTCCAGTCCCTGTATCCTGTGCCTGTTCCTGTGCTCCTGATCCCGGTTACTGAACCTCGGCTTCCTTGACCTTGCTATTTGACCCGCTTCACCTCTGACTCTTGGTTCCTGATCCCGGCTTCCCACGTGACCCTATTTCCTGCCTGATGACTTTGTGTCTTGCTGCCCGCTCGTTGCTGAACCCGGCTTCCCATGAGACCACGCTCCTGTCTCCTGTTTTGCTCCGCTCAACTTCCTGTGTACCTGCGACTTTGTCCCTGCAACCTGCTGCGACTTCGTCCCTGCAACCTGCTGCAACTTCGTCCCTGCAACCTGCTGCGACTTCCTGCCTTTCAAGATTCGCATCATCTGCTGCGGGCTTCCAGGGTTACATCTGCGGGCACTCGTGTCTCCCCAGGCCCTTGGTTTCCCTTGTCTCCACTCTCAGCAGGACCAGGGCCGGAGATTCAAGAGAGGTTGACCTCGTCATTTCAGACTTCACCCAGGTATGTGACATTCTCTTTGCAAATGCCAATTATTCCATGACTGGTCAAATCAGCTAATTCAACTTAAGTGGAGACCGAAGGGCAGTTATACAAAATGCCTACAAATCATTTCAGGTGGGAATGTCAGCGTTTGATACCAAAGGTTTTTATACTTTTTGCATAGTAAACCATTACATCCACTGATATTTTTGTAAAGTTAATGACTAAAAAGGCATTTTTTGCCTGTTAATGCATGTTTACCTTCACCTGTTTGAATAAAAATCCAATATTCCCTTGTTAAAATATGTTTAAAAAGTCAACAATTTCCATGGGGTGTACATTATTTTTCACATGACTGTATGTAATGATCCTAAAATCACTACTAATTTATTTATTTACACACAATAAATAATCATGTATACATTTTAATGTCTGTGTGTTTAGTGTGGGAGCCAGAATGTTTACCACATGCACTTAAAGCTCTAGCTTGCAGAAAAATGTGTAATGAAGTCTAAATTCATGAAATAAACATAGGGGCAGATTCACATAGATGTAATCTTCCGCTGCGTAATCGAAATACGCTACGCTGCCGTCTATCACCAGACTCTACGCCGAATTCAGGTAGTTTTTTTGCGCGTACGCTATGTATCGTATTTTTTTTCCGCCGCGCAATCGAAATACGTGAAGGGGGCGTGAAGCAAAATTTCCCCGCGACGATTTGCTCTGTTCAGGAATTTCCCGCCGTGCATCGCGAAATCACGTCGTGAGCATTCGTTGTTTGAAGCGGCGTTTACGAACATTCCTATTCCCGGACGACTTACGTTAAAAATAATAAAAGAAATCGAAAAACGTTTAAATTCGACGCGGGAACGACGGCCATTAACATGGGCTGTCTAATATTAGACAGCAAAAAGCTGGTATAGTGAAACGGAAAAAAAAGATGACTAAAGGTGCCGTAAAGATTGCGTTTGAAGAGCGAAATTTTGTGGATTCCAGGCAAAAGCTCATAGCATACCATGAAGGTGAAAAACAACAGGAAGTAGTGGCCGCAATTTTCAGGCAGCGTAGTTAAGGCGTTAACACGTAATAAAGTCGAAATTTAGCACGCAGGTTCTTTTCATGGTTTGAATTTCGAAGCGTAAAAACGCTCGTAAATCAAATTACTCCTGTCTAACAACATTTACACAGGCGTAATCGCTTTGTGAATCTAGGCCATAGATTATAAACTCTTGCTAATGAACAAAGGTCAATGTATTTCAGGAATCAAAATTTCTTTATATCTCTTAGCAAAATTGTGGAAATGTATTTAATATTAGACATGCAGAAAAAAAAGAATAATTATGAATCAATAAATATGTTATTATTTAAAAGTTAAAAAATACATTTATGTACCAAACACATCTATTAAAAATAGATGTTTCTATTTTTTTAATTTTGGATGTGCACTTCTTTGCAGCAGCAGTAATTTCTGCGAGTGCACACTGATCCATAGCTCTGCTCAAGACTGGCCTCTTTAGTACAACTTCTTGGACAACCTGGATGCTGGCCATTATAGTCAGTGTCCATTCTCCATTGAAAATAGGAAATCATATCAGACACACGGAGCCAGATTTACAGAGCCATTACGCCGGCGTTCTAGGAGATGCGCGGCGTAAGTCTAATTCTGCGCATGCGTATCAATGCGCCGCATCCCCAAAACGATATACGCATGAAATCTAATTTCGATAGACCGGCGTATCCGTGCGTGCAAAACTGCGCTAGACACACCATTGATTTGCTGTTTAAATATGCAAATGAGGGAGTTACGGGGATCCACAAAAGTAAGTTGGTGCAGCGCAGGCTACGCGCTGTGCGCAACAGCTGCACGTCCTGTCTAAAATTAGTCCATATAAAAGGTGGAATAAAATTAGACAATCCGTCTACATGTCAGCTAAAGCAACACTGTTAGTGAGGAGCTGAGCAGTCACACTTGCTGCACAACAAACTGTATGCCAACATGCCAGGGGCATCCATGCTCATAGCTATACTACTGACTTTAGATGAGCAAAGAAGGAGGAGGGCACAGAGGAGGGCACGGGAGAGGATTTTTTTTTTCCAAAAACTTTTTTTTTGCTTTTATAAACATTTAAAAAAAAATATACATACATATATACATCAATACATAACATACATACAAATTACAAACACAGTCTCACTATCTTTCAATAGCCCTTTAAAACCTTGATGGATATAATAATCTAATCTGATACAAGCCCCTCACTCTTCACTTGATATATCACACACGCATAGACATCTTTGGCATGAGTGATTCTGAGGTGTCTCGCATCTTCAGATTCACCCCTCATGCTATCCTGGAATTAACCACAACCCTGCAGGAGGACATCACCAGCCCAACACATAACACCACCCATGACACCCATGACAGCTACATATACAATCCTAGCCCCATCCCCACAGATTTCGAACAGAACATGTATGGGGACAGCTGGCTGGTTGGTGAGTGACATGGGTGGCAGGCATGACTGTCCCCCTATGATGCTGAAATCACAAGGGGCACATGCACTACTAACATCCTCCTGTCTTATCCCTTTCAGGGTGACTCTGCATATGCACTGGGACCCCATCTCATGACTCCTATCCGGAACCCCCCATGGTACCCTGTTGTATTCCCCAAACTTTGTATGCCAGATCATTGGTGCATGTTGCATGCTGCACAACTTCGCAGTGAGAAAGGGCCTGGAGATTGACATACGTGATGACCTGACTCCTGAACCAGACAATCCCCCCCTAACCGAGGATACCCCATCTTCTGAGGGAAGAGCAGCCAGGAGACAGCTCACATTAGGCATCTTTGCACGTTAAACACACACATTAATCATGGCACAATGAGAATGCATGCATGCACACCACTGTGGTCCCTAGCACAGACACATCACATCCTCATCACATTGGATTGGCACAAGCCCACCATGCAGGCTCCAATTATGTCACTGTACATTCATACACCATTCACACGGACCTGGGGATCACTTCTCCACCACAAATGAGGGTGACACCCCTTTTCCGGCAGGAATGTCACCCCCACATTCCAAAATCATTCACAAACAGAACCAAAAAAAAATGACCAGCAAAAGAAAAATGCCCAGCAAAAATGTAATAATAAAAAAAAAAAAACAACAAAGGAAACACAGAAAAGACAAAAATCACTCTGCAAAACAGTCACCAAATATCTCAAAGACACGTCACAAACAAACAAACGCTAATAAACAACAGGACAAAAGCACCTTGCTGTATAGGGAGGGATACAAAGGGATGTACTTTTGCAAAGGAAGGGCGTTTGTCTCTGTCTATTTAAGCTCTCTGCGTAGCTCACTAAGTTGCCCGGGTCCACTTCCAATTTCACTGAATGCGCCGTTCCCGAGTTGTGAGCATGCGCACAGAGGTGCTGACCATGGTCTGCTTCATGTGAGCATGTGCGATCCGGTCGGCCCTTCATTTGCATGGGGTCACGACTCATTTCAATGAAACACGCCCACGTCCTTCCCAATTTGAATTACTCCGCCTTACGCCTCGGAATTTACGTTACACCGGCGCTAATTTCTGAGCAAATACTACGAGGATACGGTGATTGCGCCTCTACATTGCGCCGGTCTAACGTAAAGGAGGTGCGCTACGCCGGTCAAAATATGCGCCAATGTACGTGAATCTGGCCCACTCTACTTAGCTGCTTTTACAGTATGTTTTAATAATCAATTACGGAATACAGCAATGTCTCCATCCAAAAGCCAACCTTACTTGTGTTTCACCACTCCTGGCTTGCTCACAAGGCTATCCTGGTTTCTATAATTTGTGGGCAAGCCAGAAGTGGTGAAGGAAGGTTGGTCTTTGGTTGGAGACATTGCTGTATGCATTCAGTTAATTTATTATTAGAGATGTATAGAACGGTTAGTCGGCGAACAGTTCCCGGCGAATATCGCTTGTTCGCGTTCGCCGCCGCCAGCAAACATATGGGATGTAGTGTTGCTCACGAATATTCGCATTTCGAATATTCGATACGAATATTGCATATTCGAGTATTCGCGAATAACTCGAATATCGAGGCGAATATTCGCTATTTCGAATCTTCGTATTTTTTCAAATTTCGCAATCAATTTCGCAATCAATTTCGCATTCGCACTAGCGAAATTTCGCATTAGCGAAATTTCGCAATTTTTTTTTTTTTATAAAATATAGCGAATATTCGTAAATATCGAATATTCGTGATATTTTATCCAAAAAAATAGCGAAATTTCGCAATCATTTTCGCTTTCGCATATGCGAAATTTCGCTATTTTTTTTTTTTTTTATAAAATATAGCGAATATTCGTAAATATCGAATATTCGTGATATTTTATCCAAAAAAAAATAGCGAAATTTCGCAATCATTTTCGCATATGCGAAATTTCGCTATTTTTTTTTTTATAAAATATAGCGAATATTCGTAAATATCGAATATTCGTGATATTTTATCCCAAAAAAATAGCGACATTTCGCATAAGCGAAATTTCGCATTGGCGAAATTTCGCAATTTTTTTTTTTTATAAAATATCACGAATATTCGATATTAACGAATATTCGCGAATATTCTTCGAAATATTCGCGAAATATCGCGAAATCGAATATGGCGTATTCCGCTCATCACTAATGGGATGTTCGATCCGCCCCCTATTAATCATCATTGAGCAAACTTTGACCCTGTACCTCACAGTCAGCAGACACATTCCAGCCAATCAGCAGCATACCCTCCCTCCCTGACCCTCCCACCTCTAGGGCAGCATCCGTTTTAGATTAATTTTGAACCTGCAGTCAGAGTGAGAGGAGGGACAGTGTTTCTGCTGCTGATTTTAAAGGGAAAGCGATAGCTAGGCCAGTGTACTCCAGTCCTGAAAGACTCATCTGATCTCTGCTGTTAGAACAGAGTCCTGACAGCACCCCAAACAGCCCTTTTTAGGGCTAATCAATCAGTCTGTTTTTTTTTCTCTCTAATCTGTGCTGCATGGTTTACGGAGAGAGACAGAGAGAGAGAGAGAGAGAGAGAGTAATTTTTGGAGTTAGATAGGGCAGGCAGGCAAGCAGGCTAGTCAGTTAAGCCGCGTACACACGGCAGAGAACCTCGACGGGCAGAACACATCGTTCCGCCCGTCGAGGTTCTCTGCCGGCCGTCAGATTCGGCGACCCGCCCGTCGGGAATGGCAACCAGCCATTCATCCAGGCGGGCCGTCGAGCAAATAGAGAACATGCTCTCTATTTCTGCTCGACGGCATTCCCGACGGGATGCTCGCCGAGAGCGTACACACGGCCGAGGTTCTCGCTGGAATGCAGCTTCCAGGAGGGTTCTCGCTGGTTTCTAGCGAGAACCTCGGTCGTGTGTACGCCGCCTTAGAGTTACAGTGTGTAGAGGATATATATGCATTTCAGGTTTTGTATATATATTTATACACTGTATTGAGTTTAACTAGACTAGAGGTGCAGGGTGCTGTGTAATGTAAAGGGTTCCGGTGTTGCAAGCTGCTGTGTAATATAAAGAGTCCAGTGGTGCAGGGTGCTATGTAAAGGGGTCCAGAGCTGTGGGGTGCTGTGTAATGTAAGGGGCCCAGTGGTGCAAGCTGCTGTGTAATATAAAGGGGTCCAGAGGTGCAAGGTGCTATGTAAAGGGGTCCAGAGCTGTGGGGTGCTGTGTAATGTAAGGGGCCCAGTGGTGCAAGCTGCTGTGTAATATAAAGAGGCCCAGAGGTGCAGGGTGCTGTGTAATATAAAGGGGTCCAGTGGTGCAGGGTGCTATGTAAAGGGGTCCAGAGCTGTGGGGTGCTGTGTAATGTAAGAGGCCCAGTGATGCAAGCTGCTGTGTAATATAAAGGGGTCCAGTGGTGCAGGGTGCTATGTAAATGGGCCCAGAGCTGTGGGGTGCTGTGTAATGTAAGTGGGTCAGGCTCACAGTGTAAACTGTGCCCACTTGTCCAGTGCCACATCTCATATATATTTTGTTGGCACAGTAGATAGCATTTAAAATAAAAATTCACTGCAAACAGAATAGTAGTCAGTTGTCTGCCAGTGTTGTTTGTGCTGCGTTAAACGGGGAGTTTGGTCTGTCAGAGTTTGGTCTGTCACTGTGAACCCTAACCCTAACCTTGTCTGTAACCCTAACCCTAACCCTATCTGTAACCCTAACCCTATCTGTAACCCTAACCCTAACCCTATCTGTAACCCTAACCCTGTCTGTAACCCTAACCCTATCTGTAACTCTAACCCTGTCTGTAACCCTAACACTAACCCTGTCTGTAACCCTAACCCTGTCTGTATCCCTAACCCTATCTGTAACCCTAACCCTTTTAGTAACCCTAACCCTATCTGTAACCCTATCCCTTTCTGTAAGTTACAGACAGGGTTAGGGTTACAGTTAGGGTTACAAATAGGGTTAGGGTTAGGGTTACAGATAGGGTTAGGGTTACAGCCAGGGTTAGGGTTACAGATAGGGTTAGGGTTAGGGTTACAGATAGGGTTAGGGTTACAGATAGGGTTAGGGTTACAGACAGGGTTAGGGTTACAGACAGGGTTACAGTCTGTAACCCTAACCCTATCTGTAACCCTAACCCTTACACTACCTGATTGATACAACATCATACCTGATGTTTTAACCACTTAAGACCCGGACCAAAATGCAGGTAAATGACCTTGCCCCTTTTTGCGATTCGGCACTGCGTTGCTTTAACTGACAATTGCACGGTCGTGCGACGTGGCTTCCAAACAAAATTTGCGTCCTTTTCTTCCCACAAATAGAGCTTTCTTTTTGTGGTATTTGATTGCCTCTGCGATTTTTATTTTTTGCGCTATATACAAAAATAGAGCGACATTTTTGAAAAGAAATCTATATTTTTTACTTTTTGTTATAAGAAAAATCAAATAAACTAAATTTTAGTCAATCATTTAGGCCAAAATTTATTTAGCCATATGTCTTTAGTAAAAAAAATCGCAATAAAAAAAATTAGCTACCTAGCGGGAACAGCGACACTAATACAGCGATCAGAAAAATGATCGCTTAGTGATGCCGGCAATAGGGAGTGAAAGGGTTAACTAGGGTGGTGATCAAGGGGTTAAAACTTTATTAGGGGGGGTACGGGGGCTATCCGGAACCTAACACCAACTGACTGTCACACTGCCTGTCACACTGACACTAAATACAGTAATCATACATGTATGATTACTGCATTCAGTGACACTGTGACAGGGGGAGGGGGGGCGATCGCAAGGGGTTAATGTGACTATGTGTAGTGTGTGTCAGTGTAGTGTTAGTGCAGACTTACTGTGCGATGTGATCTCTCCTCAGCGGTGGTTGAAAAAAACGCTGAAGGAGAGATCACATCGCTTCCTCCTTCCTGTGTTTACACAGGAGGAGGAAGTGACAGGACAGGGGGGCGCACGGATTGGCTGAGAGCGATCCGGATGGGGCAGACAAAAACGAATAGCCGCCCCCTCATCCCGGATCGCTCGACCAGCTACAGGGACCGCCGTATGTACGGGGGGGGGGGTCCGATCGGACCCCCGAACCCCCTCAAGGCACCAACGTATATATACGTTGATGTGCCTGTCGGTGCCATTCTGCCGACGTAAATGTACATGCGGCAGTCCTTAACCAGTTAAAGCACGTTATTCCAAACAATTTAGGAATGTTAGGTGATTTATGACCTTTATGGATTAAAAATGGACTTTGCGGGAACTACGTAATTATCCATGGGAGTTTTGCCATGGATCCCCCTCCGGCATGCCACAGTCCAGGTGTTAGTCCCCTTGAAACTACTTTTCCATCACTATTGTGGCCAGAAAGAGTCCCTGTGGGTTTTAAAATTCGCCTGCCCATTGAAGTCTATGGCGGTTCGCCCGGTTCGCCCGTTCGCGAACATTTGCGGAAGTTCGCGTTCACCGTTCGCGAACGCAAAATTTTAGGTTTGCAACATCACTATTTATTATTAAAAAATACTGTATTGCCATGTACACACGATCGTTTCGTCTAATGAAAACTGACGGATGGACCGGTTTCATCGGACAAACCGATCGTGTGTGGGCCCCATCAGTTTTTTTCCATCAGTAAAAAAAAAAATAGAACCTGATTTAAGATTTTTGTATGGTTAGAAAACCGATAGAAAAAAACGATTGTCTGTGGGGAAATCCATCGGTCAAAAATCCACGCATGCTCAGAATCAAGTCGACGCATGCTCGGAAGCATTGAACTTCATTTTTTTGTTGTTGTGTTTTACATCACCGCGTTGGACACGATCGGATTTTTAACCGATGGTGTGTAGGCAAGACTGATAAAAGTCAGCTTTACCGGATAGCTGATGAAAAAATCCATCGGTTTGTTTTCATCAGACGAACCGATCGTGTGTACAGGGCATAAGAGAAGCTAAGCGGAGTGCAGCTGATATTCTCTCACATTTATGCAAGTGGTTTTAAATCTGGTTGGGGGGGGGGGGGGGGGTTTGTTGTTAGATAAAAAGGGGCCTACATGGTTGTTGTTTTAGTGGGAGAACACAAGGTAATTGATAAAAGTGGAAAGTCTGTAAGGAATTGCAGGTTTTATCATCTGAGCTGGTGAGGGGGTCTTTAGTCCAGGGGACTTGTGAGCTAGTAACCAGGAAAGTGGGATGTCCTATGTGATCCTCAGACCATAGGAATGCATATGGATGATCATCAGTTTGGTAAGCATGTGATGGGTGGTTCTACGTTTTAGGGAGCTCTGAGTAATTGTTATGCTAAGGGTGCTGGCAGTTTCTGTTGATTTGGGTGCTCATTTTTCTTTCAGTTAGGAATGATAGATAATGGATCTTTCCATTCCAGTGACCAGGTATTAGCATCCACTAATACAAATGAAATCATAACCACTATTTGAAATTACCAGCATTGCTGGTAGTATTCTCATTCATTTGCTTATTACTAAAAAATAAATAAAAATTCTTTGGAGAAGAGGTCTGTGTCCTGCTGCTAATACATTTTTTTGTAATAGTTCTCAAAATTCTCTACAATTTAAGGTGCACCTTATACTAATTTGGAGTGACACAATTCCCCAAGCTTAGCACACTGACTGATGCAAAACCTACATGAAGGCTTGAGAGATTAACTTTGTAATGTTGGCAGTTTGTTGGAAGCAGAATTATCACTCCCTAGAATCCAATGACTTTCATTTACAGTAGGAAAAACAGATAAGGGGGATGGATGTATTCTAGTGCATAAGCATTGTGGTGCTTATAGGTTATTTTAGTCTTTGAGACCGGGCATGAGAGGGTTGAGTGATGGTATAGACATATGTAACTTGGAACAAGGCAGTGTATATGGAATTTCAGTGGTGGGGTAAAGGATGCTTGTTTTCTAGCTGCTTAGGTTTAGGCAGTCCAACACAAAAAATATGTGCACACTGAAATATTTCGTTTTGGAATTTCGTTTTCGTCGAAAAATGAATTTATTTAGTTACTCCCAAAAATTGTTTTCATTCATTTAGTTCTTCGTAAAAAAATGCATTCGTCTGAAAATCAAATTAATTAAGGTCAAATTTGTTGTCATTGAAGGCTTATGGTGTCTGATGAATGTTCTAAGAAGATTTGACCGAATCTTAAAAAAAATAAAAATAAGATTCGATAGAATAAAAAAAAAAAGATTTGACGGAGCAACGAAACTGTACGATGCCGCAATCGTACATTTCCGGTCGAATGTTCTGCCTACAAGCTATAGAAGAATTCTCATGTTGTATAAAGTCATTTAAAAATGACTCGCGGCTATAATGAATTGTCGGCTATAATGAATTCATTCATAAAAAAAAAGCGTTGGGGTCCCCCCAAATTCAATTACCAGGCCCTTCAGGTCTGGTATGGATATTAAGGGGAACTCCACCCCCCCAAAAAAAATGGAGCGGATTTTCCCCAAAAATCCACACCAGACCCCTTATCCAAGCACGCAACCTGGCCGGCCGCAAAAAAGAGGGGGGACGAGAGAGCGCCCCCCTCCTGAACCGTACCAGGCCACATGCTCTCAACTTAGGGAGGATGTCCCCATGTTGATGGGGACAAGGGCCTCATCCCCACAACCCTTGCCCAGTGGTTGTGGGGGTCTGCGGGCAGGGGACTTATCAGAATCTGGAAGACCCCTTTAACAAAGGGGACCCCCAGATCCTGCCCCCCCTATGTGAATTGGTAATGGCCTACCATTTCACTAAGGAAGTGTAAAAAAAACACACACCCCGTGAAAAAAAAGTATTTAAAAAAAAAAAAAAATCCAGCAGTGGTATACCACTCTCGATCCCCGCTCCAACATTGTCAGTATCCAGCGACGGGTGATCTCCTCTCCCCCGGGGTCCAGCGATAAGAAGATCATACAGGTCCGGGATCCAGAGCACAGCATCGCCGGACGCCTGTCTCCACGGAGATAGCCCGGCGAATGATGCGGCTGGAGCTAGTGACAGTTCTTATATAGATGAGGTGGAGCCACCCGTCATGTGACCCCGTCCCCCTCTGACGCACCCTCTGCTACGTCACTGGGGAAGCCCAGGCCTCCCCTTGCATCAGAGGGGGACAAGGTGGCCCTGCCTCATCTATATAAGAACTGTCACTAGCGCCAGCCGCGTCATTCACCGGGCTGTTTCCGGTGGAGACAGCCGGCCGGCGATGCTGCGCTCTGGATCCCGGACCTGGATGATCTTCACAATGTTAGAGCGGGGATTGAGAGTGGATTACCACTGCTGGATTTTTTTTTTTAATAAAGGACTTTTTTCTATGGTGTGTGTGTGTGTGTGTGTTTTTACAATTATTTACACTTTTTTAGTGAAATGGTACCCCATTACCAATTCACATAGGGGGGGCAGGATCTGGGGGTACCCTTTGTTAAAGGGGTCTTCCAGATTCTGATAAGCCCCCCGCCTGCAAACCCCCACAACCACCGGGCAAGCGTTGTGGGGATGAGGCCCTTGTTTTTTTTTTTATGAATGAATTTTCTCTGAATTGCCGGGAGCCCAAAATTCATTATAGCCGCGAGTGATTTCACCATAAATGTCCGCTTGCTGCAATCATATGTTTTTAACTACTTCAACTAATCTTTTCTCTCTATGTCAAAATCTTTTCTCTCTATGTCAAAATCTTTTCTCTCTATGTCGACTCTTCTTCATGTCTCTATAACAGGGGTATTGAATTAAAATGCATGAAGGTCCAATTAGTAAAATTTTCTTCCAGCCGAGGTCCGAATTGCAGTTTTGTGCGATTACTCAGATTCTTTACATCACAGCCCAGGCATGCAGGCACAACTGTACCTGCATTTTATGCTGGGAAAAGGTCCTGGTATCTTTTTAAAAATGCAACCGCATGGAAACTGCATGGTGCGTTTGTACCATGCAATTTCTATGTGCAGGAAATTGCACCTTGCATTTCAGTGCATTTAAGAGTCAATGGTACCCCTACACGTGTAGCACCTCATTTTGTGGGCAGCTGTTTGTCCCCTTCACATCTTCCCCACCACAGCCCTGCCCCCTTCATATATGCCCCCACACAGTATTGCCCCCTTCACATATAACCCCACACAGTATTGTCCCCTTTCACATATCCCCACACACAGTATTATCCCCTTCACATGACCCCATCACATATCCCCCCACACAGTATTGCCCCATCACATATCCCCCCACACAGCATTGCCCCATCACATATCCCCCCACACAGTATTGCCCCCATCACATATCCCCCACACAGTATTGCCCTCATCACATATCCCCCCACACAATATTGCCCCATCACATATCCCCCCAACACAGTATTGCCCCCTTTACATGACCCCATCACATATCCCCCTACACAGTATTGCCCCATCACATATCCCCCACACAGTATTGCCCCCTTTACATCACCCCCATCCCATACCCCCCCACACATTATTGCCCCATCACATATCCCCCACACTGTATTGCCCCATCACATATACCTCCACACAGTATTGTCCCCTTTACATGACCCCCATCCCATACCCCCCCACACACAGTATTGCCCCATAACATATCCCCCACACACACACAGCACTGCCCCCCACACACACATAGCACTGCCTCCCCATACACACAGAACTGCCCCCCCCACACGCACAAACACAGCACTGCCCCCATACACACAGCACTGCCCCCCCACACACAGAACTGCCCCCAATACACACAGCACTGCCCCCCATATACAGAACTGCCTCCCATACACAGCACTGCCTCCGCACCCCATCCTTTTCATTTCCATATTTTCCTCCCTTCCCTTTCCACTCCTACCTTTCACAGCGCGGAGAGCAGGAGGTGGGACAATCATGAACTTAAGTCACAGCAGCACTGGGAGGGGTGCGGGAGCTGCCGGGTTGAATTTTCTGCGAACTGGTGATTGGCCGCTAGGACCGACTCCTAGCAGCCAATCATATCCTGATAAGCGTGACAGGCGGCTACCACCCCCAGTCCAGAATTGTCATGCCTCTCGCCATCCGCCACTCTACTCCTCTAATGATAGCGGAGGAGGCTGGCATCAAAAGCGGCAACTAAATGGCGCGATCGCCTCGTTCCGTGAAGAGCAGCAGCTCGGGCCGAACACGGACCGTGTGCCGCCATTTAGTAATGCCCGCTCTATAATGTCAAATCTTTTCTCCTAGGCCTCTTACACACGATCAAATCTGTCTGCTGGAAACAGTCTGCTAGACCGTTTCCAGCAGACAGATTTGATCGTGTGTATGCGGCCTTAATGTCGAATCTTTTCTCTTTATGTAGAATAACATTGGACTAATAGAGTTAATGTTAGGCACATTTGACCGCAACAAAAACGAAAATAAAGCATTTGTTTATGTCGGATCTCCCGCTTTCGTTATTATTTGATAAAACGATATAACGAAAATACCTGTAATTCGGACGAAAATGCATTCGGACGAAAACTAATGCACATGTCTAGTATATACTTTACTGGGAAAAAAGTGAATGTCATGGATGGTAAATGCACTTGAAACAAATGGATAAACTGTATCATGACAGATGTATAGAGGGAAAAAATTTGAAAAGCAATTTAACTCAAATTACAAACCACCTTACTTCTACATTCTGCTGAAACAATGGTGCCTTTATAATATACATTACATTATAGTAACAATGGGTTAATGGAATATCACCACAAACTGGATCAGCTTATGCAGAGCTGGAAACAGAAGCTGATGCTGAGCAAAACAACTAGTGCCATTTATTTCAATCCTGGAACTCTCCAGCAGTGCTTTGCTAGCACAGATTGGTGTATAGTACCATCTCTTTATTTGGCATGCATCTGCTACAGCAATGAACTAAGTGCCCCTGCTGATACCATGATGGGCTACATCATTCCTTCAAGGCAGATTTTCCTTCATTAATATGGATTCTATTTTTAAAACGAGTTGGAAAACAAGTCTGATTTTCGGCTCCATCCCAGCAAGCTTAATTAAATTAGGGTGAATCTTTCAAACATAAAACTCTAAGGGACTATTCAAACCCCATTTTGCAAGGCAAAGTGCACTGTGAAGGAATTAAAAAACTTGTGGGAATATTTCAGGCCTATTTAATAAAAAGAAGAAAGTACAGTAACTCTTATTAATCATTTAGAGACGGTATTATTTTTCATTGTTTTGACTTTAGTGACTAAAATCTGATCAGTTTCTGTAGGCTACTGTACTCTGAACATGCATATTATTGAACTGGTATAACTTTATAGAGTTGAGCTAAAAATGCATCTAACTTAGCAGGAAATGCAATATTATGAATATAAAGCAGCAGTGAAAAATTGTGCGACAGCACAAATAATTAAGCAAAAGAAAATATGGAAACTGCGCTATAAACCAACATGTAAATAAAAACAGTGGAAAATATTTTAAAATATAAACAATATAAATACCACACTAAGTGCATAAGTGTGAATGTGACCCATATGGTTTTATATTAGATGATGTAGGAGTCCAATTGCCCACAACTAAATGGCAGCAACAAGGAAAAAAAGTCCTGATAAGTGTCAAACAAAAAAGATTCCACAATAGCAGAAACGTGAAGAAAAGCCTATGATGGCACCAATATCACACGTGTCCCTTCACCAGAAGTACAAGCCTGCTTACCAGAACACAGGCTAAATAGGCCTGGAAGTCAAACACACTCTGGACTGGAATAGGTCATTAGCCAGGAAGATGAACACAGTTAATCCGAACGGATCAAAATTGATCTCCTCAATTTCAACTGCTGGAGGGTGGATGGAAGTAAACTGAACAAGTGGAAACAATGACCTCACTCATAGTAGGTATCTCGTACAGTACAGAGAGAAGAAATACTTGCATAGAATAATATTGTATGCACAGAGTTTAATATAAAAAGAATCAGATATACTTACAAAAGCATCTGAATAAAATCATGTATAAAAACAAATAGCCTGCTTTATATAGTGCCAACAGTTTGCGCAGTGCTTTACATCAGGGAAGACAGTACAGTCACAATACAAATCAATAAAGGAGGGATCAGAGGGCCCTGCTCGTTAGAGCTTACAATCTAAAAGGGAGGGTCAAGTGGAACAAACGGTAGTAGCTGTGGGGGATGATCAGATGGACTCAAATGCAAATACAGTTGTTAGGTGTGGGTAGGATAGGCTTCTCTGAAGAGGAGGGTTTTCAGGGATCCTCTAAAAGTTAATAGAGAAGGAGATAGGCGGATAGATTGGGGTAAGGAGTTCCATAGGCTTGGAGAGGCTCTGGAAAAGTCCTGGAGATGAGCATGGGAGCAGGTGATGAGAGAGCTAGAGAGTAGGAGGTCTTGGGAAGAACGAAGAGAACGATTAGGTTTGTATTTAGAGAGTAGGTCAGTGATGTAGCTGGGGGCAGAGTTGTGGATGGCTTTGTAGGTAATTGTTAGTAGTTTGAATTTAATTTGTTGTGTGAGTGAAAGCCAGTGGAGGGATTGACAGAGAGGAGAAGCAGAGACAGAGCGGTTGGTAAGGTGGATCAGTCTGGCAGCAGCATTCATGATGGACTAAAGGGTGGTTAGATTATGCAGAGGTAAGCCAATGAGGAGGGAGTTGCAGTAATCAAGGCAAGAGATGACCAGGGAATGAATTAAGAGCTTTGTGGTGTCATTGGTTAGAAAGGGGCGTATTTTGGAGATGTTGCGAAGGTTGAGGCGGCAAGATTTGGACAGTGATTGAACGTGAGGCTTAAAGGACAGTCCAGAGTCCAGGACTAATCCTAGGACCTTGACTTGTGGGGATGGGCTGATACTTGTGCCATTAATTTTGACAGAGAGATCGGGGGAACAGTGGGGGAGGGAAAAATTATAAGTTCCGTTTTGGATAGATTGAGTTTGAGGAAGTGGTGCGACATCCAAAGTGATATATCTGATAGCAAATTAGTGATACGTGAGGAAAATTAAGGAGTGAGTTGAGCTGTAGAGAAATAAATTTGAGTATCATCAGTGTAAAGGTGGAATTGGAAGTCGTGGGAGGCTATCAGCTGACCCAGGGAGGAGATGTCGATTGAAAATAGGAGAGGTCCAAGAACAGAACCTTGGGGGACCCCAACAGAGAAAGAAAGAGGAGAGGAGGAAGTAGAATTGTAAGTAACGCTAAAGGTACGGTTGGATAAGTAAGTAGAGAACCAGCGAAGAGTACAGTCATGGAGACCAAAGGTGTGGAGTTTTTTGAGGATGAGTGGGTGGTCAACCGTATCGAAGGCGGCAGAGAGGTCCAGGAGTAGGAGCACAGAATAGTGTCCCTTAGTTTTGGCCGTTAGTATATATCGTTTGTTAGTTTTAGGAGAGCAGTTTCTGTGGAATGTTGAGGACGAAATCCAGACTGAAGGGGATCAAGAAGGTTATTATCAGCACGGTGGACGCTCAGTTGGTTGTAGCCTAGACGTTCAAGGAGTTTGGATAAAAAGGGGAGCAAGGAGATGGGGCGTAGGTTGTCTAGATTGGATGGGTCCAGTGACGGCTTTTTAAGTATGTATATGTGCCCAGTAAGCAAGTGGTTAATGAATGATTATTGTAAACTTTTGCTGCATGATAAATAAGTCATGTACATGTATTTCAAAATTTTCTTAAATTGTAGTACTAATGAATAGAAATATGTTTATTGATTCATTAGGTATAAGGTTTTTGGGAAGTCAGTCTGTCAGGGAGCCTGCTTCCACCCAACCATACCAGACCACATGGCCTCAACATGCCTCTTCGCTGCAACTCTGGCCCAGTGGTTGTAGAGGTCTGTGGGGAGCTTATTGCAATCTAAAACCGCCATTAACAAAAAGGTCAGTCGTGTCATCCAGTGATATTGATCCTCATTATTCACGATGACCAATAGGGCTGAGCTCCGCGTTCGATTCGAACGTATGTTCGACTCGAACATCGTCTGTTCGTATGTTAGTCAAAATTCGAACAAAACGGGTCGTTCGCGCCAAATTCGAGTGACGGGCCATAATTCACTGCAGCATTGCGCGCTGATGATTGGCCAAGCATGCACTATGAACCGCATGCTTGGCCAATCACAGCACGCAAAAAACGGAGAGCCATAATTGGCCAAAGCCAGGGTGGCTTTGGCCAATTATGGCTCAGGGGGTTTAGTACACGCCCCACACTATAAAAGGCTGCCTGCAAGGCGGCCTCGTGTAGTGTGTTGCGGCGTTGTTAAAGAAATCAGTCCTGTAGAGTGAGAGAGACAATGTCTTTATTACTAGATAGATATATAGAGCAGGCAGGCTAGTCAGTTTAGTTAAATTTACAGTGTGTAGAGGATATATATACATCCCAGGAGTTGTACATATATTTATACACTGTATAGCTTAGCTTGATCAGTTCTTCCTAATTTACAGGCAGGCAGGTGATTGTGCTATTTAAAGACGTTATCACAGGTATAGACACCCACCAGGTACAATATTTAAAGGAATGTTTCATTTATTTTTTTAGTTTAAGCATCATTAAAATCACTGCTCCTGGAGCAGTGATTTTAGTGATGCTTAAATAAAAAAAAATCCTTTAACCACTTGCCTACTGTGCACCTACACCCCCTTCCTGCCCAGACAAAATTTTAGCTTCCGGCACTGCGTCACTTTAACTGACAATTGCGCGGTCGTGCGACGTGGCTCCCAAACAAAATTGGCGTCCTTTTTTCCCCACAAATAGAGCTTTCTTTTGGTGGTATTTAATCACCCGTGCGGTTTTTATTTTTTGCGCTATAAACAAAAAAAGAGCGACAATTTTGAAAAAAGACACAATATTTTTTGCTTTTTGCTAAAATAAATATCCCATTTAAAAAAAAAAAAAACATTTTTTATCTCAGTTTAGGCCGATACGTATTCTTCTACATATTTTTGGTAAAAAAATGTAAAAAATAAAATCGCAATAACCGTATAGTGACTAGTTTGCGCAAAAGTTATATTGCCTACAAAATATGGGACATAATTATGATTTTTTTTTAATTTATTTTTTTACTAGGAATGGTGGCAATCTGCGATTTTTTTCCGGGACTGGGACATTATAGCGGACACATCGGACACTTTTGACACATTTTTGGAACCATTTACATTTATTCAGTGAACAATGCTATAAATATGCATTGATAACTGTATAAATGTAACTGTCAGGGAAGGGGTTAACCACTAGGGGGCAGGGAAGGGGTTAAATGTTTCTCCTAGTTTGTGTTCTAACTGTGGGGGGAGGGGGGGTGACTGGGGAGGTGACCGATTGTGTCCCTATGTACAAGGGACACAATCGGTCTCCTCTCTCCCTGACAGGGACGTGCAGCTCTGTGTTTACACACAGAGTTGCACATCCCAGCTCAGTTACTCGGCAATCGCGTGTGCCCGGTGGCCATCGCGGCTGCCGGGCACACGCACGGGGGTCCCAGTGATGCGACGGGTGCGCGCGCGCGCCGTCGGCGGCGCACAAGCTCCCCTAGCAACTTTCTATGACTGCACGTCATATGACGTGCAGTCAGGACAATGGAGTTACCCGCCCGCCGTCATATGATGGTGGGCGGGTGACAAGTGGTTAAATATTGTACCTGCTGGGTGTCTATAGTTTGCCTGTGAAAATGTTTGAGAACCCGGGTCTTGCCCAGGGAAAATGTATCAATGGAAAAAAGTTTTAAAAACGGTTGTTTTTTCAGGAGTCCTGCTCCTAAAAAAACTGCAGTTTTTTAAACTTTTTTCCATTGATACATGTTCCCTGGGGCAAGACCCGGGTTCTCAAAGATGTTTTATGACAGTGACTTGCATATTAGGCTTTAAAATTAGCACTTTTGAATTTGAACGTTTGAGTCCCATAGACTTCAATGGGGTTCTAAATGTCCGTTCGACGGTTCTGGTGCAAACCGAATGTGGGGGTGTTCGGCTCATCCCTAATGACCAACACCCACTGCCTGCAGACACATCCAATCCTGTTGTTTCTCTAGCAACAAATTACATCTTCCAGTCTCTGCTTCTAAAGTAGACAGAAGGGGCAGGGTCTCCCAGGTGTCAAGACCAACAGGTATTTTTTTGAAAAAAACTAATGCAGCCACTGCATCTAAGAAGCACTGGTATACATTATGTTCCATATTCTTTTGTTCTTGGGTTTCAATATCCTTTTAATTATGGTAAATCCTAACTGGCCGGTAAGAGTTGTTATATTTTGTTTACTTGGTGGCACCATATTATTTAAAGTTATGCTAGTTTTTTTTTTTCCGTCTAGTAGTATACTTGAAAGAAAAATCTGATTAGGATACTAGAAAGAACAGTGTGTCCTAATTTTGACATTAATGCATGACAGGTATTGAAAAAATGAATACAGTGCGTGTCAAAGCACAACATTTCTTTCTCTCAAATGTACTTTTGATTTAGAAATCTTGTCAGATTGTACAGACTATGGCCCAGATTCACAGAGCGATTACGCGTGCGCAACTGCTGTTGCGCGTGCGTAAGTCTAAATGTGCGCGTGCGTATAGTTGGACGCGATTCACAAAACAATATACGCCAGAAATCTACGTTTTTTGGTCCGGCGTAATTGAGTTAGACATTCGCTTCCCTTCGCGCAAAACTGCGCTAGACACACCATTGATTTGCTAGTCAAATATGCTAATGAGGGAGTTACGGGGATCCACAAAAAAACGCAGTTGCTGCGCAGGCTACGCGATGTGCGCAACTGCAAAATGTCCTGTCTAAAGTTAGAGCCCATAAAAGCTGATCTAACTTTTGAAAAAAAGTCTAATTGTCAGATAAAGCAACACCGTTACTGAGGAGCAGACCACACACACGTGTTGCACTACAATTTGACTGCCAACATGCTAGGGGCATCGTCGCTCATAGCTGCACTAGTGAATATAGATGACCAAAGAAGGAGGAGGGCACGGAGGATGGCACGGGAGAGGGTATACCGCACCCGCATACACCTGTTTGGCATGAATGATTCAGAGGTCTTTCGCATCTTCAGATTCCCCCCTCATGCCATCCTGGAATTAACCACAACCTTGCAGGAGGACATCACCAGCCCAACACAACGCTCACATGCAGTGCAGCCACTGGTCAAGGTCCTGGCAACACTCCATGTCCTTGCCAGTGGCTCTTTTCAGCGTACAAGTGGAGTGGTGGCTGGGATGTCACAATCCTCCATGAGCAGATGTGTGCACCAGGTTGTCCCTGCAATCCTCACACGCTTGGCCAACCAAATCATCAAACCCACCACTGAGGAGCTTCGAATCAAGGCAATGGCAGATTTCTACCGAATTGCCAGATTCCCACGCACCATCGGGGCCATAGATTGCACACATGTGGCACTCCAGCCCCCCCATGAGACCGAGCACATGTACCGCAATCGGAAGAATTGGCACTCCATCAACGTACAGGTGATAGTTGATGCCCAAGGCCTCATATGGCACGTCCGTGCCAAACACCCAGGGTCCAGCCATGACAGCTACATCTACAATCAAAGCCACATCCGAACAGAATTCGAACAGAACGTGTATGGGAACACCTGGCTGGTTGGTGAGTGACATGGGAGTCAGGCATGACTATCCCCTCCCGTCATGCACAACAGAAGTGGCACATGCATGACTAACATTCTCCTGTCTTTTCCTTTACAGGTGACTCTGCATATGCACTGGGACCCCATCTCATGACTCCTATCCGGAACCCCCAAACCCCAGGAGAGGAACGATACAATGAAGCACACATCAAAACCCGTGCAGTGGTGGAGCGCACCTTTGGCCTCCTGAAGTCACGTTTCCGATGCCTGGATAAGTCTGGGGGTACACTGTTGTATTCCCCAAACTTCGTGTGCCATATCATCGCTGCATGTTGCATGCTACACAATCTCGCAGTGAGGAAGGGCCTGCAGGTTGAGCTACGTGATGATCTGACCCCCCAACCAGAAAATCAACCCCTAACCGAGGATACCCCGTCTTCTGAGGGAAGAGCAGTCAGGAGGCAGCTCATATTGGGCATCTTTGCACGTTAAACACACACATTAATCATGGCACAATGAGAATGCATGCATGCACACCACTATGGTCCCTAGCACACACACCCCACATCCTCATCAAATTGGATTGGCACCAGTCCACCATGCAAGACTGGTGAGCAGTAACGCCACGTCAAGGCTCCAATTATGTCACTGTACATTCATACACCATTCACACGGACCTGGGAATCACTTCTCCCTGGTCCTGGGGAACCCTTCTCCACCAAAATTGAGGGTGACACCCCTTTTCCAGCAGGAATGTCACCCCCACATTCAAACATCATTCACAACCCAAAATATGCCAAAAAAGTCAAACAAACAAAAATGCATTGAAAAAAAAAATGCTTAGAAAAAACAAAAAAAAGCAGAGAACAAAAATAAAAAAGCTTTCAAAACAAACAAAAGGGGGAAAAAAAAAATATTGCCCTCTGCCTGAGCCACGCCTGGGGCGCCCCCGGCCACGGCCCCGGACCCTCAGGGGAGACGCATGGGGGAGGGGAAAAGCCGGGGAAGGAGGAGCAGCCCCTGAGATCTGCCCACCTGGCGGCCTGCCCTCCAAGGCCACGGCTATTCTGTCCAGGGCAGCACCAAGTGTTGCCGTGTTGCCCTGGATAGCCTGGGTAAGGGCCCTCACATCCTGCCCAACGCCTGCTGCTGTAGTTTGCAGGTCATTTAGGCAGGTTGTGGAGGCCCGGGAGTGGGAGTCCAGGTTACCCAGGCTATCATTAATGGAGGACAGGCTCTGATCCACCCGCCCCATAGTCTGGCAGAGCTGTCTCAGAAGGCGGGTCTGGGTGGCCAGGTTCCTTCTCAGACAGGCGGGCATGAGATTGGGCGCCCCCCTGGTGCTTGGGGATGACCTCCTGGCTCTTGCTGATGGTTGTGGCCGGGGAGAAGGGGAGGCCCTTGTGAGGGGAGCCATGTTGGGGGAGGAGGGGGGGGGGCTGACCCTTAGGGAGGGCAGGCTTCTTGCAGCCAGAGGGGAAGAGTCCGCAGAAACCAAAGGGCCAGTGCCTTCCATGGACTCCTCCTCCTCATGATTCTGCTCCTCCTCATGATCGTCCTCCGCATGATCCTCCCCCTCCTCTTGTTCCTCCTCTGCGGACTCTGGCCTTGTTGGGGGGGCCTCATTAGGCTGCTGTCCTGGGGTTGGAGCGGTCAGTCCAGATGGCCCTGCACCCTCCTGCACAGCTGTGGATGACACAAAACATTCACAGGTTGGAGGATCCACACACTTGCCACATATTCCCTTTCACCCCCTCCCCCACACATGCTACACACCTGAGAGAAATAAAAACCTTACCTGGCACCGCGGGGACCGGACTTGTGTCAAAGCCTGGCAGGCCCTCCACTTCATGCCGGTGAAAGGTCAGGGCCACCACACGCTCCGTCTCTGAAAATCTAACCCGGCATGGTGGGCCCCCTCCTGTGCCCCTGGCATGGGCATTTATTGCGGCCAGTTTTTTTTTCACCTCACGCCGGAGGTCATTTATTTTCTTTTCTATCCCAGAGCGGGTCCGTGTCTCCCCCTCCCCCGATGAATTGACCTGCTCCGTGATTATATCCAATATCTCCCTCCTCCTGGCCGGGGTGGTGGTGGCACTCTGCGGGCCGTGGAGAAAACGCCCATAGTCGGTAATGGCCCGGGCAAGAATTCTTTTTTCCCCCACAGTAAAATTGAGCTTTCTTTTTCTCTCAGTCATACTTCCAAACAAACTCACTAGCAGTCACCAAAAATCTGTCACAAATACAAGCACAACCAATCAGACAAGAACACACACAAAGAGAAAAAGAACAGCCAAAAATCACACTAGCACTCAGCAAGAAACACACACAAAAAAATCAGATGAAAAAAAAAAGCAAGAAAACAAACGCTCAGAAATCTATCAATCAAACAAACAGTCTCAAACACTTATCAAAATACACTTTCACAAAACTACCAACAAGCACAAGATCACACAGAACACTAATCTCACAACTACAAAACACACTCTAACGAACAACAGAGCAAAAGCACTTGATTCAATGGGAAGGGACACAAAGGGATGTACTTTTGCAATGGAAGGGCGTTTGTGTGTGTCTATTTATGCTGTCTGCGTAGTTCACAACATTGCCCTAGTCCATTTCCAATTTCAATGATTGCGCCGCTCCCGAGTTGTGAGCATGCGCACAACGGAGCTGACATGGTTTCCTTCACGCGCGCATGCGCGAGTCGGCCGGCCCTTCATTTGCATGGGGTCACGGCTCATTTCAATGTAACACGCCCACGTCCCTCCCAATTTGTATTACTCCTCCTTACGCCTACGGAAAAAACCTTACGTTTGCGCAAGCTCTTGCGTAAAAGCTACGTGAATCGCCGGATTACGCGGCTAGATTGCGCAAGTCTAACGGAAAAGTGGTGCGCTACGCCGGAATGATAATGCGCCGATCTACGTGAATCTGCCCCTATCTGTTTAATCAGGGCTCCAAGGTTAGGCCTGTTTAATATACTGATAGGAATAATTATATAATGATAATCAGAAATTCCAGAAAGCTATATACAAAACAACCTCCCTGCATTCATCCTGAATTCAGTAAAATAAAAAAATAAAATAGTTAAAGCCAGACACTCCCTAAAATGTTGCATTATTATCTATGAACGGAAAATATATTTTTATAAGATCAAGGAAAAGAAAACTTTAAAATGTGTCCTATAGGGGAGGAAAAAAAAAGTTTTTGGAATTATTCCAAAAAAGGGGTGAACTTAAATCAAGTTCTACTAAGAGGGAGCTGTCTGTTCATTCATATATGTGTAACAAAAAAAGAGACGTAAAAGCCTGACTGAGCTCAACCTCAATTGTACACGCTGTGCTGTGTCAATAAATAGGTGTAACAAGACCCAGTGATCTGACATATGTGTAGAAATATAGAAATCAGTTTTATTTAACACAAATATCTAAACAGTACAAAACCCACTATCTCATAAAAACATAATTGGTCAATTATTTCAAACTACACATAACCATGGCAGCTGCAGGTAAGATGTATGAACAACTACTCTCCCAAAAAGATAAAAAAAGAAAAACAAAAATATTAGCACATATTCATGAGTGCATGTGCCCCAGTAAGTGGTACAATTTGTACCAACTAAATCAAAAATTGTGTGACATTTTCTCCTCCATTGGTATGTCCGAACACTCTCTGCATCAGTTTGCACCAGAACATTTGCACGTTAATGCCATAAAAAGTAAATTGGGACCCGGTTACTGCCCCAGAGGACATGTATCAATGCAAAAAAAAAGGTTTTCAAAATGATCGCCTTTTCAGGAACAGTGATTTTAACCACTTCCATACCAGGCACTTACGCACCTTCCCGCCCAAGCCAATTTTCAGCTTTCAGCACTGTCGCAATTTGAATGACAATTGCGCGGTCATGCTACACTGCACCCAAACAAAATTGGCGTCCTTTTTTCCCCACAAATAGAGCTTTCTTTTGGTGGTATTTGATCACCTCTGCGATTTTTTTTTTTTGCGCAACAACTAAAAATAGAGCGAAGATTTTGAAAAAAAAAATAAAGTTTTTATTTTTTTCTGTTACATTTTTTGTAAATGAGTATGTTTTCTCTTTCAATTACGGGCACTGATATGGTGGCACTGATGGGCACCGATGAGGTGGCACTGATGGGCACCGATGAGGTAGTTCTGATGGGCACCGATTAGGTAGCACTGATGGGCACTGATAGGCGGCGCTGGTATGGGGCACTGATGGGCACTCATGGGCGGCACTGATGGGCACTCATGGGCGGCACTGGGAACTCATAGGCGGCACAGGTGGGCACTCATAGGTGGCACAGGTGGGCACTCATAGGTGGCACAGGTGGGCACTGATAGGTGGCAAAGGTGGGCACTGATAGGTGGCACGGGTGGGCACTGATAGGTGGGCACTGGGCATGGATTGGCACTGTGGGGTGGCACTGACAGACACTGGGGTGGCACTGATGATCACTGAGGGGTGGCACTGATGGATCAATGTTGCCAATCAGTGCCCATGTGTGGGCACTGATTGGCATCATTTTTTTTTACTGCCCCTTTTTTTTTCTTGCTGATGGTGGTCTAGTGTGGGCACTCCCTGGTGGTCCGTGTGGCGATCCGAGGGGGGGCTGCGCTGATAAACAATCAGCACGAACCCCCCCTGTCAGGAGAGCCGCTGATCGGCTCTCCTGTACTCGCGTCTGTCAGACGCGAGTGAGGAAGAGCCGTCGGCGGCTCTTCCTGTTTACATCGTGATCAGCCGTGATTGGACACGGCTGATCACGTGGTAACTAGGCTTCGCCGGAGACTCGTTACCGAGATCGGAGGTGCAGGGTGTCAGACTGACACCCCGCATCACCGATCGCCACGCTGCGCGCCCCCACGGGCACGCGCGGCATTGAAATCATGCTAGACGTTTGAGAACGGCTAGTCACGATTTCATAACCACTTCCCAGCCGTAAATCTGCTATTGGCCGTGCGGGAAGTGGTTAATAATGCTTAAAGTGAAACAATAAGAACGTAATGTGCCTTTAAATATCGTGACTACGGGTCCCCTTAGTCTGCCTGTAAAGTGGCACATCTATGTGATGTGTAGAACATGCCTCAGCAATAATAAAAATTTCTAAAGGAAAAAATGGCATTTAAACTTGCTTACGGCAGTAATGTATTGCCGGCTCCAAAAAATATATATGGAAAATCAAGGAAAAGTAAAGGTGTAGGGTCCCCCCACTTTGGGTCTGGTATGGATATATTAAGGGGAACGCCACACCAAAAAAATAATTGGCGTGGGGCCCCCCAAAATCTATACCAGACCCTTATCCAAGCATGCAGCCTGGGGTCAAGATAGGGGGGATGAGCGAGGGCCGCCCCTCCTGAACCACACCAGGCCACGTGCCCTAAACATTGGGTGCTTTTGGGCTGGGGGGCTCCATGCCGTGCTAGATTAAGGACGGAACAAAGGACAAGCTATCGTTCAAGCCTGGGGGGAGGATAACACCTGTTATATTGCAATTAGCCTGTCCCTTGCATTTCAGGACCTTGTCATTTGATTATTGATTATGATTTCGAGTTTATCTTCTCCTAGTTTCTCTCCCTCACTCAGCTAATTTTGATCCCGGTGCTGAATAAGAGTGCAGGGGAGGGGCTAACAAGAATGCTATGCAGGCGCCCAACATCGTCCTTATCAACCAGTGTCATCATTTTTTGGGATGTCAGTGACTAGAAGGTTGCACATTTAAAACCTCTGGCTTTGTGTACTTAAAATTAAGATTTCATCCACCTACTGACTTGAACACCATTTTTGGGCAATTTTTAGGCATTTTGCCAAGGTTCCCCTAAAAAATTCACTCCAGGGTGCCTGGGCACCTTAGTTGAAAAGGGCTGCCCTAAACATGTGTGTAATATGTAACATGTTCCTCAAGGTGAACTTTAAGATCCATGTTCAACATGGGAAAATTGACGCTAAAGGGAGACATAGAAAAAACATCAGATACAAAACATAAAGGCTGCCATTGCTGAGGCTTGTTTTGCCCAAATATTAGCTGTATGGTTATTATATTAATATATTTTCTTTAATACTTTGATAAACCAAGTATGCATTTAAGACCTGTTGATTATTCTTTGACTTAGAAAGCATTAAAGCCAGTGGGTCAGTATAACAACCAAGCAACTAACATTCTGTGATTGGGGTAAGACATGGCCTCCATGATTTTCTTATAATAGGTTTAGAGCTTAAAAACTAAGGGCCAGCACACCTCCTTTACGTTAGACCAGTGCAATGTAGAGGCGCAATCACCGTATCCTCATAGTATTTGCGCAGAAATTAGCGCCGGAGTAATGTTAATTCCGAGGCGTAAGGCGGAGTAATTCAAATTGGGAAGGATGTGGGCGTGTTTCATTGAAATGAGCCGTGACCCCATGCAAATGAAGGGCCGGCCGGGGTCGCGCATGCACACATGAAGCAGACCATGGTCAGCACCTCTGTGCGCATGCTCACAACTCGGGAACGGGCGCAATCAGTGAAATTGGAAGTGGACCCGGGCAACTTAGTGAATTACGCAGACAGCTTAAATAGACAGAGACAAACGCCCTTCCTTTGCAAAAGTACATCCCTTTGTATCACTTTCTATACAGCAAGGTGCTTTTGTTCTGTTGTTTATTAGCGTTTGTTTGTTTGTTTGTGACGTGTCTTTGAGATATTTGGGGACTGTTTTGCAGAGTGATTTTTGTCTTTTATGTGTTTTCTTTGTTGTTATTTTTTTTAAATTAGATTTTTGCTGGGCATTTTTTATTTTTGCTGGTCAATTTTTTTTTGTTCTGTTTGTGAATGATTTTGGAATGTGGGGGTGACATTCCTGCCTGAAAAGGGGGTGTCATCCTCATTTGTGGTGGAGAAGTGATCCCCAGGTCCGTGTGAATGGTGTATGAATGTACAGTGACATAATTGGAGCCGCTCACAAGTCCTGCATGGTGGGCTTGTGCCAATCCAATGTGATGAGGATGTGATGTGTCTGTGCTAGGGACCACAGTGGTGTGCATGCATGCATTCTCATTGTGCCATGATTAATGTGTGTGTTTAACGTGCAAAGATGCCCAATGTGAGCTGGCTCCTGGCTGCTCTTCCCTCAGAAGACGGGGTAGCCTCGGTTAGGGGGGGATTGTCTGGTTCAGGGGTCAGGTCATCACTTATGTCAATCTGAAGGCCCTTTCTCACTGCGAATTTGTGCAGCATGCAACATGCACCGATGATCTGGTATACAAAGTTTGGGGAATACAACAGGGTACCATGGGGGGTTCCATATAGGAGTCATGAGATGTGGTCCCAGTGCATATGCAGAGTCACCCTGAAGGGATAAGACAGGAGGATGTTAGTAGTGCATGTGCCCCTTGTGATTTCAGCATCATGGGGGGGACAGTCATGCCTGCCACCCATGTCACTCACCAACCAGCCAGCTGTCCCCATACATGTTCTGTTCGAAATCAGTGGGGATGGGGCTAGGATTGTATATGTAGTTGTCATGGGTGTCATGGGTGGTGTCATGTGTTGGGCTGGTGATGTCCTCCTGCAGGTTTGTGGTTAATTCCAGGATGGCATGAGGGGTGAATATGAAGATGCGAGACACCTCAGAATCACTCATGCCAAAGATGTCTCAAGTGAAGAGTGAGGGGCTTGTATCAGATTAGATTATTATATCCATCAAAGTTTTAAAGGGCTATTGAAAGATAGTGAGACCGTGTTTGTAATTTGTATGTATGTTATGTATTGATGTACAGTATATATGTATGTATATTTTTTGTAAAAATGTTTATAAAAGCAAAGAAAATTTTTGGGGAAAAAAAAAATCCTCTCCCGTGCCCTCCTCCGTGCCCTCCTCCTTCTTTGCTCATCTAAAGTCAGTAGTATAGCTATGAGCATGGATGCCACTGGCATGTTGGCATACAGTTTGTTGGGCAGCAAGTGTGACTGCTCAGCTCCTCACTAACAGTGTTGCTTTGGCTGACATGTAGACGGATTGTCTAATTTTATACCACCTTTTATATGGTCTAATTTTAGACAGGACGTGCAGCTGTTGCGCACAGCGCGTAGCCTGCGCTGCACCAATGTTCTTTTGTGGATCCACGTAACTCCCTCATTTGCTTATTTGAATAGCAAATCAATGGTGTGTCTAGCGCAGTTTTGCGCGGACGGATACGCCGGTCTATCGAAATTACGCCAGTCAAAAAAGTAGATTTCTTGCGTATCTCGTTTTGGGGATGCGGCGCATCGAAACGCATGCGCAAATTTAGACTTACGCTGTGCATCTCCTGTAACGCCGGCGTAATCGCTCTGTGAATCTGGCCCTAAGGTTTAACATTGCCCATGTATTTAGGCTCCCTAATTAGTTATGGAGCTCATAATAAACGAAAGACCGCAAATATATACATTTGTATTACTGTATATGTGTTTTTCATTTTTTTTTTATATTAACTGGTGTTTTTTTTTTTAACTGCCTTGGCCTTTAAACGTTGCCAGTTATTGTGGAGACAGAGGCATTTACGGTATAAAAAGGTGTGGAGAAGACGGCTGCTGTTTATTTTTATTTTTTTATTTGTTTCTTCAATAAAAGTATATAAAAGAAAGTAAACTTTTGGCTGCAATTCATATATTGTTATTTTTTTCTGCTTTCAGTGCATACGCACTTTAAAACGTGATTTGAGGAGCTAAGTAGTCTTCTTTCACTCTACTTTGACAAGATTGCATTGATGACCTAAGAAGTCTGCCAGTAATCAAAATGTTTGTTCAGAGGTTATCTGTTGATTTTCAGATCTAGAATTGCACACCACACCATTTTATGATTAATTTATCCACAAATATTTCTCAGTAATCCCCTGAACTCATCAAACATTCAAAACCCCATAACGTAAATTGTCCAGGTACTTCTAAGTTCTCATCTGACAGCTTTTGGCAGACTTCAGTGTTTTGCGACTTTTTGTTGTCAGCCTCAATGCACAGAATTCACTTAGATCAAAAACATAAAGAAAGATCTTCATTCACACCTCTACAGATGTAGAGGTTTGAACAAATATACTGGATGAATAAAAGAATGCAATGGCATTTTGAAAAAAAAAAATACAATACATTGGTTAAATTAGATTAATTCTGATATTTAAGTCCAAAAATATTTCAAACAAGACACATTTCAGGCTATTTGCAATTGCAGGAAAAAACAATATGTTTTTTTTTTTTTTTGTAGTTAAATTAATGAGGCTTAAGTTAGACAATCAAAATTAATTATTCTCGAGTTAAATGAAAATGCACATGCGTTGTATCTATAGCCATGGATTCCTATGCACGATAAATACATATGCTAAAAATAAGCTAAGTTGCCTATATTTAGCTAAAAAACATGCTCCTCCACCTGTCACTTGCATTACGCACCTGTTTTAAAGACAAGTGACAATCTTCAGCTGTTAACTGCATGACAATACCAGAGTGTGTAGAACTGCCCACTTGCATTTTTCCTAATGTGAGTGTAGTGCCTGGAGGCACTTTGCTGAGATTTTGTTTACGGAAGCTACCAGATTGGAAATATAGGAACCATTACTTGTACTGTAATTCTTATCATTACTTTTCTACTTTGTGTTTCAATTACTCAGAACCAGTGTGGCCATATTAGGTGTCTTGTCACTTTATTAGTGAGTGCTTTTCATGTCAGTGACCAATGAAGTGGAGAATGAATGTGAACTAACGGAGTTTGTTTGGGACTTTAAATGAAGCACCTGGGAACAGGTGCCTCCATCCCTAAATCTGAAGATACAAAGGAGGATTTTGGGACTTTAAATGAGGCACGTGATGACAACTGGATAATTGGTAAACATATAATGACATATTTATTCAGCATGTACACATGTCAAAACATATAGCAGCTTGTACATACCTAAGTAAAAAACTATTTAATCTTTATACATAACAATGACACATTGCAATCATCTATATGTATATATATCATTATGACACTTTGCAATATATGGTATTGTGAGCCAGTGCTGCTCCGTGTTATGGGATCATTGAAAAAGCAGAAGTTACAATCTAAAATAAAAAATGCACTGTATACCAGATACTCCTCGTTTAATGACTTACCTGTTTAACGAACACTTGGGCTTACGACCAGCTCTCCCCACCAGAATGACATGCTATACATAATTGTATTGTACAGTACAGTACAGAATTTTTGCTTGTGTTCTGTACTTAATCAAATTAAAACAACGTTATTGAGTTGGAGTTTTTTGTTTAGACCTTTTTTCACAATACAGTATAGTGTAGTAGTTAAAGCGGAGGTTCACCCTAAATATAAGATCTCCCATGTGATCCAGCATACTGGCGTCAGCGCCAGTATGCTGGGTTTTTTTTTTTTTAATCGCACACTTACTGTATTATGTCGGAATTTAATTTTTTTCCCCCGCGGTGGACGGCTCTAGTATTGCTCGTCACATCTTCCTAAAATACCCGATATGGACTCGGGTAATCTCGGCGAAAATGCGGCGCCTGCGCACAGACCTAGGAGCTGACTGCGCAGGCGCCGTATTTCTTCGAGTCCTATTTCGGAGGGCGTGACGCGCCATAGCCATAGGACTCGGAGAAATACGGCGCCTGCGCAGTCAGCTCCTAGGTCTGTGCGCAGGCGCCGCATTTTCGCTGAGATTACCCGAGTCCATATCGGGTATTTTCGGAAGATGTGACGCGTTATACTGGCGCCGTCCACCACGGGGGAAAAAAAAGAAATTCCGGCATAATACAGTAAGTGTGCGATTAAAAAAAAAAAAAAACAGCATACTGGCGCTGACGCCAGTATGCTGGATCACATGGGAGATCTTATATTTAGGGTGAAATACCGCTTTAAGAATGCTTAAAATATTGATTACTTGTGGTTCCTCATTTAACAACCAATTCGTTTAACGACCTAGTCATTGGAACGGAACCTGGTCGTTAAGTGAGGAGTACATGTATTGAAAACATATATGCATCTAAAAAAGTTTATTGCATTTCGTGGATTTATTATATTTTTCTCAGGAGTGGATGCATACAATTTATATATTTGCTCAAAATCCAACAATGGGCAACAATGTGTGCGCCTGGTTTTTACGTGGGTCTCTATCACCACAGCTCCCAGGACAGACACTCCTGACAGCCCATATCTTGCAGCACTGCATGTTTGGACTTTGAACCAATATATATATTTTATGCATCTGCTCCAAAAATAATATATTGCAGCTTACCTCGTCGTACATGTGGTGGCACATTAATTCTCTTTTAAAGATTTGATTGTTTTATTCTCACCTAGTGATCTAGTCAGTAGTTCTGTTGTTTTTCCACCTTTAAAGTAGAACTGAACCCATCCAATGTATGTTTTCTCAAAACATTCAAGGTCTGCCATGAATGATAACATTGGCAGCTTCCTTGGCTGTAAAGGAAAGGAGGGTTTCATTCAGCTTAAAGATGTAAACACTTTTTTTTTTTTTTTAAATAACAAAAATGTCATACTTACCTCCACTGTGCAGTTTGTTTTGCACTGAGTTGTCCAGATCCTCCACTTCTGGTGTCCCCCAGCACTGGTAGCTCCTCCCTGCATACCCATGTACCCACGATGGAGAAGGCTCTCCTAAGGTGGACACCCATGCGGGCACACTCCCGAGTCTTGCTTTTGTGTACATTCACACTGAATACAGGACTGTCTGTTTGCGTAAAAGCTATCCATTTGGGTTTGACTTCAGAGAAGTTGACAAATTGTTTTTCCATGCCCTGGCTATGGTCATTTTAGAAGTTAAAGGGATAAATGAGTATGTTTTAACTGTCTCTTAGTAACACCAGGAGGTTTCAAATGCAAGAATGCTGGTCAAGGATCTTTAGAAAGGTGGATCCTGAATGTTGTATGAAGTAGGGAAACAACTTTAGACCAGAAGCGGTTTAGCATTGGGCAGGTCCACCATATATGTACTTCACCATTGACTCCAATGTGTAATAACATTAATAGAGTAGAATGTGATAGTGGGCCATGCTTCCTGCTAGTCTTTTTCAAAATTTTGGGCCCTCTATCTATCTGGCAAAAAAAGTATGTGTGGACAGAGAGGGTAGTCTGCTGAGTTGGGAGTTTGACCGAGGAAATTAGTTTGGATGCTAGAGGAGTAAAGCGACAAGGGTTTTTAAAGGCCACCAGTAAAGTCAGTGGGACTTTGTCCTGGAGAAGCTATATGATTCAGTGCCGAAGATAGGTGTACCAAAAGAGTTCTAAAGAGGGCATCTTGAAGTGGCTTTGGAGGGTCATCCAGGATAAGACAGACCCCTTCTGAACTAGAGAATATACAATATAGAATTTTTGCAAAGTCTACCAGGTAGAGGAGGTCAGTGATTCAAGTCCTAGCAGGAAAAGAGGATTGTTCATGATGGATAGTAGGGGAAGTTGTGGAGAAAGCAGTTTATTGGAATATTTAATGGTATCCTATATTTTCAGGGTATGTTTTAATAGGGGGCTAAGGGTGGGTGGGTGCGAGTAAATGTAAATTTCTTTAGGTTTAATACTGCATTTATTCTAAATTCAATTTATGTCCAAGAGATACACTCACCCGGTCCCTGAGTACCCTCCATTGGCTAGCCGTGAAGGATCATGTTACATTCAAGACCCTCTGCCTCACTCACAAATGCACACAAGGAAATGCTCCGCAATACCTATGCGAGAAAATAAAGCACTACGCCCCTAGTCGCCCCCTCCGATCAACTAACCAAAACCTCCTCCGCATCCCCAAGACCCGCTACAAATCAAAAGAAGAAAGAAGATTCGCAGTCCAAGGACCATGGCTATGGAACACTCTACCCACTGACATCCGCATGAAAGAAAACCATCTGGCCTTCAGGAAAAAGCTTAAGACCCACCTCTTCTGAAGACACAAGGCCCGAGACTGGCTGCAAAAAGTGCCTTGAGGAGATTTAGTTCACATTTGTAGCACTATACAAGTTACTCACTCACTTAAATACTCATAGGACCATAGCTTTTAAAAGGCATGTATTAACTTTGGCTTTTGCTCTACCTACCTGTTCTTCATATTATCAAGGCTTAGTTTTATTAGTTTATTAAAAATGTAATAATTGAATGAATTAACATGTTCACTGACTGTGAGGCCTTGTACACACGAGGGAATTTATCCGATGGGAATGGTCCGACGGACCGTTCCCATCGGATCTGTCCGCCGGATTGCGTACACACCATCGGATCAAATTCCCCGCCGGCGGACAGCGCGGTGACGCGGCGGTGACGTTGACGCCGCCACGTGACCGCCACGTCACCGCACCAGGAAGTAAACACTTCCGCGCGCATGCGTCTGATCCATTCACAGGATACGACGCATGTGCGGGCAGATATGTCCGCTGGTTTGCCGTACTAACCAGCGGACATATCTGACGGACAGCTCTCCGGCGGAAAAATTCCAAAGCATGCTTTGGAATTTTTCCGCCGGAGGAATCTGGCCAAAACGGTCCGTTTGCCCCTACACACGAGCGGATTTTTTGGCTGAAATGGTCCGTCGGACCATGTTCAGCGGAAATATTCCCTCGTGTGTACAAGGCCTAAGAGAGGATGCAGTATGTTTTTTTTGCACTACTGATTGTTTAACAGCCCTAGTAGATAAAATACTATTTGGAGAAAATTATTATTTTCTCTCTCAAACTCTATTGCATAATTAGGAAATTAAAAGCTGAATTTCAGGCAAACAGATAAATAAACAGAAGACATAAATATACAGGAGAAGTTTTACCTACCAAAGTGACAAAAAATGTGCAACGCTCCAAAATCGCCTTGTCTTGTGCCCTTTCAGTGTGAATCTGTTTATAACAATATACTATTGTTATTGATCCACCTTATTACCACAATGTAAAACAAAATAATAATCAAATATAATAAACAAATACAACAAATGTGTTAAATCATAAAGCGCATACTGTATGTGCAATGTTTGAAATCAACATGCACTTGTGCATATGTGAATTAAGCAGAAGTTCAACACCAAACCTATAGATGTTATGTGAATAAGCCATCAAGTCCAAACTCTAATTTAATCATTGCTTCATTCTTCATTCTTCCTTACTAAGATAACCTCTACCATCCAAGGAAAATCAGCTTCATTTCTGTGTAATAACTAAACACTTACCCCCCTTAACTGACCTCTTAATTTATAGAAGGTCATCCACTTCTCCTTGTGAGCCACCACATTGGATGATAAAAACACTACTCCTCCTACAAGTAAAAGATCACTCCAAGCCTCCTTATACTCCCCTCTCCCATGTTAATGCTGTATAAACCGGTCACAATCTTTTGTAGAGTGCTCCAGAATCTCAGGTTCCACCTTCAAATGAGACAGCAGGACACAGAGTTCTCCTTACACAACTGTTCTCTAATGATGGGCAGTAAAGAAGTATGCTAAGAAAATTGCCTTTTCATGTAGGTAGAACCTTATCCAACATTGATTATAATGTGGCCATAAATAATTTTTCCAGGGTAAGCGATATTAAATATTTATCTTGACGTCACATTGGGGATCTGGTCACTGGAATTGACAGGTACATGTCAGCTGTCAACTGGTGACCCTTTCATTGCATTTACTGGGAGGATTCGCTCAATCCAAATTGTTCTCTTTAGTACTGAAGTACTAAGCCTGTGGCAGAGGCCCAAGCCAGGTCTGTCATAGAGACCTGTTCCTCCCAGCAAGCTCCAAGTGACATTCTGGCTGCCAGGCCAGGAGTCTGTCCGGAGGCACTTCACCCACTTCTTCTGAGTGGCAACGAACTGTATCTACTACTACCGAGAGCGAGACTGCTCTGTGTTATATCCAGGCCTGATACCGCACTGTTCTCTATTGCTTCATCAACCTTTTCTATCTCTTGTTGATGTTGGCCGTTGTTGGGCCCTGGAATAAAGCATTTAAAAATCCATTTGGTGACTGGACATTCGCTCACTGCTGCTACTCACTGCTAGTACCCCTAGACACATCGCAAGGTAACTTAATATGCCGATCCCAAACAACAACCAGCGGCTCCTGAGGGGGTAGCGCTACAGAAACATAAAAAAATGCTGTGTGCCAAGTTTCGGCCGGTATCGGGTCACAAAAAGTTACCGAAGAAATTACTGCTTTACATGGGAGTCTATGGAAGGGGTGCCCGAATTTGAAAAATTGGTGTTCCCCGGCCGTAGTTCCTCCGGACAACAAACTTTGTACACTTGTAGAGGAAGAGTGGGACTATATGTGTGCCAAGTTTTTGGCTGGTACCGGGTCCCCAAAGTCTGGGAGATTAGGAGCAAAAAGATTACTTGAGTATAAGCCGAAGGGGCATTTTCAGCACAAAAAAAATGTGCTGAAAAACTTGACTTATACTTGAGTATATACGGTAAGTTATTTTTGTTTTCTGATCAGCACTTTATTTATTGATTATCTTATTTTGGAGTGCAACACCATTTATTGATTTTTATATATATTCAGTTGTGGTCAGTGTTTGACCCTCATGGTGTCTGCTGCACCTTAGATTAATTTTCATTAGTTTTCCTTAGTAGTGCGGGAATACTCACCATCCCAACATAAATCCACTGCTGTACTTAAACATTAGTAGGTAAATATTCCAAACCTCTGCACTGTTTACAATGACAATGACAGTGACAATCCTTCCACATTATATACTAGAAATAAATCACTAAATTGATATATGATTTGAACTCCTCAGCAGCAGGTATAATATTTGTAAATTTTTCACTTAAGACTTATTTTTTACTGGACTACCCTCTGGTGAAATAAGAAACATTTTTAGACACTATCAACTGATAGGAATGAACATATCTGTAAAACTTGACTTTAGAAAAGATTAGGATAACCACACATGTTTTATTGCCAACAAGACCCTTGGCTTGGACAGCTTGGCCTTAGATTGATATAAATAAAGCATTTCTTAAATTAATTAGTATTTTCTAAATTTAAGAGCCATATATATTCCTACCTACTTGAACCTGGATATTCTTTATGTATTTCTTTCAGATCCATACAGCATATCAGCACAAAACTTGGGCCCAGTAAATATTTGCCTACAATTAATTATTTTTAATAAAGTGTTAGAAGCCGTTTAAAACTTGCAGGCTAACAGGACCAAAGCCTCATACACACGATTGGACTTCCATCGGACAAATCTCTGGAATTTTGTCCCGAAGGGCGTTGGCCGTGAACTTGTTCTGCATACAGACGGCAGAACTTTTTCAGAGAACATTCACGAAACAACGTTGTTTTTCAGCTCTTTAGCGCCACCCTTTTGGAAACTTCTGCTAATGTTGTCTTATGGTTAGCATTGGTTCGGAGCATGTGTGTTTGTACTTTGGATTTTAGACCGACAGATTTGTTTAGACAATCGGATAATCCGATGGCACACATTTGTTGTCGGACAATTTGAGAGCATGCTATCCAACATTTGTTGTCGGAAATGCCAACAACAATTGTCCGTTGGAGCATACAGACTTCTGGATTATCCGACAAAACACGTTCATCACACAATTGTTGTCGGAATATTCGATCGTGTGTATGGGCCTTAAGTGTTTTGAAATGTTGTTCTCTGCTTTACCTTTTGTAGCTGTACATTGATCAAGTTGATGCCTCAGTCTGCTTATAATGAAAATATTTCCTGCTGACAGCCCAACCTTAAAGCGGATCTCCACCCTAAAGTGAAGATCCGCTGATCGGAACCCTCCCCCCCTCCGGTGTCACATTTGACACCTTTCAGGGGGGAGGGGGTGCAGATACCTGTCTAAAGACAGGTATCCGCACCCACTTCCGGCTCGCAGTCTCGGGCAAAAGCGGGAGCCAATCGCGGGCGCAGCGCGACTCGCGCATGCGCCGTAGGGAACCGGGCAGTGAAGCCGGAGCGCTTCACTTCCTGGTTCCCTCGCCGTGGATGGAGGGGGGAGCAGCAGGGTGACGAGCGATCGCTCATCCTCTGCTGCGGACGCTGCTGGACTCCAGGATGGGTAAGTGTCCTAATATTAAAAGTCAGCAGCTGCAGTATTTGTTGCTGCTGGCTTTTAATATTTATTTTTGGTGAACCATCCGCTTTAAACATATCTCCCAACAGACACTAACTTAATAGTATCAAGAGACTAATTATGGAACAAAATCCCAGGGTCCCATGTATCCTTTAATTAGATCGAAGATATCAAAAGCTGCAAAAATGGTAAGAAGTGTAAAACTCTAGCACAAGGTTAAAAAAAAGGGATTATGGCACTATGGTGGAAATAAAAAAGAGAACTTAGAGTGGGTATAAGTTGGATCCCATGCTTAGAGAGCAGAGGTATGCATGGTATGCAAATCTGCAAATGGGTTCAGATTAATATTAACTATCTGGGATCATGATGACACATATGATAAAGGTAAACAACAAGCAGGCATGGGGGCACATAAGTAGGGAGCCTGACTGCATGGCATAATGGATAGTGTTGCTCACGAATATTCGCATTGCGAATATTCGCTACGAATATTGCATATTCGAGTACTCGCGAATAACACGAATATCGCGGCGAATATTCGCTATTTCGAATATTCAAATTTTTTCAATTTTTTTTTTAGAACAGATCACATCCTAGAGATCCCCATCGACGTCTAAAAGCATTGCTGGTATGATTAGAGACCTTGGGCCGAGTAGCTGCAGCGCTCATTTTATATTGCCGAAAAATCGCAATGCGATTATTCGGCAATAGCGATATCGCGCGATTATTTTATATTGTAATATATCACGAATATTCTGAGCCAATCAGAGTGCTCCATTCCGCATTTCTCGAAATTTCGCAATTATTTTGTATTGTAATATATCACGAATATTCTGAGCCAATCAGAGTGCTCCATTCCGCATTTCTCGAATATTCGCAATTATTTTATATTGTAATATATCACGAATATTCTGAGCCAATCAGAGTGCTCCTTCCGCATTTGCCGAATATTCGCAATTATTGTGTATTGTAATATATCACGAATATTCTGAGCCAATCAGAGTGCTCCTTTCCGCATTTCTCGAAATTTCGCATTCGCAATTCGCAATTCGCATTCGCAATAGCGAAAAATTCGCAATAGCGAAAATTCGCAATATTTTCATTTCCAAAAAATATCACGAATATTCGTATTTAGCGAATATATCTCGAATATTCGACTATATATTCGAGATATATCACGAAATCGAATATGGCATATTCTGCTCAACACTAATAATGGAGGAGTGAAAAATGTTCATCTATGAAAGACATGTTTCATACAAAACTGCTAGATATTGCAGAAGTTCATATAAAGCTGATGTTCAGGCAGATATAAAATACACAAATTAATACAGCTCTGCATTTATTAATGCATCATTAAATGTATTTTTTTTTTAAATGCATGCAGAGAAAGTACATGTATTTGACATGGCAACATTTTTTTGCAGTCCCTGAACAGCAGAGCTAGACTGGATGATGAAAGCAGAGTTCCAGTCTTTTGGGGGGTCGTTAATAGTGTGGGCACCTGGCCGTGACAGCTTTCGGCTTCACGACCGGGCACTCACTGCGCATGTGCAAGTCGCGCTGTGCTCTATGAGTGGACAGGCGATCTCCTGGGACCTGTCACGTGTCCCTGGAGATCGCCTAAAGGGAGGGGCTGTCTAAGGTGAGAAGAGAAGTTGCAGAGGCGGTCCCTGGGTGGAAGGAGGAAGTGGGACAGGAAGTCCCACTCCTACCAAAGCCCCCACTCCCCCCCCCCCAAAAAAATGACATGCCAAATGTGGCATGTAAGGGGGCGAGGAGTGCTTAAAGCGAAAGTTTCACTTTTGGGTGGAACTCGGCTTGAAGAAGCACACAAGACTTCGGCCAGCTGTGCTGCAGTGTTCATGAGCTAACAAGATGAATGCTGATAGAAGGACAGATGGAGAGATAAGCTCATTATTCTTCTGCTTATCTTTTTCCCTGTCCAGTCATAGGATGGAGAGAGACAAGACCATATATTTATATTCCTGGCTACCACCTAACTAGCCTTAAAATGCTTCCTCCCTACTACTAACACCTATGCTCACTAACCTGAAGAAAGTTGTACAGTATATACTAACTAATTTTCTGCCTGCTCCGTTCTGGTCACGTGATTACCTGCGTCAGCCAGTGGCAGCTGCAGGAGACAGCATTTAACAAACAATAGGAATGCCTGGGAGTGGTTATGTCACCCAAAGGTTTGCTATGGCCTATCCATTGTTGACGCTCCCTCCTCTCACCTGAAGCCATAGCTGGCAGACTCATGTGAGCTGTTTAGGTGACCAGACTGGAGCAGTTTGAAAATAGGTAAGTAAGTAAGTACATCTTTCTTACACAGGTTAATCATATGTTAGTAAGGGGGGAAAATTTTAGGACTAGTTAGGTGGTAGTCTGGAATAATACTTTAGGTTTTGCTTAACTGCAACAACTTGTCTTCCTTGCCAATCACATAACTGGTTTAACAGAAATACGAGTCCTTTAGCAGGTAAATATATTTACTTAATTTCTGTATTTAGCTGTTCATTTGGTCTTTAGCTTTAGCATTTGTCCACACTTGCTAAATATCAAATCCTTGTTTTAAATACAGTAAAACCTTGGTTTGCGAGCATAATTCGTTCCAGAAACATGCTTCTAATCCAAAGCACTTGTATATCAAAGCATTTTTTTACAGGGTATAAAAGACAAGAGAGGCATCTCTAAAGCCTTGTACACACCATCAGTCCATCCGATGAGAACGGTCTGAAGGACTGTTGTCATAGGTTAACCGTTGAAGCTGACTAATGGTCCGATGTGCCTACACACCATCAGTTAAAAAAAACGATCTTATCAGAACGCAGTAGCATAAAACACAACAACGTGCTGAAAAAAATTAAGTTCAATGCTTCCAAGCATGCGTTGACTTGATTCTGAGCATGCGTGGATTTTTAACCGATGGTCTTACCTACTAACGGTCGGTTTTGACCTATCGGTTAGGAATCCATAGGTTAATTTTAAAGCAAGTTGGCTTTTTTTAACCTAAGGTTAAATAACTTATGGGGCCCACACACGATCAGTTTTGACCGATGAAAACGGTCCATCAAACCGTTGTCCTCTGGCTATCCTATCGTGTGTACGAGGCCTTAGTGTAGCAATATGTTGCTAAATGTTGTACCTTCATTAAATGTAACCATATTGCTACACTTAAAGGCGCCTCTCTTCTTTTTTATACTCAGTTGTGACATGACGATACTCTTATATCAAGACATTGCTTGTATATCAAGGGAACATTTTTTAAAACATTTTGCTTGTCTTGCAAAACGCTCTCAAACCAAGGTTTTACTGTATTTTTATTTCTATTCCCTTTATGCCATGCACTTTTAGGCATCACTCCAGCCTTTCAGAAAGATAGAGTCCATTCATATTCCCTGTCCTGCATCTTCCAAGTAGTATGATTTTTAAATTGTGGGGTAGAAGTGTTCATTTGTATAAGAGCTACCTGGTAGTGCACCCTGCTGTCCACCTCCCGAAGTGTAGGTTTGTGCTACAAGCACTAGCTGTCTCACACTGTGGGAATTGTTAAAATTACTTGAACCACATCCCAGGCTTAGTGTGGAAATATTTTCTAGTCATCCATAATTCTAGTTAAATGACTATGAAAGATGTCAGAGAGTCTATTCATTGACCCAAGGACTAAATCTGCCATGCAGGGAAACCAGAAAGAAGTGTTTTACAATGCTGCATACAAGTCCCTGCGGTGTTTTTTTGCCAGCAACATTTCTTAGCAATTGTATCCTCACTGGCTGCTCTATCTCTGTCACAATTTTTCCTTAGTGATCCTTACTACAGATCCAAGCCTCTGGGCAGACCACCAGTTCAGCACTCCGCTTATTCTCCCTCAGGTATATCTCTGATTTAACTCACAAGATGGTTTCTCTTTCTTTTGTTATCCTTGATACAGGACAAAAAAAGATTAATTTAATAGGGCAAATAACAATGTGCCATAATTCCGCAGAAACCACTCAGCGAAAATGTTCTGATTGCTCTAAATATAAAAGGCGATAACTGATTTGTTGCTATATTTGTTATTGCGCTTTACTCATCTTTATCACTCTCCTCGCTGTTTTATTAAACAAGTCTGTTATAACATTTTATACAAGAATTAGATGTACAGGATGTCTTGAATTTTGTAATAGATAGTATAAACATACTATATTATGATTTTACTAGAACAACATTTAGTAAGCAAAAGATTACAATGGTAAAATATAATACATACCAGTATTTAATCATATACCAAATTGGAGCACATACAAACTGAATATAGGTCATGTAATAGTATAACAATATGCCAACTGCCTGGGTTCACAGTCTTTAAAGAGCCCGACCTAACAGCACAACCTAGAGTTGAACCACTTGTCCACCGGGCCTATTCTGGCACTTGTCTTCCTCATGTAAAAATCTAAATTTTTTTGCTAGAAAATAATCAGAACCCCCAAACATTATAATTTTTAGCACATACCCTAGGGAATAAAATGGCAGTCATTGCAACTTTTTTATTGCACAGTATTTGCGCAATAATTTTACAAACGCCTTTTTTGGGGGAAAAAGGCGGTTTCATGAATTAAAAAATAACAAAACAGTAAAGTTAGCCCAATTTTTTTGTATGTGAAAGATGATGTTACGCCGAGTAAACAGATACCTAACATGCCACACTTTAAAATTGCGCACACTTGTGGAATGGCGCCAAACTTTGGTACTTAAAAATCTCTATAGGCGGGGCTTGAATTTTTTTTAAAGGTTACTATTTTCAAGTTACAGAGGAGGTATAGTGCTAGAATTTTTGCACACGATCTAACGTATGCGGCGATACCTCACATATGGGGTTTGAACAGCGTTTACATATGTGGGCGGGACTTAAATGCGTGTTCGCTTCTGAGCGCAAGCTACTGGGGACAGGGGCGTTAAAAAAAAACATTTTATTTTAAATTTACTTAATTTTTTTTTCTTGTTTTTTTTTTTCACTTTTATTCTATTACAAAGAAAATTGAGTACTGTCCGTAATACTTTTTTTTTATTTGCACTAACAAACTATTTTTCAGGACAAGCTTTCGGGGTGTTTCCCTTCTTTAAGGTCCAAGCAGTACTGATTGACACATTTTTGGGCAGAATGTTAAAACAAAAAAAGGAAAAAAAATAAAATCTCAGAGGGAAAGGAAAAAAAGAAGAAAAACAAACACATGCAAATCAATGGTAATAAAGATAGCAGCAGAGTTACTGAGATAAGACAGAGGGAGAGCTATAGACTTGAGGGGGGATGCTAGTCAAAGAGGGGGTCATAAAACTGTAGTATAATCGGTAATTTGTATGTGTTTTTTTGTTTTGTTTTTTTCTTCCTTTCACATTCTGCCAAAAAAATTGTGAATCAGTACTGCTTGGACCTTGAAGAAGGGAAACACCATGAAAGCTTGTCCTGAAAAATTGTATGTTAGTGCAAATAAAAAAAGTATCATGGACAGTACTACATTTTCTCTGTCACAATTGCACTAATACGGCTGCAATCACGTCAAGTATTCCTATTACAAGGAATATAAACATCCCTTGTAATAGGAATCACTGTGACAGGTCCTCTTTTTAGAGAGATGTGGGGTTAATAAGACCCTACATCTCTCCTCCAGGCTTGAAAGCATGAGATAGTGAAAAAAAATTCATCGATCTCATGCAGACAGTGGCGATTGCGGCTTTGTTTACTTCGGGGTACAACGGGCCTCCGACGATCATAGAGATGACTGGTGACCATATGGTCATCGGAAATCTCTATCGTCGTGAGCCGGCGCCGGCTGATTAGTTCTCTGGGCCCCCGATGGCACGGGAGAGCCCGGAGAAGCACCGGATGGCGGCGGGAGGGGGAGTGTGCCCTCCAGCTGCCGATAAGAATGGAACTGCTGCTATGATCATTCTTATCATGCACAGAATCACCGGCAGAAGATGGTGATATCTGAATGATGAGTGTAGCTGCAGGCATCATTCAGATATCACTGCACATATGACGTCCTCGTTGGGCAAGTGCAGTTGCAGTTTCTGAAAGCACACCAAAAGATGCAGCGTGCAGGAGTTCTTGTGTCCTTTTTTAGACCTTGAAAGAGAGAATGCAAAATACAGGTGTTTGGCATCTTTTCTTTCAGCCTGTAGAAGTAAATCTATGTTAGCCTATATGTCCATGCACACACTGGCAAGTTAGGGCCTCTGAGGATGCACATTTGTTGGGAAACACATAGGGGAAAGCTATCTACTTAACGTCACACCGCCACACCGCTCCCCAAATTGGTGGCGTTCTGATGTAAGTAAATGAGTGGCACGTTTTAACACTGGTGGATTATTATCATTAGTATTGATATAGTTACATATGCAAAAACAAGGAAGGGAACAAGAAAGAAAAAGGTACGGGACTTTAAATGAGGCGTATCTCTGTAGATGAAAAATAGATGGATAAATTATTTGATTATACTATAAATATACCCACATTCAAAAACCCCAGCAAAGCGTGGTTCAATTGTCTATAGCAGGGGAAACAATGTCTTCCTGATCCCCCAAGAGGCAATTGGATTTTCCCTGGATAAACTTCACTTATAAATGTTACTACTCAGTTATATTATGTACATTTTGGAAAGAATCCGGGCCTTTTTTAAAGCAATCTACTGAGCTGGCCAGAACCACCTCTGGAGGGAGGCTATTCCACATTTTCACAGCTCTTACTGTGAAGAAACCTTTCCGTGTTTGGAGATTAAATCTTTTTTCCCTCTATATGTAAAGAGAGCCCCCTTGTCCTTTGTGATGACCTTAAAGTCAATGCCAAGTTCTCTATATGGACCACTTAGTACTGAAATTAACTGTATTGCTGCTACATTTGGCTTAATAAATGCTACACTATGAATCATTTGTCATTTTGGTGCTATTGTTTGAGCTGAAAATATCCCGTAAAGAAGATTTATGAAAGGATCCCACTAGAGAAGGTTGTTATCTGGCTTGTACCCATCCATCCATCATTCTAAGTGTATTGGCTGCCCTCTCTATGGCAGCACAACAGATTTGGTGAGGGGGAGGAAACCTGATTTACAAATCATGTTTTATTTCGATACACTAGTATACTTATTTCACAACAAGTGTTTCTGGTGAGTGTATTGCATGATGAGGAGGAATTGTAGATCACAGTTGTACACTGTCCTCCACTGCCTGGTGTTTATCTGTACAGTTTTTGTTTGGCTTCAAATTACTACACTATGGGAGTTAGTTACTAAAGGCAAAGTGCACTTGAAATTGCACTGAATTGCAGTTGCTGTAAATCGAGGGGCACATGCAAGAAAAACTTGCACATGATTGGATAATAAAAATCAGCAGAGATTCCGCTCATTTCAGATCTACCCCTCAGACATACAACGACTGCACTTCCAAGTGCACTTTCAGTTCAATTCCAAGTGCACTTTGCACTTGTAGATCGCACTTGTAGTGCAAAGTGGATTTGCTTTTCGTAAATAACCCCCTATAAGTTTCTTTTGATTTCATGGTGATTAGTATGTGGAATTCTGAAGAGCAGTTTGAACAGCTTGTCACTGGTTCCGGATCACCATACTACTATATACTAGTGTTTTTGCTGTTCTCTTGATTGAGACAGCATCTATCTCTGGTGAGTTGACATTTCTTCTGCACATATGAGGAGGTTCTGATGACTAGGATTTTAAAACACTGGTGCACTGCTGTTAAATATTTTGGACCTTCTATATGGTTGTCGGGTCACCTGAGGCCAGGTGACGGATGCATACCGCTGGGGTTAGGAGCGTACTCTGGGTGGTTCAGGAAAGCAGCTAGAGTGTAAGATTCCCCAGGGCATGGAATATAAGAGCCCACAGGTTTTCCCTAGAGCCTCTAGTTTTGAGGATGGACTTGGCTGGAGCTGACTCCAGGTCACAGCCCTGGGGGTCTCAGCTCCAGCTCATGGACTGGCTCTGTTGAACAGAGTGGAACCAGCAGTACAGGGTTAAACACAGGATAGTCAGGAGAACAAGCCAAGGTTAGGCAACTAGCAGACATGGATGGTCAGCAAAGCACGCCAAGATCGGGGTCACAAACAGGAATGGTCAGGACACACCAAGGTCGTTACATAGAAGTCAGATATAGACATATAGCAGGACGCCACAACAGAAGCCTAAACACAAACTTTGCTTGGCAAGGCTGGCTTGCAGAGGTGGGATTAAATAGTGTTTTCTGTTGAGAGGCTGGGGTGGAGCCATGCTGAGAGCTCATACTTAAATGCTCATGTGTGGGGGTATGCTCTCTAGAGCTGAGGCACAGACCTGAGAGGTAAGCAGACAATCAGAGCATAAAACATTACTGTAGAATTATGACAATGTTTTTTTGAGGGCTTCAATTTTTTATTATTTTGAAGTTTTGGAAGATTGTATGTACTGTATCTTTTTTTGCTAGCGGCTATTAATTTATGTTTTTTTTCTTTTTAGGGTATTTTTCACATACAGTACAGACATAACTTACAGTGCCACTCCAAGATAAGATTAAGATCTCCTCTCATCATCAGAGAAAGGAAGGATCACCGCTCACCGACCGCGTGGCTGGAGCGGTTGTGGCTAAGGCCACACTAATTCACATATTCAAACCATCGAGTTTTTAGGAAAGAAATAAAGACCCACCTCTTCTGAAGGAGCAGGACGACACTGGATGCAAAAAAGCGCCTTGAGGCGATTTAGTTTGCATTTGTAGCGCTTTACAAGTCATGCCTTGTGCCGTGTTAACCGATGAAGCTGACTGATGGTCCGTCGCGCCTATACACCATCGGTTAAATAACCAATCGTGTCAGAACGCGGTGACGTAAAACACAACGACATGCTGAAAAAAATGATGTTCATTGCTTCCAAGCATGCGCCGACTTGATTCTGAGCATGCGTGGATTTTTAACCGATGGTCGTGCCTAAAAACAATTGTTTTTTTGTTATCGGTTAGGTATCAATTGGTTAAATTTAAAACAAGTTTTATGAAACAAAAAAAAAAACAAGTTGGCTTTTTTTTAACCGTTGGTTAAATAACAGATGGCGCCCACACAAGATCGGTTTGGACCGATGAAAACGGTCCATCAGACCGTTCTCATCGGTTTAACCGATCGTGTGTACGTGGCATTACTCACTCACTCATGCACTGGGTCAGTGAGCCGTGCTCCTGCTTTTCTCTAATCATGCACATACAGGCATCATATTTGTAGAGTAGTGTTTACAGGCTGAAAAAAAAAAAACATCACTATTGAGAGGAGCTTTCAGGCAGAAAAAATACTTGCCTAAACGCACTTAAATGCACCTAAACACCACATTTAGGCTGTCAATCATTTTTTAATATACATTTTTTCAAGTGTATTCTTGTATTTTTGGGGAAAACGCTTATAAAAGCTTGGAAACACACCTACTGCTTGCCCAATATGCTCCATAGCAAAAAAAAAACTTCCGATTTTTTTTTTGCCGCTTAGTGTGCATGGACCCTTTAATATACTTGGTATCACATCTATCTCTTTACAAATATCAATGGGAAAAAGGATCATACCAAATAATTATTTAATATCCTAAAATGCAGTGTATAGTGGCAAATTAGCCATAGCATATAGTTTACACGCTGCATGTAGAGCCCAAACCACTGATCTCTCTGCTAAATTAATTATTCAGACAAGAGCAAATCAAATCAAGTTAGATACACCCTGCTGCATTCTCTGCCCCACTGCTGTAGTGAAGTTTTTCCTCTTGCAGACAAGTATAGAATTATGCTGCATATGATAATAGTGCTGCTAAGACCTAGAATGTTCTTATTTATGTGCTAGTTAGGAGGGAAGGTATTCAACATTGAAATGCAAAGAAATAATGGAGAGAGATGCGTGCGCTGAGGTTCTATGTAATCTTGTAGTTAAACTAATGCCGCGTACACATGATCGTTTTTTGTGATGAAATAAAACAAAGTTTTTCATCATGAAAAAAAACGAAGTTTTTCCAACTTCATTATAAAAAACAACGTTGCCTACACACCATCGTTTTCTGAAAATGCTCTAGCAAAGCGCGGTTACATACAGCACGTACGACGGCACTCTGTTCCATTCAAGCTCCATCTCATAACTTGCTTCTGAGCATGCGTGGGTTTAAAACGTCGTTTAAAACGTCGTTTTAGCCCACACACGATCATTTTTTATGACACAAAAAACGACATTTTGAAAAACAACATAAAAAATTGAAGCATGTTCGAATTTTTTTTTTGGTCGTTTTTTAGAAGACAAAAAACGGTGTGAAGCCCACACACGATCATTTTAAATGACGTTTTTAAAAACGTTGTTTTATTTCATCACAAAAAACGACCGTGTGTACGCAGCATAAGGGGATTATAGAACAGCTGACATTTAGGGATACCTGTTTAGACTTATCAAGAAATTGGGCAGAGAAGCCAGAAATTGGTTTAAAATTGGGCAGGCGGCAATCTAAATGCAGCGTAAATATTTAATAGAATGGTTATCAGCATTTTCTAGTAAGAATAAAAAAAAAGTAAAGATATTGGTTTTGTTGAATTAAGCATAGCAATGAATATGTCATTTTAAGCAATATAGTCAACTTCTATAATATGCAGTAATACAATTTCATTCATTAAAAAAGTAAAAGGTGTCAGGATATAATGAGTGAAATATTTCTGTGTTATTAGTTCCTAACATTTTTCATGCTATATTAACAACTTATTCGAAAACTTTTCTTACAGTGTGAAAAGGGTGTTAACACCTTTTTCAGCAGGTGCAACTTAGTAACAAGCTCACTCAGGCCTCTTTAAAATGTTTTTTTTTTTTTTTTTAAAAGGTGGACTCTTGACCTGTACCAAGATGTGCTATGCTTCCCAATTAGCTTGACCCCCCCCCCCCCCCCCAAAAGTACACACTATCCTTTCTTAACTGAAAGATAAGAGCAAAAAGTTTCCCGAAGCATGAAGTACCTGATGTCACTGTTCTCTCTTTCCTATTTTAACACCATTTTTTTATGATGCTTTGTCTATTGTGAGTAGTTGCACTGTGTACTCACCTGCTCTATGTACTGTGACTTATTCTTGATATGAGCCATAAATAATTAAAAAAAAAATCACTCAGGTACGGCACTGAACCTGTCTTTGTACTAGAGCAGCAAAGAGCTTCATTTGTTACTGTTTAAACAAATTAATGTTCTAAAACCTCTACTGTTTTCAAGTCCATTATCTAACAGATTTTTGTGTTTGAAGGATGTACATTTTATTTCATATTAAAAGCTTTAAAGCAATGCTCAGATTCAGTGCTGGGCAGCTCCAAACATACTGATGCTTGCCATTCATTTTATTCCCAGCATGCAAATGTAAAACCTGAATGAGATCTTATGCCTCAAAATGATGCCTAGTTTTTCCAACTTCATCATTAAAACGACGTTGCCCACACACAGTCGTTTTATAAAAATGCTTTAGCAAAGCGTGGTGACGAACAACACGTACGACGGCACTATAAAGAGGAAGTTCCATGCGGATGAAGCCACCCTTGGGGCTGCTTTAGCTGATTTCATGTTAACCACTTACTGTAAGCTCCGGACCAATATGCTGCTAAATGCTCAAAGGCGTTTTTACAATTCGGCATTGCGTCGCTTTAACAGACAATTGCGCGGTCGTGCGACGGGGCTCCCAAACAAAATTGGCATCCTTTTTTCCCCATAAAAAGAGATTTCTTTTGGTGGTATTTGATCACCTCTGCGGTTTTTATTTTTTGCGTTATAAACAAAAATAGAGCGACAATTTTGAAAAAAATGCAATATTTTTTACTTTTTGCTATAATAAATATCCCCCAAAAACATATATACTTTTTTTTCCCTCAGTTTAGGCCGATACGTATTCTTCTACCTATTTTGGTAAAAAAAATCGCAATAAGCGTTTATCGATTGGTTTGCGCAAAATTATAGCATTTACAAAATAGGTGATAGTTTTATTGCATTTTTATTATTTTTTTTTTTACTACTAATGGCGCCGATCAGCGATTTTTTTCGTGACTGCGACATTATGGCGGACACTTCGGACAATTTTGACAAATTTTTGGTAACCATTGTCATTTTCACAGCAAAAAATGCATTTAAATTGCATTGTTTATTGTGAAAATGACAGTTGCAGTTTGGGAGTTAATCACAGGGGGCGCTGTAGGATTTGTGTGTGTTTACAACTGTAGGGGGGTGTGGCTGTAGGTCTGACGTCATCGATCGAGTCTCCCTATAAAAGGGATCACTCGATCAATGCAGCCGCCACAGTGAAGCACGGGGAAGCTGTGTTTACATACGGCTCTCCCCGTTCTTCAGCTCCGGGGAGCAATCGCGAGCGGGCGGCTAGAAACGAATAGCCGCGCCCTCGTCCTGGATCGCTCCCCACGGGTTTCCGACTGCCGCATGTAGCGGGGGGTCCCGATAGGACCCCCGACCCGCGCGTAGGCGGGGACGTAAATATACGTATATCTGCCTGTGCGTGTCCTTCTGTGGACGTATATGTACATGCGGGAAGTGGTTAATAAAAGACAGTTTGCGCAGGGGGCGGAGCTAGCCGGCGAGCGTGATGGCCGCGTTCTATCATAGCTCCAGATCCATCGGCGAATGAACGGCACACATCGGGTCTCCTGAAGCCCTGACACAAGCGCTGCTGCGGCGGTCTACTGCTGCAGAACCCGGGGACTCCAGTACCGCAATGACAAGGCGCAAAAACGCCGGCAACCGTCCAGCCAAGCTGACGGAGTTCTTCCGCATGGAGCCCAGGCAAGATGGCGGCGGCTCCTCATCCACGCCGATCGCAGAGCCTCACAAGCCACAGGTCTCAGCGGGGAAACCTCAGAAGAGAAGCAGTCCTCCTAGATCCACACACCCATCGCCAGCCACACCATCCTCTGGAAGTCCTGAAAAGGCCAGATTCAGGCTGGATGACTCTGCTGCTGTACACGAGGTGAGCTCTCTGGTGGATTCAGGGGAGGATACTAGGGACCTGCCGGACTCCATAGAGGTGTTTCCCACTAGTAACCAGCCTGTCATGGACACAGTCCTGAAGGAGATGCTTGTATCCCTGCGGAGCTCTCTGCATGCCGACATGGTGTCTTGTGTACATAAGTTCAGTGCAGAGATCAGGGGAGTAGCTGAAAGAGTGTCCCATATAGAGGACAAGATGGGAGAGTATGCCACCACCATTAATGCACTTGTAGATGCGAATGACAGTAAAGAGAATGATATAGAAGGCATTAAGGCAAAAATGGCAGAAATCGAAGACAGATCTAGGAGAAACAATGTTAAAATTAGAGGGATACCTGAGTCTGTTAAACCGTCAGATCTGCGCATGTATGTCTCCCAACTATTCTCCTCCATTCTGCCTGATTTTTCTGCTCTGGACTGTACCGTGGACAGGATCCATCGGCTCCCCAAACCAACATACTTGGCGGATGATATCCCCAGGGACGTAATTATGAGATTACACTTTTATCACGCTAAAGAAAAGTTGATGGCGGCTTCCAGGCAAAAGGATCAGTTCCATCCGTCTTATGCTCGCCTCCAATTTTATGCAGACTTATCGCAGTATACCTTACAAAAACGTAGGAATCTGACCACAATCACGAAGGCCTTAAGGAATCATAACCTGGTATACAAATGGGGCTTTCCTACCAAATTGATTGTGACCAAGGATAAACGTGATTTTGTGGTGGACTCGGTCGAGAGGGGCCTGTCTCTCCTGAAAGACTAGGGGATCCTTCCGGAGCAGCCACACACTCCAAACCAAAATGGTGGAGACAGACATGTGGATCCAGGATGGCAGATAGTGGACCGCAAAAATTCCAAGTCTCACTCTTAGGCTCTCGGAGACCTTAACCGAGACAACTAAGGCCGCTGGAGAGGTTTTTTTTTTTCTCTTCGATTTGCAAAAAACCTCAATCCCGAGGTACTACCCCCTCACACCCTTTGAGCGACTATGGAACAGTCGCACACTCTTGTTACTTACACATTCGGCTGTTGGCCGGAGTTTCGTTCTATGTTGACTGTATTTTCTAGTTTTTTTTTTAATGTTCATTTTTTTTTGTTCTTTCTTCATACCCTGATGATCTGTGTTCCTCTAGCTGGAAATTATCCATCCTTCTGGGAAGCTTCTAGGACTCTCGGAATGGTGGACGGGTTGCTGCAGTCTGTCTCCCGGTGGATCTTGAAAGAAGGACTAACCACAGTGAGTAACCTACTGATACTACACAGCACCCCCCGACACCACAGACTTCCGATATGGAGATAAATATATTGACTATAAATGCCAAGGGTCTAAACCACCCGGCCAAACGAAGATCCCTGTGGAAGGAAGCACTGAACCAGAAATGTGACATCTTGTGTGTTCAAGAAACCCACTTTAGTAGTGCAGCTCCTCCAAAATGTTCACACCCCAAGTTCCCATTTACCTTCTTTGCCAATGCTGACTCCAAAACTAAAGGGGTAATGGTGGCTGTGAGAGAAACAGTTAACTTTTCCCTTCGTGGGGCCATAGTAGATCCGCTGGGGAGATATGTTATTTTAGTATGTGACATTAACCTAGTGCCTTACACATTGGTGTCGGTGTATGCTCCCAACAGGAATCAAACCAGATTTTTAAATAGGCTGCTCAAGAAAGCCAAAGAGGTACGGAATGGTTTCCTGCTGTTATGTGGAGACTTTAACATCACACCGGATCCAGTGCTGGACTCCACATCCTCAGCAAAACGCACCCCCCCATCCCTGGCCTCCTTTTTGAGGTCACACGAACTCTTTGATGCATGGCGGTGTTTGAATGCGAACGATAGAGATTTTACCTTCTTTTCTAACTGTCATAAGTCTTACAGCAGAATAGATCTCTTTTTGGTGGATGAAAAATTGTTGTTTAAATGTAAACATGCTAAGATAAACGGTATTACTTGGTCGGACCACGCCTCGGTGAGTCTTTTGGTGGGGGATCCCTCTTGCTGCCCGTCTACTTTTATATGGCGTTCCGACCCCACACTCTTCAGGACTGGCCCGACCAGGTCTCATATCGAGAACAAACTGAAGGAATTTTTTGAAAACAACAGAGGCTCAGTGGAAAGCTCCTTCACCTTATGGAATGCCCACAAGGCATTTATTAGGGGTATTATGATACAGCAGGGGGCCAGGATCAAGAGGGAGAGGCAGCAGCGGACACTATCCTTATTGGCCCGTACTGAAAGTCTAGATAGTCAGAACAAACTTAATCCGTCCCCGCCCCTGATTACCCAACTATCGCAATTGCGCACACAGCTTAGACTACAGTTCCTGGACGAGTATGAAAGGGTGTCCAGGAGACTCAACATGGTGTATTACACTAGTGGCAATAGAGCAGGCAAGCTCCTTGCTAATAAACTTAAAGGACATAGACTCAAGTCCCGGATACCCTTCATGCTCCATCCTGTGACTAAGGTCAAGCACCACCACCCGCAGGCAATCGCGGACGCCTTTAGTCACTATTACAGCACATTATATAATTTAAAGGATGATCCTGAGATTGTACAACCATCGGAAGGAGCCATCACAGCTTTCCTTAACAAAATCAAGTTGCCTACAGTGTCCCCCGAGCAGCTCTTAACATTAAATTTCCCCTTCACTGAAGCTGAGGTACAGAGGACCATGCAGTCCCTCCCACCCAACAAGTCCCCAGGTCCAGATGGACTTACGGGGGAATACTTTCAAACGTTTCGGGACATATTGAGTCCATATTTAGTAGAGGTGTTTGGGTCTGCTGCTGTCTCCTCCTCATTCCCACAAGAGATGCTCGGCGCCATGATTGTGGCTCTCCCTAAGCCTGGGAAGGATCCGACTACCCCTCAGAACTTTAGGCCTATCTCATTGTTGAACAATGATGTAAAAATCTATGCCAAGCTCTTAGCTGCCAGACTAGTGGATATCTTACCTGGTATTATTGATATAGATCAGAGTGGCTTCACTAAGGGGAGGCAGACTGCGGACGCTACTAGGAGGTTGATAAACATTTTACACATAGTGGAACAACGCCGGATGCCTTCTCTGCTCCTAGCATTGGATGCGGAGAAGGCATTCGACCGGATACATTGGAAGTTTCTGGAGAGTGTTCTCAAAAAGTTTGGATTTGAGGGTTATATTTACTCTGCTGTCATGGCCCTTTACACTCATCCTTCAGCCCAGGTGTACGTCACTGGGGCCTTGTCCGCCCCGTTCAGTATTACGAACGGGACGAGACAGGGATGTCCCCTCTCGCCTCTGATCTTCAATCTACTGATGGAGCCTCTGGCGACCTATCTACGATCACATCCCCACATATCAGGTGTTCAGGGAGGCGGGAGGGAGCATGTAATTAGCCTTTTCGCTGACGACATAATTCTTATGGTCACCGACATAGAGAAATCCCTGGAAGCAATTTACTCGGCGCTGGGAGAATTCAAAAGACGGTTTGCGCTTTTCTGTCTGTTACAGCGTGATGAATGTGCTTACTCCATTACGTACGGTAGTTTTACCTTAACGTGCACTCCCATCTCATAACTTGCTTCTGAGCATGCGCGGGTTTTTAACGTCGTTTAAGCCCACACACTGTCATTTTTTACAACCCGAAAAACAACATTTTTTGTCTCTCCTGGGCGAAACCCTGTACGGGTACGGCTTTTTCTTTAAGAGCCGCCAGGCGGGCACTATCGCCACTGGCCATGTGCAATCGCGTGCACGAGAACCCGCAAGAGGATTTGTGTGTGTAAGAGAGGAGACATATTGATTGTTCCTACTAGGAACAATGGTATGTCTCCTCCCCCAGTCAGTCCTATCCCCATGCAGTTAGAACACATCTAGGCAACACACATGTAACCCCTTGATCTCCCCCTAGTGTTAACCCCTTCTCTACCTCTGACAACTACACAGTAATCAGTGCATATTTATAGCACTGATCGCTGTATAAATGTCAATGATCTCAAAAATGTGTCAAAAGTGTCCGATCTCTCCGTCGCAATGTCGCAGTAGTGTAAAAAATTGCAGATCGCGGCCATTACTAGTAAAAAAATAAAACAATAATAAAAATGCCATAAATCTTTTCCAGCTTTTTGCGCAGACCAATCAATATAGGCTTATTGTGATTTTTTTTTTACCAAAAATATGTAGAAGAATATATATTGGCCTAAACTGATGAAGAAATTTGTTTTTTTCTGTTTTTTAATTTGGAGATATTTATTATAGCAAAAAGTACAAATAATTTTTTTTTTTTTCAATTTTTACCTCTTTTATTGCTTATAGCCAAAGAAAGCTCTACTTGTGGGAAAAAGGGACGCACATTTTGTTTGGGTACAGCATTGCATTGTCAGTTAAATCAGCGCAGTGTCAAATTCTGGTTAGGAAGGGGGTAAAATCTTCAGTAGCTCAAGAGGTTAAAGAATCAAATTTTACTTACTTACAATGTGATAGTTGAAGAGACTCATTTACCTCTCCTTTCTTAAGACATAAATATTTTAGGTAATATTGGGACTGATCTACATCTATGCATTGCAGCATTTTGAATAGTACCCCAATAATGCACATACATTGTAAAATGCTGCAGTACCATTGCACCATAGTAAGTTATGTGTTGTGACCAAAAAATTGTGACATGTCTGATAGACACATTTTGGTGCATTGGCAGTCCATTACTTTCAATAGATTGCTTAAATCAATACACGTTAACGTGATACAATTCATGTTAACACACTGTACAATTGTAAACCATTTAGGGTTCTAAAAGTATTGTGGATATAGGCTAGCAATCCCATTAACCTTCTGTGAACATGAAAACCATTGTGGTAAAGTATTTTAGTTGTATCATATGTCCCCATCCCATGTCCACTTGTGTTGTTCAATGCCACATAACTGTCTATCTTACTATATTTAGCAGGTATATAATGCAAGTATAATCATTTAAAGTGATACTAAAGTCTAATTTTTTTTTTGTTAAAAAAAAAAAAAAAGCAAAGTTATACTTACCTGCTCTGTGTAGTGGTTTTGCACAGAGCAGCTCAGATCCTCCTCTTCTTGGGTCCCTCGCTGGCGCTCCTGGCCCCTCTCTCCTTCCCCTACAACAAGCAGCTTCAGGCACCCAAGCCGCTGCTCTGTGTGTCCATTCAGCGATGCTCAGCCCACCCTCTCTCTCCTCATTGGCTCAGTGACTTTGATTGACAACAGTGGGACCCAATGGCACCCATTGTGCGTCTCAGCCAATCAGGAAGTCTGGGACAGCTCTTATGCAACATTGCTGGATAGAGATGCTCAGGTAATTTCTAGGGGGCTAAGGGGGGCTGCTGCACACAGAAGTTTTTTTTTATCTTAATGCATAGAATGCATTAAGATTACAAAAAAACTTCTGCCCTTTTAACCACTTTAAAGTGTATTTGAAACTAAAGCTTTTTTTTGGGGGGGGAGGGGCTAGAATGTCTAACAGTTTTTATTGCTGTGAAAGAAAATGTGAATACCATAGCACAAACTAGCTTAATTAGGTGAGTGAGTGAGTGAGTGAGTGAGTGAGTGAGTGAGTGAGTGAGTGAGTGAGAAATTTATAAAGCGCAACACATGCAAACTGAATCGCCCCTGGGCGCTTAGTATCCACTCCCTAGCTGAACTTTTGCCCTCAGAAAAGATGGGTTTTGAGTTTTTTTCTGAAGGCCATGTAATTCACCTCCAATTGGATGCTGGTTGGTAGAGCGTTCCACAGTCTCGGTCCTTGGACTGCAAATCTTCACTCTCCTTTGGACTTGTATCTTGCTTTGGGTATCTGGAGTAGATTTGGGTTGGTGGATCGCAGAACGCAATTGGGGTTGTGGGCTTTTAATTTTTCGCATAGATATTGGGGGGCATTTCCTTAAACACATTTATGCATCAGACAGAGTGCCTTGAAGGTGATTCTGTCTTTTACTGGCAACCAATGAAGGGATCTCAGTGAAGGTGAGATTGATTCCCAGGGTTTTTTCCCAGTCACCAGTCGAGCGGGCGTATTTTGAACGACTTGCAGACAAGTGATTTGGTACTTTGGGAGTCCGAGGTAAAGGGCATTTGCATAGTCGAGTCTGGAGTTGATAATTGTTCCCATCACGACTGCTATGTCTTCTTTAGGGATGAAGGGAATGATTCTGCATAGTAGGCGCAGCAGATGGTGGGATCCGCTGACTACTGACACTATTTGTACATCCATTGTCATGTATGTGTCAAAAATGACTCCAAGACTTTTGACTTTGGTGCTAGGGGTGATGGTTTGTCCCAGAATGGGCGGGGGTGTCCATGTTGTTAGGAGGAGTCTCTTTCGGTTAGCGTGAAACAGGAGAAGGTCTGTTTTTGAACCGTTGAGTTTAAGGTGACTTTCGGTCATCCAATTTTCTATCAAAGAAAGGCATTTCTCTAGTCCGAGAGAATGATCCTTGTTGTTGCAGATGCGAAAATACAGTTGTGTGTCATCTGCATAAGAGTGGTAGAGTAACTTCTGGTTACTGATGATTTTAAAAAGAGGGCGGAGATAGATATTGAACAATACAGCTGACAAAGGGGATCCCTGAGGGACTCCGCATAACACTGTGCGTTTTTCAGAAGTGAAAGGACCAAGTCTCAGGTAAAGTGCTAGTGCTAATATAGACTAAATGCGCAAAAAAAACAATGAATTTGTGAAATTTCATAAACAAGCATGTAGCCAGTGAAAGTTCAAATAAATGTGCAAAAAAAATATATTTCCCAAGTCTTTTGCCTCGTACACATGACTGGTTTTCCCAGCAGGAAATTAGAGGTTTTGGCCGGGAATCCCGGCCGTGTGTATGCTCCATGTTTCTTTTTTCCCATCGGGTAAAATGGGTCGCGTGCATGCTTTTCCGAGGGGGAAAAAAAACATGCATGCCCAGAATCAAGTGTAGCACTACCCCCGAAGGAGCTGCTGGTTTGTTTTGGTTTTGTTACTCTGGTTATCAACCCCTGAAACTATTTCAAACCCTCCCTTGGCACAACTGGTATCAGTGGAATTGTGGACCCCAATAGATGTTGGTGTAAGTAAATGGTTACCTTGAGTTGTATTGATCCCGTAGGATGACAGAGGGACTGCACACAAATTCAGATTAACCAATGTAACTCTTTACTTGTTAAGATAAAAGTAAAGAAACAAAGGTAAAACAACAGTGGAATTCTTGCAGGGCCTTACAAGAGTCAGAATTAAAGATAAATACAAAATAAGTTATAACAACAATGCGGACCTGTGTAAGCACACAGCAAATGGGCTCCTTCGGCAAGACATTCACACTGAAGCACCCCCTCGCCAAGCCTCACCCAGCTATTCTTAATAACAGAGTATGTGAATAGATATCAACAGTTTGCTATATCTAATAGGCAGACTCTGGATAATATACTCCACTAACGTGATTGGTGGGCCAGACCAACCTCAATACAAATTATCTCAGCAGTTTGTGTACTCCCGGGTAGGCATGCGCTGGCACGCAAAAAGTAATTTGTAATCCAAGAAAAAGGGAATAAGTCAACTGGTGGGAAATGCCTGAACAGTTAAATCACAGTGGTGAATGTAAACGATCCACCCTCCTGCCACACAGTCAGTAGGTTTGGGAAGGTGCCCGTCTCACCCAACCAGATTAGGCCTTGTCCTTCCAGAACACTCCGTCTGTGGACTCCGATCCACAGTCTTTCAGGATGACACTCTCCAGTTCTCTCACAAGTGACCGACCAGGGATGCTCCCTCTGTCGCTGGATGGTGATCCACTCGGGTATGGCTAGGCCTCAGGCTTCAGCCTAGGTTTCCAGTGAGACGCCTTATGAAGAACTTATAAAGTGCAGCACATGTAAACTTAATCGCCTCTGGGCGCTCGTTGTTCCTGTCTCCTTTGACATCAAAAGAGATGAGTTTTGATCTTTCTTCTGAAGGCCAAGTGGTTCTCCTTCAACCGAATGCTGGTTGGTAAAGTGTTCCATAGTCTGGGACCCTGGAGCGCAAATCTTCTTTCTCCTTTGGACTTGTATCTTGCTTTGGGTATCTGGAGCAGATTTTGGTTGGTGGATCGCAGAACGCGATTGGGGTTGTGAGCTTTTAGTTTTTCGCATTGATATTGGGGGCCTTCCCATGGATGCACTTATGCGTCAGACAGAGTGATTTAAAAGCAATTCTGTATTTTACTGGCAGCCAATGAAGGGTTCTCAGCGAAGGTGAGATTGATTCCCAGGGTTTTATCCCAGTCACAAGTCTGGCGGCCTTATTTTGAACAACTTGCAGATGAGAGATTTGGTACTTTGGGAGTCCAAGATAGAGGGCATTAGCATAGTCCAGTCTGGAGTTCACAATTGTTCCCACCACGACTGCTATATCTTCTTTAGGAATAAAAGGAATAAGTCTACGTAGTAGGCACAGCAGATGATGCGATCCGCTGACTACTGACATTATTTGTGCATCCATTGTGTAGGTGTCGAAGATGACCCCAAGACTATTGACTTTGGCGCTAGGGGTGATGATTTGGCCCAGAATGGACGGGGGGTCCAAGTTGTTGCAAGTTGATTCTTACAATTGGTGTGAAACAGGAGAAGTTCTGTTTTGGAAGTGTTGAGTTTAAGATAACTCTTCGTCATCCAGTTTTCTATGAAAGAGAGGCATGTCTCTAGACTGAGATGATGATCCTTTTTGTTGAAGATGCGAAAATACAGTTGTGTGTCATCTGCATATGAGTGATAAAGTCGTTTTTGGCTACTGATGATTTCAAAGATAGATGTTGAACAGCGCCGGTGACAGAGGGGATCCTTGAGGGACTCCGCATGACACCGTGAGTTTTTCAGAAGTGAAAGGTCCCAATTTCACTATTTGTGAACGGTTTTCCAGAAAAGAGGAGAACCATGATAGATCACCTTCTGTGACTCTGGCTACTTCAGCTAGCCGAGTCAGTAATAGTTTGTGATCTACCGTGTCGAAAGCTACGCTTAGGTCCACCAGAACTAGAAGACAAGATTCTCCTTCATCTGCGGCATCGAGAGCGCCATCCCATATTTTGGGCAGTGCTGTCTCCGTACCGTGCCCCAGACGGAAACCCGATTGAAATGGATTGAGTAGATTGTGGGTATCTAGATGCTGTTGCAGCTGTTGTACCACTACTTTCTCCATTACCTTGGAGAGGACATTTAGGCCTGTTATGGGACGATGGTGAGTTGGGTCTTTGGGGTCGAGCGTGTTTTTTTTAAAGATGGGTTTGATTATGCCCTGTTTCAACTGGGAGGGCACTATGCCTTCCTTGAAAGACTGGTTTATAAGCCGCGTGATAGGGGGCGCCAGAATACCGGCACATTCCTTTAGCAGTTTGGTGGGGATGATATCATTAGGCGCTGTGCTATTTCGCAGGGCACCGATGATATTTTTAGTGGCATCGATGGAGGTGGGTTTAAGAGTGAACTTTGTTGATTGCGGTGAATTTGTGTGGATATTGGGTGTATGATTGAGGGGGGAATTGAGGGGGTATTGTTTTGTTGAATGCTTTCACGGATTCTTTCAATTTTGTTAATGAAATAATACGATAATTCATTGCAAAATTCTTGGGTGTCTGAATTGGGGGCTTCAAGACAGACTGGATTCATGGTCTGGGTGACCAGCTTGAAGAGTTCACGGGGGCGGTTTAGGGCATTGCCCTGAATTAGGGGCTTCAAGACAGACTGGATTCATGGTCTGGGTGACCAGCTTGAAGAGTTCGCGGGGGCGGTTTAGGGCATTGGAGATTTTTTGGAGTGGTTTTTTTTGGCTTTAAAGATTTCTTTGTGGTATTTTTTTTGTTATTACCTTGTAGATGGCGTGGTTAATTTCCAGGCTGCTTCCGCTCTTCTGCGCTCTTGTTTCAGCAATGCCCGCTGGTCATTAAACCAGCTGGAGTTGTTTTTCCGGATGCAGGTTTTGCATTTGGGCGCTACTAAGTCGGCTGACTGTAGTAGAGCCCTGTTTATGGCATCCAGTGTTTCTGTGGCTGTTTGATGTGGTTGGATTGTTTTAATTTGTTTCCCTAAAGTGGTTTTGAAGAGCTCTGAATAGAGCTTCTTTTGCGATCTAGTCCAGTGTGTTGTCACGGGTTTTGACGTTTTTGTTAAGGGGGCATTTATGGTGATTGTGAGTTTAATTGCATGGTGGTCTGTCCATGGCAACGATTCATTTTTTAGAATGTTTATTTCCAGATCTTGTCTGAAAATAAGATCGAGCGTGTGACCGGAAGTATGTGTGGGCCCACATACTAGTTACTGCAGAACTAATCTTTCCAGATGATCAATGCAGGCGTCCGCAATGGGATCCTGTGAGAAGTTGGCCCAGAGATTGAAGTCCCCGATTAGCAAAAGGTGTTTGTTGTTTAGGGTGTAAGTGGACATGAACTCTGTCCAAGGTGAGAGAAGCTGCGATTTTGGGCCCGGTGGTCTATAGCAGAGAAGAATATGGACGGTCTCCTGGGGATTTGTTTGGAGTTGCAGAGTAAGGGTTTCCATGAATGGGAGTGAGTACAGAAGGGCTGGTTTGGTGATCGAGAGGTGAGTCTTGTGGATCACAGCCAGGCCTCCTCCTCTTTGCCCCACTGTTTTCTGTTATAATGCGATAATTTTCTGGCACCAGTTCTCCTAGAATGGTGTTACAGTCGGCTGTGAACCAGCTTTCTGTAATAAAGAGGCAGTCTAAATCGCATTGTATGATGAAAACGTGGATTTCTTGTCAGTGTTTTACTGCCGATCTAGTGTTGACCAATGCGCATAATATGTGCTTAGGTTGGGACACCTGCATGTGATTTTTAACTGTCGATCGTCGATTGATTCGTAACAGTTGTTCGCTGCTTAGCGCTTTTTTGGTAACGGCGGGTAATACTGAAGCAAATGGTTTTAGGCCCCAGATGATCTCTGCAGAGTAACTCAATTCAGCCATAATTGCAGAAAGTCGGTGGGGGGGGGGGTTAATGGGGGGATATTCAATGAATGATGGGTGGGGGAGCTTACCCTCCCCGTTTGGGTGGCGCCGTTTGAATGGTACTTCCCCTTTATGAAGTGTTGTACGTCACCACGCTTTGGACGGGCGGTATTTGGCCTGAACATGTGTATGCAAGGCAGGCTTGAGAGGAATCCCCTCAGGAAAAACTTTTTTTTTTTCCTGCCGAGAAAACGGTCATGAGTGAGGCATTTGAAAAAGCCTTGTGGGAGGGGCAAAATGCACCAAACACAGACTTTGGCACCTGTGTTGGAATGCAGATACATCCTAAGTTGGAATAGAGCACTCATGCTGGTGGTCAGGGGTATGGCAAAGCAAGCAAGCCAGCACAATGAAAGGTGGAGAAATCGGGGGCACGGTATCAGCTGGGATTGGTACAGAAAGCAGGACTACTAGTGCGGCTTTTAAAAAAGTGGAAACCAGACGTTACGGCTCGTTATGGCTCGTTCTTGACTGAGATATGCTGATTTTTCTTTCTCCTGCTAAGTTCCTATCTTCAGCCTCTACTAACTGTGAGTTGTTGTTGGGGGTTTTGGTTAGGCTGTCTGCACCATCCATTGTGGTTCCTGATTTCCTCGCTGCAGGATCTCAACCATCCCTACACATGATACTGGGAAAACAAAACTACTGGTCAGGAAAGAGGAGGGACGGTTGTAATCTCCTAACAGACCTGACACTGGGTATAGAAGATTTCGCCATCAACCAAAATGTCATAACAGGCACTTCAGTGAATAGTGGCACAGTGATGGCATTGTAAATGTGCAATCACAAGTTCATTTTAACAATATGACTGATTTGAGAGCTAAATCTTTCACCACAAGAATTGCTGCATTAGATCACATATAGATTAAACCATGACATGAAAGCAGCTCACTTGTTTGAGTGTTGAGTTTAAGATAACTCTTCGTCATCCAGTTTTCTATGAAAGAGAGGCATGTCTCTAGACTGAGATGATGATCCTTTTTGTTGAAGATGCGAAAATACAGTTGTGTGTCATCTGCATATGAGTGATAAAGTCGTTTTTGGCTACTGATGATTTCAAAGATAGATGTTGAACAGCGCCGGTGACAGAGGGGATCCTTGATGGACTCCGCATGACACCGTGAGTTTTTCAGAAGTGAAAGGTCCCAATTTCACTATTTGTGAACGGTTTTCCAGAAAAGAGGAGAACCATGATAGATCACCTTCTGTGACTCTGGCTACTTCAGCTAGCCGAGTCAGTAATAGTTTGTGATCTACCGTGTCGAAAGCTACGCTTAGGTCCACCAGAACTAGAAGACAAGATTCTCCTTCATCTGCGGCATCGAGAGCGTCATCCCATATTTTGGGCAGTGCTGTCTCCGTACCGTGCCCCAGACGGAAACCCGATTGAAATGGATTGAGTAGATTGTGGGTATCTAGATGCTGTTGCAGCTGTTGTACCACTACTTTCTCCATTACCTTGGAGAGCTAAATGATAAAAAGTGCCTATAGTAAATCAAAATAATAATGTGACAGTGTAAACCATAAATAAGTAGGTAAACAAAACACAAAAACAGTAATGATAATCAATGATGGTGAAAAGTGCAACTCTGCAACAAGCCCCAATGACTGATGGCTGCAGAATCCAATGCAATGTGTCATACACAGTTCATATGGTGGATTTGATGGTATAGACAGGTGCAATTTTCAATGAAGTCTTCCTGGTGGTGGGCTCACAGAGCGCTTACCTGACTTCAAAGGAATGACTGTTTTGAACAGCTGAGTACTGATCTCCTGGAATCAGCGTGGTTGCTGTGTGGGCATCTGTTGTAGACTGGTGTTGGGCTTCACAAAAATGGAGGCTCCCCAACAGATCAAAGACAGCAGTGGATGAAACCGGAATAAATGAAATTAAGATCCCTGGTGAAGTATGTAAAAGTAAGACTGATTAATTAAGAATAAATGCGCTTACATGTAAAAACAAATACAATGTGCAAAACAAGGGATCTAGTATAGCATCCAATCAGACTGGTGGACGGACTCACGTCACTTCCGGTCACGTAGGCTAATGCTTGTTCCTGACGCGTATTGTCATGTCACATGACTTCATCAGAGGGATCCCCTTTGTCGCCTGTATTGTTCCCTGCAAAAAAATCACATGAGGCAGTTCTATAAAGTACCAATTAGAATTTTGGCAAGGTTTGGTAGAACTGAAAAGTCAGTTGAACTCGGACTAGATTCAGTAGTTGCATGATTGCTTTGACCACTATTCCAAATCAGTTAGCAGGGCCGATCCGCCCTATACGCTTGCTACGCAAGCTGCGTAGGGCCCCGGAGTCATTATTCAGGGCCCCTGATTATTCGCCGCTGCCGCCGCCGCTAGAGGTCCGCTGCCGGGCGGAGACAATGTCTCCGCCGGCCGCCATTTTCTTGTAGACCAAGCAATAGGAATTGCTCAGTACGGAGTGGACAGGACGGGAGGAGTCGGCCGGGTGGCTGCTAATAGGAATTGAGCTGCAGCACCGCCCACCTCACACCCCACTGATGTCTGTCTATGAGTGAAATGACATGGAAGGGGCGGGGGTGGGCGTTGCTGCAGCTCAATTCCTATTGGCAGCCACCCGGCCGGCTCCTCCTCTCCTGTCCACTCTGTACTGAGTCTATGCTGCTGGGGCATCATACCTGATGATTTAAGGGGGCCCTGCTGGGAACGCCTGATGTAAGGGGGGCCCTGCTGGAAATGCCTGGTGTAAGGGGGGCCCTGCTGGAAACGCCTGGTGTAAGGGGGGCCCCGCTGGGAACGCCTGGTGTAAGGGGGACCCCGCTGGGAATGCCTGGTGTAAGGGGGGACCCAGCTGGGAACGCCTGGTTGAAGGAGGGACCCCGCTGGGAATGTCTGGTGTAAGGGGGGACCCCGCTTGGAACGCCTGGTGTAAGGGGGGACCCCACTGGAAACGCCTGGTGTAAGGGGGGACTGTGCTGGGAATGCCTGGTGTAAGGGGGGACTCCGCTGGGGACACCTGATGTAAGGAGGGACTCCGCTGGGAATGTCTAATGTAAGAAGGGACTCCCGGGTTTCCACTGATTCTGGTGAGTTGAATAATTTAATTCTATATTACAATGTAATAATAGAAATAATTAGACATGTGCAGACCCGAATATTTTGTTTCGTTTTTTCATTTTCGTTTGGAAAATAGATTTATTTAGAGACTCCTGAAAATCGTTTTGATTTATTTCATTTTTCGTTGGGGAATAGCTTTCGTCCGAAAATCCAATAATACTTGGTTTCTGTCGAATGGTCAAAAGAATATTCGACGGAACGTCAAATCTTTACGTCGAATCGTACATTTCCGTTCAAATATTCCGCCTACAAGAATTCTAATGTTGTATGACTAGTAATAATGTCGAATCTGTTTTCTCATAAATCGAAATCTAATCTTTGTAATGTCGAATCTATTATTTCTATAGTGTCAAATCTTTTCTCTATAATGTCAAATCTTTTCCCTATAATGTTGAATCTTTTCCCTATAATGTCGAGACTTTTCCTTATAATGTCGAATCTTTTCCCTATAATGTCAAATCTTTTCACTATAATGTCGAATCTCTCTATATCGAATTTTTACCGCAACGAAAGCGAAAATAAAGCATTTTTTATGTCGGATCTTTCGGTTTTCGTTTCTTGCGCTTTCGTTATCGTTTGTTAAAACGATAACGAAAAATCTTGATTTTCGAATGAAATCATCCTGACACCATAACAACCATGGCCTGGATGATTGAAGCGCCATCTGCTGATTTGTTAAACCTTCTGGAATACACATTTCTCTCTCTCTCTCTCTCTCTCTCTCTCTCTCTCTCTCTCTCCCTCCCTCCCTCCCTCTCCCTCCCCCTATCCCTCTCCCTCTCCCTCTCCCCCTCTCTCTCTTTCTCCCCCTCTCTCTCTCTCCCCCCTCTCTCTCTCTCCTCCTCTCTCTCTCTCTCCCCCTCTCTCTCCCCCTCTCCCCCTCTCTCTCTCTCTGTCTCCCCATCTGCCCCCCTCTCTCTCTCTCTCTCCCTTTTTCTTTCTCCCTTTCTCTCTTTCTCTCCCTCTTTCTTTTTTTCTTTCTCTCCCTATTTCTCTCTCTTTCTCCCTCTTTCTTTCTTTCTCCATCCCTCATTCATCTCAGACTAACCACACACCCTGCAAGCCACGCCCAGGTAAGCCACGCCCACCATTTCCCATTTGCCACGCCCATTTTTGCCACCGTAGAGGGCCCCTTAGCAGAATTTTGCTTAGGGCCTCAGGGAGGTCAAGGTTGGGCACTGTCAGTTAGTATTAGAAAAATGTAGGAACATATTACATTTAGTCACATTTACTGTATATAATATTTTCCATTAATGTAATTAAAAAACAAACAAAAAAAACACAGAGAAGCTGATATTTATTCACTAGTTCCATTATTATGGAGTATATATTTTCTGAGTATACTGAGTATTTATTTTCAGCTATAGGGAAGTATAAAGAAGTTAGGAGTTGAGCTCAAATGGTTACTTTGTCCTGAAAGAGCTAACAGTGTTTCAGTGACTTTTTTCACATCTTATTTGCTTCTCTCCCTATGCAAGTCTATAGGAATGCAGAAGTGATTTGAAGAGAATCAATTTAAGGTCAGTAGAAGATCAACTTCAAGTTAAATACACCTGTCAATGAACTGTAAATGATCTTAGACATGTCTCAGACTAACATAAAATGGACAGTGTATTAGCCCAGCAACACAAGCCCAAAGTCTATCAACATAGACCCTTAGTCAAGCATCACCAATATGTATTATTTGACATTTCTACATTTGTTTTCTTGTATAAAGTTAATTACATGTTATTTATAATCCACATATGTACATTTACTATTAATTTATTATCAGGTATAAAATGATTGATAAATCTCGTATAAAAAATGATGATACTAGTGCCAAGCTTAAAACAAATTGTTAGAAGGGAAAAAGCATGGCCCCAGACATAATGACCAGGGACAACTACCATACATGGTTCGAAGGCCAGCTATTGTGCCACTTCCCACCACACCTTGAGGTAAAATTACCTGCTCATTCACAAATACTGGCTCACTGATTTAATTCCTAATGGTTACTTTTGACACACTCTCTGGCTTAAAGTGTTAGTTCACCTTTACTGAAAAAAAAATGAGAAGCTGAACTAGCTTCCTCCCCCAGTCCCTGGTGTACTTACCTCCGGGGTTGCTGAGCTTTCGCTGCCTGTCCAGCTGTCCATGGATTTGAAATTCCCACTTTTCTCCCTTTTCTCTGTGCTGCACATCCTGGATGGAGCAGAGTTATCCTGATTGGTCAGCGCCATCACAGGGAATTTCTCTGATCCACCCTGGAAGCGCTGCAAAGAGAACAGGGAGAAGATTGGGGATACAAAATCCCCAGGCTGCTGGGCCGACTACATAGCTCATATTGTTCTTTGGAACATAACTTCAGATAAGGTTGTATAGTAAAAGGAGACCCATCAAGGGGCAAACAAGACTCCTTTGGATTATTTTTGGCTAGAGAAAACCTAATAAAAAAGGTGATATACAGCGCAGCTATGTTTCCAATTTTATAGTACATGTATAAAAGTATTCAGATTAGAGTTTGTTTTTGTTTTGCTAAACTTTTGTGGCAAAGGAACCTTATACTCATCAAACATGGATGTACTGTCTCTTTAAATCCTTAAAGAGGTGTTAAACCCAGAAGTGGAACTTCCTCACCTGTAACTTCCTCCCCATGGTGCCCCCCGGTGCCACATTTGGCACCTTTCGGGGGAGAGCAGATACAGTACCTGTCTTTGACAGGTATCCTGTCCCACTTCTGGGAGACCGGGCTGCAGCGATCTATGTCAGCAGCTCGGTCCCTCTCCTCCTCCCTCCTCTTCTACATTATGAAATATCATGAAATCCATCAATACACATAATGAAAATAAAATGTAAAGAATAAATAAACATATTAAGGATTTAAAAATTGATTAATCATGTGATCAAAATATCATCAATCATGAAACCTAAAGTGCATTTCATACATCATATGTGTTGTGGATAAAGTGCAATGTGCAACAACAAAATAAATATAAAAAGTTTAAAATCCATAAGCAGTTCCAAGACTGGTGCCGTGAAAAGATACAAACATGTAAAATATTGTAAAGTGCTCCACCACCTTTGTGTAAAACTCCTTACTAGAAAGATCAGACCTCTAAATTATAGGAGTTTGATTTGGAACAGATGAGTGAAGGATCAACAACTGCAGCCTAGGGTAAATTTCACTCCAACACCTCTCAAAGGACTTCAGCAGATAATCACAACCATGTATAAATCACTCAGAGATACTCCAGATACTCAATGGCCTAATATGAAATAAAATGTAACTTTTGTTATGAAAATATAATCACAAAAGAAAACAACAGAGATCGTAATACACAGAGCTTTTTTTCTCAAAAAATAGGTGCAGGAACTCAACCACGACCCCGTTCAGATTTCACAAACAGTAGAAGGGTCTTAAAGGGGCATTAAATAGGAGGATCACATTACATACACAGTGCAGGGTTCAGGGGGTTACACACAGAGTGCAGAGCTGCCACTTGTAAACACAAAAAAACAGACTTCTGTGTTTACAAGTGATTGTGGTGAGCAGGCACCAAAGGGTCTGAGCCAAAGGTGGTGGAACTGAGTTCCCCCAAGTTCCCCCTGAAAAAAAGCCCTGGTAATACATCATAATATAAAAAAGCACTGCCCGATCTCTGGCATGCACAATGACATCACAGGTAGGCTGTGTTCATGTGTTGTATGATAGATTTGATGAAGGCACTACATACATTAAGGATTTAAAGAGACAGCACATCCATTTTAGATGAGTCTGTGTGTATATTGTGTATTCCAATATTGGATTGCTACAGTTTCTTTGGTTGACACTAAGCGTGGGCAATCAATTTGTTTTTATTATTATTATTTGGATATTTATTATAGCAAAAAGTAAAAGATAATGGCCCAGATTCACAGAGCGATTACGCCTGCGCAACTGGTGTTGCGCGTGCGTAAGTCTAAATGTGCGCGTGCGTTTAGATGCGCGCGATTCAGAAAACGAATTACGCCAGAAATCTACTTTTTTTTGTCCGGCGTTTCGTTAGACAGACGCATCCGTCCGCGCAAAAATGCGCTAGACACACCATTGATTTGCTAGTCAAATATGCTAATGAGGGAGTTGCGGGATCGACAAAAAAACGCAGTTGCTGCGCAGGCTACGCGATGTGCGCAACAGCAAAATGTCCTGTCTAAAGTTAGAGCACCTAAAAGCTGGTCTAAATTTTGAAAAAACGTCTACATCTCACAGAAAGCAACACCGTTAATGAGGAGCAGACCACACACACGTGTTGCACTACAATTTGACTGCCAACATGCCAGGGGCATCGTCGCTCATAGCTGCACTAGTGAATTTAGATGACCAAAGAAGGAGGAGGGCACAGAGGATGGCACGGAGGATGGCACGGGAGAGGGTATACCGCACACACATAGACCTCTTTGGCATGAGTGATTCTGAGGTGTATCGCATCTTCAGATTCCCCCCTCATGCCATCCTGGAATTAACCACAACCCTGCAGGAGGACATCACCAGCCCAACACAACGCTCACATCCAGTGCAGCCACTGGTCAAGGTACTGGCAACACTCCATGTCCTTGCCAGTGGCTCTTTTCAGCGTACAAGTGGAGTGGTGGCTGGGATGTCACAATCCTCCGTGAGCAGATGTGTGCACCAGGTTGTCCCTGCAATCCTCACACGCTTGGCCAACCAAATCATCAAACCCACCACTGAGGACCTGCGGCTGAAGGCAATGACAGATTTCTACAGAATTGCCAGATTCCCACGCACCATCGGGGCCATTGATTGCACACATGTGGCACTCCAGCCCCCCCATGAGACAGAGCACATGTACCGCAATCGGAAGAATTGGCACTCCATTAACGTACAGGTGATAGTTGATGCCCAGGGCCTCATATGGCACGTCCGTGCCAAACACCCCGGATCCACCCATGACAGCTACATCTACAATCAATGCCACATCCGAATGGAATTCGATCAGAACGTGTATGGGAACACCTGGCTGGTTGGTGAGTGACATGGGAGTCAGGCATGACTATCCCCTCCCGTGATGCACACCTCACAAGTGGCACATGCATGACTAACATTCTCCTGTCTTTTCCCTTCCAGGTGACTCTGCATATGCACTGGGACCCCATCTCATGACTCCTATCCGGAACCCCCAAACCCCAGGGGAGGAAAGATACAATCAAGCACACATCAAAACCCGTGCAGTGGTGGAGCGCACCTTTGGCCTCCTGAAGTCACGTTTCCGATGCCTGGATAAGTCTGGGGGTACACTGTTGTATTCCCCAAACTTCGTGTGCCATATCATCGTTGCATGTTGCATGCTGCACAATCTCGCAGTGAGGAAGGGCCTGCAGGTTGAGCTACGTGATGACCTGACCCCCCAACCAGACAATCAACCCCTAACCGAGGATACCCCGTCTTCTGAGGGAAGAGCAGTCAGGAGGCAGCTCATATTGGGCATCTTTGCACGTTAAACACACACATTAATCATGGCACAATGAGAATGCATGCATGCACACCACTGTGGTCCCTAGCACACACACCCCACATCCTCATCAAATTGGATTGGCACCAGTCCACCATGCAGGACTGGTGAGCAGTAACGCCACGTCAAGGCTCCAATTATGTCACTGAACATTCATACACCAATCACACGGACCTGAGGATCACTTCTCCCTGGTCCTGGGGAACCCTTCTCCACCAAAATTGAGGATGACACCCCTTTTCCAGCAGGAATGTCACCCCACATTCAAACAGCATGCACAACCCAAAATTTAAAAAAAATGTCAGCAAAAAAAAAAAAAATGCAAAAAATGTCAGCAAAAAAAAAAAAATGCAAAAAATGTCAGCAAAAAAAAAAAGGGGGAAAAAAATGATTGCCCTCTGCGTGAGCCACGCCTGGGGCGCCCCCGGCCACGGCCCCGGCCCCTCAGGGGAGACTCATGGGGGAGGGGCAAAGCCGGGGAAGGAGGAGCAGCCCCTGATATCTGCCCACCTGGCGGCCTGCCCTCCAAGGCCACGGCAATTCTGTCCAGGGAAGCACCAAGTGTTGCCGTGTTGGCCTGCATAGCCTGGGTAAGGGCCCTCACATCCTGCCCAACGCCTGCTGCTGTAGTCTGCAGTTCATTTAGGCAGGTTGTGAAAGCCCGGGAGTGGGAGTCCAGGTTACCCAGCGTATCCTTCATGGAGGACAGGCTCTCCTCCACCCGCCCAAAAGTCTGGCAGAGCTGTCCCAGATGGCGGGTCTGGAGGTCCTGGTCCCTTCGCAGACTGGCGGGCAGGAGATTGGGCGCCCCCCTGGTGCTCTGGGATGACATCCTGCCTCCAGCTGATGGTTGTGGGCGGGGAGAAGGGGAGGCCCTTGTGAGGGGAGCCATGTTGGGGGAGGAGGGGGGGGGGCTCCCCCTTAGGGAGGGCAGGCTTCTGCCAGCCAGAGGGGAAGAGTCCGCACAAACCACTCGTCTAGTGCCTGACTCCTCCTCCTCATGATCGTCCTCCTCCTCATGATCGTCCTCCTCCTCATGATCGTCCTCCTCCTCTCGAACCTCCTCCGCGGACTGTGGCCTTGTTGGAGGGGCCTCATTAGGCTGCTGTCCTGGTGTTGGAGCGGTCAGGCCAGATGGCCCTGCACCCTCCTGCACATCTGTGGATGACACAAACCATTCACAGGTTGGAGGATCCACACACTTGGCACATATTCCCTTTTACCCCCTCCCCCACACATGCTACACACCTGATAGAACAAAAAACCTTACCTGGCACCGCGGGGACCGGACTTGTGTCAAAGCCTGGCAGGCCCTCCACTTCATGCCGGTGAAAGGTCAGGGCCACCACATGCTCCGTCGCTGTAAGCCTAATACGGCATGGTGGGCCCCCTCCTGTGCCCCTGGCATGGGCATGCATTGCGGCCAGTTTTTTTTTCACCAGACGCCGGAGATCTTTTTTTTTTTTTTCGATCCCAGACCGGGTCCGTGTCTCCCCCTCCCCCGATGAATTCACCTGCTCCGTGATCCTATCCAATATCTCCCTCCTCCTGGCCGGGGTGGTGGTGGCACTCTGCGGGCCGTGGAGAAAACGCCCATACTCGCTAATGGCCCGGGCAAGAATTCTTTTTTCCCCCACAGTAAAATTAAGCTTTCTTTTTCTCTCAGTCATACTTCCAAACAAACTCACTACCAGTCTCCAAAAATCAGTCACAAATACAAGCACAACCAATCAGGCAAGAACACACACAAAGAGAAAACGAACACCCAAAAATCACACTAGCACTCAGCAAGAAACAGTCACCAAAAAAATAAAAATAAAAAATAAAGCAAGAAAACAAACGAACAAAAATATATCAATCAAACAAACAGTCTCTCAAACACTTATCAAAAACACTTTCACAAATATACCAACAAGCACTTGATCACACAGAACACTAATCTGACAACTACAAGACACACTGCAACGAACAACAGGAACAAAAGCACTAGGTTCAATGGGAAGGGACACAAAGGGATGTACTTTTGCAATGCAAGTGCGTTTGTGTGTGTCTATTTATGCTGTCTGCGTAGTTCACAACGTTGCCCTAGTCCATTTCCAATTTCACTGATTGCGCCGCTCCCGAGTTGTGAGCATGCGCACAGCGGAGCTGACATGGTCTCCTTCACGCGCGCATGCGCGAGCCGGCCGGCCCTTCATTTGCATGGGGTCACGGCTCATTTCAATGTAACACGCCCACATCCCTCCCAATTTGTATTACTCCTCCTTACGCCTCTGGAAAAAACCTTACGCTTGCGCAATTTCCTGCGCAAAAGCTACGTGAATCGGGGGATTACGCGGCTAGATGGCGCAAGTCTAACGTAAAGGCGGTGCGCTACGCCGGTCCAATAATGCGCCGATGTACGTGAATCTGGGCCATTGTGTTTTTTTCAAAATTGTCGCTCTTCTTTTGTTTATAGCGCAAAAAAAAAAGCAGAGGTAATCAAATACAACCAAAAGAAAGCTCTATTTGTGTGAAATAAAGGATGTCCAATTTTTTTTTTTTTTTAATTCCTTTATTGACCAAAGAAAGTTACATGTAACAGTCAAAGAAACAAAAATTCACAGTATGTCTAATAAATAACATTTAGACTCTTAAAAGTCATAAAGTAACAGGCCCAGCGCTGCGCAGAATACGTGGACTCGAAGCAGTTACGCTTAAAAGACAAAGAATAGTGAGACATACCAATCATTCCAGTAAAACTTAGAGGGAAGTAAAACCTCCCTTGGGCCTAGTGCGCCGGGGATGGGGCAATATAAAAACAAAAGATGCCTAAAGATACACACCGTATCTGTGAGGTAATTCCCACCCCTGAATCTCAAAGATGGGAAAGGTGAGGGGGGGGAGTGAGGGGTAGGGAAAACGGGGAAGGATGTCAAATTTGTTTGGGAATGATTGCGCAATTGTCAGTTAAATCGACGTAGTGCCGTTTCGGAAAAAAATGCCTGGTTATTGAGCAGCCAAATCTTCCGGGCTGAAGTGATTAAAGCTATGGGTCAGTGTTCACATCCTCAACAATCCTCCAGTCATGGGGATTGCAGACCAGTATATGCCTGTTAGGCTTGTATTTCTTGGGAGTCTGGAAAACGACATGGTATTTTTGAGAGTTTAAACGTTAGAAAAACATTTTAGAAGTTCTACTGTGTTTTAGTAACATTTCAATAAAACTGATGGATCTGTGTAACACTAGCTTTTAACCTCCTTTAGCACATCCTAATTAAATTGATGTTGACATCAATTACTTCATTGTTAACTTTAATTAAGCTTCTTCACCAAATGAATCAGGTGTTAGCATCACAAGGGAAAATGATGAGACATTAAATGCTACCTAAAGTCTTTGTCATTGTTACATGTGATAACTATTAAAGTGATATTAAACTCTCTGGGCTAGATTCACGTATCTCGGCACATCTCTATGTGGGCGCAACATTGAGAGGCAAGTATGAAGTTCACAAAGAAAATGCGCCCAACATTGCGCCGGCGTAGTGTATAGTTGTCGGCGTAAGCCAGCGTAAGTCAAACTAGGTGGAAGTGGGCTGGAAGTGGGCGTGATATATTAAAATGAAGCGTGACCCCATGCAAATGATGGGCTGAGCTTCAAAAAACGAACAGCCTTATGTATTGTTTCTTGGACGCATCCCAGTGCACATGCTCACAGTCACGTCAAAATAAATGCCTAAGATACGTCGAAACACTGCCTAGCCCAGCCCTATTCACGTTCTACGTAAACGGCGTACACAATGTAAAATTCGGCGGCGTCCGTTCCCTGGTCCATACCTTTGCATGGGTTGCGCCTCCTATATGAGGAATAACTTTAAGCCGGATTTTACCCTTACGCAAATTGCTTAAAACATGCGCCGGGCGCATCTACGTTTCTACGTTTGTGAATCGGCATGTCACCCACCCCGGAAGTCTGCCACGGATGACATCACATATTGATATGCCCATGTTCCGTACAGTTTTGTGAGTAGTACCCTCATATGAATTGTTTTGCTTGTTTAATACATGTTATACTACGCTTAGAGGGCGCCGCTTTTTGTCTCTTTGTGCTGTTTCAGATCCGCTTCTTCTTGCCAGCTGGCAGCCCTCTCTGCAAAAGTACAACTTCATTACTAGTCATATGAACTTGATCCAATGGACTGAAAATTTTCATATATTTTTATATAAATGCAACAAAGTGTTTCTTTTTTCTCCCCTTCCCTTATCCATTTCTTGTTAGTATTTCTTTTTTTATTATCCATACTTCTTCTGGAGAGCGCTTGATTTACTTGTTTGTTTTTGTGATACATTTTCATAACACCTTTCTATGTGCCCCCCTTTCTACATGACCATCTAAATCTTTTCTTTATATAAGATAAAATGCCCATTTTTTCATTTCTGCGTTGCAGCATGAGGGTCTCTGGTTTGGATCATAACTAGAACACTATGTAAACAAAATGTGTTAATGCGCCAATCCTAATTTTAGTAAACCTGTAATTATTAAACCAACATACTGTGAACTCAAACCCTCAAAACCAGGATACTATCTGCTTCTGAGGCAAAGTTACTCATGGATGTCCCATTGAGGGATCATATCACCCCTGTCCTCTGCATCTTGCATTGGCTGCCGGTCCACTATCGCACCTTATTTAAGGCAGGATGTTTTAAATTATGAGAGGCTTGGCCCCAAGCTATCTCTGCTCTCATGTTCATAAATGAGCTCTTGTCAGATCACTCAGATCTAACGGCAGAGATCTCATCTACATCTCGGTGCCCAAGAAGATTGTGCGTGGTGGTCGGGCCTTCTCCCACCAGGGTGCCGTATTATGGAATAGCCTTCCTGTCGAGTTCCAGAAGGTCCCTACTAACCCGGTCTTCCGCGGGTTTCTGAAGACTTGGCTTTTCACCTAAGCCTTTCCTGTGTAGCCTCTCTTCCACCCTTTCTGCCGCTCTGTGCTGCTTTTGGTTCCTGTGTTCTCTTTTCCCAGAAACTCGGCTATGTGCGACAGGACCCTTTGGGGTAAGACCGTGCTATATTAAGATACCTCTCAACTCAACTCCAAAGACACTCTAAAGACATGCTGGTAGGTTATTTGGCCCTAGTATGTGTATGTATACAGATGATGGACCTAGACAGAGACTAATGTAAAAGTACAATATGTAAAGCACTGCATAAATTGCTGGTGCTATATACATTCCTGCAATAAATAATAATGTTGCTACTAATTCTTATTGTTTATGGCTAATTTTTACATATCTCTCTATAGATATACTTCAACATAACAGATTTTCCTATACTTTAAGCACATACTCATCCACTAGTTTTAGATCCATATAAGGCCTCGTACACACGAGGCAATCCATTTGTTCAAATCGGTCGGACCGACCGATTTGAACAAATCTGTCTGCTTGGATTTTGGTTTGCTCGCGTGTACACGCGAGCAAACCAAAATCCCCGCCAGCAGACAGCGCGCTGACGTGTCGGTGACGTGACGGTGACGTTGACGCCGCCACGTCACCGCACCAGGAAGTAAAACACTTCCGCGCATGCGTCGAAACCATTCGGCGCGTGTGCGAGAAGACATGTCTGCTGGTTAGCATACTAACCAGCAGACATGTCGGGCGGACGGGTTCCCAGCCGACAGATTGGTAAGCATGCTTTCCAATCTGTCGTGTGGCCAAATCCGTCGGCTCGCCCGTACACACGATCGAATCTGTCTGCTGAAACGGTCTAGCAGACCGTTTCCAGCAGACAGATTTGATCGTGTGTACGAGGCCTAATGCAATTAGTACAATGATCTCTATGAATGCTGCTTTTAAGCATTAAAGCATTAAAGTACATCTACAATTAAAAGTTGTATTTTAATTTAGATAGGAGAGAGAAGAGTTAGATCGACTACCAGACGGGAAGACAAGAAGTGATGGGAACTGATGGGAAATCTCCTCAACAGAGACACAAACAAAAACACATTCCTGCACATGTTCAAGGAAGACAAGTTTCTCTGCTTCCCTTCCTTAGCAACTCAGAAAGACCACACATGATGGAGGAATGGTAACTGGTTAAGTGATCTGCAGCCAGGTGAGAGGCCTTTCACTGTCAGAACTGACATGCAAGCAGCCAGGTCAGAGTCTAAAAGCACGCAGCTTCTTTCAAATCTCAGCAAGTGTAGGGTATGCAACTCCCCTGCTGCTACCAGAGTACTCTGTAAATAACTAATAGTGCCATGCTCCACACACACAGTAATCTATAACTCAATAAACTGTGTTTGCAACCCGTGAACCTTATCTCTTTAAATGTGTTCACTTGTGTGCAGCATGCCCCTCGCAGGAGCTGCAGGTGGATAAGGATCCCCCACTCGTGCACAGCCAGGCACACCCAATCTCCACAGTCACACAGAGTCAGGGAACAGTCCGTAGCTGTGTTTTTGTTGTTTATTAAGTGGTCAACAACTTGTATGGGGATGGGAGGTTATAATTGCCACTGCAACTGATCTCATCCTCCCCCACCACTGATCTCATCCTTACCCCCCATTGCCACTGATGCGATTCCTATCCCCCATCACAACATATAGGGATATGGTTGAGATTGGTGGTGGTGGGAGGTGGGATCAGTAAAAGGCAGCCGTGGTGGTGGGGGAGGATGCCACTGTTCTCATCCCTATCACTTCTGCCACTGATCCCAGCCCCCTCACCACCACCACTGCCATGTAGCTGCAAGTAGCCAATTATCCATCCTGTTACAGTATCGCAGGAAACAGAAATTGGAAGAAAATTCTATGCACAATAAATTGTTGCCGGTACTTGAAATTAGAGAGTTAAAGCATAACTCCACTTTAAAAAAAAAAATCATAAATAAAAAAATGAATATAGCATATTATGAATTTGATACAATCCATAATTGTAATTTTAATGTTTCTTAATTTTGTTTTCTTATTTAAGGCAGTATGGTGACCTGGAGACGTTCCATTCACAATTGGTGCTCTATAAATATTTGTGGAAAACCTGGAATCACCAGGGTTCTTTTTGGAACTGAGGTGTGGTACCACCTAATCAAACACATTTATATATAAATGTAAACTCTCTCCATGGATTGGTTTAATAGTACTCATGAAACCCTTGCCTCATAAGGGTTCTACTTGTTACAAGGACCCTCACAATGGTCTGGAAAGATATGGTGATGGTAATCAAAACTCATAACTCCAGGACACTATAACTTAATCTGCTCCCCAGGACAGCAGTGGCAGAGCTTGCCATAATTGTGGATGTGATTGCCTCCAAGGCAAGAGCTCTTAGTGTTTTATGTTTGTCACTGCATGACAAAAGTGAATATGACCTAATGGTTGACAGGAAGTAACTGAAAGTGGACAGGAGAGCAAATAGTACCACAACTACAAATGACCACTGAGCAACTGATAACCACTCAGTTAGAAGCTGTAAAGTGATTATTGGATAAGTGGTCTGAGGTGTTCTCACACAGGGACTATGATCTGGGCTGTAGCAATGGGATTGAACATGAGATACCCACAGGAAAGAGCTCCTATCTCGGAGAGACATTGAAGTATACTACAACAACTCTACTAAGGAGTCAAGAATATGCAAGAACAGATGATGCAACAAGGGGTGGTTGAAGACCGTAAGAAACAGTGGGAGGCATGCAGTCATCTTGGTAAGCAAGAAGGATGGCACCTCCTCTTTTGTGTGGACTATAAGTATCTGAATGTTGTTACCATGAGAGACTATGCTATGCAGCCTTGTTACTCCAAATGAACCACAGAGACATTGCTGTGAAGAGTCCATATTTGTGCAGCATTCAAAATCTGTTTTGTATTATTCTGCTGTGTTCTTCGCCTCCTGTCACCACTCTCTTTTGTTTGATTCTACTTTCATCAATTTAGTAAACTGCGAGTAGCAGTTACTCTCTAATCATTCAGCCAATTACCCATCCTGTTACATTATCACAGGAACAAGAAATGGGAAGAAAATTCTGATGTAGAAGAAAAAAGAAAAAAACTCACAAAGTTTAACTCTTCCTCTATACAAACCAAAAATTAGCTTGAGCTAGAATTTAAGCATTGCAAAATAACGCTCATTTTCTGCTTTTATTCTAGCTTTAATTTTGGTGAGCTTGGTTAGATTAGAATTTTTAATAATAATATATCTGAAATACCTAACTAAATTAACTTTCTGAAAATCACAATTTCCTGTGTTAATATTCTTTTTGCTGCATATGCTATTTGTATAATACAATTTTTATACATTATTTTGTAATATTTATGTACCTTATGTACCTGTTATTTTTTTTATCCTCCTAATTCAGCAACATTGTGTTCCAACGACATGCTGTAAATCATTTGTATATGACCGACATTATAGGGTTTTATTATATATCATAATACATTCTTTAATTCCAGGTTTTCTTAGAGCCGGTTCACACTGGGGCGACCTGGGATCCGACTTCAAGTCGCCCTAAGTTGCCCCAAGTCGTGCAGTCGAGAAAATGAATGGAAGTGAATGGGAGCCGTCTTAATGTACACTACTGAAGTCGCTCGGACTTCAGAAAAGGTTCCTGTACTACTTCAATCCGACTTCTAGGCAACTTGTAGGCAACTTGTACCCATTGATTTCAATGAAAGTCACCTCAGAAGTCTGATCACTGTCTTAACTGAATCAACAATACAGGAAGATAACATACATTTCTCAGGCAAACCCCTCCCTCCCCCTCCCTCCCACAGAGCTGATTGTTGTTTGATTGGCCACTGGAAAGCCTCCTGTCCTGGAGGCGACTTGAAGTTGCCTTGTACTGTCCTGGAGGCAACTTGAAGTTGCCTTGTAAGGTGCCTGATGATTTGTGTTATAAACATCACTCATAATTTTTGTCCAGCAGAGGGCGAGAGTACTCATTTGGCTTCATTGATTTTTTTCTTTTAAGTTTTTGAAATTATATGATTGGATTTTGTTTTATAGCATAAGGATGGGGGCGAGTACCAATATTTCCACCCATTGATGCTCTAACAATATACAAGTCAGTTAGATGCTCAATCTAGTAAGGGCAGTGTTGTCCACACTTCTCGTAAAGAAAGTGGAAGCTTTAGGTGCCCGCGCAGTATCCATAGCAACTTTTGCGAGGCAGGCGGTTCAGCCTCTTTCAATGAGTGCACTTTGATGGGCGGACACTAACATCTCGGCCCACTACGTCTGTTGCGTCGCATCACGCGACCCACGCCATCACTGTTGGTCATTTTGGATGTGGGCAGCATTGCCCACACTCTCCGTAGCCAACGCGGAAGTGCGTGTGTACGTGTCATATCTCGTGGATGCGCGCGTCATATTCCGGGGACGCGCGCAATCCTATTTTACTCTTAGTCTAATGGAGCGGTACAGCCCTCTTCTGTGGCGAGGGCTTATTGGCTCACGGTCACCTGACCGGGGAGGCTCATCCCGGTCATGTGACTTTTGTTTTGTTTGTTATAACTGGAAGTAGAGAATCGAAACATTACAAAGAACTACTTTCTAAACCTTTAAGGACATCTTGCAGTTGTGATGGTCCTTTAGGGGATCTACTAGTCCTTTATGTTCCCATAATTTGCAAACGTGTCTCGTTTTGCTATCTACTGTCTATGGTAAGTGATTGAATCCCCACATTTGGGGGAAAGATAAAACGGTTTTTCTTCTCCTCTTTTTCTTAGTCTTGCCTTTACTTATTCATTGCAGAGGTTTTTAGCTAAATGATTATATGACTTAGTGGACAGACCACTCTCATAAAACGAACATTTCCCTCATCCAAAATGGCGATTGTAGCTTCGGGGATTCTGGGAGCTCAGATGGGGGCGTTACCATTTGTGCATAAGAGGTATAAATTGCGGTGAGTCAGCACGCCGCTCGTGCCCCAGGACGAAGTCTGTTTAGACGAAACGGCGTAGGGAGACGGCGTGCTGACGCCCATAACCGCAAATCGTGTCCAGGAGATATGTTGTGCTAGCCGGCCGGCTACATTTACATGCATATTTTACCTACATTTTTGTAAGTGCAATTTTAATTTTATTTTAATAAATGGTAAATGGTTTTACACTATGTACCCCTTTTTCTTATAATTTTACATCAACCAACATTGACCACCTGTCCACTACGGGAGGAGCTGTTGACCATTGGATTTCGTGCTATTGAACCCCCTGGCTGGGGAAAAAGCCATCTGCGATCAGAAGGTCTCTAGTTGGGATCTTCCCCTCTGGTAAGGGACAGTGTTTTCCATCGGTGGAGGTGTATTTCCTATCAGTTTCACTTTTCTGAGGTTCCTGTTTGTGATGTCACCATCTGCTTGAACACAAGAAATTTCATTGCTGTATTATACCATCAGATGTTCCTCCATTTGCATTAATAGGTTAATGGACTATATACATGTTTTTACTGTTTGGTATTGCTCTTCATCATCTTAGAGCTTCTCATAGTTGCGCAGCTTGCTATATATTTTCACTGTTTTTTGTTGTGAGTATCTCACCATTTTAAGCCGCATGCAATTTTTTCCTTTGTATTGAATTTAGACAGTGCAGTATCACCCCTTTTTTTCCAATTTTGCCTGATGATTCATACTCTAGTCATGTCCAAGTTGCCTCCCAAAGTAGTGCTAGAAGTCATGTTGCCCCTGTGCGAATGGGCTTGTATCTCGCTTAGGAATACAAAAACCTGCAATATTTTGCATTGGCTATATTACTAAGGTAATTTACTATATTTACTATACTTAAACTTAAACTTAAAAATGACAAACTCTTTTGTAATTTATAAACAGGTGGTATGACTATATTTTATATTTACCACAATTTTCCAGCACCCTTGATTACAATTTGATTGCAGGTCAACTTTATGAAGTAATTCTTGAATTTTATACTATAATCTTTTGTTATTGTTTTGTCATTAGTTTATATGTGATATTTTTCAGGGAAATAATTTATCCTGTTCTGGACAAAACAATATAAAAATGATTTACTTATTATTTATTTATGTTTATTTTTCTGGCATTTAATCAGTCTTCTCTATCTCAGATAATAGTTCATAAATATATTTCCAAAAATTAGTTCACAGTTTTCATCAATTCAGAAAATGTACAAGCTTCTTTTAGGGCTTTTAGTTGTTTGATGGCTGTTTCAAATACAGGTTTGTATAAGCTCATTTCAGATTCATACGATGGCAGTGCCAATTCCATTTCTGGGTATAAATAAGTCTTCTTCATTTTCATTCTCCAAGTCTACATTTATTTGTTGTTTTAATAGTTCCTCAGAGTATTCATCCCAGAATTTTAATATGTGTTTATTTCATTCCAAGATATGTTTCCTTTTTTATCTCTATGCATCATCACCCTCAAATGAAATCCATTCTTTACCACACTAACCTCTTTGAACTAATTTCTTTCTTTTTTTTCCCAAACATCTATTCTCTTGAACTTTTCCTTTTTTCTTTTTCCTTCAGCATAGTTTTATTCATCATTCTTCTTTTTTCACTAAATGATTCTATAATTGCTCTTGTTTATCTCTATAATGCATTAGGCCTGGCCTTATGCCTTTTGTTTTCGATTGCCTTTCTATACCCTTCATCAAACCAGTCTTTCTTCGTTCATAAAGTTTTATAACTGAGAATGTTTTCTGCAGATTCTAATAATTTTTTCCCTTTCATTTAACCACTTTTTATCATTAGTTACACTTTCTGTCTGCATAGTCTATTTTTATTGCCTCTTGATATTTCAGTTCTATACCTCTATTTGTGTTCAGCATTAATTCACATACCACTAGACATGTGTGGTTCATTCTGAATTAATATTTGGATCATTTTCATAATTTGGAGATTCCCGAATTACAATATAAACAAATTTTTCAGAATGCTGCAAATAACGAAACAAAATTTGTCAGAATTTTCAAAGATTTGGACTGAAAGTCGAATCGAATTTTACATCGAACTTCAGTTAAATTCTAACTGTACACATGTTACTGCAATCAAAGATTGTGTGTCTTATTAGAGTACCATTTCAAAATAATGCTGTTTTAGTTAAGCCAAAGGTGATTTAAAGAGGCATTGTAATCATTTGATAAAGATTTTTCTTTTGTTTGTTCACTTTGCCACATTGGAATCGAAGATTTTTTTTTTTAAAAAGGTTTTGATTCGACTGATTCAAAATTTATCGATTAAAACATTTTGAATTAAAAAAAAAAAAACGAGAAATTGTAAACAATTCTGAATACGAATTCTGAATGCGAATCCCGAATACAAATCACAAATACGAATCAAGCAAATTTAACAAAAGGAAATAACTAGAATAACAAATCGAAAACAAAACTACGTTTTTTGTCTTGCACATGTCTACATATCACCATTAGTGTTGAGCGGAATACGCCATATTCGATTCCGCGATATTTCACAAATATATAGAAGAATATTCTTTAATATCGAATATTCGTGATATTTTATCAAAAAAAAATTTGCAAAATTTCGCTAATGCGAATGCAAAATTGATTGCGAAATTCTCGTCAACACGCGAAAACGGAGATCATTTCCTGGATTACTAAACTAATATGCACTAAACACTAACTCTACTTACACAAACTTGACTAAACTAAAGCTATTTTTTTTTTTATACACAAAACACAGAAGGGCAAAGAAAGTATTCGCGAATATTCGGCAACATAAAAGGATCGCCTCAGCTACTCGGCCCAGGGTCTCTAATCATACCAGCAATGCTTTTAGACGTCGATGGAGATCACTAGGATGTGATCTGTTTTAAAAATAAATTTGAAAAAATACGAATATTCGCAATATCGAATATTCACCGCGATATTCGATTTATTCGCGAATACTCGAATATGCAATATTCGTTACGAATATTCGCAATGCGAATATTCGTGAGCAACACTAATCACCATATTCATATTAGCATTATTCTCATTCTCTTGCTTCTTACTTTTATACATTATATTTTTGTCTACATAAAAATTATACATTATTACATTTATTGAATACAATTATTTCACTCATGATCTTCTCCCCTCATGCTTCGAACATACATTATTTCCATTTTATGCCTTCTATCAATTTGATGTAAAGTGTAAATAATTTTGTCCACTATAAAAATCATTTTGGTTAAAAGAATTATTGTGTTGCTACATTTAACTTCTTGGATATGTATTGTTCCTATCCATTTTTTTTTTATCTTCTTTACTTTAGAAGGGGCACTAGCTCGGTATGAACTCATTCTGTCTCATGATCCCCACCTTATCATTAGTTTTCTCCTTGTTTAACCACTTCAATAACAGCCACTTACAGTATGCCCCTTCCTGCCCAGGAATATTTTAAGCTTTCAGCGCTGTCACACTTTGAATGATAATTGCGCGGTCATGCAACACTGCACCCAAATACATTTTTTATCATTTTCTTCCCACAAATAGAGCTTACTTTTGGTGGTATTTTATCACCTCTGTGGTTTTTATTTTTTGCTAAACAAACTAAAAAAGACAGAAATTTTGGAAATAAAATGATTTTTATTGTAGTTTCTATCATAAAATGTAGTTTTCCCCTTCACTGACGGCCACTGATGAGGCGGCACCGATGGGCACTTATGAGGAGGCACTGATGGGCACTGATGAATTGGCACTGATAAAGTGGCACTGATGAAGAGGCACTGATATGTAAAATTGATGGGCACTGATATGTAGCACTGATGGGCACCAATAGGTGGCACTGATATGCAGCACTAATGGGCACTAACAGGCAGCTGTGATGGGCACTGACAGGCAGCACTGATTAACACTAACAGGTGGCACTGTTTGGCACTGATAGGCGCTACTGATTGGCACTGACAGGAGGCACTGATGGGCAGCACTGATGATGAGGTACTGACAGTAGGTGTTACTGCTGGGTAGTGATTGGCACTGTGTTGGGCAGTGATTGGCACTGGGGTGGGCAGGGATTAGCACTGGGGTGGGCAATTGCATACTTTATTATTGGGGCACTTATGGGCAGGTGATTTGTACATTTAAGGGGGCTGTGCTGATAATCAATGTGCTGATTATCAGCATAGATCCCCCCTCTGACAGAGAGAGCTGCCAATCGTCTCTTCCTGTCAGCGTGAACTGAGAAATACCGCTTAACGGCACTTCTTGGATCACGAGATGATCAGCTGTGATTGGTCACAGCTGATCACGTGGTAAGAAGCCTCTGACAGAGGCTTCTTATCATGATAGGAGATGCAGGGTTTCAGACTGACATGCCACACTCGCAATCGCCGTGATACGCGCCCTCGCAGGCGTGCGTCGGCATGTTATCCTGTTGGACATCAATAGAAATCCAGTCAGGATAACAGAACCACTTCGTGGATGTCAATTTGCTGTTGATTAGGCGGGAAGTGGTTAATATATATCATCCATTTGGCTATAACCTTTTTTTGTGTGCATGTAACGGGCGCTCCGCGCGTCCTCTCCTTGCTGTAATGCGTTCCACGCTGGAACGCATTACAGTGACTGCGTGATGAAATCATCGCCCCGTGCCGTGTGCGTTCCACCGTGGTTAGTGGAAGTGCGCCGTAGCTCACGGCGCTTCTTTTCAAATCAGTGCTAATGCACTGCACCTGACCCCTATGCTTAAACATAGTGGTTTGCTGAGTGCACACCGTTCTATTATTATCAGCCGAAGATCGGCCATGCTAAATCTAATGGTGCCATCAATCCCCATGCTGAGTATTTGACCAGCCTGCAACTCCTCCATCAATGCTGCTACACATGCTGCAACAGACTGTCATTGCCGGGGACAACCTTGAGACCTTCCTTGCTGGCATCCTACACTATGGAATGCCTTATTGCTACACTGAAGCCCTGCAAATGGATAAGAAGCAATTGTTTCACTTGTAGTTCTATAGAAACATCTGCTGCATACTTTCCACCTAAAACAATGATTGTTATTTATTATGGCTAGTGGCTATTACCATACTACTTGGGATAGACTGTTGTGCCTATGACTGTCTGCTAAGGAATATCTTAAAGGACATCTACTCTCAAATTACCTGAGCTATATTGCCTCTTATATGCAACTATTATTACCTGAGCTATACTGCCTCTCATATGCAACTATTAGTTGTCTCTACAACTTCTATTTGCTACGTGCTTGACATAAGTGTAAAGTACCTATGGGCTTTGCCCTGACTTGCTGAACATGTTCGCTCTAACTTTTCTATGCTAGGGGTTGATGGTATTTCATACCATTTCTCTTAGTGGCTTAATATATCTCTATATGTTTAAGTGATATGATGTAGAGAATCCCCAAACTCCTGTTTAAGTGATGCCTGGGGTCCCGTACTGATAATCACTTGCATATAGAGATGCATAGAGACCAATTGCTATAGCAGTTGAAAAAAGGTATACAGGCAGTCACTTCTGGCAGATAACACAGGCTCACCTGAGATGCAGAGTCTAAGTGCTAACTGGTGTTCACCAGAGCTCCTAATGGTGCAGATGGATTTTGCTGCCTGTTAGCACCAGGTCGCGGTCCTCAGAAATCGCCCCACCAGGAGCTGAGCAAGCCGGGGTCCAGTAGCGGATAAGCAGATAAGGATCCAACAGAAGCGTGGTCAGTAAACAAGCCAAGGGATCAATCACAAGTGACTGCAGGCTGGGATCAAGCAGAAGAGTAGTCAAAGAACAGGCCGAGGGTCAAACACGGGTGGTTGCAGATTGGCATCAGGCAGTAGAGTAGTCCAGGAACAGGCCAAGGGTAAAACATGGGTGGTTGCAGATTTGGATCAGGCAGTAGAGTAGTTCAGGAACAGGCCGAGGGTCAAACACGGGTGGTTACAGGTACAAATGTCAGCAGGGAAGACAACAGCAAGGCACTGGCAAGGAAGGCACAATAACCTGGCAAAGAAGAAGAACTGAGACAAGGCATTTATAGGAAGTTCCTGGGAGGAGCAAGGGGTTCAAGGTTCAGCTGCAATAAAGACACCAAGCAGAGTAGTCTAATGGATCATATAGGTTTATCCAGCAGATCAGGCAGGGTACTGTCCAGCATCCCAGATAGCTCAGTGGGAAGAGACAATGCCAGACACAGAAGAGGTCCCAGGTTCAAGCCCAGGTCCTGATACTCTGGTCGCATATTGTAATGAGCCCATCCTTAGTGTCTCAACGCCTTTCTTTATGTGAGAGAGAGATGATGTAGAGAACCCCCAAACTCCTGTTTGTGTGGAGTGACGCCTGGGTCCCAATACTGAATTCTCACATAACGAAGAGCATTGAAATCCTTGCTAACCGCAGTTGTGGTTCACTCCGTTCACCAGAGCTGTTACAGTGCACAAATAATTTTTTCATTACAATATGCTGTTGCTAGCCCAATGTTCAAGTCCCAGTTTGGTTGACAACGGTACCCTTTTTTACTTGATCACTGAATTTTTTTTTTGCCATGAATGGCCCTAATAATAGCCATTCTAAACCTGAAATGCCTGTCATACAAGCCCAGCCATCATGTCATAGCAGATATATCTTCGGGGGGCACAACATGCCCATTTTGTAAAAAATTTCCAGCACATGTTGCACAGTCTGGAAAAAACAAATACTTATTTCCACACGTCTCAGTCAATTTAATAGGAATAGTTTTCTAATAGCAAACTTTCAGCAAGGATACTGACTGCACTGTTAACACATAGCTCTACACTGGAATTAACTTGCACAAATATGTATAAAAAATGTGATCAACAAAAAACATGACACAGCAAGTGTGTGGCAATTTGAATATTCCAAAAAATACTGTTAGGTAAAAGTTAAGGTGATTGTAAAGGATTTTTTTTTGCACAGAGCTGCTCCGTTCCTCCTTTTCTGGGGTCCCCAGACAGCACCCCTTGTTCCTCCCCCTGCCAAGCAACCTCCTAGCAAGCTACGTGCTTGGTGCGCACTTGTGTGGGCTTGATCTTGAGCCACACTGTGTGCATCTATTGCGGCCTCGGCCCCAACTCCCTGCTTCCTCATCCCTGGATTTGATTGACAGCAGCAAAATGTCACGATCACTTAGTGTCCCTGTTCCTCATTCCAGCACCAGGGTGTTGCTTTTCCTCCCTGTCTGTATTCATCTGTTAGGTGATTGATCTGCTCAGTCAACTGATATAAGAAAAACAAACACCCTATCCCTTGCTTGTGATAGAGACAGACTTACCTGCATTGTCCAAGACCAAGCCTCCTGTTAACTTGCCGTTTACCTGAAATGGATACTGGATTATCCCCTAAACTCAGCCTGCCTTTACCTGAACTGTCTTTGAACCACGCTATCTGTTAAACTGCAAGTACCTGTTTGCTTTGTTCAGTTCGCATCTGCCCTGGCACGGTAGCCAGACTCTATAGCATTGTGTTTAAGTCCTGGGGGCAACCAAGTAGCGGTAGGCCTGCTTGCCTTAAGGGAAAGGGCGCTACTATAGGTGAAGCGCACAGTAGCCAGCTATAGTGTCTGACCACCTGCGTTGGGGTAGACGTGACATTCGTGGCTCAAGAGCCAATGGCTCCCATTGCTCTCACTGAGTCCAGTGAGAAGGAAAAGAAAGAGCAGCGCTGCTGCTCTTGGGCACAATGCTGGATCGAGATAGGGCTCAGGTAAGTATTTTGGGGCAGGTGGGGAGCTGCACCTAAAAGGTTTTTACCTTAATGCATAGAATGCATTAAGGTAAAAAAATCTTTAGCCTTTACAACCACTTTAAAGGAAAAGTTCTAAATTTTAATTTAGTGAATTCTTTAAAGCTTTGCAAAGTAAGGGTTATATTATCACGTATAAGGTTTATGAACGAGGAGGTATTACCACTGAGTCTATATTATTATTGCATTATATTTCTGGAAACCCTTTTCAATTCACTCTCACAATCTAATTATAGAAAACCAGAAGCTATTTTCTCAGTCATTATTTGGAATAAATCATAGACAGAAATTGTTATTTGATTACAATGGTGGTGCTTAAAACACGCTTCCCTTATCTGCAAATGCCAGGGGTCATACTATGGATGTATGCAAAAATATAGACTTAATTAATATTAAAGACTATTCTAGGATATTATGAATTGGAATCATATTGAACTCAGTTATGCATACAAGTTTTTTTTTTATTATAGAAATTGTGCATTAAATGGCATGTAGCCAACCATTTTTACAACAATAAACTTAGATGAAATGCAATAATGGAAATGATAACCTTATCAAATTTCTTAAACAGTTATTGAAACTTTAAATCATCAAGAAGAATGTAGTTTCTTGTCCCATCTGAATAGTTTATGGAGTATTGGAAGAATTATCTAAAGGTAAAACTTTTTTTTTTTTTTAGATAAAGAAGGGGAGGCTTTAAACCGCTGTCACTTCTTTTATCTTTCTGCCATCTGTGTCTCACTTGGGAATATTACCTTCCAACTGTAGACAAGAAGTGAGAATATATATTCCCAATGTGAGGAATATCCTCTCTTAGTTGTTATGAAATAAAAAGGTCCTGAACATAAAGTTTTCCCTTTATTCCTGTTTTGATTGCAACTTTTAATTTAAGGATATGCCATGACTTTCATTCCTGGAGTCATTGGGGTAGATTCACGTACCTCGGCGCATCTTTATGCGGACGTAGCGTATCTTCTTTATGCTACGCCGGTGCAACGTTGAGAGGCAAGCATGGAATTCACAAAGCAAATGCTCCCAACAGTTTGCCTTCCAAAGGAGTGAAAGCTAATTTGGACGTTATTGATCCTAATTGTAGTGCCAAGTGATCAATCCATAGGGCTGGTCTCTCCATTAGCAGTCCACTGAATATTTGAGTCTGGTCCACTGAAGTCCATGAGGCATGTCTGTATAAAGTTTTTAAATTATTTTTACTGGGAACTCCGGGCCAAAGAAAAAAAGGTTATCTGGAATTTAGGTAATAAATGGAAAAAATCCATGCTTGGGAGATGCATTTAAGCTGTGTGTGGTTTCATCTGAGGGAAATCCTGAAAACATAACCTGTTGGGGATACTTGAGGAATGGAGTTGGAAAACATTGCATTATCACTTATCTCACTGGAGACAAGTGATCTAGTGCCAGTCCAGGTCTACTAAGTCCAGGCCTGCTTTTCTTGACGCAGCCCCTTGTACCTTTTGAAGTCTTCGGGAGCCTATGAGGATCCCTCAGATGGACAGCCATTCCTTCACACCACAGGCTAGAAGGAAGAATACTCAGGACATGTCATGTCACATGATCCCAGATTTGCATGAGAAATTGGAACCTTGAGATTGATTTTTTAATCTAAATTGGGCTAACAGCTAAAATACAACATTTTAGACCCGCTATAAGTATCTGATTACCGGCATTACCAGCATATCCCATAGTTTGTAGACGCTATGGCCCAGATTCACAGAGCGATTACGATTACGAAATGTGCGCGTGCGTTTGGATGCATGGCATCCCCAGAACGAGATACGCAAAAAATCTACTTTTTTTTGTCCCGCGTAATTTCGTTAGACTGGCGCATCCGTCCGCGCAAAAGTGCGCTAGACAGACCATTGATTTGCTAGTCAAATATGCTAATGAGGGACTTACGGGGATCCACAAAAGAACGTTGGGGTAGCGCAGGTGACGCAGTGTGCGCAACAGCAAAATGTCCTGTCTAAAATTAGAGCATATAAAAGCTGGTCTAAAAAGAGAAAAAAAGTCTACTTGTTAGATAAAGCAACACTGTTAGTGAGGAGCTCAGCAGTCACACGTGTTGCCCAACAATCTGTATGCCAACATGCCAGGGGCATCATCGCACATAGCTATACTACTGACTTTAGATGAACAAAGAAGGATGAGGGCACGGAGGATGGCACGGAGGATGGCACGGGAGAGGATATACCGCACCCGCATAGACCTGTTTGGCATGAGTGATTCTGAGGTGTTTCGCATCTTCAGATTCACCCCTCATGTCATCCTGGAATTAACCACATCCCTGCAGGAGGACATCACCAGCCCAACACACCGCTCACATGCAGTGCAGCCACTGGTCAAGGTCATGGCAACACTCCATTTCCTTGCCAGTGGCTCTTTTCAGCGTACAAGTGGAGTGGTGGCTGGGATGTCACAATCCTCCATGAGCAGATGTGTGCACCAGGTTGTCCCTGCAATCCACAGACGCATGGCCAACCAAATCATCAAACCCACCACTGAGGACCTGCGGCTGAAGGCAATGACAGATTTCTACAGAATTTCCAGATTCCCACGCACTGTGGGGGCCATTGATTGCACACATGTGGCACTCCAGCCCCCCCATGAGACAGAGCACATGTACCGCAATCGGAAGCATTGGCATTCCATCAACGTACAGGTGATAGTCGATGCCCAAGGCCTCATATGGCACGTCCGTGCCAAACACCCAGGGTCCAGCCATGACAGCTACATATACAATCAAAGCCACATCCGAATGGAATTCGATCAGAACGTGTATGGGGACACCTGGCTGGTTGGTGAGTGACATGGGTGGCAGGCATGACTATCCCCTCCCATGATGCACACATCACAAGGGGCACATGCATGACTAACATCCTCCTGTCTTTTCCCTTACAGGTGACTCTGCATATCCACTGGGACCCCATCTCATGACTCCTATCCGGAACCCCCAAACCCCAGGAGAGGAAAGATACAATCAAGCACATGCCCAAACACGAGCAGTGGTGGAGCGCACCTTTGGCCTCCTAAAGTCACGTTTCCGATGCCTGGATAAGTCTGGGGGTACCCTCTTGTATTCCCCAAACTTCGTGTGCCAGATCATCGGTGCATGTTGCATGCTGCACAACTTCGCAGAAAGAAAGGGCCTGCAGATTGACCTACGTGATGACCTGACCCCTGAACCAGACAATCCCCCCTAACCGAGGGTCCCCCGTCTTCTGAGGGAAGAGCAGCCAGGAGACAGCTCACATTGGGCATCTTTGCACGTTAAACACACACATTAATCATGGCACAATGAGAATGCATGCATGCACACCACTGTGGTCCCTAGCACACACACCCCACATCCACATCAAATTGGATTGGCACCAGTCCACCATGCTGGACTTGTGAGCAGCAACGCCACGCCAAGGCTCCAATTATGTCACTGTACATTCATACACCATTCACACGGACCTGGGGATCACTTCTCCCTGGTCCTGGGGAACCCTTCTCCACCAAAATTGAGGGTGACACCCCTTTTCCGGCAGGAATGTCACCCCCACATTCAAACAGCATTCACAACCCCCAAAAAAAAATACCCAGCAAAAAAAAAAATTATTGCCCTTGACGTGAGCCACGCCTGGGGCGCCCCCGGCCACGGCCCCGGCTCCTCAGGGGAGACTCATGGGGGAGGGGGAAAACCGGGGAAGGAGGAGCAGCCCCTGATCTCTGCCCTCCAAGGCCACGGCTATTCTGTCCAGGGCAGCACCAAGTGTAGCCGTGTTGGCCTGGATAGCCTGGGTAAGGGCCCTCACATCCTGCCCAACGCCTGCTGATGTCGTCTGCAGTTCGTTTAGGCAGGTTGTGAAAGCCCGGGAGTGGGAGTCCAGGTTCCCCAGCGTATCCTTGATGGAGGACAGGCTCTCCTCCATCCGCACCAATGTCTGGCTGACCTGTCCCAGATGGCGGGTCTGGAGGAACTGGTCCCTTCTCAGAGTGGCGGGCAGGAGATCGGCCAACCCCCTGGTGTTCTGGGATGAAATCCTGCCTCCAGCTGATGCTTGTGGCCGGGGAGAAGGGGAGGCCCTTGGGAGGGGAGCCATGTTGGGGGAGGAGGGGGGGGGGCTCCCCCTTAGGGAGGGCTGCCTGCTGCCAGCCAGAGGGGAAGAGTCCTCAAAAACCAAACGTCCAGTGCCTGACATGGACTCCTCCTCCTCATGATTCTCCTCCTCCTCTTGAACCTCCTCCTCCTCCTCTTGAACCTCCTCCGCGGACTCCGGCTTTGTTGGGGGGGCCTCATTAGGCTGCTGTCCTGGGGATGGTGCGGTCAGGCCAGATGGCCCTGCACCCTCCTGCACATCTGTGGATGACACAAAACATTCACAGGTTGGAGGATCCACACACTTGCCACATATTCCCTTTCACCCCCTCCCCCACACATGCTACACACCTGATATTAAAAAAAAAACTTACCTGGCACCACGGGCTCCAGACTTGAGTCAAAGCCGGGCAGGCCCTCAACTTCATGCCGATGAAAGGTCAGGGCCACCGTACGCTCCTCCGCTGTCAGCCTAATAGGGCATGGTGGGCCCCCTCCTGTGCCCCTGGCATGGGCATGCATTCTGGCCAGCTTCTGTTTGACCAGACGCCGGAGGTCATTGATTTTTTTGTCAATCCCAGACCGGGTCCGTGTCTCCCCCTCCCCCGCTGAATTGACCTGCTCAGTGATCATATCCAAAATCTCCCTCCTCCTGGCCTGTTGGTGTTGGCACTGTCCGGGCCGTGGAGGAAACGCCCGTAATCGCTAATGGCCCGGGCAAGAATTCTTTTTTCCCCCACAGTAAAATTTAGCTTTCTCTTTTTCTCTGTCATACTTCCCAAAAAAACTCACTCCCAGTCAGCAAAAATCACTCACAAAAACAAGCACAACCAATCAAGCAAGAACACACACAAATCTAACACCCAAAAAATCACACTAGCACTCAGCAAGAAACAGTCACAAAAACAAACAGCAAAAAAACAGCAAGAAAACAAACGAACAGAAATATATCAAACAAACAGTCACTCAAACACTTATCAAAAAACACTTTCAAAGATCTACTAACAAACACTTGATCACACAGAACACTAATCTGACAACTACAAAACACAACGCAACGAACAACAGGACAAAAGCACTTGGTTAAATGGGAAGGGACAAAGGGATGTACTTTTGCAATGCAAGTGCGTTTGTCTCTGTCTATTTATGCTGTTTGCGTAGTTCACAACGTTGCCCTAGTCCATTTCCAATTTCACTGATTGCGCCGCTCCCGAGTTGTGAGCATGCGCACAGCGGAGCTGACCATGGTCTCCTTCAAGCGCGCATGCGCGAGCCGGCCGGCCCTTCATTTGCATGGGGTCACGGCTCATTTCAATGTAACATGCCCACGTCCTTCCCAATTTGTATTACTCCGCCTTATGCCTATGAAATAACGTTACGCATGCGCAATTTTCTGCGCAAAAGCTACGAGAATAGGGTGATTACGCGGCAAAATTGCGCAAGTCTAACGTAAAGGCGGTGCGCTATGCCGGTCCAATAATGCGCAGATGTACATGAATCTGGGCCTATAACTTTTGTGCAAACTAATCAATATTCGCTTATTGGTATTTTGTTTACCAAAAATATGTAGCAGAATACATGTTGGCCTAAACAAAAATTTGATTTTTTTCAATTTGTATTGGATGTTTTATAGCAGAAAGTAAAAAATATTGTTTTTTTTTTTTTTTTTAATTGTCTGTCTCTTTTTGTTTATAGCACAAAAGATAAAAGGGTGGGTGATCAAATACCACCAAAAGAAAGCTCTATTTGTGACAAAAAAAAGGGCATAAATTGTATTTGTGTACAGTGTCGCATTTCCATCTTAAACCAGTTCCCACAATAGCATGCGCTTGCTATGGTATGTGCTCACTCCCGAGCCCCACTCTATGGGCCAGATTCAGGAACACTTGCGCTGGAGTATTTGGATATGCGCCGCGTAACTGTGCTGATGCGCCGACGTTTCTATGTGCCCGTACCCACCAAACTAGATGCGCCCAATAACGGGTCATTTGCGACCGGCGGAACGTTCCGACGCCAGAGTATCGTCAGCGTTTATTTTCGCTGGGCGCATCAGTCGCGCCCATTGATTTCCCCTGCAAATATGCAAATGAGGGATTTTTCACAATTCACGAACGGATTAGCACCATACGCTGGCTACATGCGCCGCGCGTATCTGATCCGTCCGGCGCAAAGTTATTTCTACAAAAGGCTGCTTTATCTTTACTCCAGACGGTCACAGGTCAGCAGGAGAGCAGCTACAGCAGCGTTACCGACGATAGGAGCTAGCTGAGCACCCCCACTTGCAAGGACAACACCTCTGTGTGCCAACATGCCAGGGGCACTCGTGGTCCTAGAACTACTGATGGGTCCCCTGGAACCAAGAAGGCGGGCACGTGAGAGGATATACCGCACTCGTATGAACCTCTTTGGCATGGGGGATGAGGAGGTGTATCGCCTATTCAGATTCAGCCCAGATGCAATACTTGAACTAACCACAACCCTGCAGGATGACATCACCAGCAAGACACACCGATCACAAGCAGTGCAGCCACTGGTGAAGGTCCTGGCAACACTCCATTTCCTTGCAAGTGGATCATTCCAGCGTACAAGTGGAGTGGTGGCTGGGATGTCACAATCCTCCGTGAGCAGATGTGTGCACCAGGTTGTCCCTGCAATCCTCAGACGCATGTCCAACCAGTTCATCAGACCCACCACTGAGGAGCTGCGGCTGAAGGCAATGACAGATTTCTACAACATTGCCAGATTCCCACGCACTGTGGGGGCCATTGATTGCACACATGTGGCCCTACAGCCCCCCAGTGCCACAGAGCACATATACCGCAATCGGAAGCATTGGCATTCCATCAACGTACAGGTGATAGCCGATGCCCAACGCCTCATATGGCACGTCCGTGCCAAACACCCCGGGTCCAGCCATGACAGTTTCATATACCGTCAGAGCCCCATCCCAGCAGAATTTAACCAGAACATGTATGGGGACAGTTGGCTGGTTGGTGAGTGACATGGGAGTCAGACATGACTATCCCCTCCCGTCATGCACAACAGAAATCGCACATGCATGACTAACATTCTCCTGTCTTTTACCTTACAGGTGACTCTGCATATGCATTGGGACCCCATCTAATGACTCCTTTCCGGAACCCCCAAACCAGAGGAGAGAGAAAATACAATGAAGCACACATCAAAACCCGTGCAGTGGTGGAGCAAACATTTGGGCTCCTGAAGTCCCGTTTCCGATGCCTGGATAAGTCTGGGGGGGCCCTATTGTATTCCCCTACCTTTGTGTGTCAGATCATCGGTGCATGTTGTATTCTGCACAACTTTGCTATGAAAAAAGGCCTGCATATTGACATACGTGATGACCTGACCCCCGACCCACACAGTCCCCCCCTGCCAGAGGACACCCAGTCTGCTGATGGAAGAGCAGTCAGGAGGGTCCTCGCCGTAGGCATCTTTGGACACTAAACCAAAACATTAATAACACAGACAATGCACGCGTGTACACCACTGGATCACACACACCACATGCACATCGCATTGGATTAGCCCAAGTCCAGCATGTAGGAGTTGGGAGCAGTAACGCCAGCGTCAAGGCCCCAATGATGTCACTGTCCATTCATACACCTTTCACACGTGATTCATTCAGCCGTGGGGTTAACTTCACCACCACGGCCGAGGGTGACACCCCTTACTTTCAGGAGTGCCACCCTCTCACATTCACACACCATTCACACTGTCCCCTGCACTCCTGACCGTGTGCAGTTCTAAAATAAATTAGAAAGATCATATCCTGATCAATAAAAGAAAAATAATCTCATACCCTGAGAAAAATTAAAAAAAAACTCATGACCTGAGTATGTGAAAAACAATAATATAAAACAAGAAAAAAAAAAGGCCTCATCGGGGATGCCGGGGGCTTCTTCTGGGGGCCCCTCTCTGGCTCCGCAGCTGCCTGGATGGAGTGGGTGGGGGTGGGGGGGCATCTGGAGGTGGCTGATCCCCAGGTGGGCCACTCCTGGCAGGTGTGGCCTGCGTGCCCTCCAAGGCCCTGGCTATCCGTCCAAGGTAATTGTTCGTCTGGGCCTGCATCCGGAGCTGACGGGTCACCTGGTAATGCTGGGCCCGCCGACTCAGCATCCCCTGCTCCCGGATGGCAGCACTGTTGGCCTGGACGGCTGCAGTGAGGTGCTGGATATCCCCCTGCACCTCCCCCAAAGTGGTGACCACTGCAGCGCAATTAGAGCTGACATCCTGCACTGCGTTGCTGAGGTTGGCAACGGAGCCCAGGCTGTCAGACACTTTCTGCAAGTGCACCGCTATGGCCCCCATCTGTTCTGTCTGCCTGGCGTGATCCCTTGCCAACTGGTCCTGGACACCATCAGACACCCCCCTGGTCTTCTGGGTCGCCTTCCTGGGGCCAGAAGATGGATGTCCTCGGGTGGAAGGAGTCGCCCTTGAGGGGCTTCCAAGGATGGGGGAGGGGACGACAGACGGGCCAGGAGAAGGGGAGGAGACAGACAACACCAAAGAAAAGTCCTGCTCTGCCACAGCAGGATCCTCCACAACCACCTCGGCAGGTGTGGTGTGGCCACTCTCCTCCTCCACAACCTCTTCACCACCCAGTGGCTCGGGCACATGATGGCGTGGGGGGGATGGGGTGGAATGCAGGCTGACAGATGATGGCCCAGCTCCGTCATCTGTGGATGACACAAAGCAGACACATGTTGGTGGTCCCACACACTTGGCACATGTACCCCCCCCCCCCCAAATGCAAAACATCAAATAGGGGATTAAAAAACACTTACCTGTCCTTGTGCCTTCCTCCACGGAGTCATAGCCTGCGACCCCCTCCACCTGCTCCCTCTCCAGGCACCGAGCAACCACCTCCTCCTCTGCGGTCAGGGTGACAGGACATGGGGGACCACCACCTGTGCCCCTCTCATACCTCCTGATGGAGGCCACCTTGTCCCTCACCTTGCGCCGCAGGTCATTGATTTTCTTTTGTATGTCCCCAGCAGTCCGGGTGGAGTAGCCCAGGACATTGACCCTGGCAGCAATCGACTCCAGGATGCCCTGCTTCCTCTCCCGGCTGGTCTTCCGGCTTTTTTTCCCATGGAGAAATTCATTCTCCGTCTCCATAGCCGAGATAATGACAGAGACCTCCTGGGTATTAAAGTTGAGGTTCCTCCTCTCTCTGGGGGTAGCGGGAGCAGCCATTACAGAGCAAAAGTATCTTCCCTGGGGTGGGGGGAAACGGAACTACTTTTGCGCCGGAATGGCGTTTCCGCCAGCGCTTTTAAGCGCCCAGCGGAACGCATTGCGCTGACGTTTCCCAGGAAGTGGTGCCGACGGAAGTTGTGAGCATGCGCACAAGGGGGCGAGTGGAGCCGCACTCACTGCGCATGCTCCGTGGATGATGCGCTGAACGTAAGCCTCTGCGCTGGGCTCCGCCCATCATTTACATATGATCACACCCACTTCCACTTGCGTCGGGTTACGCCAGCGCATTATCGTTACTCTGGCGCAAGTTTACGCGCAACTGCTATGTGAATTACAGGACTTGCGCTGAAAGGGTCTTCAGAGTAACGTAAATGAGAAGCGTTACTCCAGAGGAAAGATACTCTCATCTACCTGAATCTGGCCCTATGTGTCCATAAGACTCATAGAGCTGCGGCTCAGCCATTACTGGCCAACTTCAGATATGAAACGCACTGATTACTGGATGACATTTTCACACATTTAATGCAGGTTTTTTATTCATTGTCATAAATTTCACAAATTACATAGCCACACCCAAGGCCCCTAGAACTTCCATTAGCATAATATGGATCTCACAATCGCATCAAATACAGTTTCAGCTATATCCTCTAAAGAAATCTTTAATATCGTATCCTTTGTGTCAAAGACTAACATAATTGTTCTGCATTAACAGCTGAAACTGTATTCCCTTAGTCCCTATTAAAATTAAAATATTTAAAATAGAGGTTCAGACACTATAGTTATTATTCAGAGAAAGCGGTGAGGAAAAGTATTTTTAACTTGACTCATATAATGGCATAACAGCTACATTTGCATATAAATGTGTCTGTTTTTATTAATTTATCCAAAACTTTATAAATTGAATTCCATAAAAAAAAATATGATACGCATTAAATATTAATGAAAAAATTTCAAAACTGTCAACAGAAAAATGTAACTATTCAGAAATGGTGACAAGTGACACATAAAAATATGGTGGTGTCTTTAACAACTAGCCATAGTGTACAATCTGGCACATTTAAGCTAGGTGTTGAGGAAAGTTTCACCTTTAAAACAAAGTTCTTTTTTAGTACTGTATATTTATGTACGTTGTATGTGTTTATATCATATGAATATATACACTAGACATGTGCATTCGAAAATGAACGCACAGAATACAAAAACCGAAAGATCCCACATAAACAAATGATTTATTTTCGTTTTCGTCAGTTGAATGTGCCTAATCTTAACTCTATTAGTCCAAGATTATTCTATATAGAGAGAAAATATTCGAAATTATAGAGAGAAAAGATTCGACATTATAGAGAGGAAAGATTTGACATTATAGAGAGAAAAGATCGCTGCTGGAATTGGGTGGGGGAAGTAAAATAAAAATAATGATGATGATGAATGATATTGGCTGATTGTAACCAAAGAGGAGGAGCAGTAAAATAGCTAGAACTAACTTGACAATTCAACATGGACAAAGCATCGAAAAACATACAAACGTTGAATCTGTCATTGAAGGCTTATGGTGTCTGACTCGGCGCTGCAATCATACATTTCCGGTCAAATGCTTGGCCCATCAGCTGTAGAAAAATTCTATTGTTGTTTAACTAGTAATAATGTAGCGCTGATGTATATAAATGTGTATATTGCATTCCCTAGATGGCATTCATGGACATTGAGATTGTTGAGTGCTTGGAGCCATCTAGTGGCCAATTGTTGTTAATGCAAGAAGCATTCCACTATCTGAGGAATAAAGAAGAAAGACTATTGGTTCTCAGAGTTGACCTTTGTAAATAGGAAGATCAAAGACCCAGGAACAATTTCTTGCGCAGTGCATGCTGGGATTTGCTATATAAGGAGTGGGAGCAGCCATCTTGGGTCCTTTTGGAACCGCATGGGCAGCCGGAGAGGATCTGTGAGGAGACGGGACCGAACAACAAGGCCCACGGACATTTCCATTGAGCATCGGAGGACGGGAGTCCCCCAGCAGAGTTGGCCTGGTGTTTGATCCAGCTGACGGAGCAACGGGAGGAGGTCGCCGGACTGTACGGAGCCTGTGTCCAGTTAGGTGAGTGGGTTACGGCCCACAGTTTGTTATGCCTCACACGCCATTAGACTAACACACAGGCCTCACTACATACTTCCAAGAAGAAGCGGAGGGGTTGCCTTTAGGAAGGTTGAAGGCCTAGTTGTTCGGGACGCTCTCCAGAAGGCCAAGGCAGTTAACCCACTCATTGCGGAGACATTTTTTTCAGGAAGTTTATTCGTTTTGTTTGGATTACAAATTACTTGGGAAACATTATTAGCTAGCGAAGAAAGAAGATCAAGAACTGACTGTTTTTTTTTTTTTTGTGAGATCTCACGGTTACCTTACAAAGTAGGGGGAGCTCCTAGGCTTAGTTTTATTTTCTTATTCATATACCTGCAGGTATACTGTTTGTTATTTGATTGCTGTATAGATTTAATTTTTTTTGTGCTCTCATCCCATGTTAGGAGGATAGCACAGTTTATGTACTGGTGTTTCTTTACTTGCCAATTATCAACAGTAAAAGAATACTACTGTTTAAGCATATCAGGGTTGTGGCGTATTGCTTTATTCACTCTAGGTGCCGCTCGTGGATCCTGAAGTTACAAACAGGTATCTGGTATCACATTGTACAGTATTGTATTGTATTGCACCACAGCTGTGTAAAGGGGATTGAGCCTTATCATTGGGGTTGTAGTTAGAGAGTGCAGGCCCAAAATTTAATCAGCAGCTCCTGCGGGGGTCAGTGCTACACGTGGGGGCTCGTCCGGGATCCTGTCACTCTACAAGAAACCCACCCCCCCCTTGAGGTCACCATGGACCCCATCACAGTAGTCCGTTGGTGCGAAGCAGAAGGGACACGCTCAGAAGTGAGCGTGGCCATTGAACTCCCAGGGAGCGACTGGGAGAAGAAGCAAATCAAAGAGGTGGTACAGACATTGTCTCCAGACAGAAAGGCCTACGTGGTTGCAGTGAAACCAGACTTTGGGACTGATTGCACCTATGCCCTGATAGAGTGGGGACGGGGTGTCCCTGAAAATTTCCACGGTGCTACCATAAAATTGTCCGAGAAGACAGTGTTCCACCTGACACACCCCTGCAAAAAAGCAGTTAGAACCCCTAGACAGGAACGCAGGAGCCGCCGCCCAGCGGCAGGCGGAACAACAACTGGCTGAGTTACAGCGACAATACCGTGAAATACAGGAAAAGTTTCAGGAGACATCCAGCATCATAGCAGATCGCATGGATGGACTGCGCGTCGGCTCAGAAGACCAGAGAGCTGGCCAGATGACACCAAACCCAAGGAGGGAGCCAAGAAGACGCAGCAGGGGCTATCTGCAAGAAGTAACTATTAGGAAGGATTTCCGCATTGATGGCCAGATAGGAGAAAAGGGACAGAAGGGCAAACTGTCTTACACCAGCCTCCTACACCAAATAGAGCTGGGGCTACAAAAAGGATATCTGGAATCGGAAATCAGAGAGGCTGTGATCCACACCATCAGCCCAGGCTCAAGTGTTAGGGGCATGTTAGAGAGAAAGAGTGATTTGACTTTGAACCAGCTTAAGAGGATTCTAAAAAGTTACTATGAGGAGGAAGATGCCACAGAGCTATTCCACCAACTGATAAATATTGCACAGGACAGTAAAGAGACTCCTCAGAACTTTCTGTTTCGGGCCATTGAACTCAAGGACCGCCTGCTGTTTACCTCAGGAGAGAGAGGGAGCGGGGAACAATTTGGAGCTGAGCTGGTACAGAAGAAATTCCGGAGATCCGTGACCACGGGGCTGAGGAGCGACTATGTCAAGCTCCACTTGAAGCAGTACTTGGAAGATCCCTTAACTCCAGACGAGGTCCTTCTTGAAAAAGTGAACGAAGCGGATAAGATGGAGATTGAGAGAGACCAGAAACAGAGAAAGCTTCAAGCTTCAAACACCACAAGTGCTAAAATACAGCAGGTAGGTGTCCCCTTAGACACCCAGGAGTTGAATGTGCTGGCGGCAACCATTGACCAGGGATCATGGCTTTCATCTGTACACCACCCACCCGCGAGTCAGACGGAGCTGGAGAGGCTTATGCAGACCCAGAAAGAGATACTGGAGATGATGGCCATGATGATGACTCAGCTGGTGAAACTAAAGGCAGAAGGAGTTATGCCAAGGAAGGTCCCAAAAGCTACCACCATTACCAGCCCTACGAAACAAACACAAAGAGTCTGTTTCAAATGCGGAGGGATGGGACATTTCAGGCGAGTGTGCCCCAGCCCACTACCCGAGGAAAACCCACATCAGTCGGAGGGAAACTTCAGAGGGCCCCAGTGAAGGAGTCAACTGGGCGCCCGGGTGCAGTAGCGAACTCCACACCGACTCACGTGCCACGGCCCACTGGAGCCACCAACAAGGCGGGGCAGAAGAAAAAGAGACCCTCAAAGGCCAAAGTCCGAGCCACAGAGCAGGCTAAGGGTACAGCTACCAGTGGATTTCCTCCCAAGCTAGTGGGACCTTCCCCAATTGTCCCCATCCAAGTGGAAGGGATCTACACAAAAGCCCTGCTGGATACTGGAGCCCAAGTAACCTTATTATACAGGGACTTCTATGACAAGCATCTCAAGCACCTGCCACTACGGAAATTGGAGGAGTTGGAGATATGGGGTTTGGGCACTCAGAACTTTCCATATGATGGTTACCTGCCAGTCAGACTCACCTTCGACCCAAGTACAGTAGGAGAGACGGAGACCTTTGACACATTGGCCATAGTGTGCCCTCGTCCTCCAGGAGCTGACAAGAGCTCTCTTATCATTGGGAGAAACACTGACTTAGTGAGGAGACTACTTGCACCGCTGGTAATTAAGAAGGATACCCGCCCCACTGAAATACATCCCATGTTGGCCCAGACATACCGAGACCTTATCCAGGAGGAGAAGGCTCCTGAAGAGGGAGTGAGAAAAATCTGGCTGCTGAACAGAGGAGAGAAAATAGTCCAGCCGGGTGAAGTAATCTGCCTAAAAGCCTCGGTCAAATTGAGCTGGAAGAAACCAGGCCCTTTCATTGTCCTGGAAAACCGCAAAGAGGGGAGAAACGGACTAGAACTCATCACTGAAGTGTTGCCCACCAGAGTATTGGAGAGAACTCACGGCAAAGTTCCAGTCAGTGTCCGCAATACAGCGACAGTGCCAGTGAGAGTGCCAGCCAGGCTACTGTTGGGACGGGTCAGTCCGGCTGTTCCAGTCGAACCAGGAGGTTTGAAAGGAGGGTCAGCGCCAGAAATCCCTGAAGAAGAGTTCAGCCCAAAAAATACGCCTCTTACTCCTGCATGGAGGGAAAGGGCCAAAGCCCAACTGCTGAGATGGAGAGCAGCCTTCTCGAAAAGTGAATTTGACGTAGGATTGGCAAAGAGTGCCACCCATCGAATTCGTCTGGAGGAAGACAAGCCATTTCGGGAAAGGGTCCGGCGGATCCCCCTAGGAGATCTGGAAGACTTGAGGGAACAATTGGCTGAACTTAAGAGGACGGGCATTATCCGGGAGTCCAGGAGTCCCTACGCCTCCCCTATAGTGGTGGTCAGGAAGAAGAATGGGTCCCTACGCCTGTGCATTGACTACAGGACCCTGAATCGGAGGACCATCCCTGACCAGTACACCACACCCCGAATTGAGGATGCCTTACAGAGTCTGTCAGGAGCAAAGTGGACCTGAAGAGTGGATATTACCAGATTCCTATGTGCCCTGAAGACAAGGAGAAAACCGCTTTCATCACCCCAGTTGGGTTCTTTGAGTTCAACCGGATGCCGCAAGGCCTGACTGGGGCCCCAGCAACTTTCCAGAGGTTGATGGAGAAGACAGTGGGTGACATGAATCTCCTTGAAGTCCTGGTATACCTGGATGATGTCATAGTCTTTGGGAGGACGTTGGAAGAACATGAAGAACGCCTTGAGAAGGTCTTGAAGAGACTTCATGATGAAGGCCTGAAACTCTCTATGGAGAAGTGCCAGTTCTACCAACCCTCGGTGAGTTACCTGGGACACATTGTGTCTGAAGAAGGAGTGGCAACTGATCCCAAGAAACTAGAAGCTGTCACTTTCTGGCCCAGGCCCACCAACGTAACTGAGCTCAGGTCATTCTTGGGTTTCTGCTCATACTACCGAAGATTCGTAGAGGGATTCGCAAAAATAGCCCACCCACTCACTGAACTCTTAAAGAAGCAGGAAGAAGCTGGTGAAAGCGCGGGTCAGCCGAAGAAGCCTAAAGAGGGGTCTAGAAGGAAGAAAGAGTCCATCCAGGATCAGTGGACTCCAGAATGTGAAGAGGCCTGCAGGAGGCTGAAGTGGAGTCTTACTACTGCCCCAGTGTTGGCCTATGCAGACCCTGCCAAACCATATGAGTTACATGTGGATGCCAGCCGCGACGGGCTGGGGGGAGTGCTTTACCAGGAGCATGAAGAGCACTTACGGCCAGTTGCCTATGTGAGTAGAAGTCTGACCCCTGCTGAAACAAACTATCCAACTCACAAGCTTGAATTTCTGGCTTTAAAATGGGCAGTGGTGGACAAGTTGAAGGACTACCTTTACGGGGCTGAATTTGTGGTCAAGACGGACAACAACCCCCTCACATATCTACTCACCACTGCAAAGCTGGATGCCACCGGTCACAGGTGGTTAGCTGCCCTCTCAGCCTTTACCTTCAGCCTGAAGTACAGACCAGGAGTTGGTAACCGAGATGCGGATGCCCTGTCAAGAAGACCCCATGACCCCTTGGAAGAATGGACCCAGCTTACCCCAGAATGAGTGAGGGCCCTATGGGAGGGCACAAGTCAGTACCAGAAAGGTGGAGCCAGAGCTGAAGAAGTAGGAGTATCCTCAGCGGCAGTACCCAGGTGCTACTGTAACGTCTCCCAGGTCACACAGGAGGGCCTACCCAAGTTATCCAGGAAGGATCTCAGGAGAGATCAGCAGGGAGATCCACTGTGTGGGCTGGTGCTGGAAGCATTGGAATGTCAACAGCCTGATGTACTGCGGAAGAGTCCTGAGAGGGAAGCCCAGGTGTTATTGAGAGAATGGGATCATTTGCAGCTGCAGCAAGGGGTGGTCTACCGAAGGGGCCCCTCTGATGATCCAGAAGCAAAGTGGCAGTTACTCTTGCCTGAAAAGCACAGAGAGACGGTACTGATTGCTTTACATGATCACCATGGACACTTGGGAGCCGAGAGAACTCTCCAACTAGTAAGGGATAGGTTCTACTGGCCTCACATGAGAAAAGAAGTGGAGAGCTACTGTCACTCCTGCCTCAGATGCATCCAACGGAAGACATTGCCCCAGAGGGCTGCCCCAATGGGCCATTTAGAGAGTCAGGGCCCAATGGACCTGGTTTGCATAGACTTTCTTTGTCTGGAATCCGATCTGAGTGGGCAAGGTGACATCTTAGTGGTGACAGATCACTTCACCCGTTATGCTCAAGCTTTCCCTACTAGGGATCAGCAAGCAACCACAGTAGCAAAGACTCTTGTGGAAAAGTTCTTCGTACACTATGGCCTGCCTCAACGCATACATTCAGACCAAGGAAGGGACTTTGAGAGCAGACTAATCAAAAGGCTGTTGGATCTGTTAGGCATACAAAAGTCCAGGACTACTCCTTACCACCCACAAGGGGACCCCCAACCGGAAAGGTTCAACAGGACTCTCTTGAACATGTTGGGGACCTTGACTGCCGAGCAAAAACCTCACTGGAGTAAACACATTGCTGCATTAGTCCATGCCTATAATAGTACCAAAAGTGATGCCACTGGATATTCCCCATACCGACTGATGTTCGGCCGTGAAGCAAGATTGCCAGTGGACCTGGCGTTTGGTTCCTCCTTGGACCACACCTCCGAGGCCTCCCATAAAGGGTATGTGGACAGACTACGGCGGAGCCTGAAGACAGCTTACGAGCAGGCTCACGCCACCTCGGATTCCAGGGGGGAGAGGAACAAGAGGAACTTTGACCTGAAAGTGAGAGTCCAGGATCTTCAGCCAGGTGACCGGGTCTTGTTGAGGAACTTAGGCATTCCAGGCAAACACAAGTTGGCTGATCGCTGGAAATCACAGCCATTTGTTGTGTGCAGGAAACTTCCAGGGCTCCCAGTGTATGAGATCAAGCCAGAAGGAAAAACTGGGCCAGTAAAAACATGGCACCGAAATCACCTCTTACCTCTCACTGAGGCAGTCAGGACAAGCACAGAGAAGGAATCCACACCCACTGATGTGTGTAGACCAGTAACCAGGTCCCAACCTGCACCTTCTATAGATGAGGGAGTGGAGATGAGCTGGCTGTGGCTTCCTGAAGATTCAGAAACAGATGCTAATGTCCTTTCGGAGGTAGAGGAGGATGATAATGGAACTCTTAGGGCAGAGGCCCCGGAATTTGTGCCGACCACTCACTCTGTAGGAGAGCCCAGTGCTTCCATTCATTCCCCACCCTTAAGCATTGAACGGAATGATGACCTTGGCCCAGGAGGAATGGACACTCCAAAAGTGCCCAGAGCAAAGAGAGACATTCGCCCACCACGCAGACTGACTTATGACACATTGGGCGAATGCTCTGAAGCCTCACAGTTTGTGAGCAGAAGAAACTTTGAACTGCCTGGTCCCTCTACTCTTGATTTAGTAAGGGACAGCCCCAGCTCACCCCTTGACACATCTGTACCAGACATGGTAGTATCAGCTGTGGGTGCACAGGATAGCTTCCCACTGTATGACAATTGGTGGAAAGCTCCTCTGTCCGTTTTGTGTGAACGTATAGAAACTAGAATGCAAGATAGGATTAGCAATTTGGACCTCTTTGGGGGACCAAAGAGACAAAGTAGGGGGAGTGTGTAGCGCTGATGTATATAAATGTGTATATTGCATTCCCTAGATGGCATTCATGGACATTGAGATTGTTGAGTGCTTGGAGCCATCTAGTGGCCAATTGTTGTTAATGCAAGAAGCATTCCACTATCTGAGGAATAAAGAAGAAAGACTATTGGTTCTCAGAGTTGACCTTTGTAAATAGGAAGTTGATCAAAGACCCAGGAACAATTTCTTGCGCAGTGCATGCTGGGATTTGCTATATAAGGAGTGGGAGCAGCCATCTTGGGTCCTTTTGGAACCGCATGGGCAGCCGGAGAGGATCTGTGAGGAGACGGGACCGAACAACAAGGCCCACGGACATTTCCATTGAGCATCGGAGGACGGGAGTCCCCCAGCAGAGTTGGCCTGGTGTTTGATCCAGCTGACGGAGCAACGAGAGGAGGTCGCCGGACTGTACGGAGCCTGTGTCCAGTTAGGTGAGTGGGTTACGGCCCACAGTTTGTTATGCCTCACACGCCATTAGACTAACACACAGGCCTCACTACATACTTCCAAGAAGAAGCGGAGGGGTTGCCTTTAGGAAGGTTGAAGGCCTAGTTGTTCGGGACGCTCTCCAGAAAGCCAAGGCAGTTAACCCACTCATTGCGGAGACATTTTTTTCAGGAAGTTTATTCGTTTTGTTTGGATTACAAATTACTTGGGAAACATTATTAGCTAGCGAAGAAAGAAGATCAAGAACTGACTGTTTTTTTTTTTTTGTGAGATCTCACGGTTACCTTACAAAGTAGGGGGAGCTCCTAGGCTTAGTTTTATTTTCTTATTCATATACCTGCAGGTATACTGTTTGTTATTTGATTGCTGTATAGATTTAATTTTTTTTGTGCTCTCATCCCATGTTAGGAGGATAGCACAGTTTATGTACTGGTGTTTCTTTACTTGCCAATTATCAACAGTAAAAGAATACTACTGTTTAAGCATATCAGGGTTGTGGCGTATTGCTTTATTCACTCTAGGTGCCGCTCGTGGATCCTGAAGTTACAAACAGGTATCTGGTATCACATTGTACAGTATTGTATTGTATTGCACCACAGCTGTGTAAAGGGGATTGAGCCTTATCATTGGGGTTGTAGTTAGAGAGTGCAGGCCCAAAATTTAATCAGCAGCTCCTGCGGGGGTCAGTGCTACAATAATAATTAATAAATATAGTTATTACTAGTCATACAACATTAGAATTCTACTATAGCTTGTAGGCGAAACATTCGACCGGAAAAGTATGATTGCAGCGTCGTAAATTTTCGCTGCTCCAATGAATCTTCTTTGAACATTCAACAGACAGTCAGACACCATAAGCCTTTAATGACAGATTCAACCTTAAAGGAACACTAAAGGTTAGTTTTTTATTAGATCAATTGATTGCTGTAAGCTAGAGCATTTAAATATCACTTACCTCGTTTTTCCTTTAGACCTCCAAAATACAGTAATCCAGGTTTGAAAATGCCATTCCTGTCACTCCTCTTCTTGCTTTTCACCAGCATCTAAGCCGTTTTGCATGGTGGAAAGCAGAATGTGTTCACCCTCTCCCTATGACTACAGCCCTGCGTGAAGATTCTCTCTTATCCCTCACAGGCATGGAGGCTAAGCCTAATGGGAACCGTAGTTGAATGCGCACCGCAAACCAGGAAGTCAGTGAGAATAACGATTCAGGAGTGACGGAGGTGAATAAAACAGCTTGATTTCAACAGGTATCAAACTAGTTATAATGCAAAATATTACTTTTTACTTTATCAGCTACTGTCAGACTTTAATTAAGAGGAAAATATTTTTGTCTTTACAAACCCTTTAATTTGTTCAGATTTTCAGACTAATGCAATTTCCAACGAAAAACAAAATATCGAAAAACGAATTTCGGGAGTAACTAAATAAATGTATTTTTTGGACGAAAACGAAAATCCGAAACAAAATATTTCAGTGTGCACATGTCTAATATACACACTGGGTTAAAATCATTGGGCCAGATTCACAGAGCCCTTACTCCGGTCTATCTCATGTTAGACCGGAGTACTTTCAAATTACGAGCGTCGTATCATTAGTTTGAATCCTCAAACCATGATACGACGGCTTCGGGCTTCAATCCGACTGGCTTACGTGTTCATACGCCTTCGGATCTACGCTGCAATAATTTTGCGGCCCCTGGGTGGAGTTCCCATCGTTTTTTTACGCGTCGGGGTATGCAAATGAGCTTTTTCCGACGATCCACAAAGTTACGATCGTCCTTCGCAATCTCTTACGGCATCAGTAGTCATCTTTTTTCTGCGTAAAGTTATTCCAGCTATTAGCTGGTCTCTAGTTACATGGCCCATGTTAAGTATGGCCTTAGTTCCCGCGTTGATTTTTTTTTTTTTGGCGTAAGTCGTCCGGGAATAGGAATGTACTTAACGACGCTACTCAAAAAAAAATGACGTAACGACTTTATTTCGCGCAATGCACGGCGGGAAATTTGAGAACGGAGCATGCGCAGTTCGATCGCCGCGGGGACGTGCCTAATTTAAATGCTTCACGCCCCCTAATCACGTATTTCGATTCCGCCGCGAGAAATACACTACGCCGCCGTACCTTACGGGCCAAAATCTACCTGAATTCGTCGTAGAGCCAGGTAAAATACGGCGGCATAGTGTATCTCTGATACTCTGCGCCGATGTGATTGTACCTGAATCTGGCCCATTATTTCTACTTAATGCCAGAGCCAAGGTTGTTGGAAGAGGAGAAGTTATGAATTGAAATTAGATCTAGATTCAATACACATATTATTTCAATGCTGTCATGGATAATCAACTCTGCAGATTTAAAGTGCTTAGTATCCAGATTTGTTGTTGTTCTATGAGTTTCCACACTGGTTTTAAATAATTACTGTGATATCCTCAATATCTGCAAAAGTTTAGCAAACTGTGATGCATTTTATGACTCAAAAGATATTGATATTTGTGAAAATAGTTATTAGGGACAATGCGTATACACTTCCTCTATGTCACAATCGTACTTACCGAGACCGAGATGCTGAGGGCGGCTCACCTTTGCGACCTGGCGCAATCCACCCCCTGGAGTTGAGACAGAGGGAGGCAGGTGCGAGGAGGCACCGGTACTGGCAGGGAAGCTGAAGACTTGATGTACTTAGTCAGTGGCTTGAGCTGATGGTTGTTCACTGAAGACAACTGTGGGTCAGGCAACAATAGTCCGGGTACACAGAGCACGTAGTCAGGGGCAAGGACTGAAGGCGGGTCCGGGGTGCAAGCCGAAGGTCAAGGGTTGGAGAAGGCAGAGAATCCAGAAGTACAGGCCAGAGGTCAGGGACAGGAGACAGCAGCAATCCAGAGACATAAGCCAGAGGTCAGGTTCAGGAGGTAGAGCAGAGTCGTGAGGAAATCCGGGTCAACAAGGCAGGTACATCAACAGGAAGCATAACAGGAGCTGATGACAAACCAGCAACCTGTCAAAGGACAGGAGCTGGTTTAAATAGGCCGGTCAGGCCTCTGATTGGTTCTGGGGAGACAGCGTGTGTGCGCACCCGTGCACGCGGCGTGCCGCTGGACCGCGCATGCACACGCAATTTCTGCACAGGCATGTGCCGCAGCCCCGTTCCACCACGCATGTGCGCTATTATGCATCTGGCTGGGTTGGATATATTTTATACACAGCCAATTCAACATTTTGTATATACAGGCTATGCATCACAACTGTTTTATTGAGCGAACCTATATACACCAAATAAAATCAACCTTCAACTTACATTTTTTCCTGACCTGTCATTCAATAAAGTAAATTCTACAGCATCTGCTTTCCTGACAGTGTTGTTGGCTCTCAATACTCATTACTGGTTTACAGGAAGATGTATTAAACATTACATATGGGTCCTAGGTTCATGCAAGCCTGAGGGACAATGTGAGTAAGGTTCCATGAAGGTGGATGTGAGTAATCTTTTTGCTATTGGAAAGAATAGGGCCAAGCTTTCAACTGTTGGGGGATATCCACCTACTATTTGACATGCTGTAAATATTAACCCTATAATTGGGGCCTGTCTTTTACTAGGATTCCTCAACTAACACTTATTTAGGTCAACTTTTTAGATTTGCAAATGTTCTTAATGATTGTTTTAGATGTTATAAAAGCTATTTATAATTTATTTTTGAAAATCTCTGCTTTACAAATATATTTTTTTCCTAAAATGTTAAATTGAGCCTTCTAGGCTTGAAAATAAAACCCCCAAAATATTATATATTTATATATAAAAGAGAGACTGTAGGATAAAAAGGTGTCAGCTTCAATATTTGCATAACTGTTTTTCAAACCTATATTTACCGTGGGGGAATTTATCAAAGCTGGAGCAGCTGTGCATGGCAACCAATCAGCTTCTATCTACAGCTTGTTCAGTTAGGCTTTAAAAAAGAAAATTAGAAAAGGAATGCTTGCCATGCACAGCTTTTCCAGATTCTATTGGTCCAGTTTTGAGAACTTCCCAACTCAAACATAATACACTCAAACGCAATATAATTCCCATTTAAGAATAAATAAATAGATACCAAATTTATAAAGTCTTTAAAATACATGCACCTGTGAAATGCCAAAAATCGCAATACCTAGATAGGAAAACACCCTAAAGGCCTTTATAACTTACCATTTTAGAGTTACCTATAAACAATTGCCCCATAATTATTATTCCTACCCCACTGTGTGTAGTATGTAGCAATACATAGTTTACCCATTTACCTAGGTGTGCATCCGTATGTGTAGATCTCATGGCTGTGAACCAGGAAGTACTTTGAGCTTCCACCCTTCATCATCTGTAACATCCCAAGCCAGGTCTAAAAATGTATTTAGAATTCCGAGCCTGAGCAAGGCACAGAGTTAATGTTAAGGAAGTAAAAGTGTGCACCCATGACACAATATTCACAGTTTAGGTTTCATAAAGAAGGGCATAGTAGAAACTATTTTTCAAATTCTTAGTAAAACTCCAGAGGGCCCTGAATATAGCTAGAATATAGAAAAGTTGTGTACATAGATCTAATGAGTTACTGAGGTCTGTAAACAACATTTTGTTTCAAAACAACAATACATAATAGAGGAAAGAAAATCCTTGAAATACATCTGCTGGCTGGAATTCAAATGGCAATATATTTATATGAAAATGTTCATATTTACTAGTCTTTCGAATATAGAAAAAAAATATATATATATATATATATATATATATATATATATATATATATATATATATATATATATATATATATATATATATTAGCAGAGAATGCTAGATAATAATGCAGGAGCACTAACAGTAATTTCCATACTGAAAAAATATATATATTTTTTTTATTCCTGACCATTATGTATAAATGTATTCCATTTGTCAGTTGATTAGTGTAACTTTATCACAGCCAGAATGTAAATTATCAGCACAGAGTTTACTAAAGTTGGCCATAGATGACAATTTTTTTTCAATCAGCCAGTGGGCTAAAATTAACAGATTCCTCCATCTACTTCAGCAACTGATGAAGAAAAATTTCACAGCATTTCTATTTAACAATTAACAGTAGTCACTCTAATGATTAACTTCTGTCAAACAAGGAAAGGCCACACAGATCAAAATTCAGATCGGGCCTGCTGAACCAGACAAATTTCAATCCCTCTATGGCCAGCTAAAGAAAATATAGCAGCCTTCATGTGGGCACTGACATTTCTTCACTGACAGGAACACATACAATTGAATAACTACGTATATACATAGCTATTGCTAAGATGTAAGACTGCACCATTATAGTGTCAAACAATAACAAACACTAATTTATTTTTAATGTTTTGATTGTCACTTAGATCTAATTGTCTGGCATCAAATTTGGCTGGGACCCCACACAATTTTTTTATTTTTATTTTGGCATGCCGTTCCCCTTTAAATCCATCCATATCCAAAGGGCATAGTATGAATTGGGGGGACCCCCACACAGTTTTTATTTTTTTTATTTTAAACTGGCATTAACCCTTTAACAAGGGCCTCCCAGATTCTGGCTCCCCAATGTGATTCACCACAAAGTGCTCAAAGAGTTAAAAATGCAACAACAAAGTCCTTAATTATTTATTAAAAATAAAACATAAAAACGATGACCCAAAGCACACCGAACACAACTGTTCCCATCTACAGACACAGCTGTCTGACAGGTAAACATAGGGGCAGAGGTTACCCGGTGACATAACTGGGTGGCCCCCGCCCCCCATGTCTACCTCTTATTGGACGAATGTCACCCCCTAAAGAATCGCCTAGGTAATCTGGTCAGAAGTGGGAGCAGGTACCTGTTAAAACAAGGTACCCTCACCCCAAATAACTAAGCACCAAATGTTCAAGAGGAGGGGGAAGGAGGCAAACAAGTGTACCTTCCCCGTTTGGGTGCAGTTTCGCTTCAAAAATTGTAGCAAAAAAAAATTCTGACACTCTACCCTTATGCCTTTATTTGTTTCTCTTAATGCTGGGTTAGTGATTAGCTTGTAGAAGTATTGCAAGGGGAAATTGTAAGTTAATGCTGTGTAGGGCACTGTGCAATAGCAGTTTTTTTTTAGCAAAGTTTAGGTGTATGGATCAAATAGGGAATTATTAAAACCCCTGTTGTTTTCTTGTTTAAGATTGGAGTATGGGGGTGGTGGCGCTGCCTACCCTTCCCCATACGAAGGGATGTGGAGGGGAAATAGGACCCTCAAGATGATAAAGGTGATAATATCTACAATTACCAATGTGTGTCAGTAAATAAATGTGTGCTCAACAGTGTATTAAAAGATATATGTGATAAGCACTTCCATAAGCAATATGAGCAATCATGTGCCTGTGTCGTATATATTATCAACTGTCACCAACCAATATGATAACAAGTGTGTGATCCATGCACACCGTACAATACCCTGTGTAAATCGAATAATTTGTTTATCAAATAGAGAGGGTACATTTCCCCAATGAGAACACATTTAGCAATAAAACCTGACAGGGGGTTTCACACTTCACACTCACTATTCCTATTGAAGCTTCCTGGTATTTATATGTATTGCATGTATACAGTTTCAATATATTTCAGGTAACAGCTTATAATTACAGCATCATTCAACCCTCTTCTAAGATCCCAACCACATTCATATAAACGCACCATACAGACACAGTTGGGACAACTTGGTTTAAAGTGATATCTGCTACCACTATGTTTAAGGATGAAGCAAGTGACTGGAGCACCCAAATTAAAACCCATGCAAATATGGTAGCATATGAAAACACCAGATATTGATACAGTGACTGTGGATTCTTACCCTTGCAGCAAGACAAAATCACTAACCACATAGTTATGATCTTTTAAAGAAAACCAATGATATATCTAGCCTTCTTCATGGGTACAAGCTTCTCATTTCAAATCAGCTGCAGAACTATTTGCATAAACACAAATTTACAGCTTAAAATTTGCAAGTATCAATTCAAGTTCCAGAATGCTGCAGTGAGAGAAATGCTGAGAGCCTTCTGGAATAAGCTATCCAAGTTTATTGCACAGATTTTAGCAGAAACACTTCTAAGACTCCCTAATTTGGAAGCAAGGCAAGTTTATGGAGAACCATAAAAAGTTAATGGGTCCCGAAATCCATTAAACCTCTGCCCTGCTCCTGCTCTTCTGGCATTCAAAGCACTGCAGGATCAAATATACACAATCTTCTGCTCTGAAACAGAAAATGTTGTCGTGGCCACAGTTAAAGGGAGCACTAGTATTTTATACTTAAGTCATAGTCACAAACCCAGAGTTATGCCTAATAATGTGCTATCTTTTTTCATTAAAATCTGTCAGTGTAAGCAAATTGATACCATTAATTAAAATTTCAGCCTCCCCGTTGCTGTAATTTCTTTTTATGTTCCATTTTAGCATGTGTTAAAGGTATTAACAGCCTGCCGGCAACTATATTTTTGTCATTTTTACATAGGCACTTCATTAGAGATCAGATTGGGGAAAGGGAAAGAGGAGGAGATGTTTCCTTTAACTACTAATTGGATATCTAGTTAGATATCATGTTATGATATTAAATGCATTAAAAAAAAAACATAATTAAATCCTAATACAATGTTGTGACTTCAACTTCCTGTTTTTTTGGGGGGCTTTTTACAAATAAATCCCTTTAATAATTATAATTGAGAAATTGCAAACGAGTTCCATACTATGATAGACTGCATCAAGGCCAAAGACCGGTTGCCTTTTAGTGTGTCTTTTGTTTTGGTTTATCAATGGGACACATTTATACACAGGAGAAATCACATTATTTAAATCAGTTTTGCTGAAATTTCCTTTTTAATTACTGCACATCATTTATTAGGGTCCCAATGCTTCAAATGCAACCCCACAACGCTGTCAATTGTAAACCCATCATGCCTTTTATTTACTTTCTATTTAAATTGAGTTGTAGCATAAAGGAAATATACAGAGCTTCTTCACAGTCATATGTATATCCAGAGGCATACAAGTGTTATACATATTATTTATAAATTTGAAGTTGGTGGAAGAAACATGTCCCAGATGTTTTGCTTTAAGTGAAATGCAAATTAAAAAATAGTAATTATGAAACACAATAATTACATGACAGTTGCAAAAAATCCCCAATATAACTATAACAGCTTGTTCAAAAATGCATTTTTCTTTGCTGTATACTATTGAATTATCAAGTGGACAAAATACATTTGTATAGCAAATAGTTTAATAATGTTCTCATTTGTTTGACATAATGTCTGCAGCTAGGAACAATAGATTATTGAACATTTCTCTTTTTTGTCCACTGAAAATAGTATGCATAAATCCACAGCTGATTGCTTTTATTCCCCAGTCGTGTTTCATTAATCTATATAACTGACAAACAACATTGGCTCTTTTTCAGTGACTTTATTAAGAGAAGTCACTAACCATACAGTAAAGGATCTGCAGAAACTGAAATATAATTCTTTGAAATTGTTGTTACATTTTTTTATCTGCAAAATCCTCCAACAACTATTATGTAAGCTCATAATACCTTAAAATAAATTAAAAGAATGCATAAAACTGATATGATTTTGGGCAAATGTGTAAACTTTAGGGGCGCGTACAGACGAGGAGACATGTCCGCTCAAACATGTCCGACGGACCGTTTCCAGCGGACATGTCTCCTCGGTTTTTGGTCCGATGGCATGTACACACCATCGGACGAAAATCCCCTCAGACTGAGGACGCGGTGACGTGGCGGTGACGTTGACGCCGCCGCGTCACCACTCCAGGAAGTAAAATACTTCCACGCATGCGTCAAATCCATTCGACGCATGTGGGAGATTTATGTCCGCTGGTTAGGCGTACTAACCAGCGGACATGTCCGATGGACAGGTTTCCAGCTGACAAATTTCAAAGCATGCTTTGAAATTTGTCCGCTGGAAAAACCTGTCCGCTAGGTCGTACACACGATTGGATATGTCCGCTGAAACTGGTCGGTGGACCAGTTTCAGCGGACATATCCGATCATGTGTACGCGGCCTAAGACTTTACGATCCACCACTACGATTAAGCTCTGGTGGATTGGGTGAAACATGTCAGGGGGAATGGCCTTTTGGCAGAGACTTGCAGACTGAAGACAATCTTGATCCCTATACTATGATGGCTAGATGAGCATATTGGCAGCATGCATCCCTTTACCTGTGGATCTTGAGGATGCAATCACTGGCTTTGAGCAGCAGTCCAATTTAAGGTTGCATGTTTGCAAGCATGTTTAAGGCAGGAGCAGTGGTGGTTCGTGCTCAAATTTTTGGGGGGCATGGCAAACAAGCTGTCTAAAAAAAGAAAACTAATGTAGCCATCCCATTTAAAAACCAGTTAGCAGGGGCATGACTTGCGACGCATGGAGTAAGATGTGCTAAAGGTTTGCTCCGCTGAGAATCCTGCTACAGATCCTGCAATCTCTTCTTTCTGAGCTGCACCAACTCTGTTAGACACAGGCTACCTTACGCATATCTGCAGCGTCTCTCCAACGATGTTACTCCCGGCCACCATATAGCCCAAAAGAGGTAATTAGATGTTCCCAGGACCCCACCATGAGACCCAAGATGGCATCCGCGTGCCTCGCTCTGCTAAGTTAGCCACCCAGAAGCTGTTTACTAAGCACCTTCCCCGGGACACTTAAGCTAAAGCACATACACAGACTGTGGATCCTGTCTCTAGTCCCCCGTGGATGAGAACAGCGGGTCAGTATGGCTTAAAGTGGTTGTAAAGGTAAAAAAGAATTCCCCTAAATAGCTTCCTTTACCTTAGTGCAGTCCTCCTTCACTTACCTCATCCTTCGATTTTGCTTTTAAATGTCCTAATTTCTTCCGAGAAATCCTAACTTCCTGTTCTTCTGTCTGTAACTAAACACAGTAATGCAAGGCTTTCTCCCTGGTGTGGAGAAAGCCTCTTGAGGGGGGAAGGGGCGAGCAGGAGTGTCAGGAAGCCCACTAACACACAGCTCCTTTCTCCCTATCTGCAAAGAAGAGAGCGTTCTGACCCTCCTACTCGCCCCCTCCCCTCTACCTCCACACCAGGGAGAAAGCCTTGCATTACTGTCTGTAGTTACAGACAGAAGAACAGGAATTGAGGATTTCTCAGAAGAAATAAGGACATTTAAAAGCAAAATCGAAGCATGAGGTAAGTGAAGGAGGACTGCATTAAGGTAAAGGAAGCTATTTAGGGAAAACAATTTTTACTTTTACAACCCCTTTAAAGACCCAGTAGATGCTCCTATATGGGACATTGTGAGAAACCCTGTTTCAGACCCTGAGCCCACAGGCCCTGAATCCCTGGATCCTGAGCCCAAGCTGAGACAAATTACTGCATGCAACACTACTCTGACAACCCTAAACTCTGAAATTAAGGTATTGAAAATTTAACTGACGCTGGTCTGCCAAGACATGCAGAAACTCAGGGACTGCACAACAGAGTTGGAGGGCTGCATGAGCTTAGTGAAGTGCAGTCCCTGTCCTTCAGCCACGTTGTGTGCCTGGAGGACATAGAAAATAGGCATGAGGCGCATGTGTGGGAGCTCCTAGGATGGCAGCTTAGGACCGGAGCTCTGCTCACCACCGGCTGTCAAACGCAAATATATAGAATTTCAACCCGGATACAAACGACAAAAAGATATCCGAGGACTGCGGATTCAACGGTGAATCGGAAGATACCAGGTTAACTATTCCTTATTCAGGGGAATTATATACAGGAGCCTTGTAAAGAACGACAGCTGGGGACAGGGTGCCCGCGCTGTTTCTTTTTTCTGACGAGAATTACAGGTTCTATATACCCGTTAAGAGCAGAGAAACAACAGTAGTGAATAGCTGACATACTGTGGACCCAGTTCATGCCGGGCAAATATTACAAAAAGAGCAAGAAACTTAATAAAAGGCTGGCTAAGAACAATTTACTTAAGATGGCCGCCGTACCTCAGACAAGTACACTGGGTACAGTTGAGACCTCATTGACTGACAGACAAGCTATATCTTCTATAAGTCCTTCTATAGTACCTCAGACACCAAATTCTGACACTTGCCCTATTCTTTCCCCTCCTGCATCATTTGAAATAAAAAATCTCATGGAGGCTGGTCATTTAACTCCTGAGGTAATTACCTCACAAAGTCCTGCACATATGAATACAAAGGCTGAACAGGCTCATGAGGTAACCTTCAATGTCTCTGAATTATTCACCAGAATTTCTGAAATGCTAGATAAAGGACTGGCACAAAATGCAGAAAGAATTACAGGAGAGATTAGGGCTGATTTTCAGAGCCTGGGAAGCAGAATAGAAAATATTGAACACAAACTGGAGGTTAATACAGCACGGACTGATCAGAACTCAGATCATTTGCAATTCATGCAGGAACAGCTGGAAGCTGCTCAGGCACGGATCGACGAATTAGAGAACAGATCAAGAAGAGATAATTTCAGGGTCAGAGGATTACCAGAATCTATCTCAGACGTGCATACAGCTATACAGGACATTATCAAAATCCTGATCCCATCTATACCAAACCACAAACTAGAATTGGACCGAGCACATAGGGCCCTGGGTCCTTTAAGAAAGGACGGTTTACCAAGGGATGTGGTAGTTAAACCACATTTCTATTCCATTAAGGAGGAAGTGATGAAACAGTCTCGCAAACATGAACAACTACAGTACCAAGGCGCCATAATTCAAATATTTTCTGATATATCGCCATACACAATACAGAGAAGAAGAGCTATGAAGCCCTTATTGTCTGCCCTCATGAAAAAGAACATAAGATACAAATGGGCCTTCCCCTTTGCTTTGAAATTTTCATTTAATGGCAGGCAGTATGTAGTACAGAATTTTCAGGAAGGTGAGAGACTATTATTGGACTTGAAGATTATTTCCTGCAAGCCAGAAATGGACACTACTCCTATCCAGCAGGGCTCTGCCAAAAGACAAACCCCTATCAGCCCGACTTCCTCTGCTTGGAGCAGAGTCAAGCACAGGAAGGTTAAAGATAACTTTGCAACCTGAAGAGAAGGAACATGTTTGTGGATGTCTTTTCCCCTTTCTTCAAAGGGATGGTCACCAATGTCTCTTTTTCCCCTATTTTTCCATACCCGGGAAAATAGATCTCACCAAAGCTACATGTTAATACTTTCCTAGGAAATGTTTATATACATATGTGTATATGTATATATATGTATATTTCTATTTTTTTTTTTTTGTGTTTGTTGTTTTTTCTTAGGAAAGTTAAAATAGTTTGTCTCTTTTAATATGTCATACTGTGTTGAATTATTCATAACAGTGATTTACATTACAGTTTGTTGAGCTGTCGCTGGCAGCCGGTGGTGAGGCATTGGGCCTCAGCCTACCCCTTGGATCGATGTTCCGTCGCCCCGGGGAGTGGAAACATAGCCCCTTATTTTCTGGGCTATTCTATGGTCACGTGTTTGAATGGGGGGAGGGGAAATACACCCTCCCCTCATTCTGGGTCATTTTTTGACCTTACGTTAATTTACATATGGATAAAATGTCTTTGTCTATTTTCTTTTTTCTCTATCATTTCTTTCTCTTCTGTTCACTCTTCCCCCCCGACCTACCTGCCAATGAGAGCTCCTACGTTTAAGTGTCTACAGTCATTATTTTGCAAACCGGATAATGTACCTAAGTTGTTTAATGTGTCTCATGATACGGATATTGTTTGGGAACGCATGAGAATTAGCTTTGCCAATTTTATATCCCATGGCTGGTATGGCTAATCCTCCTGCTCCCCTTCGTGTTGTTTCACACAACACGCAGGGGCTGAATTCTCCAGTTAAAAGACGAAAGGCGCTACAAGTCTACAAATCCCTTCATGCTGATGTGGTATTTCTACAAGAGACCCACTTCCCAAAGCGGTTTACTCCCTCGTTCTTACATGCTCATTTCCCATTATTCTACCTGTCAAAGGCCGAAAATAAGACTAAAGGAGTGGCAATTTTATTCTCCAAACACTGCAAATTTAACTTAATTAAGGAATACGCGGACCCAGAGGGAAGATTCATTCTGGTAAAGGGCACTCTGGAAGGAAATACGTACACTTTTATATCATACTATGCTCCCAACCGGGGACAGAAGGGGTTCTTCTGCCAAATGCTTGAATCTCTCCAGCCTTTGGTAGAGGGAGTCATAGTTATGGGGGGAGATTCCAATCTGGCTTTTGACTCTGGACTGGATAAATCCGGCCCAGCAAAGGCTAAATTAATTAGACCTACTAAAACCAGTACCCAAGTCGCTCGCGTGCTTCACCAATATAGATTGACCGACATATGGAGAGAATTGAACCCAACTGCTAAAGATTTTACTCACTCCTCTAACCCCATTAACCCCATTTTGATATTTGATATTTCAACAGAATTCAACAATATTTCATCCGCTATTGTTAATATTTCAACCAAATTCGATGATATTTCAACCGGATTGGAAATTATTTCAACCGGATTTGAAATTATTTCAACTGGATTGGAAATTATTTCAACTGGATTGGAAATTATTTCAACCGAATTGGAAATTATTTCAACCAAATTTGAAATTATTTCTACTGGATTTGAAATTATTTCTACCGAATTGGAAATTTTTTCAACCAGATTGGAAATTTTTTCAACCGGATTGGAAATAATTTCAACCGGATTTGAAATTATTTCTACCGAATTGATTTCGAATTGATTTTGTTTTCGAATTCTTTTCGAATTCAATTCGAATTCTTTTCGAATTCAATTCGAATTCTTTTGGAATTCAATTTGAATTCGATTTTTTTTCGAATTCGTTTCGAATTTCGTTCGCGTTTTTTTGAATTTGTTTAAATTCGTTAATTTTGTAATTCGGAAATTCGGATGCATCCGAATAAACCGAATAATAAAAAATGTGTCCGAATTCGAATTCGTAACGAAACGAAATGCACATGTCTAAGTCAAGGTGATGTAAACAATCCAAAGTGCTGAATGGTGTCTCAGTAGTAGTAATTCTAGCGTGCACCTTCCACCAGGGAAAACAATGATGCACTCTCCCCAAGAGGGTTAAACTCACCAGAAGACTGAAAGTCAGAGCCTTAAGGCCGCGTACACACAATTGGTCAAAACCAATGAAAACAGACTGAAGGCCCGTTTCATCGGTCCAAACCGATCGTGTGTGGGCCCCATCGGTCAGTTATCCTTCGGTCAAAACAAGAGAACTTGCTTTAAAATTTAACCGATGGACGTCTAACCAATAGGTCAAAACTGATCGTTAGTATGCAAAAGCATTGGTTAAAAAGCCACGCATGCTCAGAATCAAGTCGATGCATGCTTGGAAGCATTGAACTTCGTTTTTTTTCAGCACGTCGTTGTGTTTTACTTCACCGCGTTCTGACACGATCATTTTTTTAACCGATGGTGTGTAGGCACATCAGACCATCAGTCAGTGTCATCGGTTAACCTCTCATCAGATGGACTGATCGTGTGTACGCGGCCTAAGTAAGCGAATACATCAGCCACTTTGTCACAGACCATCACCAGCAGGCGGGGACAGCAGGCACAGGAGCTCCACATAAGGTCATAAAAACAAGGAACAGCAATATAGTGTAATTCTGTTTATTAATTACACCAGAAGCCCCCTTAAACCTATCTACATACATCAAATCACAATAAAATGAGCATAAAAGTGACCCCAGAGGGCGCTATCACCAGATCCAGCCATCCATGGAGAGCAGGGGAATCCTTGCAGACACTGTAGCAGCTTCCTAGTTTGGAGAGCGGAGTGGGTGAAGCACACACGTCACTTCCGGGTTAGCGGGGATGTCGTGGGTCACGCTTTTGACGCGACATTTAGTCTAAGGACTTCAACAGAGAGTGGGTGTTCTGCAGGCCTTTATTTACACCCCTCTATACACTAATCCATATGTTGTGGAGGTGTCCCAAACTGGTCCGATATTGGCAGTCAGTGTTGGCCATCATTAATCTTATCTACAATATGCAGCTGCACTTGGCTCCAGTCACCTGCCAACTGGGCAGACTGGAGGCGGAATTATACCCACCTCATACCTACATAGCCATACTGAGGCTGTTATACTTAGCCAGGAAGCTAATTGCGAGGTGTTGGGTCTCCCCTCATGCTCCAACGTCTCAACAATAGAATACTCAGGATGCAACACACATCAGCATAGGAAGGTGCCGAACAAATTTACAAAGAAATGGCAGGAGAGGCTGGGGTCCCCAAGGGTTGCATAGCTGGTTGTTAATAGATTACTGGTGACATAATGAAAGTATAAATCGGAAGGGTACTACATTGTGAGGAATGCACATGTGAAACATCTGCTCTGAAGAAGAGCGCACACATAGCTGTAGCGCTCTCTGAGTTGATAGTCGTTTGTTATCTTCTGTTTTTCTTTTTTTTTTTTTTCTTTTGCCAGCTCTCCTTTAGAGTACTGGTGTTATACTTGATGATATACTGCACAGGGTTGGGGGCATATGTTCTTTACTAAAAACTTGTAATACCTCCTGTATAGTTTATGTTTGAGCTGCCTGTAATCCAAACATTTGTGTGTCTTACTGTATGTTCTTCTGACCACAATAAAATATTTTATTCCAATAAAAAAAAAAAAAAAAAAAATACCAGTTATCTAGAGTATATTCCCCAGTTTAGATATCATTTAACACCAACAAGAACTATCAATCTAATCATCTTTAAATACTCAATCCTTTCTTAAAAGCACAAATTAGTATATTCCACTTCTTAGACTTCAGTGCTGGTGTATTAAGTGCTACAGGCTGAAGAGGGGAGTCTCATTGCAGGTGATCTGTGTCTACACCATGTCTAAGGCTCTGTTTCCACTATTGCAACCCCAAAGTCGCATGATTTTTCTGCAATTTTGCCTCAATTTTTTGCTGTGATTTTGATGTGACTTGAAGCAATGCCTGTGTATTCTTGAGGTCCTGAACCTCACGTTGCATCAAACTTTGAAGTCGCACAGATATGAATGGTACTCATTGGAAATCATGGGGTACGACTTGTCATTCGACTTTGAAGTCCCAAGTTGCATGACAAGTCACACAAGTGGAAACCGAGCCTTAAGCACTAAAAACTGCCTACACTGAAAGCCAATGTGTGTCTATAACCAAACCTTGTTATTTGGTGTCGCAGGCAATAGTAGTAAGGGCTATTATAGCCAGAATGCAATTTATAAGAATTTGTTTACCCCTAAGCACGATTTTAATTTTTTTTTGAATACTGATTTGCTTTCTTCTCCTTTATAGCATTTAAAAAAATCTCAGCTTGGTTTCATAAAAAGCATATTTAAGGAAAGGGAGTGTTTCCTATTGATGAATGTCTTTTTTCAAGCATGCTTTTGTCTTTTATTGCACACAGAAAAAAAAATGAAAAAAGATGAAGGAGCATATTCTTTAGTAAGACTGCTGTGACCTTGGAAGAGTGTAAAATGCCTTTTTAAACTCAAATTGGCCCAGCTGCTTCAACCAGAAAACCCATGACTTCATGAAGTATGACAGACAGAAAACACTTTACCACAATTTAGTCACTTGAAGAGCAACATATGCCATGCAGCCTTAATGAAAAGTACAACTTGTTTGTTCTCAAAGATCGTTAAAAGGTCCCTAATTAATTAGAAAGGATCTGTTCTCTCTCACTGCTTCACACATCCTACCCTCAGCTCCTCCGCTTTTTCAGACAGTCTTATTTTACTTAATGATGTTAACTCCTGCAATTAGAATAAGTATCTTGAAATATAAGAAACTTTCATGAGTTAAAGGATAGATGGATAGATAGATAGATAGATAGATAGATAGATAGATAGATAGATAGATAGATAGATAGATAGATAGATAGATAGATAGATAGATAGATAGATAGATAGATAGATAGATAGATAGATAGATAGATAGATGGAGATGGATGGATGGATGGATGGATGGATGGATGGATGGATGGATGGATTAATGGATGGATGGATGGATGGATGGATAGATGGATAGATAGATAGATAGATAGATAGATAGATAGATAGATAGATAGATAGATAGATAGATAGCTTTAGAGGAATGCAAACACAGTGGGACTGGGAATCCTAATTATAGGGTCAGTGGACTAAGGCACCTGCAACACCCTGCATTGATATTGCATAAAATCCCCATATAATAGCTATCATGGTGGTCACATGATTAGGAGCCACACTAATTGGTCCCTGTTGATTAGGGAAGATATGCAGTTGTTTATTAACATCAAAGACTGAGAACTACAAATTCTCTTTCCTAGTTTTCACCAGGAATGTTACCTAAAAAAAGAAAAAAGTTAACTAAAACCCTACACCCTCTATACCCCACTGGGGTTTGAAAACTGTACTGTTCTTCCTCTTCTTTCCCTGGAGTCTGAGCTGTCCCAGAATGCCAAGAGAAAGAAGAGGAAAAACAACACACTTTTGATACCCCAAAGCTGTTGCAGTGTGCTGTGTGGATGGTGAAATTTTAAAACCCATGGAGGTAAGTGCAGCAGGGACCAGGGAGGTGAGGAAGGTGTTGGATATTAGTTCCTCTTTACATTTTTTCTGAAAAGGTGAACTAGCCCCTCACTTCCTTTTTGGTTATTGGGACAAGAAGTTAAAGGGAATCTCCGTAATGGGCCACACATGTGAGAAATAAAAATCTGACACCAGTTATAACCCTCATTTGCTCTATCCAAATTGAAACAACCTCTTTTGCCTCTAGTTTTATTTTAAGTAGTAAGGGTGATGGGGGTAAGTGCTAAGGCTCACTTTAGTGTTAAATGTTAGGGTTAGGAAAGTGAAGTGAAGAAAAGTGAAGGTACAGGTTTTGGGGTTAAATGTGGTGAGTGGGGGTGTGAAGGACTCCTTTTTAGGTTAGATGTTAAAGGCTTTAGTTACTAAAAGCAAATAGGCTGTTTCCTATGCAAGGGAAGTTGCACAATGGAAGGGAATGTTCCCAAGAACCCATCAGGCCCAGGACATCATGAACAAAATGAGACAAACTAAGGAATGTTGTCGTGAAGTGGAGTGAAATGCTGTTAACAGGGAAACAAAGAACCACTTCACAATATTCTGGGGATATCACAAACAAAACCCAATAACATCACGTGAAGCTCCTAACCATTAAATAGGAGGACAACTATATGGGCTCGGTGCCACTGAGGGATCAACTGGGGTGAATTTTTTCTTGCTGAATACTATTTTTCCCTAGAGGTAAGGCAATACGACTAGCACTGGGCTTGTCTATACAGGAAATAAGCACATACATTTTATTTATTCATGCATATCCCATCATCATGCTGCAATCAAACCTTATGGCCAGCATCCTATATCTGTGGATATCTTTAATCCATTGTTATTATCCCTTAAAGAAACTCCTGTTTATTACAGATATAAGCCAATGAACTAGTTTATAACCTCTAAGGAGATTGTATGACTTTGTTAAAGAGGAGACATGTATGCCAGTTCTAACACAGAAAAACGATTTCTACACACACATACAATGCGGTTGATTGGCTAAAACAGGAGAATGCAAAATCTGGTGCAGCTCTGCATGGCAGCCAAAGTAGCTTCTCAATTCAGCTTGTTCAATTAAGCCTTGATATAAAAAAAATTCTATGCAGATCAGTACCAGATTTTTCTCTCCCCAGTTCTAGTAAATCAACTCCCATGTCTAGATCCCAGTGAAGAAAGCTATTTTACATTTTAAGTGTGCACAAAAAGTCATCAATAAAATATACAGACAAAAAGCTACAATCAACAAATCATCCATCTAGATGCACCATATTTCTTTCCTACAGCTAAATTCAAAATTCTTGTGCTTGATTCTAAAGTGAAGGTTTGTTCCAATTACAAAATGAAACATAACACTTTTAACCACTTCCCCACCTAGCTATAGTAAAATGACGTCGGTGGGGACGTCCTTGCATTTTCCCCGGGACACGGTTCACGATGACCGCCGGGCACCCGCGATTGCACTGCAATCACGGCAGATCCCAAAATGTTGGGTTTTCCCACACACACAGATCCATGCCTGTCAGCGGTGAGGAGAATGATGTGTGTTCCCAGTACAGAGGAACACACATCGATCTCCTCCCCTTGTAAATCCCCCTCCCCCTAACAGTTAGAACACACTTTAGGTACATGTTTAACCCCTTCAGCACCCCCCTAGTGTTAACCCCTTCCCTGCCAGTCACATTTACACAGTAATCAGTGCAGTTTTATAGCACAAATCGCTGTGTAAATGTGAATGGCCCCAAAAATTTGTCAAAAGTGTCCGATGTGTGCGTCACAATAAAAAAAATCGCAGATCACCGCCATTACTAGTAAAAAATAAAATAAAAAAATGCCATAATTCTATTTCCTACTTTTGCGCAAACCGATCAAATATGCTTATTGCGATTTTTTACCAAAGATATGTAGAAGAATACGTATCGGTCTAAAATGAGTAAAAAAAAAAAAGTAAAAAAATAAATAAAAATATGATATTTATTAAATCAAAAAGTAAAAAATATTGTGTTTTTTTTTTTCAAAATTGACACTTTCTTTTGTTTTATAGCACAAAAAATAAAAACCGCAGAGGTGATCAAATAGCACCAAAAGAAAGCTCTATTTGTGGGGAAAAAAGGGTGTAAATTTTGTTTGGGAGCCACGTCGGAAGATCGCGCAATTGTCATTCAAAGTGCGACAGCGCTGAAAAGTAAAAATTGGTCTGGGCAGGAAGGGGGTGAAAATGCCCTGTACGGCAAAAGCTAAAGCAAAGTTTTCCACAATTCACAAAAAAATCTGATCTCATGTTCCATAGCTTACAAAGTTGCTCACAAAGTACTCTGCTTTTGAATATCTTTTTGATAGAAATCATCTAGGAATTAAATAAAACCGTAAAAGGATTGATTTGATCATTGGCAAATTCTATTATTTTAAGGGCAGAATATTTGTTCATATGTGAATTTTCTACCTAAGAACAGTTGCCGTGTAGGTTTCTACCTCCTAGAATGGTGCTAGGAGCTAGTGAGTGTGGTTATGTTCTCTTCCATTTGGAGGAATATTTAAAGGACATTTTTATTCTGTTTTAATACATCCAGATGTAGCAGGTTCTGGCTGTGTTATATGAAATCAAGGGACACTGACAAGTATGGGGCTACAGAGTAAGCATTTTCCAATAGTGCCCAGTAATCAGATAACTACATCACTTCCTGTCAGCAAAGGAGGGGAGAACCTCCTGAGATACATAGTTACATAGTTAGTCTGGCTGAAAAAAGACATCCAATTCAAACCAATAATATAGCAAAGGATCTTGGGTCCTGTAGTCCCACTACAAATACATACTGTGTCCCTGCGTGAATGCTGATGGCAAGCTTTAAAGATAGTTTATATGAGAACGGGGCTCTCTCTAATGTCAAATAAATTAATGTTTATGCGAAGGTGTGCACTGTTCTCCAATTTTCTGTACCTCCTATGTAACCGCTTGATGACCCACCGCAGTACATTTACTGTGGCAGGTTGGCTCGTACAGGCACAGTCATGTACCTGTATGTTGCAGATTTCTTCTGGGCCTGCTCATGTGGACCTCCAAGACTGTGCGGTCATTCGCTACAGCTCAAGTCGATCAGTGGGTCCCAACTAATTATTTATGAGCAGGACCTGCTGATCTGCTAAGTGAATGACAGAAAAAAAGCTCTGTATTGGTAAACAACACATGACTCTCTACAGACAGCAGCGATGCACCGTTTTTTTCCCCCTGCAAAACACATTATTATCACACAGTACATACACTAAGGCCCCATTCACACCTGAGCATAGCGTTTTCAGGCAGAAAGTCGCGCAATTTTACCATGAATTTGCAGCGATTTTTGCAGCGTTTTCTACCACGTTTTTGCTGTGATTTTGTAAAGGTCAAAAGGCCATCAATGTAAAAGCAGAAAAACGCCCAAAGCTTCAGGCTTCAAGCTACAAAACGCTCAGGTGTGAATGGGGTCTTAACATTTATAGGCACACATCTAACCGCTTGATCGCCATAAACTCCTTCCCAACCAGTGTCATTAGTACAATGACAGTGTATATTATTAGCACTGATCACTGTATTAGTGTCACTGGTGATTGTCAGTTAGTAAGTTGCCCCCCCTCTCCCCAGTGTCAGTTTGCCTGCCGCATTATAGCAGTTCCATTATAAGTCGCTGATCACCACCTTTAATAGAATAAAAAAAATCAAAGTACCAGAGCTTTTGGATGCTATAATTTAATTTAAACAAAAGGAGTAGGTAAAAATCTAAGAACTAAAAACATTGGGCCAGATTCAGATAGCCATTACGCCTGTCTAACTGGTGTTAGACTGGAGTAATTTCAAATTACACGCGTTTTTTAGCTAGTCGAAAACCTCAAACCATGAATTGACAGCTGCGGGCTTCAATACGACTGGATTACGTGTTCGTACGCCTTCAGATCTACGCTGCAATAAAATTGCGGCCACTGGGTGGACTTCCCGTCGTTTTCCGCGTCGGGGTATGCAAATGAGCTTTTGCCGGCGATCCCCGAAATTACGATATTCAATCGCAATCTCTTATGGCACCTTTAGTCATCTTTTATTTGCGTAACACTATGCCAGCTTTTTGCTGCTCTAATATTAGACAGCCCATGTTAAGTATGGCCGTCGTTCCCGTGTCGAATTTTTATGTTTTCCGACGTCTTTTATTATTTTTACTGTAAGTCGTCCGGGAATAGGAATGTTCGTAAACGACGCTACTCAAACAATGAATGACGTAACAACGTAATTTCGTGCAATGCACGGCGGGAAATTTCTGAACGGAGCATGCGCAGTTTGATCGCCACGGGGACGCGCTTAATTTAAATGCTTCACGCCCCCTAATCGCGTATTTCGATTACGCGGCGAGAAATAGACTACGCCGCCGTAGCGTACGGGCAAAAATCTACCAGGATTCGGTGTAGAGCCTGGTAAAATACGGCAGCGTAGAGTATTTCGATTACGCAGCGCAATATTAAGTGTATGTGAATCTGGCCCATTATTTCCTCAAGGGAATGGTCTGCTACCTAACTAAAGCACCCATCCCTTTCACACAAAATCTTTTAGTTCCCTGAATGTATTCAACCCTCAATTGTTTATTTTCTGTGATGTCTCTAAGTATAAATTGCACAGAGAATTAATGGTTCTCAGCACCTTGCTTTTTTATGCTAATAATCAGCAAGGACTATAGATTTGTTAAGTTGACATCTTTTTTCCTGTTCCCTTTGAAATCCAGATAAATCATTTTTCAACTATGCTGTATGCTGAATACAGAAGGTTATGACCTATCTTCTGAAAATTTATGACAGCTTTGCTGTGGTAATATGCAGAATCTATAGAAGTTGCCTTTAGTTTCTTTATGTTTTTGTTTTACCGTACTGTTTGTTGCACTCTTACCTTATGTTAAAAAGATTTTTTGGGGTTTGTAAGCTTCTGGTAAAAATTAGGAGAGGTGTAAATTTGTGCCTTACTCTTTTGGCTGGAGGTAACACATAGGTCATGTATAAACAGCCCAATATAGTACATTTTTCCTCTTATACATACTAAAATCTTTATCAAGTGGTTTTCAACTATTAATCATCTATTGTTATATAAGAACCCATTCATTTGACCAAAGGATCTTTGCAAAGTGGATTGTGTTGGAGGGTCTGCACAAGATTCTTTCCTTTAGACAAACTTTATTGTATGTGAATTCCTGAGAGAAGGATACATGGGTATAAAAGGTTGAAATGTGTAAGTAATTTAGTAGTATACATAATGCTGTGATGGAAGAGTGTAAAAAAGGGAGACGTTGTACTTGGGTCTTTCAGTGCTTAGGGTTTTACAGTATTTTAGAAGTATCATGAGCAATACTTCAAGTAACCATGGTAGCACAGGAAGGAAAGGTTAAGAGACAATAAGGTTTCATACACAGAGGAATTTTTAGATGCATTTGACACATAGCTAATAAAAAAAAAAAAAAAGAACCGTGGATAAAATGAATCCTTACATTGCCAGCATATTCTCCTGTTTTTTTTTTTTTTTTTGTGTCAATGAGTGACAGTTTTTTTAACAGGTTCATCTATCTCTATAACTGTTGAATGCACAGAGCTACTGTGGGGATCTGCCATGTTGGATGTCTTTCAGCTGGACAGGTATTATATGCTCTGTCTGTCTGGTGTTTCTGTAACCCCTATACTGGGATAGTTGCATGTGTATGCATAAATAATAGAATCAGGCCAAGTTCTAGAACTTGTTTCAAAATTCAAGCCCAGCACCATTTGGTCAATTCAAGAAATGTGTAAAGGTTCCATAGTCCTATGGCTAAAGCAATTTGATAATTGAGTGGTAAGCTGTCTTGTATTTATTTATCTAATTATAGCTCATAGGCTTCTAAGGGTTGCCACAGACAAGCACATACCTCCCCAGGAACAATAGGTGAGAATATATTTGTCCATCTTCTAAGGAGTTGGATGAGCACCATGATCCACCCCTGACAGTATTAGCTATGTACTTTTCTACATAGAATAGTGAATCCTGAATATGTGATTAGGAGCACCTACAGTAGTAAAAACATAGTTCTTTCAATTTTAGGTTGGTTTAAACTATTTATTTGCATAGAAATGACAGATAGAGCCAACATGATGGTATATAATGGTCATATAAACAATCTTATAAAACACGTAGAAGACAATCAAAATGTACAATATAAATTGTAAAAATAATATAATATTAACTAAAGTTTTTAAAAAACACAAATAAGTAAAACCAGTTATTTTCCCTACCCTGTAAGAAGTCATAGTAAAAATAGAGCATACATTGCAATGATAATATAACTACTCTTATGCCCCGTACAAATGATCGGAAATTCTACCAGCAAAAGGCCGATGTGAGCTTTTGAACGGAAATTCCGACCATGTGTATGCTCCATCGGACTTTTGCTGTCAAATTTTTCGCCAGCAAAAGATTGAGAGCTGGTTCTCAAATTTTCAGAAAATCCGATCATCTGTAGCAATTCCGACATGCAAAATTCCGATGCATGCTCGGAAACAATTTGACGCATGCTCGGAAGCATTGAACTTAATTTTCTGGGCTCGTCGCAGTGCTGTTTGTCACCACGTTCTTGACGGACGAAAGTTCAAAGAACTTTTGTGTGACCGTGTGTTTGCAAGCCAAGCTTGAGCGGAATTCCATTGAAAAAAACCATCCAAGGTTTTTCCGACGAAAAATCTGATCGTGTATACAGGGCATTACAGGACAAATCTAGTTATCAAGGTTGTGTATGTAGACCAGTGTCTCTCAACTCCAGTCCTCAAGGCACCCCATGTTTTCAGGATTTCCCTTATTTTGCAGAGGTGATTTTTAGTAATTACCACAGCCGTTTCATCTTTGAGTTGAGAAACCCAGGTGTAGACTATAATTAACCACTTGCCGACCGCGCTATAGCGAAAATACTGCTACAGCGCGGTCGAGTAGTTTTGACACGATGTCCCTGGGACGTCGTCCTTCACTTTCGCGATTGCGCGTCCCCTGGGACGCGCTCACGAAAGTGTCCGTGATCGCCGGGTCTAGAAGACCCGGCGCATCACGGATCACGGTAAATTGCCGCTGATAGCGGCCGTTTACCACGTGATCGCGCCGTCAAATGACGGCACGATCACTTGTAAACAAACCGGCGTCATTTGATGACGCCGGTTCCTCCCTCTCCTCTCTGTACAGTGTGCAAGGAGAGGGGGGGGAGCGGGGTGTCAGCAGCTGAGCTGTGGCTGGATCTGTGACAAATGCAGTCACAGATCCAGCCATCCCTCAATCCATCCCAGCTCTGCAATCCCCCAGTACCCTGCAATCCCCCAGTACCCTGCATTACCCCAGTACCCTGCATTACCCCAGTACCCCACAATACCCCAGTACCCCAATACCCCAGTACCCCAGTACTCTGCAATGCCCCAGTACCCCAATACGCTGCAATACCCCAGTACCCCAATACTCTGCAATACCCAAGTACCCGAATACCCCAATACTCTGCAATACCCCAGTACCCCAATACTCTGCAATACCCCAGTACCCCAATACTCTGCAGTACCACAATACTCTGCAATACCCCAGTACCCCAGTACCCCAATACTCTGCAATACCCCAGTACCCCAATACTCTGCAATACCCCAATACTCTGCAGTACCCCAATACTCTGCAGTACCCCAATACCCCAAAACCCCAATACTCTGCAATACCCCAGTACCCCAATACTCTGAAATACCCCAGTACCCCAATACTCTGCAATACCCCAGTACCCCAATACTCTGCAGTACTCCAGTACCCCAATACTCTGCAGTACTCCAGTACCCCAATACTCTGCAGTACTCCAGTACCCCAATACTCCAGTACCCCAATACCCCAATACCTCAGTACCCCAATACCGCAATACCCTGAAATACCCAAATACTCTGCAATACCCAAATACTCTGCAATACCCAAATACTATCGCCTATGGGGATTTTTAGGTAGCGAAGTTTGGCGCCATTCCATGAGCGTGCGCAATTTTGATGTGTGACATGTTGGGTATCTATTTACTCGGCGTAACGTCACCTTTCACATTATGAAAAAAAATTGGGCTAACTTTACTGGTTTTTTTTAGCACAAAACAGTTTTTTTTAAAAACACGCGTTCAAAAAATTTCTACGAAAATACCAAGCGAGATAAAAAGTTGTAACGGCCGCCATTGTATTCTCTAGGGTATTTGCTAAAAAAGCATATATAATGTTTTGGGGTTCTATGTAATTTTCTAGCAAATAAATGATGATTTTTCCATGTAGGAGAGAAATGTCAGAATTGGTCTGGGTGTTGCAGAACGCCTGATGGCGTTCCCTGCATGTTGGGCCTCTGTATGTGGCCACGCTGTGTAAAAGTCTCACACATGGGGTATCGCCATACTCGGGAGGAATAGCAGAATGTGTTTTGGGGTGTAATTTGTGGTATGCATATGCTGTGTGTGAGAAATAACCTGCTAATATGACAGAAACAAGATTTTTTTTTTTTTTTTACAGAATTTTCAGTCGTTTTTCTTTTATAGCGCAAAAAATAAAAAACCCAGAGGTGATCAAATACCACCAAAAGAAAGCTCTGTTTGTGTGAAAAAAGGACACAAATTTCAAATGGGTACAATGTTGTATGACTGAGTAATTGTCATTCAAATTGTGAGAGCACCGAAAGCTGAAAATTGGTCTGGTTAGGAAGGGGGTTTAAGTGCCCAGTGGTCAAGTGGTTAAAAGATATAATCTTATTAGAATTACAAAAAAACAGTAAAAATTCTCAATCTCTCCATAATAATTATATCCAGTAGGGTTGTCCCAATACCACTTTTTAGGACTGAGTACAAGTACCGATACTTTTTTTCATGTACTCGCCGATACCGAATACCAATACTTTTTTATAAATGTGTCCCCAAATGCAGCCATGTCCCCCACATATTGCAGCCATGTCCCCCCACATATTGCAGCCATGTCCCCCACATATTGCAGCCATGTCCCCCACATATTGCAGCCATGTCCCTCACATATTGCAGCCATGTCCCCCACAAGTATTCTATTTAGGTATCGGGGGTATTTACAAGTACTCCCGCAAATACCCAGTATCGGTCTCGATACCGATACTGGTATCGGGACAACCCTAATATCTAGTATAAAAAGAGAAGCCACTTACCGTCATAAATGCATCACAAATGTATAAAAATGTAATGGTACGTTCTAGTGTCAACAGCTTAATTGTAGAGCCTATACCAGGACTTTACAATGAAGAAAGGCTTCTCTTTCTTTGTTGTAATATCATGATTATGGAGCAGGTAATAAACTGCTTGAACCTAGCACCTATCAGCTGGGGGGTCAGGGGGTGAAAAAAATGCTTAAAGTGGAACAGTACAGCCTGTCCTCAATTTCTTCAGTCATATACTCACTTCAGCTTAAAATTCTCTAATATAAAAAGGCCCTTACTTTTACCCTACTGCTAAATTCTAACACGTTTTAACTATTTTTAAATACCCAGAATTTTGGCTGAAAATGTACAGAATCTTGCATAGATATCATGCCAATAAGAAATATTAAACCATTCATGAATTACAACAAGCTATAATAATTCTTATTGCCAATCCTACACTAGAACCAGACTACTCAATCTTATCAGAATGTGACACTACTATTTCAAACCAAAATCTAGATAATTTCCAATCCAATTTAAAGCTTTTTTGTCCCTACCTTTCAGACTCATGTAATGGCAGATATCATTCAACTAAACATGAGCGTGGAGTGAACAAACCGAGACACTAAAAGAGAATTGGAACATAATAAGGAAAAGCACAGACAAAGGAGGGAAAATAGTTTTAGACAAAGTCACACATACAGTATAAGAAGCCAAGGGAATCTGATATATTTCTACTTACAAATAAGAGACACGGCACTGGGAACTTGTTTTTCAGCACAAACCTATAATTGGGAGCGTTGTAGAAATGTTTCATTTATTCAAACAGCCCACAGCAATAGATAATCTCCCTATACAAACACTATATAGATGACCTCATACTGACATGGCAAGGGAGCCCCAAAGATTTATCAAATGTTGTTGATCATTTAAATTGCAAAGATTGAGGTCTCACTTTCATTTACCAGACACATCCAACCACTATTTAATATGTGGAGATCACTCTTCCTGGAAACCTAGATGGCATCATCACTACCACATACCTTTTCAAAGAGGATTCAAGTAACAATCACCTTGAAAATACCAGTTTCCATCACAAAGCATTGTTCAAAAATATAGCCCTTATACAATCTAAATAGCATACATAATTTATATTTTTTTTATATATGAATGCCTACTTCACCACGCAATCACAGATCTTGAATTCAAGATTTGGAGCCAAAGTATACTGGATCAGCTAATTAAATTAAATCCAGATTAACTATGACAATGTAACGATATAAACAATTTCTGCAGCGCTCACACACAAATCCTTTGTGCAAAATGAACATAAGTAATAAATGACCTGTATAACAATAAAAAAAAGACTCTCTATTGCCAGCTGCATGTTGCTTCTGAGCTGCGTTTCTTCAATGTTGCTAATGCAGTGCATGTGTGTTCCTAATAGAGAGGAGCACTAATCAGCTTGAAACAAGCAGGCCGGGCCCTGGACACTGGCAACCAGCATGTATGCAATAGTAAAAAACTCTGATGACAGTGCAAACTCAGTAGCAATGCCCCTGTACTGGTGACGTCACCTCCTTCCTATACCGACATGTTTTGATTGGATACCGCCAATCTTTCTCAAGGGGCAGGGTGTTCAGAGCATAAATGATGGTCTAGTAATAGCTACAATTATTGACTGTAACCTTACAAACTTGATGGAGCACCACCAGTGCTTCTGAAACTTCTGTTCCACTGTGTGAAACAGATGACGGCATTGGGTAAGCTCATCCAGGTACTGCTGCACACTAAGCAGCTCAAAGTGCCTGAGATGTAAGAAGTGACCTCATCCCCAGTACCTCCTGATGTCCATGTTATCTGACATGTTTCACCCCACCCACAGGACTTACTCATAGAGGCCTCTTACATCTCAGGCACTTTGTGCTTCTCAGTGGGGCTGCTCCTATTGAACTATAATTATTGAGCACATTCCTTACTATATAAATAAGATAGCAGGCTGAGCCAGAAAGAAACCCATTGGATACAATAACTTAATATCCTTTCACATATGCAGTGCTGGTGTAAATAGATTTTAGAAGCAGGACAGACTCCTATATATTTCTCTCCCTACAAGCACAAGCAGGAACCTTCCCCTAAAGTATCTTGCATAGTATCTCACAGTAACATATGCAGTGCTGGTGTAATTAGATTTCTGAAGCAGGACAGACTCCTATATATTTCTCTCCCTACAAGCACAAGCAGGAACCTTCCCCTAAAGTAACTATCTAATGCTATGTAGATCGCTGAGTAATGTGATTTCTGAAGCAGGACAGTCTGGCTCCTATCTAATTCTCTCCCTCAGAAGAGCAGCAGCAGCAGCAGCAGCCTTTCCTTACCCTATCTAAAGCAGAGTGAAGAGCTGTGCTGTGTCCCTCTAGCTTCTATAGAGGCTGGGTCACATGCTGGGTCACATGCTGCACTGGCCATGCCATTAGTGGGCATGGCTGTGATGGCTTCTAGGTCACACAAGTAAAACAAATGGTGATTGGCTGCCCTGCAGCGCGCTATTACATTGCCGAACCCGAACCCGAACTTACAGTAAATTGTTCGGGTTCGGGTCCAGGTACAAAAAATCCAAAAGTCCGGTACGAACCCGAACTTTACAGTTCGGGTTTGCTCAAACCTAGTCCTGTCAGGTAGGCTGTACGGGGCTCCATGATTTCTAACAGTGGCCCTGGAGACAACAACCTAGGAGCTGAACCAGATTCACACTCACCTAATGATAATATGGGTTTACCTCTTCCAAGGAGTACACCGCAACTCTTTTGTGGATCTACTTTAACCACTTAAGGACCGCCTCCTGCACGTATACGTCGGCAGAATGGCACGGCTGTGCACATGCACGTACAGGTACGTCCTGTGCTAGTGCCCAGCCGTGGGTCGTGGACCCGATCGCCACTGGAGTCCCGCGATCGTCCCCGGAGCTAAAGAACGGGGAGAGCCGTGTGTAAACACGGCTTCCCTGTTCTTCACTATGGCGGCGTCATCGATCGTGTGATCCCTTTTATAGGGATACACAATCAATGATGTCACACCTACAGCCACACCCCCCTACAGTTGTAAACACACATTAGGTCACACATAACCCCTTCAGCGCCCCCTTGTGGTTAACTCCCAAACTGCAAATGTCATTTTCACAATAAACAATGCATTTTAAATGCATGTTTTGCTGTGAAAATGACAAGGGTCCCAAAAATGTGTCAAAATTGTCCGAAGTGTCCGCCATAATGTTGCAGTCACAAAAAAAAGCGATGAACTATGCCATTAGTAGTAAAAAAAATGTTTTTATAAAAATGCAATAAAACTATCCCCTATTTTGTAAACGCTATAAATTTTGCGCAAACCAACCGATAAACGTTTATTGCGATTTTTTTCCCCAAAAATAGGTAGAAGAATATGTATCGGCCTAAATTGAGGAAAAAAATATTTTTTTTACATATTTTTGGGGGATATTTATTATAGCAAAAAGTAAAAAATATTGAATTTTTTTTCAAAATTGTCGCTCTATTTTTTTTTCTATAGCGCAAAAAATAAAAACCGCAGAGGTGATCAAATACCACTAAAAGAAAGCTCTATTTGTGGGGAAAAAAAGGACGCTAATTTTGTTGGGAGCCACGTTGCACGACCGCGCAATTGTGTGTTAAAGCGACGCAGTGCCGGATCGCAAAACCTGGCCGGGTCCTGTAGCTGCCTAAAGGTCTGGGTCTTAAGTGGTAAAACCAGTTCTTATCTCTACCGGTCCAGTGCTACTGCAAACCTATCAGTAAACAGAATACTGATTTATCAATCTTGCCCAAAAGGAGATTTTCCAGCAGTTTGGAGACACTCCCTGGCGATAACAAGCACCTTTAACTGTCTCAGACACTCATTATTTCCCTCAAGGGCATCAGAAACTCCCCCACAATTGCAATGTATGTTTAAAATTGGAAAGCACTGCTTGCTTTATTGGCCTGTTTATGACCAGCCTAAGGATGGGGAAAGAAATTAACGTTTCATCACAGAGGAATTTATGTTGTTTTTTTTTTTTTATAAGAGGTGTATAAAAGAAGCCAATACTGGAATATCACAGAAAACTGACTCTGAGTTAAACTAACGGACAAATAGCAATGATAACTATTTTGATATTGGCATTATATAATAAAAGGCAAACACTCGAGACTACGGCTTTCACCAGTTCTTCTGGATGATGACAAAGGCCAACTACCTATAAATCTATGTTTTCCAAATAACAATTTGCAGGCACATTTAGACAGGACAGGCTTATACAGCATATTATTATGTTCATAGCTATTTTGCATCATCTTAATCACTTGCCGACCAGCTTCCGTCATTATACAGCGGCCCCTTTAAAAATTACAGTGGTGGGGGAGCCGATGTCCGCCGGCCACCTGCAATCGCTGCACAGAGAGCCAGAATGGGGATCTCTCAATGTAAACAAACAGATCCCTGTCTGTTCCTAGTGATTAGGAAGAGCGATCTCTCTGTATTCCTAGGCAGTCCCATCTCCCCACAGTTAGAACCACATCCCTACATTTAACCCCTTGATCGCCCCCTAGTTTTAACCCCTTCCCGGCCAGTGACATTTATACTGTAATCGGTGCATTTTTATAGCACTGTGTCACAAACTACGGTGAACGGGAGTGAACCACAACTGCAGTTAAGGAAAGATTTCAATGCACGTCTGTATGCCAAGTGATTATCAGTATTGGACCCCAGGCGTCACTCCAATCAGAGAACAGGAGTTTGGGGGTTCTCTACATCATATCATTCACATACAGGAATGCATTGATCTATTAAGGGAGGAGGTATTACAACATACCTCCTAACCTCAGCCAAAAAAAGGTATAATGAACATGTTCAGTATTTTAGGGCAGAAGCCCGTTTACAAGTAACACCGAATGTCAAGCACGTAGCATATGCAATTACTGTATGCAATTAGCAATTTACTGGAGAGAGGCAACTTTAGCGTAATTGATTTGAGAACGTATGTCCCTTTAAGATATTCCACAGCGGTCAGCTGAAGACACACTAAATAATTCCAAGCAGCAGGATAGCATTAAATAAACCAATTTTAAATACAGTACTTGTTTATAGGCATGTGCAAAAGTGAAAAATTTGTTTCGTTTCGTTTCGTTTCAATTCGTCATTTAATAAATTTCGTTAAGTTAGGTTCGTTACATGTGTTGAATTCGTTTTCGGAATTCGTTCGTTTTTCGAAAAATACGGCCGAAATCGAAAATATTTCGACCGTTTTTCGAATTCGTTCGTTTTCGACCGAATTTCGAAAAAAACGGTCGAAATCGAAAATATTTCAACCAGATTAGAAAACAAATAGTCTCTTTTCGAATAGAATTTTTTTCGAATTAAATTCGAAAATATTTTTTTTTTTTTTTTTTCGAATTCCGATCGAATTTAGTCCGCGGGTATTCGATTCAGAATTCGAAAAAAAAAATTCGATTTCGACCATTTTTTTTTTTTTTTTCGAAATTCGGTCAAAAATGAACGAATTCCGAAAACGGTCGAAATTTTTCGCTATTATAGCAATTCGGAAATTCGTATGCATCCGAATGTCCGAATAATGGAAAATTCGTCCGAATTTCGATTCGGAACGAAACGAAATGCACATGCCTAACTTGTAAAGGCTATATGTGAAGCAGGTAATTCTAGAGCAGTAAATGTAACATAGTAATGGTACTTATCCGCTTGCAGAGGATGAGTGTTCTCCAGTAAACAGAGTATTGCAGCAGCAATGGGATTATTTTATGGGGGGTCTCCTGGTAGGGATATCTTGGGGTGTCCACAGCAACTGTAGTAAGGTAGGCAGCATAGATCCAGGCGTGGTATGGTTTCCAGTTTAGGGAAAGATAGTAGCTGTAGTTTAATTGTAGCCAAGCCGGCTACGGCCGACAATAATAAAATAGAGTGTATACTACAAGTTATTCTGTTTATAGCAGAGAGGCATGTGTGCCGAATAGAGCATTGATTATGCTCGGCACTTCCACATTCCAGGCTGGTCGCGCGGACGCAGTATAAATATCAATGGTCCGATATGTCCGCTGCAATGTCGCAGTCCCGCTAAAAATCGCTGATCACCCCCATTACTAGTAAAAAAAATGCCATAAATATATCCCCTATTTTGTAAACGCTATAACTTTTGTGCAAACCAATCAATATATTTTTTTTGTTTTTTTTTTACCACAAATATGTAAAAGAATACATATTGGCCTAAACTGATTTATTATAATTTTTTTTTTTTTATTTTGAAATTGCCTGCCTTTTTTTGTTTATAGCACAGAAAATAAAAACCGCAGAGGTAATCAATTACCACCAAAAGAAAGCTCTATTTGTGCAAAAAAAAAGGACATCAAGTTTGTTTGGGTACAACGTCGCACAACCATGCAATTGTCAGTTAAAGTGACATATTGCAAAAAATGGCCATGCTCATTAAGGAGACAAATCTTTTAGTCCTTAAGTGATTAAACAATCTTCTACAGCCTGTTAGTGTATGTGGTGTTATACTATGCATGTGTGTAATTTTGTACATTTATTTTGTAAAGAATTCTACAGAATAAGATGCATTTCTACATTTCTTCAGGATATATCAACAAGGTACATATACAATGTCCACAGGCTTATGGAGAAATATTTTGTGGGGTCTTTGTTCTCATACATGACCCCCACCTGTCTTCATCTTGTAGCACTACAATATCAATGTTTTCCAAAGAAATAAATAAATAAATTGCTGCCGGTGTATATGCAAAAGAGGCAGAATTACCTGATTACATATTCATGGGAATTATGTTTATCACCAGGATTGGTAATTTCTATGTAAACTAGTATATATCACCTCATTACAGATTCAGGTGGAATTTACAAAGTGACAGCATGTTTTTTTTTAACTTATTTTAGAAACTACTGAATGTTTTTAGAGTATTTAAGATATTTCTCCTCAGTCTTAATATTTAACTCCTCTAGGAAGCACTATTTAACACTAAATAGATTTCTGCAAGCAATCTCAGTCTGAACATGGGATATTTATTGCAGATAAAATGGTCCTCAGTGGAAAAATAAAGAACAAATATCTCAAATGAATAAATGTATATAATCACTCACCCGATAGTTTGTGCATGTGAATGATCGAATAGAAGAAGTTGAAGAATACAAGGTTTTTCTCAGACTAGAGAAGGACTAAACAAATATTAATCAGAACAGAAAAAAACAAAACTAATTTTGATATTTTACTAAAGTAAAATTAAAACACTCGTGAGGCTTATGAACTTAGGGCCCATTTACACCGGAACATGGTAAGGGAAAGGCATGTTCCACATATGTTTTCCGCACCACACATGAATGTGCTGTCCTTGCAAGATGCACACAGCTAGGGCCAATTAATTGTGAATGGCAACCCAAAAGCATCTGGCAATGCTGTTTACCACCAACAAACTGTGCTGTACCTCAATGCCAATGTGGTTTGGTGCAGTGCTTGCACTACTTATTTTCCCTTCTGTTACATTTTGCAGCCCATTGAAGGGCTGTCAAAATCGGAATGTAAATCCAGACTGACCTGGAACTCAAAGACAATATTAAGGCAAATAAAGACATTCAATATTAAGGCAAAAAAAGACATACATTATTAACCACTTCAGCCCCAGAAGGTTTTACCCCCTTAATAACCAGGCTATTTTTTGCGATACGGCACAAGGTTTATTTATCAATTTAGAACTTCTGATGGAAGTCAGGCAAGTCACATTAAAAGATGCAAGACCAAATATGAGAAAGGATGGGAGATGTTGTCTATTTGTGGAGGTCTAACAAACCTCCTTCTGAATCAGACCTATAGCTCTGCTTGTTGAGAGCTCTAGTTCAGGGGTTTGTTGGACGTCTGCAGATAGACTCCTGCTTCTACACAAAGAGCACGAGCCCTTCTCTAAAGACAGGGTACAGAATTTTATACTCAGGCTATGTCTGCTTTCTAAAGAAAACAAACTGTATGACTTAATGCATCTGGAAAATTTAGCTAATTTAAATTTACAGTGCCTAATAAATAAAGCAAAGTCATAATCTGGGTGATAGATAAATGACCCAAAATACATTCAAAGTATCAGCTACATACAAATCTGATCACAATATCACAGCAGATAGCACACTAGAGAGTAGTGTTGCTCACGAATATTCGCATTGCGAATATTCGCTACGAATATTGCATATTCGAGTATTCGCGAATAACTCGAATATTGCGGCGAATATTCGCTATGGCGAATATTCGTATTTTTTCAAATTTATTTTTAAAACAGATCACATCCTAGTGATCTCCATCGACGTCTAAAAGCATTGCTGGTATGATTAGAGAGAGACCCTGGGCCGAGTAGCTGATGCGATTCTTTTATGTTGCCGAACATTCGCATTGCGAATTTTCGGCAACATAAAAGAATCGCATCAGCTACTAGGCCCTTGTTTTGCATCAGAGACAATCAGAATAATTCGAATATTCGACAAACGGAATATTGCACGATTATCTTCTCCGCCCTTCTTTTGCATCAGAGCCAATTAGAATAACTCGAATATTCGGCAAAAGGAATATTGCGCGATAATCCTTTTGCCGAATATTCGAGTTATTCTGATTGGCTCTGATGCAAAAGAAGGGCGGAGAAGATAATCGCGCAATATTCCTTTTGCCGAATATTCAAGTTATTCTGATTGGCTCTGATGCGCCCTTCTTTTGCATCAGAGCCAATCAGAATAACTCGAATATTCGGCAAACGGAATATTGCGCGATTATCTTCTCCGCCCTTCTTTTGCATCAGAGCCAATCAGAATAACTTGAATATTCGGCAAAAGGAATATTGCGCGATATTCCTTTTGCCGAATATTCGAGTTATTCTGATTAGCTCTGATGCAAAAGAAGGGCGGAGAAGATAATCGCGCAATAGGAATATTACGCGATTATCTTCTCCGCCCTTCTTTTGCCCCCTTATTCTCCTTTCTTTTTTTTTTTTCTTTTTTTTTTATTCTTTTTTTAATAAACATTTTTCAGTAACATACATTTACAATACAAATCATACTTAACAGATACACTGACATACCTACATGTACAAATAAGTGGTCTCCTAAAATCCCCTGTATCTATCCATCTATAATGGCTCCCGATGGTCACCTAGTCATACCCAGGGCATTTCCCCTGGTTGACCTCGTTTAGTCTCTATGATAGCTCTCTGTCCGGAGGGTATGGGACAGAGAAGAGAGAGAGAGAGCGAAAGAGGGAAAAATATATATATATATATATATATAAATAAATAAGTATAAAAAATAATAAATAAAAATAAAAAAATAAAATAAAATAAAAAAATAAAAAAATATAAGTGGGAAGAGATCAATCTATCTCTCACCTTCATGCATTCATATGAGTGCAATAGTGTAAGACATATTTAGGGTGGCTATTCAGGCCAATAAGTGTGGGTATTATTACCTAGTGGATTTAAGGGGACCAAGTTGTCCCTAGTCTCATCCTCTTGTTAAGGAGAGCCAATATAAAAAAGGAAAAAAAAAACCCAAGTGGGGACACCCTTTTGTGCTCCGAATTTATTAGGTGATTCTACTTTCCCTTGAAAAAAAAGGGAAAAGTGCAATGGTGCAGGATATATTTTAAATAACTATTCGTGCCTACCCAATAAGGTGGGGATTTGGGAACCTTGTGAGTTAGGGGGACTAAATTGTCCCTATTCTCGTCCTCTTGATAAAGAGAAAGACAAGTTAAAGAAGAAAGAGAAAAAAAAAATAACTAAAGGAAAGGGAGGTTTAAAGATTAAGATGGGGGGCCACCCACATCCCCACCTCCCTGGTCCTCCCTCTCACCTCACCCCTCCCCCCCCTGAACCCCCCCCATCTCCCCCAGATCCCCTCATGTCTCAATCTAGAGTTGTCGTGAAATGACCATAATTCCTCCATCATTTTAATTCTATCTATTTCTCTTATCCATTCCTCTACTGAAGGTGCTTCCTTTTTCTTCCAATTCCTAGGGATAAGCGCCTTAGCTCCATTTAATAAGTGTGGGACCAGTGAGCCCCTATATTTTTTTCTAGACATCCCCGTATTATGAAATAAACATTCCCAGGGGTCCTGTTTCACCTCATACCCACTTATCCTCTTTATCTGGGTTAATATTTTTTTCCAGTCTACTTGTATCCGGGGACATTGCCACCAGATGTGGGCATGAGTTCCCTCCATCCCGCATTCTCTCCAGCACAGGGGCGAAACCTCCCTGTCTATTTTGTGCATTTTCATTGGGACATAGTACCATTTGATGAGGAGCTTATAATTCATCTCTTTAACCTTTGCGTCCATTGAGGTAGCATAGGCATATTCTAATACTTTCCTTTTTTGTTCCATACCTATAATTTGGTTCAGTTCTAATTCCCAACTTTCCAGTATTTTACCTGCCTCGGCTTCCCCACTGGGTGTCAGTATCTTATATATGTTGGAGAGCCCCTGTCGTCCTGCTCCCCCCCGTACTACGCCTTTTTCCCATTGATTTAAGTCATTAGGGGCCCGCAGCGGCTTTGGTAAGGTGTTTATAAAGTGTTGGACCTGTCTATAACCCCATGCATCTCCTGGTAACACTCCGTGTCTCTCTTGTAGCTCCTGAATAGAACACAAAACATCACCCTTCATTAAATCCCTCAATGTTAATGTTTCTGAGGTTGACCATCTTCGAAATATGCCACCCTCTTTCCCCGGTGGGAAATAGTCTGTACCCGTAAGAGGCATTAACGGGCTATTATAGGGCCATTCTTTCTTTTTACATATTCTGTCCCAAATTTTATACGTTTCTTTAGTCATTATGGGGGTGTCCTGAGGGAGTCCTCTATATTGCCTCGGAACCCATATTCTGTTTCCCAGATCTTGAACACTTAAACTCTCTTCTACTTCTACCCACCTTTTTTTTCTTATACCCCCTCCCTCCATCTGAAACCAGTCTAGTATTCTCCTCAGAACTGATGCCTCATAGTACCTCTTAAAGTCAGGTAGTTGTAATCCTCCCTCATGTCTTGGTCTAATCAGGGTTCCTACCGCTATGCGGGATTTTCTTTCCTTCCATATGAAATCTCTGATTATCTTGCCCAATATTGTAAAAAAACCTTCTGGAATTTTAATCGGGAGTGTTTGAAAAATATATAAGGCTTTAGGTAATATCATCATCTTTATGATGTTTATCCTTCCTAGCCAGGATACTCTGTTCACATTATATCCCTTTAAATCTGCTTTTAATTTGTTTAATAGAAGTATATAATTATCTTCATATAGGTATCTTTCTGTTGTAGACAGGAAAACCCCCAAATATCTCATCCCCCTCTGTTTCCACTTAAATGGGTATAGGGCCTCAAGATCCCTGCGTTCGCTACGGCCGACCGAGATACTAAGGATCTCTCTTTTCTCTTGATTGATTTTTAAATATGAGATCTCGCCATATTTCTCGTATTCCGCTATTATTCTCGGCAGTGTTTGTCTCGGGTTAGATACATACAAGATCATGTCGTCTGCGAACGCAGAGATCTTGTGCTCCCTCCTGCCCACCTTTATTCCTTCTATTTCCTGGGTCATCCTAATTGTCTCCAGGAGTGGCTCTAGTGTCAAGACAAACAGAAGAGGGGAGAGCGGGCACCCTTGACGAGTCCCATTATAGAGTGGGAATCTATCTGACAAGGTGCCATTCACCCTCACCTGGGCCAAAGGATTAGAGTATAAGGCACTTATCCACTTGAGCATATTTGGGCCAAATCCAACATGTGTTAAGGTTGCTAGCATAAATTCCCAGTCCAGCCTGTCAAAGGCCTTTTCGGCATCTAGTGACAGGAACAGTACTGGCTCTTTACTCTTTTTGGCCTTTTGTATCAGAAACAGGGCTCTTAGGACATTCTCCCTAGTTTCTCTCCCCGGTATGAACCCTGCCTGGTCATTCTCAATCAATCCCGGCAGAAGAGGCCTTATTCTTTCTGCCAGGATTTTTGAGTAGATCTTTATATCAACATTGATCAGGGATATAGGTCTATAACTTGCACATAGCGAGGGGTCCTTATCTTCTTTACCTATCCAGGTTATATGGGCTCCCAGTGCCTCTTCCCGTAACTTCATTCCTCCTCCAATGGAATTCATGTACCTCTGGAAGAAAGGTATTAAGATCCCCCCGAATCTTTTATAGTAAGCTGAGGTGTACCCATCTGGACCAGGGCTCTTTCCCATCTTAATATTTTTTATGGTTTGACTTATTTCCTCGTTTGTAATTTCTCTTTCTAAGTTTCTTATTACTTCCTCTGCTAAGCCCGGGGTCTTCTGTTGGTTTCCTGTTCTAATAGGTTGCGCAGATCCTCTCTCTTCCTTGTTAGGGATGTTAATACATCCTCTTCCTGAGAATTTTTATGTGTCTGTTCTAGGCTCCAGATCTCTTCCAGTAACCTTTGCCTCTGGGCTGACCTAATATTCCTTCTTTTGGCATTTTCAGCTATCAACCTCCCTCTCATATAAACTTTGTGAGTTTCCCATAGCGTTGAGGGAGCTATATTTTCTATTTCATTTTCCAAAAAGAACAGACCCATATCTTTTTCTAGATCGTCGGCTATCTTGATGTTACTCAGGAGAGACTCGTCCAATTTCCATGATCTTTGTCCCACCGGGACCTCCCCCATATCTAGATCCAGCACCACCGGGGCATGGTCCGATAGCGTTATAGAATTTATATCTACCTTTTTCAGTCCCTCCAGTAGCCGATGATCTAGAATGATATGGTCTATTCTCGAATATGATCTATGTACAGAGGAGAAATATGTAAAATCCTTCTCTCTAGGATGGAGAATTCTCCAAGCTTCTACTAGTTGCATTTTGCATAATTTGTGTTTAATTCCCTTTACATACTTCCCCTCTGATCTAAGCGATATCGGTTGGGTGTCCAGCAGGGGGTCAAAAACAAAATTGAAGTCCCCTGCTAGGATCACCTTTCCGTCTCTAAATCCTTCTAGTTTATTCAGTATTTTCTTCAAATATAATGCTGGCCTTACATTAGGACAGTACACATTGGCTAGTGTATATTTTATGTTGGATATATGCCCTTTAATAAACAGATATCTACCTTCAGAGTCCATTTCTGTAGCTTCTGGAGTAAACCGTGTATTTCTGTCAAATCCTATTGCCGTACCTTTTGATCTCTTATTTGGGGAGTAACTATGAAACCAGGTAGGAAACTCTTTCGAGTTTAATCTGGTCTTAGATGTTATCTTTAGGTGAGTTTCTTGTAGAAACACTATATTGACCGAGAGTCTTCTCATCTCCTGCAGTATCTGATATCGCTTATTGGGGTTATTTAACCCCCGTACATTATACGTAGCAAACTTTAATGTAGCCATTTTCTATATTTTGTTCTTGGATCAGACCCCTGCTTGATATAGAAGGCTCTCCAGGTCAAAATTAATGCCACCAATCTTAATCTGCATATCATGAGAACAAGGAGACCACATAAACCACATATACCCCCCCCCTTCCCCTCCCCCAAGCACATTGTACCTCAATGTTAGACACCCTCGAAACACGCCTTGTCAGGCGACTTGCCGAGTGGGCCCCTCTAGGGGCCTTAATAAGTCCCCCCCTTTCCAATTACCTTCCCTCTTTATAGGGTCGGCTCCCGGATTAGGGGGAGACATATCTACCCCATGTCCCCTCATTTCCCCCCCGATAGACCTGACCATGCTTATAGAATCCTGGGTACTTCTTTCCTCTCCACCTATTTGTTCCAATCCTCCTCTCCACCCAAGGGGGGGGGGAGGAGAGATGGAAGAAATATTACACCACAAGTACCTAAAAAAAAACAAGGAGGAATTCTCTGCATCTCTGATTAAAACAGAGAAGAAAAAAAAAACAAAGAAAAAGAAGAAACAAAGAGAGGGGAGAACCACTCTCATAAGCTCTCCCCTCTCTTGTTCCTCGTTAGGTCCCATATTCTCGACTCTACACCCTATTCCAGTCCTGGTCCTTCCACCTCTTCCAGGCCGGGGGTCTCTTTTCCCAGTTGTCCACTTTAATATGTTGTATACTCAATTTATTACAGAATTCTTCTACATCTTCTGGAAACCGGATGTATGCCGAGACTCCCTGGTTTTTAACCGACAGGCAGGCTGGAAAGCCCCATCTATAAGTAATGTTATTTTCCCGGAGATGATTCGTTACCGGTTTCAGAGACCTTTTACGTGCTAGAGTTTCTGGAGATAGATCTGAGAATATAAGTAACTGTGTACCTTTGTATTCCATTGTCACCGAGTTTCTCGTACTTTGGGACACTAACTCTTTTAGTTGGAAATCCTGAAACCTTACTATGATGTCCCTTGGTGAGTCTCTCTGGGCATTGTAAGATCTTTGTATTCTATGCACTCTAGAGAATTGCATCAGTGCATTTGGTTCTCGTTTGAGTGCTTTGTTAAATATTCCTTGTAGTGTCTCACCCAGTTCTCCGTCCTTTACTTCTTCCGTTAGACCCCTTACACGCAAATTTTTCCTCCTACTCCGATTTTCTTGGTCCTCCAATCTATATCGTGCATTTCTTATCTCTACCCAGTCCATATCTGCTCGTCCTCTCAGTTCTACTATTGCATTTTTATGCTCTTCCAGTTGTTCTTCTATTCCTTCCACCCTCTGCAGTACACTCTGTATATCTCTCCTTGTTGCCCCCATCTCCCCTTTAACTGTCCGCTCCAGACGGGACATCATTTCCATCATATCTGTCATGTCCTGCCTTGTAGGGGGTGCTTGTGGGCCTTCGGAGAGACGGTTAGGAGGACTAGGTTGTTGTTTTTCTGGGGATTTCTGATCCTTATTTACCCCTTTAGCCTCTGGTATTTCTCCCTTTTTACCTTTGTCCTTGCTCTTTTCTGGAGTTTCCTCCAGGACTTGATGCACTTCTGTGTCTGCTGTTTTTTTTTTTACTGGGGAGTCTTGGGACCCTTTTTTTTTTGGACTCCCTGCCACTTGTTCCTGGCTCTCGGCCACTAAATAAGATGTTATAGTGTTCCCTTTGGGAGCTTTCCTCACCATTCTCCTTTACTTTATTACTTGGAGTGATTCAGACCGTCAATAGTATTGGGGGATGCCCCACCACAATCACCTCTGTTCACCCCTTAGCGTCCGTTTATAAAACTCACGTGGAGAGGAGCAAGTATGGAGCTGGTTGGACAGACGGGATAATGAAACAATTGGAATAAATTGAAATAAATTGGCAATCCTTAAATATGTATATATATATATATATATATAGCTCTTCTCTGGCTCTGTAATCCTTCCCAGTATAATGCAGTAGGGTTGCCCCTAATGTCCTTCACACCCCAGTGTTTTATATATACTTCCTAGCACCGTACACAATTTATAGTATATGGGGGGGAAGAAAAGAGCACAAGAATTAGCCCATCATCTTACAAGCTGCTGCTCTCTTACCGCGCTTCTTGTGCTGTGTTGGTTCCTTATTGCTGGTTGCAGTTTGCTATTCCGCCTTAAGGTGTCACTGCTGTTCCATTTTTAGTTCCTTACTTCCTGCAGGCTCGGTATCCCTCGGTACTTTCCGGCGATTCGCCGCTCTCTACACCCCGGGAAGCCGGGACTCCGTCCTCCGTCCTCCTCCTCCTCCAACGGGCTCCCGAATCTCTCAGCGGCACCGAGGGCCAACGTCCCCGTCCACCGGCCAACAGGTTCACAGGTCCGACAGACTCCACCAGCTCCGACTCTACAGGTAACATCCGAGCCAGGCCGGGCTGGGACAATGGGAGTAGCGGCGGCAGCAGCTCCGATGTATGGAGCAAGCGGGGACCACCAGACACACAGCGACCCCCCTTAGACTCCCTTAGGCTGCCGCTACCTTAGGCTGTGCACGGGAAGCACGGGAAGCAGGAGATACAAATAGCTCCCCGCTTTAGTAACTCCCCACTAGCCTGGCTACTGAGCCCGATCCAGCAAAACAGCAAAGCAGCTTTTCTCAGTCATCAGAGTCGTCCGCATGGCGATATGGCGGTCAGTAGTATTCCATGGTCAGGTCAAGTCTCTTCATATCAGGGAGAGCAATAGAGACATGAATCACGCCGCAACACACCTACGGCGCCATGATCGTAAGCTCCCATTTTCCTTTCTTTTAACCTCCCTGGCGGTCTTCCCGTGTGTGGCACGGGGTGAGATTTTCAAGCTACGATCGGTAACCCCGTGCCACACACGGACTTGCCTCGCTGGATGCAGAAAAAAGTTTACTTACCTTTTCTCTGCGATCCAGCGATGAATCCCCGCAGTACACGGCGGGCGGATGTCCGCCTGATGCTGTGTGTTCCGCCGATTCCCTTCCCAGGGAGCGTCGCGACGTAGGGGGGGGAACGGCGCCAAATTTAAAAAAGTAAACAAACACTATACATACAGTACACTGTAATCTTATAGATTACAGTACTGTATGTAAAAAATACACACCCCCCATGTCCCTAGTGGTCTGCCCTGTACACTACATGTCCTTTTATATAATAAAAACTGTTCTTTCTCCCTGCAAACTGTAGATTGCCCATAGCAACCAAAAGTGTCCCTTTATGGCAAAAATTGTTTTAGAGCAGCTAAAAAACAGCGATAATAAATCAGAATCACTTGCAGAATTTAGCGATAGCGATTTATGGGGAAATTCGTCATAAAAAAAAAAAAAATATTGACAGCAAAAATTCTGCAACGGAGCAAATTTCAGTGATTTTGATTTGATTACATTATTGAATAATTTTTACTATAATTATATTATTATTTGTTATAATTTTTTATAATTATTTATTATATTATAATTTTTAATAAGAAAAAAAAAAATCATACCCAGGATGCCTATTAGACTCTTGTTTGGATAGATTTCAGTGAGTTATTCCTAAGAATTACAAGCCTACAGTATAAAACGCCAAATTCCCTTGCAAATAATGGTACCGCTTTTAGCACCTAAAATCTGAAAGAATCATACCGCCAGGGAGGTTAAGTAGAGTTAGTGTAGAGTTAGTGTTTAGTGCATATTAGTTTAGTAATACAGGAAATGATCTCTGTTTATGAGAATTTCGCAATCATTTTCGCATTAGCGAAATTTCGCATTAGCGAAATATCGCAAAAAAATTTTGGATGAAATATCACGAATATTCGATATTAGCGAATATTCGCGAATATTCTTCTATATATTCGCGCAATATCGCGAAATCGAATATGGCGTATTCCGCTCAACACTACTAGAGAGTGCATCCCTACTGTTTTGGAGTGTAGATCACATCCATGGTGGTGAGTCTTCCTTTTAGTATGGCCAGTGTGGGGGATAGAATTGGGGATGTGGATGTTTAACCACCTTATCCACCATTGACATTGACTGAACTCTGATGGCATCTAATTTACTGCTAAATATTTTACCCTTCTTTAACTAATAATTAATTATATAAACATTAAGGCCGCGTACACACGATCGAATTTGTCCGCTGAAACTGGTCCGACGGACCAGTTCAGCGGACAAATCCGATCGTGTGTTTGGGCTAGCGGACATGTCTGACTGGCGGACAAATTTTAAAGCATGCTTTAAAATTTGTCCGCCGGCGACATGTCCGTCGGATATGTCCGCTGGTTAGTACACTAACCAGCGGACATATCTGCCCCCACAAGCATCGTATGGATGCGACGCATGCGTGGAAGTTTTTTACTTCCTGGTGCGATGACGTGGCGGCGTCAACATCACCGCCGGACAAAAATCCAGAGGAGACATGTCCGATGAAAATGGTCCGCAGACCGTTTCTATCGGACATGTCCCTCCGTGTGTACGCGGCCTAAAAAGTGTCAAAATGCATATGATGTCCAAAAATCTTGGTCCCAGTAATTATTTATGAAAGACAGAAATTTTGGCACAACCACAAAGACAGGGGGTCCAGATATGGATGTAGCAGCATTCAGAAGAAAGTGTCAGGAATTGGGATTTTCTACCCAAGTATTACCACTTTGCTTTTACACAAACTGAATGTATTAAGCCAAAGTAAAATACTGTTTCTATTTAATAGAAGTCAATTATACACAAGAATAGGAGCACATGGAAATGGATTCACAGAAAACACTTTCCAGCATACCTTTAGGCTGGGTTCACAACTATGAAATGAAATGCGGATTACACTGCATCCAATTGGCAGAACATTTTAAATTCTATTACTTTCAATCAGTCTCGTTCACATATGTGCGTTGCATTCGCACTCCGCAATTTCCCCAACAAAGTGTGCATTTTATAGGCAGTGCGGTGTGAATTGCAGGCATATATTCTTCTTTGGGAACGCATCTGATTCGCAGATGCATTCCGTTGTGAACAGGCATTCTCTCCCCCTCCTCACTACACCTCCCCTCTCCTTTCTCAGCTGATCCCCAGCTACAACGGAGAAGAAGCGCCAAACTGCTTTTTCTCTTCGCACGTTGGAATTCCGGACTGGTGTGAATCCAGCCTTATAGTCTGTGGACCACCAGGACAATGTCACCAGTGGCCCTACTTTACTCTTCCCAATCCCAGACTATATAATTAAAGTCCAGAGACACTACTACATCCACTGAAGGACTTTTACTAGAGATCTGGATTACTTTCCTTAACAAAATACCTACTGTAAGTTTGAAATGTTATACATGTTAAACAATTGGCAAGGTTTGAGACATAATATAAGACCCTAATGGCGCGTACACACGATCACTTTTTGTGATGAAAAAAAGACGACGTTTTCAAAAACGTCATTTAAAATCACCGTGTGTGGGCAAAACGTCATTTTATGTCTTCAAAAAAACGACCAAAAAAAAATTCGAACATGCTTGAATTTTTTGTGTAGTTTTTCAAAATGTCGTTTTTTGTGTCATAAAAAGTGATGGTTTGTGGGCAAAACGATGTTGAAAACAACGTTTTTAAACCCGCGCATGCTCAGAGGCAAGTTATGAGACGGAGCTTCAATGGAACAGAGTGCCGTCGAACGTGGTGTACGTCACCTCGCTTTGCTAGAGCATTTTGGAAAAACGATGGTGTGTATGCAACGTTGTTTTGGAAAATGAAGTTTGAAAAACGTCGTTTTGTTTCATCACATAAAACGTAGTTTTTTTTCATCACAAAAAGTGATCGTGTGTACGCGGCATAACTCTGTCCATTTGTATAACTGTTGTTACTTTGTGCATATGTATTTGCTTGTATCCTGCCTATCAAAATAAGTTTATAAAAAAAAAATACAGTTTCTGACTGGCCAAGGCAAAGATGGGGATGCCATCTGCCCACCTCTTCATCTTGGCCTGTCGGTGAATGCCTCATACTCACTGATGGAAATATAAGCCTGTTCCTAAATGGCTGAGATGCCACAGGACTGACGCTTTTCCTTTCTAGGTGCAGAAGGGAAGTGTAAAGCACAAGCTGCTGCAGTGTATTATAGCCTCCAGAGCAGCTGGACCATTCTATACCAGTAGGCATCCATTTGAACCAAGCTGGCTCAATAAAACTTTTTTTCACATTTAAAGGAGCATTAAAGTCTCTTGTTATACAAAATAATGCATAAATATGACAGATGTGAAAGAGAACCAGTTCTAAAAAATCTGGGTATTCTGTCTTTAAAGAGGTGATAAACCCAAAAACAATATAATATATAAATGGAATATATATATATATATATATATATATATATATATATATATAGATATAGATATAGATATATCTTATATATATACCCTGTATAGGGTATATATGTACCGTATACAGTAGCTATTCCAATCCTTACCAATCCTTAAATGTGGTAGCTGTTGTTGTTCTCTTTTTAAGCTTTTTTTCCATGCCTAAAGGTGGCTTAATTCTATGGAGGAGAAACAGAGCCACCCAGAGAAGCACTGTCGATCTATAGAGAGATGTATTATTAGATGCACTAGCAGATTTAGATGGACCAAGGTTAACCTCTGGCTAACATTTTTTAAACAGGTACAGCAACAATTTTTGTTTTTACTTTTGGGATAAGAGTTTTACATAATTGAATAAAATATGACAATTGTAAATCTCCTGTCAGCAGTAAATAGTTTGGCCCAGATTCACAGAGCGATTACGCCTGCGCAACTGGTGTTGCGCGTGCGTAAGTCTAAATGTGCGCGTGCGTTTAGATGCGCGCGATTCAGAAAACGATTTACGCCAGAAATCTACTTTTTTTTGTCCGGCGTAATTTTGTTAGACAGACGCATCCGTCCGCGCAAAAATGCGCTAGACACACCATTGATTTGCTAGTCAAATATGCTAATGAGGGAGTTGCGGGGATCCACAAAAAAACGCAGTTGCTGCGCAGGCTACGCGATGTGCGCAACAGCAAAATGTCCTGTCTAAAGTTAGAGCACATAAAAGCTGGTCTAAATTTTGAAAAAACGTCTACATCTCACAGAAAGCAACACCGTTACTGAGGAGCAGACCACACACACGTGTTGCACTACAATTTGACTGCCAACATGCCAGGGGCATCGTCGCTCATAGCTGCACTTGTGAATTTAGATGACCAAAGAAGGAGGAGGGCACGGAGGATGGCACGGGAGAGGGTATACCGCACACGCATAGACCTCTTTGGCATGAGTGATTCTGAGGTGTATCGCATCTTCAGATTCCCCCCTCATGCCATCCTGGAATTAACCACAACCCTGCAGGAGGACATCACCAGCCCAACACAACGCTCACAAGCAGTGCAGCCACTGGTCAAGGTACTGGCAACACTCCATTTCCTTGCCAGTGGCTCTTTTCAGCGTACAAGTGGAGTGGTGGCTGGGATGTCACAATCCTCCATGAGCAGATGTGTGCACCAGGTTGTCCCTGCAATCCTCACACGCATGGCCAACCTAATCATCAAACCCACCACTGAGGACCTGCGGCTGAAGGCAATGACAGATTTCTACAGAATTGCCAGATTCCCACGCACCATCGGGGCCATTGATTGCACACATGTGGCACTCCAGCCCCCCCATGAGACAGAGCACATGTACCGCAATCGGAAGAATTGGCACTCCATCAACGTACAGGTGATAGTTGATGCCCAAGGACTCATATGGCACGTCCGTGCCAAACACCCCGGATCCACCCATGACAGCTACATCTACAATCAATGCCACATCCGAATGGAATTCTATCAGAATGTGTATGGGAACACCTGGCTGGTTGGTGAGTGACATGGGAGTCAGGCATGACTATCCCCTCCCGTGATGCACACCTCACAAGTGGCACATGCATGACTAACATTCTCCTGTCTTTTCCCTTCCAGGTGACTCTGCATATGCACTGGGACCCCATCTCATGACTCCTATCCGGAACCCCCAAACCCCAGGGGAGGAAAGATACAATCAAGCACACATCAAAACCCGAGCAGTGGTGGAGCGCACCTTTGGCCTCCTGAAGTCACGTTTCCGATGCCTGGATAAGTCTGGGGGTACACTGTTGTATTCCCCAAACTTCGTGTGCCATATCATCGTTGCATGTTGCATGCTGCACAATCTCGCAGTGAGGAAGGGCCTGCAGGTTGAGCTACGTGATGACCTGACCCCCCAACCAGACAATCAACCCCTAACCGAGGATACCCCGTCTTCTGAGGGAAGAGCAGTCAGGAGACAGCTCACATTGGGCATCTTTGCACGTTAAACACACACATTAATCATGGCACAATGAGAATGCATGCATGCACACCACTGTGGTCCCTAGCACACACACCCCACATCCTCATCAAATTGGATTGGCACCAGTCCACCATGCACGACTGGTGAGCAGTAACGCCACGTCAAGGCTCCAATTATGTCACTGTACATTCATACACCATTCACACGGACCTGGGAATCACTTCTCCCTGGTCCTGGGGAACCCTTCTCCACCAAAATTGAGGATGACACCCCTTTTCCAGCAAACAGCATGCACAACCCAAAATTAAAAAAAAATGTCAGCAAAAAAAAAATGCAAAAAATGTCAGCCAAAAAAAAAAAAAAGGGGGAAAAAAAATTATTGTCCTCTGCGTGAGCCACGCCTGGGGCGCCCCCGCCCACGGCCCCGGCCCCTCAGGGGAGACTCATGGGGAGGGGCAAACTCGGGGAAGGAGGAGCAGCCCCTGATATCTGCCCACCTGGCGGCCTGCCCTCCAAGGCCACGGCAATTCTGTCCAGGGAAGCACCAAGTGTTGCCGTGTTGGCCTGGATAGCCTGGGTAAGGGCCCTCACATCCTGCCCAACGCCTGCTGCTGTAGTCTGCAGTTCATTTAGGCAGGTTGTGAAAGCCCGGGAGTGGGAGTCCAGGTTACCCAGCGTATCCTTCATGGAGGACAGGCTCTCCTCCACCCGCCCAAAAGTCTGGCAGAGCTGTCCCAGATGGCGGGTCTGGAGGGCCTGGTCCCTTCGCAGACTGGCGGGCAGGAGATTGGGCGCCCCCCTGGTGCTCTGGGATGACATCCTGCCTCCAGCTGATGGTTGTGGGCGGGGAGAAGGGGAGGCCCTTGTGAGGGGAGCCATGTTGGGGGAGGAGGGGGGGGGCTCCCCCTTAGGGAGGGCAGGCTTCTGCCAGCCAGAGGGGAAGAGTCCGCACAAACCACTCGTCCAGTGCCTGACTCCTCCTCCTCATGATCGTCCTCCTCATGATTATCCTCCTCCTCATGATCGTCCTCCTCCTCATGATCGTCCTCCTCCTCATGATCGTCCTCCTCTTGAACCTCCTCTGCGGACTGTGGCCTTGTTGGGGGGGCCTCATTAGGCTGCTGTCCTGGGGTTGGAGCGGTCAGGCCAGATGGCCCTGCACCCTCCTGCACATCTGTGGATGACACAAACCATTCACAGGTTGGAGGATCCACACACTTGCCACATATTCCCTTTCACCCCCTCCCCCACACATGCTACACACCTGATAGATAAAAAAAACCTTACCTGGCACCACGGGGACCGGACTTGTGTCAAAGCCTGGCAGGCCCTCCACTTCATGCCGGTGAAAGGTCAGGGCCACCACATGCTCCGTCGCTGTAAGCCTAATACGGCATGGTGGGCCCCCTCCTGTGCCCCTGGCATGGGCATGCATTGCGGCCAGTTTTTTTTTCACCTGACGCCGGAGATCATTTATTTTTTTGTCAATCCCAGACCGGGTCCGTGTCTCCCCCTCCCCCGATGAATTCACCTGCTCCGTGATCCTATCCAAAATCTCCCTCCTCCTGGCCGGGGTGGTGGTGGCACTCTGCGGGCCGTGGAGAAAACGCCCATACTCGCTAATGGCCCGGGCAAGAATTCTTTTTTCCCCCACAGTAAAATTCAGCTTTCTTTTTCTCTCTGTTATACTTCCAAACAAACTCACTACCAGTCACCAAAAATCAGTCACAAATACAAGCACAACCAATCAGGCAAGAACACACACAAAGAGAAAACGAACACCCAAAAATCACACTAGCACTCAGCAAGAAACAGTCACAAAAAAAAAAAGAAGAAAAAATAAAGCAAGAAAACAAACGCTCAGAAATATATCAATCAAACAAACAGTCTCTCAAACACTTATCAAAAAACACTTTCACAAATATACCAACAAGCACTTGATCACACAGAACACTAATCTGACAACTACAAGACACACTGCAACGAACAACAGGAACAAAAGCACTTGGTTAAATGGTAAGGGACACAAAGGGATGTACTTTTGCAATGCAAGTGCGTTTGTGTGTGTCTATTTATGCTGTCTGCGTAGTTCACAACGTTGCCCTAGTCCATTTCCAATTTCACTGATTGCGCCGCTCCCGAGTTGTGAGCAATGCGCACAGCGGAGCTGACATGGTCTCCTTCACGCGCGCATGCGCGAGCCGGCCGGCCCTTCATTTGCATGGGGTCACGGCTCATTTCAATGTAACACGCCCACGTCCCTCCCAATTTGTATTACTCCTCCTTACGCCTCTGGAAAAAACCTTACGCTTGCGCAATTTCCTGCGCAAAAGCTACGTGAATCGGGGGATTACGCGGCTAGATGGCGCAAGTCTAACGTAATGGCGGTGCGCTACGCCGGACCGATAATGCGCCGATGTACGTGAATCTGGGCCCTTTGTCTTTACATACTGAGTTTCAATTGAAGGGTAAATTCATTATAAAAAAGTTAAAGAGCAGCATCCTTTGTGCATTTTCAAAAATAATGATGATAGTACATTTTGTGGTATATCAGTCACTGACAGGTGTAGAAGTAAAAGTCAAGTTGAGGAAGAATAATGAGGAACAAGAAAGAGATGTGAATAATTTTCAAGTGTTTCTAGACTTTTCAATGAATTCAGATCAGCAGCTTCTATAGTAAACATGTCTGAAGAAAGAATAGTCATTACAGTTAAAGCTTTTAAAAGAAAATTAAATAATGAGATATATGTGGGCATGAAATGGGTCCAACGTGCAGATAAATGAAACCTTATAGGGAATATTAAGTGCAATTAACACTGAATGACTTTACATGAAGTAAAATGTGTCCTATAAGAAATATTAAAATTCAATATACTGTAAACGACGTAAAAAACAAAACAAAATAAAGGATAAAACATCGCTTTTAAAAGGTAGCAATGTGGCTTAAAATGAATATGAATGGAAGGGATATTAAGATGGTTAAAAAAGAACATGCACAGATTTTTATACATAATGAATTAGGCTTTATTCACACTAGTAATAACATAAAGTACATGCATTTATATGCTTTTATAAGACATTTCTAAATGAATATAAATGCATAGAATGATTATCACACCTTGTATTTACCTGCATTATGATTAGACATTTTAAACGCATCTAATTGCATCTAAACGCAAAAAAAACGCAAATAGCTAACACACAGGAGAACTCGATCTGAGAGACATTATTTTTGTTTATGGCCTTCAGATGATTTCCGCTTTTGTTTAAATAAATCAAATGCAGAAGGCTAGTGTGAATGTAGTTTTACTGCTGTTACTGCCTATTGTATAACAATGTTTATTTAGCACATTTAAAAAAAGTTACAATCAATGGCCAAAACATAATACATACAAGGCAAAAGATCGTTGAGGATCTGTCTCTCATTTGCTAAAACTATTTTTAAATATTTTTTTTAGGCTCTCTCTGACCTTTTATATTTGCTGCAGAAAAAAAAAGTTTTTTGTACTTCTTGTAAATTTGCAATTACAATTTATAAAATGCTGCCACCTTCAAGAGGTTTTAATACTGGCAAATAATAATACTTTAAGCCAGCCCCTGTATAACCCTGGCTCCAATTGTCATAAGATGTTTTGTGATCAAGCAATACATAAGGCCATAACACAGAGATAGCAGGACCTGTGTTCCTCAATAGAATTTTATTAGATTTAGAAATACACGCTAAGTACAAAATCATATTTTCTGGCGGATAGTAATTTTTACACAAGCGGGACAACCAAAAGCGGTCCAACAAAGGGGTGGAGGGCAGCCACCTAAAGTCCAACTCAAGGTTTACTTTTACTTTAAATAGTTAATTTCAGCCAATCTGGCCCAAACAAACTATTTTCTTTACTTTCTGTGGCTGCTGTCAGTACTGTATAAACTGTATGTTGCATCAGCTATTGACTTCCTGTTTGCTGCTGCCATTCACAGGAAATTATGAATGAACACAAGGCTTCCTCTGAATGTCTGGGGTTGAGGGACAGGTGGACGATGTCACATTATCTACCTTAGCCAATTATCCAATGATAAATTGCAAGGCTTTCTGTGAATGGCTGAGCAGCACCCAAATCAACTTTGTTCAGACTGGAAGTACCTGTACCACTGCCAGAACATAGCACTGTATACCAGAGTTACCGTATTTGCCGGCATATAAGACAACCTTTTGGATGCAAAAAAATGCATCCAAAGTCGGGGGTCGTCTTATACGATGGATCTGTCTCCGTCAGGCTGCAGGCATCGATGATTTAAAAGCCACGCCTCCTCCTCTGACTTATCCGTGATAGGCGGAACACTAATTTTCCCAGCAGGGCTTCTGTTCAGTGTTCCGCCTATCACGGATGCCTTCTCATCCTTGGACGAGAGGACGTCCGTGATAGGCAGAACACTGAACAGAGGCCCCACTGGGAAAATTAGTGTTCCGCCTATGACAGAACAGTCTGAGGAGGAGGAGGCGCGGCTTTTGAATCATGGATGCCCGCAGCCTAAAACATGGATGCCTGCAGCAAAAAAATAGGGAGATAGTCTTGGCCGGCACAGTGGAGGCAGATGATGGACAGTGGAGGCATGTAATGGAAAGTGGAGACATGTGATGGACAGTGGGGGCATGGAATGGCATAGTGGGGGCATGGAATGGCACAGTGGAGGCATGAAATGGCACAGTGTAGGCATTGAATGGCACAGTGGAGGCATGGAATGGCACAGTGTAGGCATTGAATGGCACAGTGGAGGCATGGAATGGCACAGTGGGGCATGGAATGGCACGGCAAAGTGGGCAATGTAATGGCATGGCACAGTGGGGCATGTAATGGCATGGCACAGTGGGGCATGTAATGGCACAGCACAGTGGGGCATGTAATTGAATGACACAGTGGAGCATGTAACAGAATGGCACAGTGAGGCATGTAATGTAATGTCACAGTGAGATTTGAAAAAATCCTGTTTCTGTTAGTGGTTGTTCCTGTCAGCGGTTGTTCTGGCTACCCCTGGCTTCCAGACAGACTAGTAGGCAGGGGGTAGTCTTATACGGCGAGTATATCCCAAAACCAAAAAATTTCCTGGAAAAATAGGGGGTCGTCTTATATGCCCAGTCATCTTATACGCCGGAAAATACGGTAGGTTTTAAAGATCCAACATGTAGAATCTAGTACAAGACTAAAGCTATGAACATTCACTGAAGGTTAGTTGAAAAAAGGAAAACAAAGGCAAATATGTAAATTGTCATGACCAGGAAAAAAGGACAACAATGGTCCACCTGATGTTCCAGAACAGGACAGGTAAACAGGGAATTGCTGCCTGATGAAATAATGGGCCTCAACTGACAATGTGGAGGACAACCAAACATTCACCATAAGACTAAAAAGATGGAACTATAAGTCTCAAAATAAGAGAACAAATTTGACCAACACCAAGAAAGTCAACAAAAAAGGGAGCAGATGGAAACCTAGGATTAAGGATAAGCTGAACTTCCCTGGACTCAGTTCGAGAGGGGTACGTCGAACTTCAAATTAATTTGGATGCCAAACCTGAACCCCAATGAAATCATTGGGAGACAAATTTGTTAAAATTCTGAGCTAATAAGCAAGGAATTATAAAAAAAAAAAAGATAAAATGAGGGGATGGGCACTGCCCTGGGGATAATGGGGTTGATTTACTAAAACTGGAGAGTGAAAAATCTAGTCCATGGTAGCTAATCAGCTTCTAACTTCAGATTTTCCAATTAAGCCTTGACAAAAAAAAATGGAAGCTGATTGGCTTCTGTGCAGAGGTACACCAGATTTTGCACTCGTTTTAGTAAATGAACTTCAAGGTGTTCTCTGATTGGACAAGATATAGAGGCAGGATGGTAATATCACGCTCCCCACCTCGCCCAATCATAGAATTCTTTACATTCATTCTTAAAATGCACATATACAGTAAATAAATATACTGTCTATATTTGTGTGTATTTATACAGTAAATATTATGTTCCTCAGAACCTTTTATGGATCAATTGCCAAATAATTCTCCATAAAAATGTGACTGTAACAAAACTTTTATTTATCCCTTGAAAGGTTGCTATACAAATGGCACACATTTCTTTTTAGCAATATATTTTGTTATTATAACTAAAAAATCAACCCCTTTTCATTTCTTCAGAAGATGCAAAGCATTCTCTATATGATGCCCATGTTGTGCTGCTGATCTTCTGTGTTTAGATTGCAGCAGGCCAGCCTCTCCTGAAAGTAGTGGAGATTACTGAAGTAGGGCAATGACCAGATAGATGTAAGGTCCCATGTAACTATGTAAAAAATATCCATACCTGTAAATATTCTTTAACCCTCTGCAAACTACAACTTTTAAATATTTATAGTAACCTTTAATTTTGCAGTGCATGCTCAAGTTGTAAAACTGAATCAATTTCTTAACAACAAGGAGCAATAAATTATGTTCTCTGTTTTGTAACCCGTTGTATTTTGTTCGTTTTGGTAGGTTTTGGTGAGACATCAGGTTGTATGCCTAGATTGATACTTTTTCCTGCTAATACTGTCCACCCTTTAAAACGTAGGAAACCAATTATATGTACAGTACTTAATTAGAAATGCAGCTAAGTTAAGGAAAACGGTTAGTTTACATCTACAAAAGGGATTTTTCATCTCATAGAAAAGTCATTTGGGGTTGCATATGTTCAATAGCTCTTGCAGGAAATTAACCTTTTTACCTCTATGTAATGGCTTTATTTCTTCAAATAAGTGTTCATTTGGCAAATAACTGAAATCTTGTTATAATAAATAGAGATATGAAGTTACTGGCGAGGGAAACTTGTCCTTGTTTTCTAAAAAGGAAATCATTCTCCTTGAGAGAACTCCTTGTCATAGGGTACTTGAAAACAGGATCAATAATTAATTATTAGAGGACAGGAGATGCTTTGGTGGTAACATTCTTGCAAAGATGATGTCTTTAAAGTCCTTTGTTTTTTTTTGTTTTTTTAACAACACCAGTTATTTTTTATAAGAAAGCACAATAGGATAAAATCTTTGGCTCTAAATAAACTAGGGAGAAATTATCGGTAAACACATGGCTCCTTGGTAAACATGAATCCTAAGGGAGGCTCTTGCCTCTGGCAGATGATGGGATACATCTAAAGCTTCTTTCCAATGCTTTATTTATTTCCAGTGACTTTGTTATTTTCTTGGGAATTTGTTTCTCATTTTATGTTTTAACTTATTCATAGTTTCTACTGATGTGATGTTTTGCTATTATTTTAATTTTGGTTATGGGTTTGATTTATTAAAGGTGCATAAACTGTTGACTTTGCAAGGGAATTTTCCCCAGAGCTTAATGAATACGGTGAAGCTTTGTTGACTGCCATCCTCCAATCATGTGCAAGTAAACATTTTTTTTCTTTGCATGCAGTAGGGGAATCTTTCCAAAGTGAAATGTCACCACATTATCTAATCTCTGCGGAAAAGTCCCATGCAATATGCAACTTCTGTTGCAAAACGAACAGCTTATTTGCCTTTAGTAAACCAACCCCCATATCTCTCTTATATTTTTATCTGAAAGTACAGCTGTAACTTTCTATTAAAAAACAAAACAGAAAAAAAAAAAAACGTTATGGGTTCCCCCACCTCCCTTGCTATTACACCAATATCTGACCAGATACAGTGCAGGCCTTCAATATACTGCCCGACTTCCCCATCTTTATCCTGTCCATATCTATTGTCTCTGCTATTTTTATCAATCCTTGACTGAGATTACATAATCCCTCCATCACACATTTATCTTCTGAATCCAGATATTTTTCTTAGAACTATATCCTTCTAAGCCACTACTGAGAAAGAAACCTCTATTCTACAAGTACTGTATATCAAGGCTTTCTGGATCTATTCAATAAAAAAACTGGTGCCAATCTACAATTCACAGATTGCCTACACATATTATATGAGCTGCAATTCTTTCTCATTCATTTCTCACTTATCAAAACCCAAACGTAAGGTCCAACAATACCTACAAATAATATTGAGAAGGGCTTACAGTATGGCAGAACTATGGGCAAAATAAAAAATGGCATATATGATGCAATATTTAGCATTAACACAACAGCCTTTGTTTTTCTGAGTCATACCACCATAGCATAATGGTGTCCTTTTATGAAAGTGAGATCAGCGGAGATCCCGAGTCTCACCGCTGATCTCAGGTCATACACAGTTTATGAAGCTGAGGTAATCAGCTGAGAACATGTACTTCACTAATTATCGCAGCACAGTGAGAATCTGTAACTGACTGTCACAGAAACAGACAGATTATGAAGGTGCGATCTCAGCACCTCACTGGCGATCTGTAACAGAATTCTCACTTTCTGGTTAACCATCTCAGAGGTGGAGAATCAGAGAGAGAAGCCTAAGCTGGCTGAGTATTGTGGAGGAAGAAGGAAGTCTTTTGATTTCCATGCTTCACACACGAGCCCGTACAGTCAGAACACAGCTTCTCCACTTATTACACACCCCAAAATGAGCAGGTTAGGAATTTATACTCTCTCTCTCTCTCTCTCTCTCTCTCTCTCTCTCTCTCTCTCTCTCTATATATATATATATATATATATATATATATATATATATATATATATATATATACAGTACAGACCAAAAGTTTGGACACACCTTCTCATTCAAAGAGTTTTCTTTATTTTCATGACTATGAAAATTGTAGATTCACACTGAAGGTGTCAGAACTATGAATTAACACATGTGGAATTATATACATAACAAAAAAGTGTGAAACAACTGAAAATATGTAATATTCTAGGTTCTTCAAAGTAGCCACCTTTTGCTTTGATTACTGCTTTGCACACTCTTGGCATTCTCTTGATGAGCTTCAAAAGGTAGTCACCTGAAATGGTCTTCCAACAGTCTTGAAGGAGTTCCCAGAGATGCTTAGCACTCGTTGGCCCTTTTGCCTTCACTCTGCGGTCCAGCTCACCCCAAACCAACTCGATTGGATTAAGGTCCGGTGACTGTGGAGGCCAGGTCATCTGGTGCAGCACCCCATCACTCTCCTTCTTGGTCAAATAGCCCTTACACAGCCTGGAGGGGTATTTAGGGTCATTGTCCTGTTGAAAAATAAATGATGGTCCAACTAAATGCAAACCAGATGGAATAGCATGCCGTTGCAAGATGCTGTGGTAGCCATGCTGGTTCAGTATGCCTTCAATTTTGAATAAATCCCCAACAGTGTCACCAGCAAAGCACACCCACACCATCACACCTCCTCCTCCATGCTTCACGGTGGGAACCAGGCATGTAGAGTCCATCCGTTCACCTTTTCTGCGTTGCACAAAGAGACGGTGGTTGGAACCAAAGATCTCAAATTTCAACTCATCAGACCAAAGCACAGATTTCCACTGGTCTAATGTCCATTTCTTGTGTTCTTTAGCCCAAACAAGTCTCTTCTGCTTGTTGCCTTTCTTTAGCAGTGGTTTTCTAGCAGATATTCTACCATGAAGGCTTGATTCACACAGTCTCCTCTTAACAGTTGTTCAAGAGATATATCTGCTGCAAAAAGTGGCTACTTTGAAGAACCTAGAATATGACATATATTTTCAGTTGTTTCACACTTTTTTGTTATGTGTATAATTCCACATGTGTTAATTCATAGTTTTGATGCCTCCAGTGTGACTCTACAATTTTCACAGTCATGAAAATAAAGAAAACTCTTTGAATGAGAAGGTGTGTCCAAACTTTTGGTCTGTACTATGTATATATATATATATATATATATATATATATATATATATATATATATATATATATATATATATATATATATATATATATATACGCATATATGTGTGTGTGTTTATTTCTATGTGTATATATATCTATAGAGTTCCCAAGCCAGACTCGGGAATACGACCAGGGGGGGTTAATGATGCACATGAGTGCTTAAATAAAATAAACAAACTTAATGGTACACTAAAGAAGAGCATGATATGAGATAATTTGTAATAAAAAATATAATTTTGGGACATGCTGTGATAGTATTTATTGTTGCTCATTTAACTTTATATAATGTAACTGTAAACTGTATTTTTCTCAACTCAACTGAAGTTCAGGTTGTTCCTCACTCCTCACACTTTACCTTTGTACGTTAATGCCAGACACAACAATGGAATAGGTGAATAACTACTCATATTTTATCATTGCCTCTGTATGTGATAAAGTCGATGCCATTTTAACCAAAGGATAATTAGGTGTGATTACACTATATTTACATAGCAATGAATGTGACATTCACTAAGCATCAATGTGTAGGTTTATCTTCCTGTTGCATGTGTACACTACAGTGGATGTTTAATAAATGTCATATTGACTGCTTTAAAATGATTCCCCTAAGAGATATATTAAGTAACACTTTATTGCGATAATTGTACTTTGAAGAAAAGGGTATTTACTGTGAGTAAAAGTGGATTGGAAAGGGTATGGGAAAAAACTAAATTAAAATCTGCTGTACAATATACCCTCCAGCCCACCATTAAAAAAAAAAGAAAAAAAGAAATGATAGCAGCATGCACTTAAAGGGTTAGCTCACCTTTTCCAGCAAACTGCCTATGCAGGTAAGGGATGCCTGTAGATGAAAACAATCTGTACACCAAAGGCAAATAATTCCCTTGCTATACAGTAGGTGTGGACCATTTACGTACCTATCAAAACCTGACTGAAAATACTTCATCCTGTCCTGCCTTGAATGAATGAATGAATGAAAACTTATATAGCTGGGCACATGCGAACTAAATCGCCTCTGGGCGCTTGTTGTTCCTGTCTCCTTTGATATCAAAAGAGATGAGTCTTGATCTTTCTCCTGAATGCTAAGTGGTTTTCCTCCAACCGAATGCTGGTTGGTAAAGCGCTCCATAGTCTGGGACCTTGGACCGCAAATCTTCTTTCTCCTTTGGACTTGTAATTGGCTTTCGGTATCTGGAGCAGATTTTGGTTGGTGGATCGCAGAACGCGATTGGAATTATGAGCTTTTATTTTTTCGCATAGATAATGGGGAGCCTTCCCATGGATACATCTATGCGTTAGACAGAGTGCTTTAAAAACAATTCTGTCTTTTACTGGCAACCAATGAAGGGTTCTCAGTGAAGGTGAGATTGATTCCCAGGGTTTTTTCCTAGTCACTAGTCTGGCGGCCGTATTTTTAACGACTTGCAGACGAGCTATTTGGTACTTTGGGAGTCTGAGGTAAAGGGCATTTGCATAGTCCAGTCTGGAGTTTACAATTGCTCCCACCACGACCGCTATGTTTTCTTTGGGAATAAAAGGAGTACGTTTGCGTAGTAGGAGCAGCAGATGGTGAGATCCGCTGACTACTGACCCTATTTGTGCGTCCATTGTCATGTAGGAGTCGAAGATGACCCCGAGACTTTTGACTTTGGCGCTAGGGGTGATGATTTTGCCCAGAATGGGCGGGGGTATCCAAGTTGTCGCAGGTTGATTTATACGCTTGGCGTGAAACAGGAGAAGTTCTGTTTTCGCTCCGTTGAGTTTAAGATAACTCTTTGTCATCTAGTTCTCTATCAAAGAGAGGCATGTCTCTAGATTGAGGTGGTGATCCTTTTTGTTGCAAATGCGGAAATACAGTTGCGTGTCGCCTGCATATGAGTGATAAAGCAGTTTTTGGCTGCTGATGATTTCAAAAAGAGGACGAAGATAGATGTTAAACAGCACTGGCGACAGAGGCGATCCTTGAGGGACTCCGCACGATGCCGTGCGTTTCTCAGAAGTGAAAGGTCCCAATTTCACTATTTGTGATCGGTTTTCCAAAAAAGAGGAGAATCAAGATAAGTCAGAAGAAAGAAATATTTCCGCGCCAAAAACGAATATATAGTGATCTTCACCTGTGTGAAGATAATACAATATACTTAGGTGGTGTGCTGCTCCTCGGTTGTATAGTGTGTGACTATAATGGGTGAAAATAAAGGACGATAGAGGGCGCCACTGTGACTACATGGGAAACCTCACTCACAATTCATATTGTGAATACCCATATAACATCTGTGAATAAAGACAACAATATATATAATACTATGATGAATAACAACAAAAAGCTATTAAAAATTATTAAACAATGTAATCAACCTCAGTGTCGTGAGAGAAATTGATACTGGTGTAATAAAAGTCAAACAATTGTAAGTCCAACTAAAGTCCCAAAGACAGGATAAATAAAAAATGTGTAAAAATATATATAGAAATATCAAGATGATCTTCCTGTTGCAGAATGCAATCTTGATTGGACAAAGTCTGTGAACAAATCTGTGACAGGATTGTGGTGTGCTGGTTCTGGGGTGTGAGAGAAACCTTCACCAAAATGGATTATTCGTGTTCCACCAAAAGTGCTGGGGAAATACTATGTTCTTACCAGATGATATGACCTCTCTGTTACAAGTAGGTCAGATGAGCGGGACAGGATAAGTGCCTGTTCACTTAGGGCATGCTGGATCACGCTGAACCACAGTAGTACTAAGTATGCTCATGGGTAGATAGAAAAATAGATGGAAAAGATCATGGTGCAATACCGTTTATTAAAAACAATTAAAATTGCACATAAACAGCCAAATGGCCTCCTACCCCAGCTGGTGCCTGCCTGGCACTGGGAAAAAAGCGTGTCAAAGCTCCTCTACTCCGATGTCTCACCGATGGTTCGGGATGGCAGATTAGTCAGGGTATGGTAAGCTCAATGGAGGCTTGTTTATCGTGCCGGGAGCCAGATAGAGCCGCCTCTATCTAAGGCGGCTCTATCTGAAGAGTTTGCGGGGGCGGTTTAGGGCGCTGTTGATAGCCTTGGAAAAAAAAATTATTGGTTTTGAAGATTTTTTTGTGGTATTTTCTTGTTGTTGCCTTGTAGATGGTGAGGTTTTCTTCTGAAGAGCTTATTTTCCAGGCAGCTTCCACCCTTCTGCGCTCTTGCTTCAGTAACGACAGCTGGTTGTTAAACCATCTGGAGGTGTTTTTCCGGATGCAGGTTTTACGTTTCGGTGCTATAAAGTCGGCTGACTGTAATAGGGCTATGTTTATGGCATCCAGAGTTTCTAAGGCCGTTTGATGAGGTTATATTGTTTTTATTTTTTCCCTTAATGTGGTTTTGAAGAGTTCCAAATGGAGCTTCTTCTGACATCTAGTCCAGTGTGTTGTCACTGGTTTTGATGTTTTTGATAAGGGGGGGATTTTGGAATATATGAATTTAATTGCATGGTGATCTGTCCATGGCAATGGTTCATTTTCCAAAATGTCTATTTCCAGATCTTGCCTGAAAATAAGATCGTGTGACCTGAAGCATGCGTGGGCCCACATACTAGTTGCTGTAGCCCTAATCCTTCCAGGTGGTCAATACAGGCGTCGGAAACGGGGTCTTGTCAGGAGTTGGCCCAGAGGTTGAAATCCCGAGCAGCAAAAGATGTTTGCTGTTAAGGGTATAAGTGGAGATAAACTCCTTCAATGATGGTAGAAGCTGCGATTTTGGGCCAGGTGGTCTATAGCAGAGTAAAATACAGACGGTCTCTTGGGAATTTGTTTGCAGTTGCAGAGTAAGGGTTTCCATGAATGGAAGAGGGCTTTGAAGGACTGGTTTAGTGATCACAAGGTAATTCTTATGGATCACCGCCAGGCCTCCTCCTCTTTGCCCTATTCTGTTTTCGGTTATAATACGATAGTTTTCTGGCACCAGTTCACCTAGAATGGTGTTACAGTAGGCTGTGAGCCAGCTCTCTGTAATAAAGAGGCAGTCTAAATCGTATTGTAGAATGAAATCATGGATTTCTAGTCAGTGTTTTACTGCCGATCTTGTGTTGATCAAAGCACATAATATGTGCTTAGGCGGGGCGTGGCTTGGCGCGCAGCGGAGATGGTCACTCACTGAAGGAGCTCCTCAACACACACAGCCTTCTGGCAGCTTTTCACCCAACCTTAGCTTCCAGATGCCGGGCAAAAGACAATACACCACCCCGCACTCTCGCCCACGCCGTGGTTCCGTATCCTACTCGGTGAAGAATATAGAGGAACTCTTTAAGCCGAGGTCGGCGCGCCGCAGCGTTGTGCCTGGGCCCAAAATGGCGCCGGCTCACCATGAGGAGGAGTACAGTGACGACTCCCAATCGGCCCCGGAGAGCTCAGCCAGGAATGGATCTGGTGCGGACCATCCCCTGACGGTGGCGGACATGTCCGTGATCGCCGCGGACATCAAAGCTGCTTTTTCAGCAGCCATCACGGACCTTAAAACCAGCATGCTCTTGTTGAACGAGAAGATGGCCGCCACGGAGACGGCCGGGAAGCTCAGAGACAGGGCCATACAGAGGATAGAGAAGACTGCGGCGACCCATGCACATCATTTTATTGACATGAATCGCCACCTGGAGGACCTCGACAACAGAGGAAGGAGGTGCAATGTGCGGGTAAGGGGGATACCAGAGTCGGTTGACTCGGCCCAAATTGTCACTACCCTGCGCAGTGTCTTTAACAACCTCCTAGATCGGCAGGAAGATGCAGAGATTAGCTTTGTGAGGGCGCACAGGGCCCTCAGGCCTAGAGGTCCCGATACAGCCCCGCCAAGAGATATCATATGCTGCCTTGAAAGTTTTGGGCTCAAGGAGGAAATTATGCACAAGGCCCGAAGGAGTGACCACCTTGTCTTCAATGGAGCTACCATCCTACTCTTCCAGGATCTTTCCCCTATCACTCTGCGGAATAGGAGGGCTCTACGGCCCCTTCTGGACAAACTAAGGGACAAAGACATCAGATACACCTGGCGTTTCCCCTTCGCCCTGAACGTGACCCTTAACGGCCACCAACACACACTCCGAGTGCCAGCAGACCTGCCTGAGTTCTGTGAGGCTTTGGGCCTCGAACCGATCGAATTACCCGACTGGTATTCGGAGTTCCTGCGTCCCCTTCCAGATCGGAGCCCTCCAGAATCCCCACAATCCACCCCGGACAAGAGGCTCGCAAAGAAGGCTAAACATGGCCGAGGAGGAGGATCGAAAGCTGACACCCCGAATCGTCAGGCGGGAGCCCGACGGAACCTCGGGGGTGAGTGACTCTACCTACCAGACCCCGTGAGCACAAGGTGAGCTTGATCCCTCTTTCCCTTCCCCGCTGTTCGAACTCTCCCGATTTGCCTCCCTGGATCACAGGCTGTCTGATCCGTGAGCTGCCAAAATTGATCTGATACTCCCTCGCGGACAGGCTCCACTCAGTTGGTCATGCTTGTCACCATGCCTGATGCCAATGGCTTGCTGCCTAGGGACACCTTAAGCCTGGATGGCGCACGTTTCCAGCACCCAGAGGCTGATCCCCCCTCATCTTCAGCTTACCCATTGCCCTGGACGTGGCTCATTGTTTTTGCTCTTGACCGCAGCCTGTCGCAGCCTGGCTGGATGTCCTACGACATACAGCGGTCATCGGCTCGGAGATAGACTTGCTGACTCTTAGCTGACGACCCTGTACATGTTTTTGCTCCTTTTGTTTTTGTTCCTATTTTGCTCCCTCGGGAGTCGTGGGACCTCTCCTACCGGGATGCCACACACTGGTCAAGTATTATGTCATGTTGGCGGTTTCTCTCTGATATATGTGTATTTGGTTTTTTTTTTTTTTTTCTGGGAGGGGGGAGGGTTTGGTTTTGATTTGTCTTAATTTGATTTCATTTGTTGAGGGGAACAAGCTATTTAAGGATTGCACCCTGCTCATATGTGCTCACCACTAACGGGTCTTTCAATTACTTTAGTTGCCCGCTGCTTTATTTCTGTTTTGACCCTGTAAGACTTCATCTAGCTTTCATTCCACTCTCAGCCGGTAGGGCTGTGTGTGTACTCTACCCTGTTGGTTATACTGTATTTGGTTTAACTGTTTTTGTTTTAAACAGAGGTACTGAGGAGCTGCGGTCAAACCGCCGCTGCCTCCCTTCTGCCCCACAAGGCACCCTGTGTACTCCGAGTCACTGGGTGCACCACACTGTGTAGGTGAGGCTCTCCGTCGGGGATATCTGTTTTTATCCCCGGGGAGAGATCCACCTCTTATATTCATATTGCTCCACTCTCTCTCTTGTTTTCCTTCCTTCTCGTCTACTGAGTCTCCCTTCCCTCCCCCTCCTCTACCTGACTTCCTCACCCCGCCCTCCCCCCTGCCAACCTCTCCTGGCCGAAAACTGACATCTGTTTAACCCCTGTCATCTTTAATTGGTGCGGTCGCATTGCTAATCTACTATCATTGTTATATTCTCATAGGTCGACTCCTAGGGCTCCTCCGCCTTCTCCGTCTCGGCTCTCCGTCATGGCTTACTCCACGTTGGGTGGAACCCCCCTGGTGATCTCCCACAACATGAGGGGTCTGAACATCCCTGAACGTCGCATCTCCCTATTGAGGGAACTTAAAAAAGGTAGGCCCCATTTTGTCTTTTTACAAGAGACCTACTTCAGGACTCACAACGTTCCCAGGCTTTCCAGTACATATTTCCCTAAGGCATTCCATGCGACAAACAACGACTCCAAGTCAAAGGGGGTGACGATTTTAGTGAGTAGGGAAGCCCCATTTGAGGCGCTAGAACAGTTGACTGACCCAGAAGGCAGATTCCTTTTTGTACGGGGAATGTATGGAAGCACCCCGTTGACTCTAGCGAATGTGTACTTCCCTAACAAGGCACATAGGTCATTTTGCCAAACAGTGGTCCGTGAGCTTCGCGGTTTTGCCAAGGGGTGCATAATCTTAGGGGGTGACTTTAATGTGCCCCTGAACCCCCTAGTGGACACCTCCAATGGGAAAACATGCATATCCTACAGAATCCTCAAAGCTATCAAACTGATGCTCCAGTCACTACAACTCATTGATTCTTGGCGCTTTCTCCACCCAGACGGTAGGGACTTTACACATTTCTCCATTCCGCATTCTAGGTATGCGAGACTAGACTATATCTTTGTGTCCCAGCGAGACCTCGGGACGGTGACAGAGGCCCGCATAGGCATACAGTCCTTCTCGGACCACGCGCCCACCGCCATTTCCATGGATTTGGCGAACCCTACACGACGACAACCTTCCTGGAGGCTTAACGCCTCCTGACGGACCCAGTGACACTTCCTACCTTGACTGACAATCTGACTGAATTTTTTAGACTCAATGCGACCCCGGGCTCGGATCCACTTTCCATTTGGGAGGCCCATAAATGCTCCATGCGGGGGGTCTTAATGGGACTAGGCTCGCGTAGAAAGCGGGAAAAGGAGGCTGCGACCCAAAAGCTGATTGACCAAATTAACGCATTGGAAACGCTGCATAAACAATCCCTCTCCACTGACTCAGCGTCCCGGCTACTTGAAACGCGTCGGGAACTACAGCATTTGCTGGATTCCGCGGCTAAACGCATGCTGTTCTTTAAAAAGAAGCTATATTACGAATCGGGGAATAAAGCAGGTAGGTTCCTGGCGAGGGCATTGCGCGAGATTTCGTCGTCTAACCACATCGCAGGGATCAAAAGATCAGATGGGGGCCTGGATGTGATGTCGGATGCGATTGCGGATCATTTCCACAGCTACTACTCTAGGCTCTATGCCCTCCCACCGCAACACAGACAACCACACATGACTGGAGACAGACCGCAGATTATTCATGACTACATCACCAACAGTGGCCTACCTGTCCTCTCACACACTGATATGTCCCTACTCGAGGAGCCGATCACGGCCCTGGAGATCAATCAGGCCATCAAACAATTGAAATCAGGGAAAAGCCCAGGTCCAGACGGATACTCGGCTATATACTTTAAGACTTTCTCTAGCCAACTCACTGAACCACTTATAGACGCCTTGAACTCGCTGTCCTCACCTAGACGGGTCACTCCGGATTTTCTGACTGCGCATATCACGGTTATACCAAAATCGGGCAAGGACCCCACGGATTGTGCGAGCTATCGCCCTATATCCTTGCTGAATTTAGACGTGAAACTGTTCGCGAAAATTCTTGCTACAAGGCTGAGGCCGCTTCTCCCAGGCCTGATAGGGATGGAGCAGGTGGGCTTCATGCCAGGCCGAGAGGCCAAGGATAATGTCACCAAGGCACTCCTGCTCATACAGGCAGCGAGGGATCGCAACATCGAGGGCCTTCTCCTGTCTACTGATGCGGAGAAGGCCTTCGATCGGGTGGCCTGGGACTTTATGATGGCGGTCTGTGCGAGGGTGGGTCTGGGTCCACACATGCTATCTTGGATAGCTGCACTCTACCAGGACCCGTCGGCACAATTGCGGATCAACGGCACGCTCTCAAGCAGAGTGACGATAAAGAATGGCACGAGACAAGGGTGCCCGTTGTCACCTTTGTTATTTATCTTGTCGCTAGAGCCTTTCATTAGGACAGTGAAACTCAATGAGGCAGTGACGGGGTTCCGGGTGGGAGAGAGCGAGTTCAAGGTGGCGGCATACGCCGACGATCTCCTTTTTTTTCTGACTGGCCCACACATTGCATTTCCCAACTTGTTGAAGGAATTCTCACACTATGGCTACGTTTCAAACTTGAAAATCAATTATACCAAATCAGAAGTACTAAACATTTCATTACCGGATAGGTTGCTGGCAGCAACCAAAGCCCAATCTTCCTTCCGTTGGGAACCGGGGGCTCTTAAATACCTGGGAACCTGGCTTACACCCCGACTCTCAGATATTTTTGAAAAGAACTTCACACCCCTCTTTAGAAATTGTGAGAAGGACCTGACCCAATGGGACAAGGGAAACTTCTCCTGGTTTGGATGGGCATCCATTATTAAAATGGTGGTGCTTCCAAGATTTCTCTACTTGATGCGTACCCTTCCGGTTCAGATTCCCCGCCGATTCTTTGTATCTCTTCTCTTCTTTTTTTTTTTTTTTTTTTCTCCACTTCAGACTCCACCACTTAGAGATTTTGTATGTTTTACGTAAGACGCACTTTTTTGTCCCTTTAGCTCGTCCACTTGCGTCTCTCTCTCAGGTTTCGCATCATCAGTGTGTGATATAAAGGTAGAAGATTTTTTTTTTTTTTTAACGCGCTTCTACTGCGATTCGTGTGGAATCGTAGACCACCCAGAATTAAATTGTCCACCTTGATGAAGCCCAAGGAGTTGGGTGGGTTAGGTCTCCCTGACTTTAAAAACTACCATGTTGCGACGCACCTTGCCAGGATCATTGACTGGCACTGCCATGGGTCCGCGAAGGATTGGGTGGCTCTGGAAACGGAGCTCAGTCCAATCCCACTCAAATTCTCGCCGTGGATCCCTAGACATGCCTACCCCCGCTCCTTGCGTAGACACCCTGTAACGGGAGCCTCGTTAGACATATTTCACGCTCTAGCAGGACGAAAGAAGATCTCCACTTCTCCTGGCCCCCTCATGCTTTTGGTGGACAACCCCGACTTTATACCGGGCGTGAGTAACCCGACTCTTAGGAAGGCGCCCACGTGTGCTCCCCTGCTAGCAGGCGAGTGTTATGTGGGGGACAGACTTAGAGACTGGACAGCCCTTAGGTCTGAACACAACCTCCCCGAAATGAAATTGTGGACCTATTTTCAACTCCGCAGCTACTTGAGCAAACTCAGGGAACCCCGAGACCTCATTCGACCACTGACGGACCTGGAGACCATTTGTAGCTCGCAATCCCCTTTAGATAGGGCCACCTCAGTGGCATACTATTGGTTACAGCACGCTGGCGGTATGGAGAGGGCCGGACACAGGGAGAAGTGGTCGGAGGAGCTTGGGATGGAGATCTCGGAGAAACAGTGGAGGTATGCCTGCACCCTCGCACACAAATGCTCAATCAGCACCAAACTCCAGGAAACGAGCTACAAGCTCCTAACGCGCTGGTATCACACTCCTGACAGGCTCCATAAATGGAACCCGCAGAAGCCGGACACGTGTTGGAGGTGCCAGACGGAGAGGGGCACATTGCTCCACATCTGGTGGAGCTGCCCTGTAATCTCTGCCTTCTGGGAGAGAACACTTCGTTTGATCAAACAGATCACAGAAACCAAACTGGTTCTGAACGCGGCCTGACCATGCACCTCTTAAACGCGGCCAAATCCCTGATACCCCTGCACTGGAACTCTATTAGGGTCCCGACCATCTCTGACTGGCTCCACAGAGTCGCCGAGATTTGTGAGATGGAGGACACCTTAGCTCAGGACAGGGGTTTGGTTGAGAGCTTTCATGATACATGGCAACACTGGTTCTCTTTCAGATACTCGCCGGCATATGAGGCGGCGATGTCGGGGTAGTCCCTGGGTGAATTCTTTCGGCAATATGACCGCATGTCAAGTACTGCCTACCCCCCCCTTCCTTCCCTCACCCTTCCTCCCCCTCTGTATCTTTGCTATACTACCTTTGATTTCTATCCTTTCTTAGGACTAGTGGGATGTGACGTTTATAGCTGACTGTATCCGTCCACATCCGACTCACAGCGGAATCTGTTGATGCAATCGTAATCGCAATGTTATGCGAAGATTAGTTGCCATTCACCGCTTGCAATACTGCAGAGCTTGCTCACTATTTTAGATCTTTTTGTCACCCTAGTGGCTCTGCTACTCCCCACGTACTGGGCCCATTAGAAAACGTTTTGTTCTTATTATATCAATGTTTAACCTGACTTTTGGCAACCCTTTGGGTATTTCTATCCAGCTGCGCCTGCGATGGAATGCTCATACACGTGTGACTGTCTATCTTCTGACCTTTCAATAAAAGATTTTGAATGAAAAAAAAAAATATGTGCTTAGGCTGGGGTAAATGGCTGAAATTTTTGACAGTCGATCGTCGATCGATTCTCAATAGTCGCTCAATTCTTAGGGCTTTTTTGGTGATGGCTGGTAGTATTGCGGCAAATCGCCTCAGACCCCAAATGGTTTCTTCAGAATATTGCAGATCAACCATGGTTGCCAAACACCAGGGGGGGGAGGGGAGGTTTTTAAGGGTGATGGAGGGAAAATTAGCTGAATCCTCTCTCCTAGCTTGGTCCAGAGGAAGAAAAAAAAAACCTGGCCGTGCTGTGCCAATATGCTGCGGCAGGGAAAAAAATTACTTCCTGACCCCTTGAGAGGCGATCGGGTGAAGCCCTGGATCAAGTTCTAATTGTGTTGAGAAGGGGGGGAGTGGTGATGAGGGGTACCCTCATTGCTGGGTGTAGCAAGATGGCCGCCGATCAGGCAGCAGGATCCAGGCTGGGGGCTGTCAGTTGGGTGGATCGGTGCTGACGGGGAAGACTGGATGGGTGACCGGGAAAAAAAGGTGTCCTTCTGGGGTGGGGGGGGGGGTTCTGGGCAGTTTCGGCAGTTTGGCGGAGATTGTCGGGTGTGGGAAGCGGCGCGCCGCTAGGCTGTAGGTGAAGCCATGGACTTTCCTAGATCGCGCTGCCGCGACTCTCCACAGGCCGGCTCGGAGTCTGGAGTAACGCCTGAAACGCCTGAAAAAGGCGGAAATTGAGGCGGGGAGGTGGTGGGAGGATGCCTTGAATAGGGCTGGTAATGTGGGGGTAATGTGGGGGTACAGAAGAGGGGGAAAGAAGAAGGGGAGAGCTGTAGTGTTTGGGTTGTTGCAGCGGCTTGTCCTGAAAAGGATGGCCGCCAACGGACCCAGTGGATGACCCTGAGAACAGGGGCTTATGTGTTGGCTTCCCTGGGGAAGGGATGAATGAGGGAGCCAGGGGACGTCAGGTAAGCCGGGGGAAGCCAAGTGAAGTGAGTCTCCAGAGGAGAGCTGACAAACAGAGGACAATGAGATCAGACAGCAGTGACAGGGGGGTGGAAACCCTGCCTGTCTGGGAGCCAGGAGCCACACGTCCTACTCCTAGGTACGTGCGCCGATCACTACTGGACCAGTTCTAGCCCTGGGGAGGAGTCACTCTCTCAGACTCAATCCTGAGAGGTCAGGAGAACAATGATCATTCTATGACAGCCTTGTTTCTATGACATCGGTAGAACACTCTCAGGTGGCTAGAACCCTCTCACATGTTTCACAGTTGCTCTGAGCTCAGAGATACTGTGACAGAGGAGATAGTGGACCAGACATAGCTTGACATAGGAGCGTGCACTGTAAACATCTCCCCAGTGTGCATGCTCTGAAACACATTGCAATCACTTCTGTGATGTCAACCCGCCCCACGATGCATTCCAGCCCTCTCCTGTGACCTATCAGCTGTGCTCCAGACCATGTTCTGGATCCTGATGTAGAGCCGAGAGATTACTGCTGGCCAGGATGCCAGCCCCACACAGCTTTACAGGAGAAGACCACTGCTGATGGCTGTGATGTAAATTGAGCGATTTCACTGGACTTCACTGTGTAAATATACCTCAATGTGAGTTTTTTAATATGCTTACCTATTAAACACAATACAGTCGTACTTAAGAGGAGCCTATATCCTGTTTTCTTTCCAAGTGGACCAGACATTAGAAGGGGTTTAACCTGCTTAGCGGTGATCCCGAGCGGGATGGTTTTTCTATGCTGTTATCGGTAAACCTGAGTCACGCTCGGGGTAGATGTTCAGAGCCTGCAGCAACCGCCGGCTTACCTTCTCCAGGCAAGTTACTGTACTTACCTTGTTCCTGGATCCAGGGATGCATCCCCGCTGTGTGAGCGAGTGGCGTCCTCGCTCGATTCACACAGTGGGATACGGGGGTGGGTGTGCTAATAAATAAACATAATAAAAAGAACAAAAAAAAGTACATAGAAATGAATACAAAATATTGTGATGCTAGATGATCTAGCGTGAAAGTCCATATGAGCCGTCCATGTCAGTAGTGGAATATCGACATAGTAGGCACACACACTGTGCAAAAGTGCAAATTAAATATACAAATTAATGCAAATGTAGAAAAAATCCTGTGAGTCCGTAGAAAGATCTTAAGTGAATCAGATCAGATTTGATGTTCATGTGATGTGTAGTCCACCTTCACCAATACATATGTTCAACACCCAGAGTGAATGAGTGAAATGGTTCCTTACCAGATGGAAATGACCCTTAATTTGTTACCAAAAGAAGGAGTCATAAACAGCTTGTGCAGTAATGCCTGCATGTGCAAATGCGTCCTGGTGCTGGATGTACTTGTAATCAGATGAGTTCCAATGGCCACATGAAATAATAAAATGATGCCAACATAGTGTAACCAGTTTAATTAAAAGTAAAAGAAAGTATAAAATCGCCGATTGGCTGCTTACATTTGGTTGTGCCCCAAACCCGGCACTGAGGCTAAGTCGCGTGGGTGGTATACTCAGCCTCAGTGACGGATTTGATGCAATATCGAGTCCGACGTAGCGTCGAATGCGGGCCAATAGTTAACATGAATTGCTAAAATGAAAACACTTGCAACCCCCATATACATAACAGCAATGCCCATTGTTATTGTGGTGTAGGTATTAAAAATAAGTATAAAATCTACAACCTAGCAATGACAAGCAATAATAATACTCAAATAGTCATACTATGATACATTGGCTCTAAACAGGGTTACCTAAATGGATATCCTGTACTTGGCTTGAACAGGAGTCATCTAGATAGTATGCTTATAATAATAATAAAAAATATAAAATGAATTACATTTTAAATGTATGTAAAATATGTAAAATGGTAGCAAAGCTAAGTGATGAGTTGTTCTATGAGACTGTAGATTGGCAGCTTACTAATCTCACAGGTCCAGTCATCATGGTCTAGAACTAGACTAATTGAGGTAGTGGTAATTAGCTCATAAGTTAGTTCTGGGGTAGTAGAATAATTAATTATTAGTAAGGAAACAATTCAAATCCAGCTCAATATTAAGGCCCTGCGGATGCATGACCCGTAGCCGATGGATCCACATTGTCTCATTCTGAGAGATGGCTAGTTTCATATTGGTGCCCCTCCAGTGGTTGGTGATTTTATCTATACCACAAAAGGAGAGTTTACTGGGGTCATTATTGTGATATTCTGCAAAGTGTTTTGATACACTATGGTTTGGAAATCCGTTAATAATGTTAGCTACATGTTCGTTGATTCTGATTCTTAGTTTCCTTGTGGTACGTCCCACATACTGTAACGAACATAGACATTCCAGTAAATACATGACATGAGGAGTGTCACATATGATTAAAGGTTTTATGGTGTATGTAACGGTCACCACCGCTTACGACCTTCCATCCAACCACGACAAGCTTATCTGACACACTGCGACAATCTTGCATACACGATCCATATCCATTCCCATAAACAAGACGAGACTCAAGCTCTGCACTTGCTTTCAAAGATATCACAATTTATTGGTATTTTCTCAGCTTCTTATACAGTCTCAAGCATAATGCAGTTAGTCACAGGACAATGTAGTCTCCACCCCCCTTCACACCATGGGGGGCTTCAATCACACTCTAAAAGGCATTCAGGTAAGCTAACCATGTAGACTTGTCGGCACCGCATCTTCAATAGTGTTCAATTAACCTTGAATAATACACAGACATCTAGTTGAATAGGTTATCTAGACAGCTTTATCACACAATGGCAGGGTCTTGTGAGAGTGGGTGCAATCAACACCTTCAATGGAATGTCTTTACAGTGAATAGCCAACACCTTAAGATATTTCAATAGCCTATTATACAAAGGTATGCCTCACTGTCTGGTTGACCTGGTCATGTCATCATGAACTCCTTGTGATATCTCAGTCCTAAAATGAAGTATTAATAATGTCCCATCTGTAATATATGAAGTATGATTCTTTGTCACCCTATGGCCCTAGTGGACATAAGGTGACTCTAGACATAGGAATATCTCAGTCTGTCACGGTGCATTCCGTTACATCTCTCCCCTTTCGGTGGGAGACGGACACAGGTGGGAACCCCAAACGGGTTGACTCCGAAGTCCGTCAGTAGTTCCAGTCCTCCAATGCTGGTATCCATACTGTACCCCAAATAAATGGCTCCAAACTGAGCATTACTCACCCCGCCAACCTCTGCCTCTCTCAGAGAACACGCCTGCCGCTGGAGAGAAGGCAGGGTGGCTGGGCTCAGTCCATCATGCTGTTGGGGGTCTGGGTCAACTGCCCCCCCTTCCTGGGGTATACCAGTGGAGACTGAAGTCCCATCCACTGGTGCTTGGTGAAAACCCCCCGGTGCTTGCAAAGCAAAGCCGACATCCTCCTGTCCCAGTCCTGTACCATTTTCTGGGGTTGTGCCAGTGGAGACTGAAGTCCCATCCACTACCCCAGGAACCCCCTCTTCTGTTAGTGGGGAGCAGAGGCCTGGGGCACTCTGCTCTGTTGCCAGCTCTTCCGCTGGGTTGCTGTGAGTGGAGACCACAGTCCCATCCACTACCACAGGAACCCCCTCTTCTGTTAGTGAAGAGCAGAGGTCCGTGACTCTCTGTTCTGTTGCCAGCTCTTCCGCTGGGTTGCTGTGAGTGGAGACCACAGTCCCATCCACTACCACAGGATCCCCCTCTTCCGTTAGTGGAGAGCAGAGGTCCGTGACCCTCTGTTCTGTTGCCAGCTCTTCCGCTGGGTTGCTGTGAGTGGAGACCACAGTCCCATCCACCACCACAGGGTCCCCCTCTTCCGTTAGTGGAGAGCAGAGGTCCGTGACCCTCTGTTCTGTTGCCAGCTCTTCCGCTGGGTTGCTGTGAGTGGAGACCACAGTCTCATCCACAACCACAGGGTCCCCCTCTTCCGTTAGTGAAGAGCAGAGGTCCGTGACCCTCTGTTCTGTTGCCAGTGATTCAGCTGGGTGTAAAAACTTTACCACCTCAGCTTGTTGTTGGAGAGAGGGGCCAACCGCCCCGGCTCTCTGGAACTCCACACCATCCGCTTTGGCTTTAGGGAAGGCAATCTCCATATTTTCCACTGCCGATTCATCAGCCAGGAGTTCACAGTTGTCATATGAACTTTCCTCATAGTCCCAGGCAATGGGAGCCCCACCCTGCTGCTGAGCCGAGTCTAGCAGCTGTCTGTAGGCGACCTCCAGCTCCCATTCCTGAATGGCCAGAAATTCCAAATCTTCCTGTGACCAGTGGCCTCCCGAGATATTCAATTTTTCCTCTCTGTGCTCCATTATGTCCTCCAAGAGCCACTCCCGATCATCCCCGAAGTCGGGATCACTGGACATCCTCCAATACAACAATCCCAGGCCATCATAGTCATAGCCTTCTGTGGGGCTGTCATCCGCTGACCACAGGCACTCTTGGGCTACATACCACCGGAGGGCTCTGTAGCTCTCGTCCAGCTGCACTCTGCTATCCACTCCTGCTTCGGTTGTTCCCCCAACAACAGCATTCATACGTCATACTGTGGCCAGTACCTTGCATAGATGGAGGGCAGGACCTTTCCTTGGTTTTGCTGCTCCAGAGCTAACGCTTCCTTCCAGAGTTGGCACCGAATCACATCCGACCATCCCAACAGGACCTCCTCTGATACTGGTCCTCTATGCTGTATCCGCATCTCTTGTAACCTTCTTTGGAATTCCTCTTCCATGGAGACTGGTATCTGCACCTCTCCTCTCTCTTTAGTTGGTGCTGCTGTGACTTCAGCTGCTGCAGCACTTCTTCTCTGTAGCAAGGTGGCATTCAGAGCCGCAATAACTCGGTCCCTGATCTCCGGTGGAGGGTTAGGACCATAGCGTGCCAGTCTTAGGTTAACAGCCCAATCAAAACTTTCTTCCTCGGGTGTCCTGTCCGTTACGGCGGGCCTTTTAGCTCTATCCATTTCGACCAGTTCTGCCATAATGTCCATTTTCTTACGGTTGCTGGCAGGTCTGCCCCGGCTCTCCAGTAAGTCCATGAGGGAAGAGAGCTTCATCCGTTCATACACCGTCTTCATTGTCATGTGTCCTTGTAGCCGTCCTTCTGAAGATGGAATCATCCCACTGCTGTGCTACCAAATGTAACGGTCACCACCGCTTACGACCTTCCATCCAACCACGACAAGCTTATCTGACACACTGCGACAATCTTGCATACACGATCCATATCCATTCCCATAAACAAGACGAGACTCAAGCTCTGCACTTGCTTTCAAAGATATCACAATTTATTGGTATTTTCTCAGCTTCTTATACAGTCTCAAGCATAATGCAGTTAGTCACAGGACAATGTAGTCTCCACCCCCCTTCACACCATGGGGGGCTTCAATCACACTCTAAAAGGCATTCAGGTAAGCTAACCATGTAGACTTGTCGGCACCGCATCTTCAATAGTGTTTAATTAACCTTGAATAATACACAGACATCTAGTTGAATAAGTTATCTAGACAGCTTTATCATACAATGGCAGGGTCTTGTCAGAGTGGGTGCAATCAACACCTTCAACGGAATGTCTTTACAGTGAATAGCCAACACCTTAAGATATTTCAATAGCCTATTATACAAAGGTATGACTCACTGTCTGGTTGACCTGGTCATGTCATCATGAACTCCTTGTGATATCTCAGTCCTAAAATGAAGTATTAATAATGTCCCATCTGTAATATATGAATTATGATTCTTTGTCACCCTATGGCCCTAGTGGACATAAGGTGACCCTAGACATAGGAATATCTCAGTCTGTCACGGTGCATTCCGTTACAGTGTATTCCTTTCGTGTGACATTAGATTTAAATTTACTGATTTTTCTGGTTATTCTACTGGTGCTGTTGCAGGATCTGCACCTAGTACAATAGTGGAACCCTGACCCGTCTAAAAAGGTTGGTGGTTTGGGTGGAGGGTCTGGGACATTTGGAGCTATCATGTTCCGTATTCCCGGTGCTCTGCTATAAATAAATTTGGGTTTGGGAGGTAAAATCGTAGCCAAGTCATTGTCTTTTAAGAGAATGGGCCAATGTTTACAAAAGATTTTCTCTATACTTTTGTATTGGCGGTGGAATCCAGAAAAAAATGCTAGATCACCTGAAAATTGAGTTTTCTTTTTTGGAATCAATAGATCTTTTCTATCCATATTGGCGACTTCCAGGACGTTTTTTTCTAATATTTGTGGGAGGTAACCCTTTTCTTTGAATTTGTCCGTTAAAGTTCCTGATTGAGATTGAAAATCAGTGAAATCATCACAGTTGCGACGTAATCGCATGTATTGTCCTTTGGGGATAGTACTTAACCATTTGGGATGATGGCAACTATTCACGGGTACAAAGGCATTCCTGTCTGTGCCCTTGAAATAGGTTTGTGTACTAATCTTTTTGTCTTTTTTGACCAAAGTCAAGTCCAGATAATTGATGGAAACAAGACTGGATGTTGCTGAAAATTTGAGACCATACTGGTTATGGTTCATACCGTTCAAAAAGCTGTCCAGAGTGTCCCAAGGTCCCTCCCACATAAGGATAATGTCGTCTATGTATCTCCTATAAAATATAAGAGATACTGGGTGGTTCTGGTAGATGGACTCCTCCTCCCATTTGTTTAAAAGCAGATTTGCCACGCTGGGGGCATATCTAGCCCCCATTGCCACCCCTTTGACCTGATTGAAAAATTGTCCTAGTGCCCAGAAGTAGTTATTACCCATGGCTTGTTGTAGTCCATCGATTAAGAATTGAACCTGTACTTCTGGTATTCTTAGGTCAGCCCTAAGTGCCAGAGTAACTGCCTCTATAGCATCATCTTGTCTAATGTTAGTGTACAGGGACTGGACGTCCACTGTCACCAACCATGTGCCTTCTGAAATTTCTAGGGACGACAGGGACTGAATGAGATCCCTACTGTCTTTTAGATATGATTTTCCCAGTATTACCAGTGGCTGCAAGAACATGTCTAGATATTCTCCAATTCTGGAGTACAATGAACCAATCCCACTTACGATGGGTCTCCCTGGTGGGTTGGTTGCATTTTTGTGCACCTTGGGAACTATGTACAACACTGGGGTTTTGGGTGTGTTAGGGACTCGGTAAAGTGCCTCTTTGGTGTTAAGTATGGATTTAGCCTTGCCCTCCAGGATCCATAATGAAAGTAGATCTTTGAGTTTAGGCAAAGGGTTCCCTCTAAGTGGCTGGTAGGTGGTTGTGTCCTCTAGTAATCTCTGAAGCTCCCCATAGTAGTACTCCTTGTAGTAGTAGTACCCCACTACCCCACCCCCTTTGTCTGCAGGGCGAATGATTATGTTTTTGTTTTCCTCTAGTTTTTTGATTCCTTCTCTGATAGTACTGTTGTTTTTGGATTGTTTGGACTCCAGGTCTCGAATTTCATCCTGTATCATGTTTTTAAAAACCTCTACATCAGGGGTCTCAAACTCAAATTACCTGAGGGCCGCAAGACAAGTTTTTATATCCCATGGGGGGCCGCATGCAAACTTTCAAACTTCAAAAACAGTACTGGTGTCAGCGAACGTATTAATAACCACCAGCTCTGTGTCAGCGGACGCATTATTAACCCCCAGCACTGGTGTCAGCGGACACATTATTAACCCCCAGCACTGGTGTCAGCGGACACATTATTAACCCCCACCACTGGTGTCAGCGGACACATTATTAACCCTCAGCACTGGTGTCAGCGGACACATTATTAACCCCCAGCACTGATGTCAGCGGACACATTATTAACTCCCAGCACTGGTGTCAGCGGACACATTATTAAACCCTAATATTGGTGTCAGCAAACACATTATTAACCCTGACCACTGCACTGCACACGGACCACTGCACACGGACCACTGCACACGGACCACAGCACACGGACCACTGCACTGCACACGGACCACTGCACTGCACATGGACCACTACACTGCACACTGCCGACAGACCACTACACTGCCGACAGACCACTACACTGCCGGCAGACCACTAGACTGCCGACAGACCACTACACTACACACTGACCACTCACCATCATGGCACAGCACATCAAGGCTCACAGCCCAGCAAATTAGGGCACAGCACATCAGGGGACAGCACATCAGGGTACAGGGCACAGCATATCAGGGTACAGCACATCAAGGCACAGAGCCCAGCAAATAAGGGCACATGGCACAGCACATCAGGGCACAGGGCATAGCACATCAGGGTACAGGGCACATGAGGGCACAGGGCACATCAGGGCACAGCGCACATCAGGGTACAGGGCACAGCACATCAGAGCACAACAGGGTACAGGGCACAGCACATAGGGGTACAGCACAACAGGCCACATCAGGGTACAGAGCACAGCACATCAGGACAGGACATATCAGGACAAGGCACATGGCAAATCAGGGTACAGGACATGGCACATCAGGGTACAGGGCACATGAAACAGCACATCAGGGTACAAAGCCCAGCAAATCAGTGTACATGGCACACATCAGGGCACATGGGGCATATCAGGGCACATGAGAGCACATCAGGCACAGCACATCAGTACAGGGCACATGGCACTACAGGGCACAGGGTACCCTGATGTACAGAGCCCAGCACATCAGGGCCCTTTTAGGGTACATGAGGCACATCAGGGTACATGGGGCACATGGCACATCAGAGCACATCAGGGTACCTGGGGCACATGGCATATCAGGGTACATGGGGTACATCAGGGCACAATCAGAGCACATCAGGCATACCTCATGTAACAGAATGGCCCGTGACACCCAGAGACTTTGGAAGGATGAGAGATACTCTTGTGCCAGCAGCACCAAAAACTCTTGGGTCGAAATCCACCCTGTGCCCTTTTGGGTATAGGGTGGCTAATAGTGAATCATAATTCATATTACATGAGATGGGACATTAATAATACTTCATATTGCAGGACTGAGATATCACAAGGAGTCATGATGACATGACCAGGTCAGCCAGTGAGTCATACCTTTTGTATAATAGGCTATTGAAATATCCTAAGGTGTTGGCTATTCAATGTAAAGACACCCACTCTCACTGCCATTGTGTGACAAAGCTGTATAGAGAACTTATTCAACAAGATGTCTGTGTTACTATTCAAGGTTAATTGAACCCTATTGATAATACGGTGCCGTCATGTCTAGCTACCAATTAAAGAATTATCCTCAGTGAGTGAATAGAGGGGTGTGATTAACTGCATTCTGTTGTACTGGATATAAGCAAGCTAAGAACTAATAAAGTTGTTCATACATTTTTGGAAACTAGAGAACGGAGCGCTGTCTCGTTTATTCTGGGAAATGGAATGGATCATGTCTGCCTGGTTGTTGGTGTGTCGGATAAGCTTGTCGTGGATGGATGGAAGGTTGTAAGCGGTGGTTAACCGTTACATTGGTGGCAGCAGTGGGATGATTCCATCTTCAGAAGGACGGCTACAAGGACACATGACAATGGAGACGCTGTATGAACGGATGAAGCTCTCTTCCCTCATGGACTTACTGGAGAGCCGGGGCAGACCGGCCAGCAACCGTAAGAAAAGGGACATTATCGCAGAACTAGTCGAAATGAATAGAGCTAAGAGGCCCAGCATAACAGACAGGACACCCGAGGAAGAATTTTTTGATCGGGCTGTTAAACATGGACTGGCACAATATGGTCCTAATCCTCCGCCGGAGATCATAGACCGGGTTATAGCGGCTGCGGATGCCACCTTGCGACAGCGAAGAAGTGCGGCAGCAGCTGAAGAGAGAGGAGAGGTGCAGATACCAGTCTCCATTGAAGAGGAATTCCAAGGGAGGTTACAAGAGATGCGGATACAGCATAGAGGACCAGTATCAGAGGAGGTCCTGTTGGGATGGTCGGATGTGATTCGGTGCCAACTCTGGAAGGAAGCGTTAGCTCTGGAGCAGCAACACCAAGGAAAGGTCCTGCCCTCCATCTATGCAAGGTACTGGCCGCAGTATGACGTACGAATGCTGTTGTTGGGGAAACAACCGAAGCAGGAGTGGATAGCAGAGTTAAGCAGGCTGATCCGGGCAGAGATGCAGCTGGATGAGAGCTACAGAGCCCTCCGGTGGTATGTAGCCCAAGAGTGCCCGTGGTCAGCGGATGACAGCCCCACAGAAGGCTATGACTACGATGGCCTGGGATTGTTGTATTGGAGGATGTCCAGTGATCCCGACTTTGGGGATGATCGGGAGTGGCGCTTGGAGGATATAATGGAGCACAGAGAGGAAAAATTAAATATCTCGGGAGGCCACTGGTCACAGGAAGATTTAGAATTTCTGGCTATTCAGGAATGGGAGCTGGAGGTCGCCTACAGACAGCTGCTAGACTCGGCTCAGCAGCAGGGTGGGGCTCCAATTGCCTGGGACTATGAGGAAAGTTCAGATGACAACTGTGAACTCCTGGCTGATGAATCGGCAGTGGAAAATATGGAGATTTTCATCCCTAAAGTCGAAGCGGATGGTGTGGAGTTCCAGGGAGGCGGGGCGGTTGGCCCCCCTCTCCAGCAACAAGCTGAGGTGGTAAAGCTGTTACCCCCAGCTGAATCACTGGCAACAGAGCAGGGTACCCCAAGCCTCTGCTCCCAACTAGCAGAAGAGGGGGACCCTGTGGTAGTGGATGGGACTGTGGTCTCCACTCACAGCAACCCAGCGGAAGAGCTGGCAACAGAGCAGAGTGTCATAGGCCTCTGCTCCTCGCTAACAGAAGAGGGGGATCCTGTGGTAGTGGATGGGACTATGGTCTCCGCTCGCAGCAACCCAGCGGAAGAGCTGGCAACAGAGCAGAGGGTCATAGGCCTCTGCTCCTCACTAACAGAAGAGGGGGTTCCTGGGGTAGTGGATGGGACTTCAGTCTCTACTGGCACAGCCCCAGAAAATGGTACAGGACTGGGACAGGAGGATGTCTGCTTTGCTTTGCAAGCACCGGGGGGTTTTCACCAAGCACCAGTGGATGGGACTTTAGTCTCCACTGGTATACCCCAGGAAGGGGGGGCAGTTGGCCCAGACCCCCAACAGCATGATGGACTGAGCCCAGCTACCCTGCCTTCTCCCCAGCGGCAGGCGTGTTCTCTGAGAGAGGCAGAGGTTGGCGGGGGGAGTAATGCTCAGTTTGGAGCCATTTATTTGGGGTACAGTATGGATACCAGCATTGGAGGACGGGAACTACTGACGGACTTCGGAGTCAACCCGTTTGGGGTTCCCTCCTGTGTCCGTCTCCCACCGAAAGGGGAGAGATGTAACAGAATGGCCCGTGACACCCAGAGACGTTGGAAGGATGAGAGATACTCTTGTGCCAGCAGCACCAAAAACTCTTGGGTCGAAATCCACCCTGTGCCCTTTTGGGTATAGGGTGGCTAATAGTGAATCATAATTCATATTACATGAGATGGGACATTAATAATACTTCATATTGCAGGACTGAGATATCACAAGGAGTCATGATGACATGACCAGGTCAGCCAGTGAGTCATACCTTTTGTATAATAGGCTATTGAAATATCCTAAGGTGTTGGCCAGGGGCGGACTGACAGCTCATGGGGCCCCCGGGCAAAAGGAGATTATGGGGCCCCCTGTGTCTCCGGTCCCACGTTCAAGCTACATCCACACAAAGTCCCACCTACATATTGCACTGCCCACATTGCATGCATTCAAAGAATTTCTCTACACAATGTTCAAAATAAATGTTTATTATAGGAATTAAAAAATTCTTCCCACTGATCACCAATGTAAGGAGCATTCTTCTCACTGATCACTAATGTAAGGAGCATTCTTCTCACTGATCACCAATGTAAGGGACATTCTTCTCACTGATTACCAATGTAAGGGACATTCTTCTCACTGATTACCAATGTAAGGGACATTCTTCTCACTGATCACCAATGTAAGGGCCATTCTTCCCACTGATCACCAATGTAAGGGACATTCTTCTCACTGATCACCAATGTAAGGAGCATTCTTCCCACTGACCACCAATGTAAGGAGCATTCTTCCCACTGACCACCAATGTAAGGGACATTCTTCTCACTGATCACCAATGTAAGGGACATTCTTCTCACTGATCACCAATGTAAGGGACATTCTTCCCACTGATCACCAATGTAAGGGACATTCTTATCACTGATCACCAATGTAAGGGACATTCTTCTCACTGACCACCAATGTAAGGAGCATTCTTCTCACTGATTACCAATGTAAGGGACATTCTTCTCACTGATTACCAATGTAAGGAACATTCTACTCACTGATTACCAATGTAAGGGACATTCTTCTCACTGATCACCAATGTAAGGAGGATTCTTCCCACTGATCACCAATGTAAGGGACATTCTTCCCACTGATCACCAATGTAAGGGACATTCTTCCCACTGATCACCAATGTAAGGGACATTCTTCTCACTGATCACCAATGTAAGGAACATTCTTCTCACTGATCACCAATGTGAGGGACATTCTTCCCACTGATCACCAATGTAAGGGACATTCTCCCCTCTGATCACCAATGTAAGGAGCATTCTTCCCACTGATCACCAATGTAAGGAACATTCTTCTCACTGATCACCAATGTAAGGGACATTCTCCCCTCTGATCACCAATGTAAGGAGCATTCTTCCCACTGACCACCAATGTAAGGAGCATTCTTCCCACTGATCACCAATGTAAGGAGCATTCTTCCCACTGATCACCAATGTAAGGAACATTCTCCTCACTGATCACCAATGTAAGGGACATTCTTCCCACTGATCACCAATGTAAGGAACATTCTTCTCACTGATCACCAATGTAAGGGACATTCTCCCCACTGATCACCAATGTAAGGAACATTCTTCTCACTGATCACCAATGTAAGGGACATTCTCCCCACTGATCACCAATGTAAGGAACATTCTTCTCACTGATCACCAATGTAAGTGACATTCTCCCCTCTGATCACCAATGTAAGGAGCATTCTTCCCACTGACCACCAATGTAAGGAGCATTCTTCCCACTGATCACCAATGTAAGGAGCATTCTTCCCACTGATCACCAATGTAAGGAACATTCTCCTCACTGATCACCAATGTAAGGAACATTCTTCCCACTGATCACCAATGTAAGGAACATTCTTCCCACTAATCACCAATGTAAGGGACATTCTTCTCACTGATCACCAATGTAAGGAACATTCTTCCCACTAATCACCAATGTAAGGGACATTCTTCTCACTGATCACCAATGTAAGGGACATTCTTCCCACTGATCACCAATGTAAGGAACATTCTTCTCACTGATCACCAATGTAAGGGACATTCTCCCCACTGATCACCAATGTAAGGAACATTCTTCTCACTGATCACCAATGTAAGGGACATTCTCCCCTCTGATCACCAATGTAAGGAGCATTCTTCCCACTGACCACCAATGTAAGGAGCATTCTTCCCACTGATCACCAATGTAAGGAGCATTCTTCCCACTGATCACCAATGTAAGGAACATTCTCCTCACTGATCACCAATGTAAGGGACATTCTTCTCACTGATCACCAATGTAAGGAACATTCTTCTCACTGATCACCAATGTAAGGGACATTCTTCTCACTGATCACCAATGTAAGGAGCATTCTTCCCACTGATCACCAATATAAGGAGCATTCTTCCCACTGATCACCAATATAAGGAGCATTCTTCTCACTGATCACCAATGTAAGGAACATTCTTCTCACTGATCACCAATGTAAGGGACATTCTTCCCACTGATCACCAAAGTAAGGAGCATTCTTCTCACTGATCACCAATGTAAGGAACATTCTTCTCACTGATCACCAATGTAAGGGACATTCTTCCCACTGATCACCAATGTAAGGGACATTCTTCTCACTGATCACCAATGTAAGGAGCATTCTTCTCACTGATCACCAATGTAAGGAACATTCTTCTCACTGATCACCAATGTAAGGGACATTCTTCCCACTGATCACCAATGTAAGGGACATTCTTCTCACTGATCACCAATGTAAGGCGCTTTACCGTAATTTTTGTGGAGGAATTCGGCCGATAGTGGGGCACTTTTAACCCTCGCTAGTGTCCGAAAAAGGGATAAAACAACCCGCAAAGTGCTGCTGCATTTCAATGGGCACCACTCCAAAGATGCTGCTTGCAGGACATTTTTTAACATCCTGCCAGCGCATCGCCTCAGTGTGAAAGTACTCAGGCTTTCACATTTACACTACAGGGGAGACGTTTTACAGGCGCTATTTTTATCCCAAAAGCGCATGAAAAACTTCTCAGTGTGAAAGTGGACTTGGGGAAAAGCACTCAGTGTATACATTTCAATGATTTTATATATATATAGGAAATAACACTCACTTAGCCCAGGTTCACACTGACAGCCGGAATGAAATCCTGCAAGTTCAGTAAACTCACACAATTTCATGCCCGCATGTCAGTGTGAGTTTGGCGGGCGATTTCAGAGACATCTGTGGGGGTCGCTGCACAGATGTCTATGGAAAATGCACCCAGAAGTCACTAAAAGTTGTACAGAAACTACTTTTGGGAATCGGTGCGGCGCCACAAATGGGGCATCGCACTGATTCAGGTAGTGCCATTGCCATGCGATTTGACATGTGAAATCGCATGGCAAATTGCTCCAATGTGAACCAGGGCTAAGTGCTATTCCCTATATAACATTGATATCTATACACTGTGTGCATTGAGTGGCATTGAGTGTACCAGATATCAGTGTGCACTAGTGAATAGCACCTGCCCTGACCTGCCACCTGGTATATAGGCACAGCACATGGCAAGAAGGAAGGAACTAGGAAGTAACACTCAGCATGGCTCTTATAACAGCACAGACACAGTAACTGCAGTGATTTTATTATCACACTGACCTGCTGCTGCACACAAGGCAGGTCAATGTGGGTGCAGGGGTGGATCCAGAATCTAGTCTCGGGAGGGGCACTGCCAGAAAATAAGGTGTACAGGCTGTACGCCATATTGTGCAATAGCCAGCAAAGGCACACGTGCTGATTGGCCAGAGGGGGAGCCAATCAGCAGGTCCAGCAGACGTGATGTCCGCCGGCCACCTGCAATTTCTCCCCACAGAGATAGAACAGCGGTCTGCTGATGTAAACAAGCAGATCTCTGTTCTGTCTGAGATGAACAGAGTGATCTTGTGTTCCTGCTAACCAGGAACACGGATCACTCTGTTCATCTAGTGAGTCCATCCCCACACAGTTAGCAAGCACACCCTAGGGACACAGTTAACTCTTTGATCACCCCTGATGTTAAAGCGGAGTTCCACCCTTAAAACCACTTTCTTTCATCCCATCCAGCATACTGGCATCAGCGCCAGTATGCTGTTTTTTTTTTTTTTTTAATCCATGTACGTACTTTATAATAGATCATTTAATTTTGGGCGCACCGCGGTGTATGTCGCCGCTATAAGGCGTCACGCCTTCCGGAAACAGCCGACTAGCGTTCGGCTCTTCTCGGCGCCTGCGCACAGACCCAGGAGCTGACTGCGCAGGCGCCGTAAATGGCCGGTCATAGTTCGGCTTTTTTCGGAGGGCGTGACGCGCCTATATACGGCGCCTGCGCAGTCAGCGCACGGAGGTGTGCCCAAAATTAAATGATCTATTATAAGTAAGTACATGGATTAAAAAAATAAAAAAAAAACAGCATACTGGCGCTGACGCCAGTATGCTGGATGGGATGAAAGAAAGTGGTTTTAAGGGTGGAACTCTGCTTTAACTCTTCCCAGACAGTTTCAGTAAAGTGACAGTGCATATTTTTTAGCACTGATCACTGTATTAGTGTCACTGGTCCCCAAAAAGTGTCAGTTAGGTGTCTGATCTGTCCGCCATGATGTTGTAGTCCCACTAAAAATTTACTGATGGCCACCATTACTAGTAAAATATAAATAAAAATACCATAAATATATACCCTATTTTGTAGATGCTATAACTTTTGTGCAAACCAATCAATATACATCATTTATTGGGATTTTTTTACCAAAAATATGTAGCAAAATACATATTGGCCTAAATTGAGGAAGACTTTTTTTTATAGCAAAAAGTTAAAAAATTATCGGTTTGTTTATATTGCAAAAAATAAAATATCACGTAAAGTGCTATTAGTGGAAAGAAAACAACATTGGGGCAGATTCACAGAGAAATGGATTATCGTAGCGTATCAGAAATACACTACGCCGCCGTTTTTTACCTTGCTCTACGTGGAATTCAGGTAGATTTTCTACGGTAAACGACGGCGGCGTAGTGTATTTCTCCCGTCGCAATCCATCTTTGCGAGTAGGGGGCGTGAAACATTTAAATTAGGCGCGTTCCCGCGGCAATCGATCTGCGCATGCTCCGTTCGCAAATTTCCCGCCGTGCATTGCGCGAAATCACGTCGTGACGCCATTCGTTGTTTATGTAGCGTACTTTACGGGCGATCCACGTCCCGACGAGTTACGTAAACAAAATAAAATTTTAAATAAATTCGAAGCGGGAACGACGGCCATACTTAACATGGGCTACGTACAGTTAGAGCAGCAAAAAGCTGCTCTAACATTACGTATAAAAAAATAGACGAAAACGATTGCGACGCCCGCTCGTATGTTCGTGAATCCCCGTAAAAACACATTTGCATATCCCGACGCACCAAAACGACGCGAACTCCTCCCAGCGGCCGCAAATAGATGGCAGCGTAGATCCGAAGGCTTACGAAGACGTAAGCCTCTCGGATCGAAGCCCGAAGCCGGCGTATCATGGTTTGAGGATTCAAACTAGTGATACGCCGCGCGAAATTTGAAATTACTCCTGTCTAACCCCAGTTAGACAGGCGTAATTGTTTTGTGAATCTGCCCCATACATTTTACTTTGGTACAGCGTTGCACGAGCACGCAATTGTCAGTCAGTTACAGTAACGCATCGCAGTATCGCAAAAAATTGCCTGTTCACGGAGCTGAAAGGGTTAGATAGAACAAAACTAAAAAGGCAGCATCCGTTTTTCATAAATAATGGCAGTATGGCATGCAATATTTCACAATTTTACACAATCATTAATCCTTTTACTCACTTTTTTTTGGGGGTGCTCTGGTGGGGGGAGGGGCTCCCATGCAGGAGTAATGGAGATCCATGAATTGCATTGCACTGTCTGCAGTGCAGCCGGCAGTATCAGATGACAGTGACACACAGTCACTGCTTCTTCCTGTGTTCACGCCATGCTGTGGACAGTGGAGAAGATGGAGGCAGGAGGTGGGTGGAGTCAACACTCTCACTCGGGGCGGAGAACGAAGAAGGCTCTGCAGCTGCTCTGCTGGGGCTCTCCTTCTCATCAGCAGTGGGCGGCTCCAGCCTCCGACGTGACTGACGTCACTGGTTGCTACACGCCAAGCGGCACAGGCGTTAGCAACCAGCGGCGCAGCGCCACCCACCTCCTCCCTCCAGCGCGGCATAATGACAAGAGTCTCTCTCTCTGATTATACCGATAGAGAGAGAGAGACTCGGTCGGGAGTCGGGACTGCAGTCAGAGCCGACCGGGCCCCCCCCACCACGGGCCCTCGGGCAGTGCCCGACGGACCGAATGGTCAGTCCGCCCCTGGTGTTGGCTATTCAATGTAAAGACACCCACTCTCACTGCCATTGTGTGACAAAGCTGTATAGAGAACTTATTCAACAAGATGTCTGTGTTACTATTCAAGGTTAATTGAACCCTATTGATAATACGGTGCCGTCATGTCTAGCTACCAATTAAAGAATTATCCTCAGTGAGTGAATAGAGGGGTGGAGATTACATTGTCCTGTGATTAACTGCATTCTGTTGTACTGGATATAAGCAAGCTAAGAACTAATAAAGTTGTTCATACATTTTTGGAAACTAGAGAACGGAGCGCTGTCTCGTTTATTCTGGGAAATGGAATGGATCATGTCTGCCTGGTTGTTGGTGTGTCGGATAAGCTTGTCGTGGATGGATGGAAGGTTGTAAGCGGTGGTTAACCGTTACACCTTACAACAAAGTTGTTGAGCCGAGGGGGGTTCGCAGATCATAGTTGATCAGCGGGGGGGTCCGCGGATTGTTGAGCGGGGGAGGTTCCGCGGATCGGAGTTGTTGAGCGGGGGGGTTCGCAGATCAAAGTTGTTGAGCGGGGGGGTCCACGGCTCGGAGTTGTTTAGGGGGGGGGGGGTCCGCAGATCAAAGTTGTTTAGGGGGGGGGTTCCACGGCTTGGAGTTGTTAAACGGAGATTTACCGCGAATCGCCGGGATTTACCGCAAATCGCGGAGATTTACCGCGAGTCGCGGGGATTTGCCGCGAATCGCGGGGATTCACCGCAAATCGCGTGGATTTACCGCGAATCACGGGGATTTACCGCGAATCGCAGGGATTTATCGCAAATCGCGAATCGCGGGGATTTGCCGCGGGCCATTTATTACCGGTCCGCGGGCCGTAAATGGCCCGCGGGCCGGTACTTTCAGACCCCTGCTCTACATGATGATGTGTTCCTTTTTTGGGATTGAACACTGAGTTGTTCTTTAACCCTGTGTGTATGAAATTGTCATTTGCTGGGATTGGTGTGGTAGTGTTTTGTTGTGAGAAATGTTTTTTGATATTCAATTTCCTCACATATTTTTCTCCTTCAATGAATACCTCAAATTTATTTATGTTATTGTCTGGACAGAATTTCATGCATTGCGAAAGTACTTCCAATTCTGCATTGGAGAGATCGACCCCCGCAAGATTGAAAATTCCCTCACTCAGTTGTCTCGGGGTCTTTTTCTTCCCCGTTCCCCATCTTCTTGCCCTTTTTCTGGTCTAATTTCTGTTGGGGTGTAGGGGTAGGGGGGATCTTGTAAGGCTCCTTCCATCCCCTCCATTCCCCCCCCTGTGGTGGGTGGCTATATTGTTGAGCCGGTCTACCCCTGTAGTTGCCTCTATAGTGTCCTCGTGGAGGTCTAGGGGCATATTGACTGGGACCGGGATTATGATAATAATAATCATAATCTCCCGGATAGTTTGCCAGTGGAGCATACCTGTTGTAATTGTGCCTGTGTGCCGCTGATATCCATTCTCTGCAACGTTACGACGCACGGGGGCGGAGAACGGCGCCAAATTAAAAAAATAAACAAACACATTACATACAGTATACTGTAATCTTACAGATTACAGTACTGTATGTAAAAAATACAGGAGGGGCTATTTAGGTGTGCTGATCCCTCGGCCTCTTGCTGCTGGATCTACAGCGTGTCCCTGAGAACCGATCTGTTACCTGTACCTGATTGACTCCTGTTCTTGTACCCGGCCTGCCTCCGACTACCTCTGATCTCCGCCTGCCCTGACCCACGGCCTGTCTGACTACGCTTCTGCTCACCCGCCTGTCTGTCTGCTGCCCGCCTGTTACCGACCCCCGGCTTGCTCACGATCCATCCTTGCTCAATCCCTGCACCAAGATCCGCTCGCTCGCACTGTTCCCGCTGACCTGGCTCAGTTACAAACTGTGTACTACAGGACACCTCCCTCTGTGCTGGCCTGACCCTGCTACAGGACTGTGTACTACAGGACACCTCCCTCTGTGCTGGCCTGACCCTGCTATAGGACTGAGTACTACAGGACACCTCCCTCTGTGCTGGCCTGCTCCTGCTGCATGAACTGTGTACTACAGAACACCTTCCTTGTGCTGAACTCTGACCCGTGGAAACCGGCTTCAGCTCTGTTGATCCTGCCCAGGAGTGCAGCGGCTCCCACTCTACCAGTACCAGTGGTCCTGCCAGGCGCTTGTGCGACTCTGCACTTTCGGGCTCCCTGTCTCCTCTATCAGGGTCTCCGGAGTGGGAGGAGCACGAACAGCCGTTCCCTGCGCATCAGGCTCCACCACCAGGTGCGTGACACCCCCCTTGTCCCTAGTGGTCTGCCCTGTGTCCTGAATGTACTTTTATATAATAAAAACTGTTTTTTTGTGCCTGCAAACTGTAGATTGTCCATAGCAACCAAAAGTGTCCCTTTATGTCAAAAGTGATTTTAGAGAAGCTAGAAAACAGTGATAATAAATTATAATCACTTGCAGAATTGAGCCATAGCGATTTGTGGGGAAATCTGTCATAAAAAAATAAAAGTAATGACAGCGACAATTCTGCAACTGAGAACATTTCAGTGTATTTGATTTGATCACAATTTAGAATATTTTTTATTATAATTACATTATCATTTGTTATAATTATTTATAGTTAATTATTATATTATAATTTTATGATTTTGTGTTTCAAACTTTTTCATACCCGGGATGTCTACTAGACTCTTGTTTGGACAGATTTAAGTGAGTTATCCTAAGAATTGCATGCCTACAGTATAAAACGCTGAATTTCCATGCAAAATAATTGTACCGCTTTTGGTACAAAATTCCAGACATAATCATACCGCCAGGGAGGTTAAGAGCTCAATTCTGTGATGGTGAGCGGCAATAACTGGGAGTGTCTTAGAAGCATCATAGCAACAAGGCAGAACAGGATGATGCCAACTTTGAGAGTTTTTCATTCAGGCTTTGAGAGGTATGTAAATAGCCTACACTTATAGCATAGGCATTAACCATCTTTCATCAAAACTGCAGCTTGTTTTTTATCAACAAGTCCCCCTTACCTGCACCAGCAGTTTTTTTGGTAACGTAAATTCAGACACTTAAGCATACTCCCCATAACAAGCTACACCACAGTAAATTTAGTGTATATCCTGTGCATGTGTGTCCTCGTACATTACAGGTACATAGGATATCATTTTGTGGTATGTGCAAGACCCATGCACCAGTGTGCATGCATGTCCTTTAGTAAATGAGGACAATTGACTTCTAGTTGATAATTACTATAATTTGTCATTGGCTGCCTGCCAATCAATGTAGAAGAAGTTATAATTTGTATTGAAAACCAGAAACAGTCTACCATTTACGGTAAATGTGCAGTAAGAGAGAAAAATTGCTACCTGTGCAAATTCACTTTGTAGCAGTCTGAATGCAAAATGAAAAAGAAAAAATTGCTCTGGCCATGAACGCATGCAATACTTCCACTGGTAAGAAGGTTGCATTTTCATGAACTTATAGCGTGTGTACCTAAACAGCTAAAAAAAAAAAATGCATCATCAATGGCAATATCAGAACATTCAAATCAAAATATGTAATTCTATATATTTTCAGAAATTGTGTTTTACTGTAATATATACAGTACCATTAAATGACCATCAAGGTGAAAGGGAATGATTTTTTAAAACTGATAAAAGGAGATTCAAAAGTGGAGATTCTGCATATTGATTGCTAATCCAAATTTGTGTTTATTTTTTCTTTTTAATACATCGCTACACCTAGATTTTGGTACCCTCTTGTAAAAAATAAATAAAATAAATCTTTGTAGAAAGAGGATTTGCCCATCTCAAAAAGCAAAAAGAAAGATCTGACTGTGGGGATCACTTATTGAAAAATTTGAAAGTTGTAGCTGCCCCCATCGCAGCTTTCAATGTAAAATGTAATTGCTGAACCCACATTTTTTTTTTTTTACCACTACCTTTTCCTTATGCTGACTATTCAAAATAATGAATGCAATAATATACACATCGGATGAAAGAGTAACATAATACTTTTGGTAGTGATTATACATCTGACCAGAGAGAGAAAAAAATGGAGAAAAGATGGGCACTCACTTACTCTCTGTGGGACTTTTTCAAACTACTGTATAATGCTATGGCCATTTTTTTTTTTACCATTTTACAGCTTGCTCCTGTTTCAAGTTGTGTTAAAGTGAACATGTGGCAGTAGTAATAGCTTGAAACAGAAATATGTATGCCAAAACTGACAGCCTTGGCAATCAGAAAATCATTTACAATGTAAGATCTGAGAGTAACACCACTCAGTGCCCTCCCAAAGTGTCTATGTGAATATTATAATGCATATTACCACCACAAAAAAGATTGAAGAGTAAGGCCGCATATACACAGTCAGTTAAACCGATGAGAACAGTCTCATGGACCGTTTTCATCGGTCCTAACCGATCGTATGTGGGCGCCATCGGTTATTTATCCATTGGTTAAAAAAAGCCAACTTGTTTTAAATTTACATATCTTAGTGCAGACTTCTGGGAAAATCAGGAAGCCAATCACACAAGCAGGAAATTATGTGTCTGGGTGAGTTTTGTACACATTCTATAATATATTCAATATTGTATTGCATTTTACAGAAAATTACAGGGTTGCAGATTGAAAAGGAAAGGCAATTTTTAGTAGCATTCAATTACAATATGACTTGTGTCGCAGTTGTATATGCTATATTATAATCTTTTTTTATTTGCTTTTTTTTTCCACCACAAAAGTGGAGATGCCCTTTAACCACTTAAGGACCCCCTACCGACGATATACATCAGCAGAATGGCACGGCTGGGCACAATCACGTACCTGTACGTGTCTATTAAGCCCAACCCGGTACAAAGCTCTGTGACCGCGCCCGTAGAACCCGCGGACCCGATCGCCACCGGTGTCCCGCGATCGGTCACCGGAGCTGAAGAACTGGGAGGGTTGTGTGTAAACACATCTTCCCCATTCTTCATTGTGGCAGTGTCAGCTATCGTCTGTTCCCTGATATAGGGAAAAACGATCGCTGACATCACACGTCCAGCCCCTCCCCCCTACAGTTAGAAACACATATGAGGTCACACTAAACCCCTACAGTGCCCCCTAGTGGTTAACTCCTAAACTGCAATTGTCATTTTCACAGTAAACAGTGCATTTTTATAGCATTTGGTGCAAAAATGTGTCAAAATTGTCCATTGTGTCCACCATAATGTCGCAGTCATTTTGTTTGGGAGCCACGTCTCACAACCGCGCAATTATCAGTTAAAGCGACGCAGTGCCGAATCGCAAAAAGGGACAAGGTCCTTAACCTGCATAATGGTCCGCGTCTTAAGTGGTTAAATATATGTATATTTGATTTTTTTTTAAATCAACCCTCTAGATTTTTATCGTATTATTAAAAAAAAAATGATCCTGTCGGTTAACCTGGGTCCCTGTTTCAAACTGACCATGACATGCACATGGTCAGTATGTGTCCCTGTAATCACTGCTCTGAGTTACAGGGCACTGTGCCAGTGCAGTGCACAGTGTGCCTGTGTCTTCCATAGTCAGTTCTGAGGCCAAGCCCCCTCCCGTCCCTTCTTGGTATAGTAAGGGAATATTTATACACACATAGCAGAGATGTTTTTTAGTCTGTGGCTTACATCACACATTGGGTGGATAGTGCGCAGAATTTTGACAGACACACACAATGGGGATGTAACTAACCCACCTGTGTGTGCCACAATCCAGAACCAGCTTCAGTTTTGACAGAGAGGTTCCAACTGGGAGCCACTGTGAAAATTGGTTCTGGTTCTGGATTGTAGCACACAATGATGGGAATATTACACCCCAAAGTGTGCGTGACGTTAGGTCACCTGCCCACTGTGTCAGTAACTACTCCACCCACTGCATGTGACCTAAGCCACAGATAGAAAACATCCCCGCTGTGCCTAAAAAGCCCATCCCCATAATAAACAGACATGGGCCCCTGATGTGGACTGAAAATGTATGAGGCTTTGCAAGTAACATGGCAGCCAAAACAAGTTTAAAAATAAATAAAACAATTTTTTTCGGAAAATAAATGTTTTTGGAGACATGTTTTTCCATTTTTTGAATTAGGATGGCTTTTTAATACAGTGTGTTCTCAAAAACTTTAACTTTCTCATTGTCGCTTTCAGTATAGCTATAAATAAGACCTGATGATGGTTGCTAAAGAATCAAGGGCAGTATTGTGAAATAGCAGGCATGGAAAGTTACTATTCTCAACAACCCATAGGCGGACATATTGGAGTAGTCTCTGTGTGGCTCTAAGCAATCATAGCTTACAAATGAAGGTACACTATATTGTCAAAAGTATTGGGACCCCTACCTTCACATGCACATGAACTTTAACGGCACCCCAGGGTTCAATATTGAGTTGGCCCACCCTTTGCAGCTATAACAGCTTCAACTCTTCTGGGAAGGCTGACCACAAGCTTTAGGAGTGTGTCTATGAGATTATTTGATCATTCTTCCAAAAGCACAATTTTGAGGTTAGGCACTGATGTTGGATGAAAAGGCTCGCAGTCTCCACCCTAATTCATACTAAAGGTGTTCTATCGGGTTGAGGTCAGGATTCTGTGTAGGCCAGTCACGTTCCTCCACCTTTATGGACCTTGTTTGTGCACTGGTGTGCAGTCATGTTGGAACAGCAAGGGGCCATCCCCAAACTGTCCCCACAAAGATAGGAGGAAATTGTTCAAAATGTCTTGGAATGCTTACACCATAAGAGTTCCCTTCACTGGAACTAAGGGTCCAAGCCCAACCCGTGGAAAAAATTACTTGGACCAGTGCACAAAGCAAGGTCCATAAAGACATGGATGAGTGAGTTTGGGGGTAGAGGAACTTGACTGTCTTGCATAGAGTCCTGACATCAATCCAGTAGAACCCAGAGACTGCGAGCCAGGTCTTCTTGTCCACATCAGTGCCCCACAAATGCGCTTCTGGAAGAATGGCCAAACATTCCCATAGACACACTCTTAAACCTTGTGGACAGTCTTCCCAGAAAAGTAAAAGCTGGTATAGTTGCAAATAGTGGGCCAACTCAATATTGACTACAGACTACCATTAAATTTCATGTGTGTGTGTGTAAAGGCAAGCATCCCAATACTTTTAACAATATAGTGTATGTTTTTACAGTTTAGATAGTTAGGTTTGTCATGCATATGTCACTTTAAATGTATCTTATAACCACACGCTTCTTGAAATCTATTCACCTTAAAGAACAGTGCATAAAATAACATATATAAAAGTAACATATCAGAACTATAACACAGACAGTATTGTTAAGCATGAAAAGAAAATAGATCCACTCGAATTTCATGTCACAGTGTACTGAGACATCACATTCAAAGAGAAAGATGGAAGGAAGAGAACAGTACACCATGTGTCATGTTGTGCTGAAGTGCCTGACAGTAGACCATGTCCAGGATATATTAGTATTAAATTAACTTTATAAATAGGAATTGTGGGCTGTATTGAACCTGTAGAAAAAAATATAAATATTCCTGAGAGGAATGCATAGTTCAAAGATAATGAGGTATCAAACAAGTCACACACAAATGCAGAAATAATAAGCAAATGTCAAATATAAACAGCAAAAGTAAAGATTGAGCTGGAAACCTTTCCACTTCACAGAATAAAATCAGCTTTTTTGTCAAAAGTTTTATACTGTAAGTTTTAAAGACAGGATCAGCCATGAATGTCTTTGTTTTGGGGAGCAAGTATGTTTTACCAACTAAGTCGAAGATAAGTTTGCTGATCCTCATCACTTTTTCAATTATTGATTGGCATATATGAGGCAAACTGATGATCAAGTCTGATATCTAGATTGTGATCTGGCCAGGAAGAGCTGGGTATTTTCATATCATCTTCTTAATGACATGTCAAAGAAACAGGGGTAGCCATGGAGCTGCATAGGCCCATCGGCAGCTGATCACATGTCAAAGAAGTATGGATAGCCATGGAGCTGTATAGGCCCATAAAGATGAGCAGCTGAATATATATATGCAGTTTAAAAAATGATTTTCCCTTTTATTCTATTATTGTTCCACCTGTTGTTATGTTCTTTTTATTCTGGGTGGTTGACGTCTCTGAAAATGTGAAACTGGCTTCTGAGTTTCATGTAAACATTTATCAATAAGAATTTTTTTTAGGATATCCACAAGGTGTACAGAGTTATGATTTGATTGCAGAAATTGTTGATGGCCTGCTAGACCGTTACCGCACTCCGCCAAGAGATCTTTTTAAAACATTTTCACCATTAACTATCCTGCCTGGTTCAAAATTCTGATGGTGCCAATGCTTCTGATTGTCTCTCAGGCTGGGTTCACACTATTACGAAATGGATGTGGGTTTCACTGCATCCAATTCACAATAGCAGGAGTATTTGACCGGCTCTCTATGGAGCCGGTTCACATATCTGCCCAGCAGGTCGAGTGTGTTTTGCACAAAAACACTGTGCGTCTTTTGGTCCATTTCAGGTCCAAATTCAGCCCAAAATTATGGCTGAAATCGGACCTGAAACGGTGAACCAGGATGCACCGGACTCCTGCTGTGAGCCGGATGCGGCGATTGTGTGAATCCAGCCTAAATCGTAAATCAGAAAGAGCATGTTTTTCTTTTGCATGCACTATACAAAACAATCCATAAACTACCTCTCCCTCCCTCTCCATCTGACTATATCACCCTTAGCAGATCACAAATCAATGGAATGACCTTTTTAAGCAGCCTTGGCCAATATTGTCTCAGTACATTTTTTTGTTCACTTTGCAGTGTCTGTGGGACTTTATGTGGTGTGCATATGCAGCCTTTTCTCCATAAACTCTAATGGAAAAGCCCATAAATGTGGCCAATATAAATGCAGTACTATATTTCTGTGAAAGAAACGCAATTTATGAATGGGATATACTGCGCTACTAAACACATCAAAATTTAAATGCTGCCGCTCTTAATGTAGGACCATACATTAAAACAAATACAAAAAATAAATAACAAAATAAAAAATAGAGCTGCGCAACACAAACAATGATAAAGTGAATTACCATGAGTGCCAAAGCTGACAAATCAATAACCAATGTGGTGTGAAACATAAAAAAAAAAAAAACATATAATATATATAAATCAAAGTGCATATATAGTCCATGTGTGAACCAAACAAAAAAAGGAAAAAGAAATATCCAATCACTGATGAATCGATATGATAGTCCTATATTAAGATACACAGTGCAGCAACCAGTGAACAAATGGAAATCCTGTGCAGGTAAACAGCAGAACCACATGTGTCACCAATCACACCTGTGCACCACCACATATAAAGTTGTATGTTTGCCAGAGGTAAGCTATAATGGGCCAAAAGTATTAGACTTGTTCCCAGTAGATAGCGTTCTCCAACGGCAGGGAAGGCGAGCGATCAGATGGAACAAACTCAATAGGCCTAAAGGCCGCGAAGCTCAGCGTGGATACCCAAAATGAAGAGAGACTCACATAGTGTGTATCGTATGGGGAATAAAATTTAATAACCAAAATGGCAACTTACAGTTTGAAAGAGCAACAAAGGACAATGGAGAGCCCGAGCCGGCCGGCATGCGATCTACCGTTCAAAGCAATGACATCAGCACGTCTACCTCCCTCTATAGTACAGCCTATATGATTGGAGGAGTTGGGCAGAAAGGGCGGGCATCCAGCACAAGGACTACTGGTTAGCACTCAAGCCTAGCCTAGCAGCAATAGCGTAGTTGAATCCCAACTACAGCATACACATGCCTGGACTTTGTATGTTCTCCCTGTGACTGTGTTGGTTTCCTCCGGGTACTCCCATTTTCTCTCACACTCCAAAAGACATCCTGCTATGTTAATTAGCTCCTAGCCCTAGTATATGTACACTATATTACCAAAAGTATTGGGACACTGCATTAACACGCACATGAACTTGAACCACCCTGGCGGTATGATTATGTCAGAATATTTGCATCTCAAAGCGGTACATTGTTTTGCATAGAAATTTGTCCTTTTATATTGTGCCTATAATTCTTAGTAATAACACTAAATCTGTCCAAACAAGAGTCTAGTAGACATCCCGGGTCTGATAAAGTTTGAAACACAAAATCATAAATTATAATATAATAAATAATTATAAAAAATAATAATATAATAATAATAATAAAATGAATTTCCTCACGATTTACTATCGCTCAATTCTGCAAGTGTTCTAATTTACTATCGCTGTTTTCTAGCAGTTTTCTAAAACTATTTTTGATGTAAAGGGACACTTTTTGGATGCCATGGACATTCTCTAGTTTCCAGGCAGAACGAACAGTATATATAATATAAAACTGCATGCAGGGCACTGGACAAGCCACTAGGGACAAAAGGGATGTCAAATGATTTGATACAGTAATGTAATCTGTAAGATAGGAATGGAGTCCAGCACACAGAGGCATTGGGCAAAGGACACAGCCCACAGACACAGTGGGGGAGGACATCGCAGGATCCTGGTGATAAGGTAAGTACACTGGACCAGGATTCTGCAATGCAATCCCAAATGTGGCTCGGGGTTACAGCTAATGATACTGAAGTTTAACCGAGAGCCACACTTGGGATTACTTCCAGGGAGGTTAATGGCATCCTAGTCTTAATCCGTAGGGTTTAATATTGAAATCGCCCACCCTTTGCAGCTCTAATGCGGCGTACACATGGCCGGACTTTCCAACGGGAAAAACTCAGTCAGAATTTCCAATGGAAAAATAGAGAACCTGCTCTCTATCTAAGTCCATCAGAAATCAGAAAAAGTCAGATGGGGCATACACACGGTCGGAATATACAATGAAAAGCTCCCATCTGACTTTTTCTGATGGGAATTCAGACCGTGTGTACACGGCATAACAGCTCTGCTGGGAAGGCCGTCCACAAGATTTAGGAGTGTGTCTATCGGAATGTTTGACCATTCTTCCATAAGCGCATTTATGAGGTCAGGCACTGATGTGGAAAAGAAGGCCTGGCTCGCAGTCTCTGCTCTAATTCATCCAAAGGTGTTCTATTGGGTTCAGGTCAGGACGCTGTAGAGGCCAGTCAAGTTCCTTTACCCCAAACTCGCTCACCCATGTCTTTATAGACATTGTATGTGCACTGGTGCGCAGTCATGTTGTAACAGGAAGGGCCATCCCCAAACTGTTCCCACAAAGTTGGGAGCATGAAATTGTCCAAAATGTCTTTAAATGCTTACACCTTAACAGTTCCCTCTACTGGAACTAAGGGGCCAAGCCACTGAAAAACAAGCCCACACCATAATCCCCACTCCACCAAAGGATTTGGACCAGTGGACAAAGCAAGGTCCATAAAGACATGGATGAGTGAGTTTGGGGTGGAGGAACTTGACTGGCCTTCACAGAGTCCTGACTTCAACCCTATAGAACACCTTTGAGATGAATTAGAATGTAGACTGCGAGCCAGGCCTTCCCGTCCAACATCAGTTACTGACCTCACAAATGCGCCTCTGGAAGACACACTCCTAAACCTTGCAAATGATAGGCCAACTCAGAATTGAAAATAAAAGAAAAATGTAGCGCTAAAATTATGTGGAAAGTAACTATGTAACACTGTAAAGCATCATATAAACATAATAGGTGAAAAACCATATAACACGTGAAGCATCACATAAACTAATCACCAAGTGATCAAAAGTTCATATCTGTGGATACGGTAAATAAATAAGGGATAAGTCTCAAATGATTCTTAATCCAAATGTCCAAAAAACGTGACAATAAATGTAGAGAGTGATTGATAGCAGATCCACCACCAAAGAAGAGATGGGAGGCTTACCGGAAAACGTGGACTCAACTAAGCGTAAACTTAATGAGTCACTAAAGCTTATGTATGATGGTGTCCGGACAGCAAACCTTCTAGTGGAAAACAGGGATGGAACTTCAATACGAATCAACTCCTCGTATGGTATGTGGGAAAGCAAAAAGGTTGTAGTACCAGGACCAACACATAGGGATCGTAGACTCACTTGTATTATAGCTCAAATTTATTGTAGAGTACTTCTAGAAAGGGACAACAAAAGATTCTTCAGTTGAATCAACATCAGCTGTTCGCCATCACAAGAAGCAGCTTCCGAGGGAATAGATCAGACTCGAGGAAACAAATTGGGTGGCTTGCAATCTCATGGTGCTGAAAGGACAGCTCCAAGATAAAACATAGGGTAAGACTGAGCATGCTCACAACCGCAGAATAGACTGTCCCATTGATGTGGCTCCAGTCCTGGAACACTCAGTTGTAGTCCTAGTCCCTATAAATTGCCTCACATCGGCCCGACGGCTACCACAGAAGAGTCACTTAGAATTCCCGCGCTTGTCCTTTCAGCACCATGAGATTGCAAGCCACCCAATTTGTTTCCTCGAGTCTGATCTATTCCCTCGGAAGCTGCTTCTTGTGATGGCGAACAGCTGATGTTGATTCAACTGAAGGATCTTTTGTTGTCCCTTCCTAGAAGTACTCTACAATAAAATTTGAGCTATAATACAAGTGAGTCTACGATCCCTATGTGTTGGTCCTGGTACTACAACCTTTTTGGTTTCCCACATACCATACGAGGAGTTGATTCGTATTGAAGTTCCATCCCTGTTTTCCACTAGAATGTTTGCTGTCCGCACACCATCATACATAAGCTTTAGTGACTCATTAAGTTTACGCTTAGTTGAGTCCATGTTTTCCGGTAAGCCTCCCATCTCTTCTTTGGTGGTGGATCTGCTATCAATCACTCTCTACATTTATTGTCACGTTTTTTGGACATTTGGATTAAGAATCATTTGAGACTTATCCCTTATTTATTTACCGTATCCACAGATATGAACTTTTGATCACTTGGTGATTAGTTTATGTGATGCTTCACGTGTTATATGGTTTTTCACCTATTATGTTTATATGATGCTTTACAGTGTTACATAGTTACTTTCCACATAATTTTAGCGCTACATTTTTCTTTTATTTTCACTTGTTTTTTTGCAGAATTGATCCAATTCTGTGGTGTTGGCAGCTTAATTATGTTTAGTTAGGTAGCGCGGTGCTATATGCAATATTGTATATATATTTTTTCAACTCAGAATTGAACCCTACAGACTAAGACTGGGATGCCAATAAAGTTCATGTGCATGTAAAGGCAGGTGTCCAAATACTTTTGGTAATATAGTGTATGTATGAATGAGCATTAGGAACCTTATACTGTAAGCTCCTTGAAGGCAGGGGCTGATGTGAATGTACAATATATATGTAAAATGCTGCGTAAATGGTTGGTGCTATAAAAGTACCTATAATAAATAAATAAAATAGTCAGCACTCTTGATGAGTAGATATGATGAGCAATAATAGCTCCCGCCGCACCAGAAGATTATATATTTTTAATGGTTTAAAATAGCATGCCAATGCCTGTATTAGTGGTTCAGGTACTTTGTGTGCTCTTTTTTTATTAATCTTTTTATTTTTCTTATACCTTGCATAGTTACCGGTAGTTCCTCGTTGGTAAGCATCATTGTATGTAGTGGATAAGAGTTTTCCTGCTGCCACTGCATAAATATGGGGTGCTAGCTTATTAGGGTAGGCGTAGTTTGTCTAGCGAGAACTCTAATTTTATATTATTACAATAACGTTTGCAAAAGTTCTTTGTTATATCTAATGTCACTTGATAATGTTCATTGCTTAACTCATATTTACTTTTATTTTTACCCCTTGACTTTATCGTGTATAAATTCAAAATGTGAAATGATGAATGAGTTTTACCAAAATGCTTATTCTTTCATAAATAGTTATTACTTTTCAACTTGCCATTTCCACATTCTAAATTAAAACATAGGAAAGAGAGCGTACAGACACTTATCAATGAAAAAAATTGATTGTGTTAATTAATAGGTTCCCTACAGGAAGCTTATGAAGCTCACAGGCTGGCCTTGCTAACAAGCCGTTGCACAGTCTGGGAGAAGGCTAACGAGGATTGCTGAATGCAGGGGGGAGATCAAAGCCAGTGATAATTGGCTCACAGATGCAGACTGCTCCTGATTTGTTGAATTCTGCTAACGCTATTAATAAGAAATTATGTTTATTTCTGGCAACTAACAATGTAATCATAGACCTGATCTTGCTGGAATTTGCATGAGCATACATACTGTTAGTATTCATATCTTTTGGCTTCCTAGACCATTCCAGCTTTATTTCTTTTTAGGATCTAACTGAAGAGTCTGTGTAAAATTAGCCCTGATTCATGAAATCTACTAATATTAAACTTGCCACTTTACATTATAATTTTCAGCGTTTTGCGCCATATAGTTTTCAGTGACTCATAATAATCAGCATTTGGTCAGTAGTCTCCACTCTAATTCATTCCAAAGGTGTTCTATCAGGTTTAAGTCAGGACTCTGTGAAGGCCAGTCAAGTTCCTCCACCCCAAACTCACTAATCCATGTCTTTATGGACCTTAATTTGTCCACTGGTCCAAATCCTTTGGTGGAGGGGGGATTATGGTGTGGGCTTGTTTTTCAGTGGCTTGGCCCCTTAGTTCCAGTAGAGGGAACTGTTAAAGTGGATGTAAACCCATGTCACAATGTAGAGTATAATATTTCCTATCATTTGTGCTCAGTCTTGCCACACAGAGTTAATCCAGCGCCGAGTAATCCTCTTTTATGTTCAGTGAAAACGAACAGCCTTCCAGATAAAACCCTGCCTAAATCAAAAAGTCCGGAATCTCTCTTCTTGCTTTGAGTGAGAGGTTATATACAAATATAGCTAGGACATGTTTATCATATGTTATGTTTTGTTTATCATAACATGAGGTGATATAACATCATAACACATCCTAGTAATATACAATGAACTTTGGATCACCTCTTGTTATGATAAACATGTCCAAGCTATATTTGTAAATAACCTGTTACTAAAAGCAATAACAGAGAAACGGACTTAACCTAATTTGGCAGGTTTTTATCTGAAATCCGGTTATTTTGCACTGGACTTTAAAAGAGGATTACTCAGCGCTGGATTAACTCTGTGTGGCAAGACTGGGCACAGATGATAGGAAATCTTATACTCTACATTGTGACATCAAAAAAAAATTGGGGGGTTTACATCCACTTTAAGGTGTAAGCATTTAAAGACATTTTGGACAATTTCATGCTCCCAACTTTGTGGGAACAGTTTGGGGATGGCCCTTCCTGTTACAACATGACTGCGCACCAGTGCACATACAATGTCTATAAAGACATGGGTGAGCGAGTTTGGGGTGGAGGAACTTGACTGGCCTCTACAGCGTCCTGACCTCAACCCAACAGAACACCTTTGGGATGAATTAGAGCAGAGACTGCGAGCCATGCCTTCTTTTCCACATAAGTGCCTGACCTCACAAATGCGATTATGGAAGAATGGTCAAACATTCCGATAGACACACTCCTAAATCTTGTGGACGGCCTTCCCAGCAGAGTTGAAGCTGTTATGCCGTGTACACACGGTCTGAATTTCCATCAGAAAAAGTCAGATGGGAGCTTTTCATTGTATATTCCGACCGTGTGTATGCCCCATCTGACTTTTTCTGACGGAATTTCCGATGGACTTAGATAGGGAGCAGGTTTTCTATTTTTCCATTGGAAACTCCGTTGGAAAGTCCGGCCATGTGTACGCGGCATTAGAGCTGCAAAGGGTGGGCCATCTCAATATTAAACCCTACGGACTAAGACTAGGATGCCATTAACCTCCTTGGCAGTAATCCTAAGTGTGGCTCACGGTTAAACTTCAGTATCATTAGCTGTAACCCCGAGCCACACTTGGGATTGCATTGCAGAATCCTGGTCCAGTGTACTTACCTTATCACCTTATCACCAGGATCCTGCGATGTCCTCCCCCACTGTGTCTGCGGGCTGTGTCCTTTGCCTATTGCCTCTGTGTGCTGGACTCCATTCCCTGCGAGCATCACGATGCACAGGGTTGGAGCCTGGCAGCAAATTTAAAAAGTACACAAAACATAACACATACAGTACACTGTAATCTTACAGATTACATTACTGTATCAAATAATTCGACATCCCTTTTGTCCCTAGTGGTTTGTCCAGTGCCCTGCATGCAGTTTTATATTATAATTTCAATATTCAATATTCAATATTCCAGGCAGATACTGTTCGTTCTGCCTGGAAACTAGAGAATGTCCATGGCATCCAAAAAGTTTCCCTTTAAGTCAAAAATAGTTTTAGAAAACTGCTAGAAAACAGCGATAGTAAATTAGAACACTTGCAGAATTGAGCGAAAGTAAATCGTGAGGAAATTTGTTTTATTATTATTTTTTATAATTATTTATTATATTATAATTTATGATTTTGTGTTTTAAACTTTATCAGACCCGGGATGTCTACTAGACTCTTGTTTTGACAGATTTAGGTGTGTTATTACTAAGAATTATAGGCACAAAATAAAACGCCAAATTTCAATGCAAAACAATGTACCGCTTTGAGATGCAAAAATCTGACATTTTCACTTTTCAGTCTGTTACAGCGTGACAAATGTGCTATCTCCATTACAAACGCTACTTTTAGCGCAGGTGCGCTCCCGTCTCATACTTTATTCTGAGCATGCGCGGGTTTCTTTGCATACACACGAGCGCGTTTCTCATCGAAAACCAGCCCGACGAGGAACACGACAAGGAAATTGAGACTCCCGACGAGGAAAAAGAGAACTAGTTCTCTTTTTTTCTCGTCGAGTTCCACGTCAGTTTTCTCGATGAAAAGCATACACTCAACCGTTTTCTTTGGCAAAAAAAGCTCTGCCACCAAGTTTCTTGATGGATTCTGTCGAGGAAAACGGTTGTGTGTACAAGGTCTTAATGTTATTGGCCCAGATTCACAGAGCGATTACGCCTGCGCAACTGCTGTTGCGCGTGCGTAAGTCTAAATGTGCGCGTGCGTATAGTTGGACGCGATTCACAAAACAATATACGCCAGAAATCTACGTTTTTTGGTCCGGCGTAATAGAATTAGACATTCGCTTCCCTTCGCGCAAAACTGCGCTAGACACACCATTGATTTGCTATTCAAATATGCTAATGAGGGAGTTACGGGGATTCACAAAAAAACGCAGTTGCTGCGCAGGCTACGCGATGTGCGCAACTGCAAAATGTTCTGTCTAAAGTTAGAGGACCTAAAAGCTGGTCTAAATTTTGAAAGAAAGTCTAATTGTCAGATAAAGCAACACTGTTAGTGAGGAGTTCAGCAGTCACACGTGTTGCCCAACAATCTGTATGCCAACATGCCAGGGGCATCGTCGCGCATAGCTATACTACTGACTTTAGATGAACAAAGAAGGATGAGGGCACGGAGGATGGCACTAAGGAGGGCACGGGAGATGTTTTTTTTTTTTTTTGCTTATATAAAATTTACAATTTACAATTTAATCTAATCTAATACAAATATTCTTATCTGATACAAGCCCCTCACTCTTCACTTGATATATCACACACGCATAGACATCTTTGGCATGAGAGATTCTGAGGTGTCTCGCATCTTCAGATTCACCCCTCATGCCATCATGGAATTACCACAACCTTGCAGGAGGACATCAGCAGCCCAACACATGGCACCACCCATGACAGCTACATATACAATCAGAGCCCCATCCCCACAGATTTCCAACAGAACATGTATGGGGACAGCTGGCTGGTTGTTGAGTGACATGGGAGTCAGGCATGACTATCCCCTCCCGTGATGCACACCTCACAAGTGGCACATGCATGACTAACATCCTCCTGTCTTTTCCCTTCAAGGTGATTCTGCATATGCACTGGTACCCCATCTCATGACCCCATCTCATGCCAGCTCACATTATGCATCTTTGCACGTTAAACACACACATTAATCATGGCACAATGAGAAGGCATGCATGCACACCACTGTGGTCCCTAGCACAGACACCCCACATCCTCATCAAATTGGATTGGCACCAGTCCGCCATGCAAGACTGGTGAGCAGTAACGCCACGTCAAGGCTCCAATTATGTCACTGTACATTCATACACCATTCACACGGACCTGGGAATCACTTCTCCCTGGTCCTGGGGAACCCTTCTCCACCAAAATTGAGGATGACACCCTTTTTCCAGCAGGAATGTCACCCCCACATTCAAACATCATTCACAACCCAAAATATGCCAAAAATGACATCAAAACCAAAAAAAAAATGCATAGAAAAAAAACAATGCATAGAAAAAAAAAAAACAGAACAAAAAAAAAAAATGCAGAGGACCAAAAAAAAATAAGCATTCAAACCAAAAAAAGGGGGGAAAAAAAAATTAATGCCCTCTGCGTGAGCCACGCCTGGGGCGCCCCCGGCCACGGCCCCGGCCCCTCAGGGGAGATGCATGGGGGAGGGGAAAAGCCGGGGAAGGAGGAGCAGCCCCTGAGATCTGCCCACCTGGCGGCCTGCCCTCCAAGGCCACGGCTATTCTGTCCAGGGCAGCACCAAGTGTTGCCGTGTTGCCCTGGATAGCCTGGGTAAGGGCCCTCACATCCTGCCCAACGCCTGCTGCTGTAGTTTGCAGGACATTTAGGCAGGTTGTGGAGGCCCGGGAATGGGAGTCCAGGTTACCCAGGCTCTCGTTCATGGAGGACAGGCTCTGATCCACCCGCCCCATAGTCTGGCAGAGCTGTCTCAGAAGGCGGGTCTGGGTGGCCAGGTTCCTTCTCAGACAGGCGGGCAGGAGATTGGGCGCCCCCCTGGTGCTCTGGGCTGACCTCCTGGCTCCAGCTGATGGTTGTGGCCGGGGAGAAGGGGAGGCCCTTGTGAGGGGAGCCATGTTGGGGGAGGAGGGGGGGGCTCACCCTTAGGGAGGGCAGGCTTCTTGCAGCCAGAGGGGAAGAGTCCGCAGCAACCAAACGGCCAGTGCCTTCCATGGACTCCTCCTCCTCATGATTCTCCTCCTCCTCATTATCGTCCTCCTCATGATCATCCCCCTCCTCTTGTTCCTCCTCTGCGGACTCTGGCCATGTTGGGGGGGGCCTCATTAGGCTGCTGTCCTGGGGTTGGAGCGGTAAGTCCAGATGGCCCTGCACCCTCCTGCACATCTGTGGATGACACAAAGCATTCACAGGTTGGAGGATCCACACACTTGCCACATATTCCCTTTCACCCCCTCCCCCACACATGCTACACACCTGAGAGAAATAAAAACCTTACCTGGCACCGCGGGGACCGGACTTGTGTCAAAGCCTGGCAGGCCCTCCACTTCATGCCGGTGAAAGGTCAGGGCCACCACACGCTCCGTCGCTGTAAATCTAACCCGGCATGGTGGGCCCCCTCCTGTGCCCCTGGCATGGGCATTTATTGCGGCCAGTTTTTTTTTTCACCTCACGCCGGAGGTCATTTATTTTCTTTTCTATCCCAGAGCGGGTCCGTGTCTCCCCCTCCCCCGATGAATTGACCTGCTCCGTGATCCTATCCAAGATCTCCCTCCTCCTGGCCGGGGTGGTGGTGGCACTCTGCGGGCCGTGGAGAAAACGCCCATAGTCGGTAATGGCCCGGGCAAGAATTCTTTTTTCCCCCACTGTAAAATTCAGCTTTCTTTTTCTCTCAGTCATACTTCCAAACAAACTCACTAGCAGTCACCAAAAATCTGTCAAAAATACAAGCACAACCAATCAGACAAGAACACACACAAAGAGAAAAAGAACAGCCAAAAATCACACTAGCACTCAGCAAGAAACAGACACAAAAAAATAAGATGAAAAAATAAAGCAAGAAAACAAACGCTCAGAAATATATCAATCAAACAAACAGTCTCAAACACTTATCAAAATACACTTTCACAAAACTACCAACAAGCACTAGATCACACAGAACACTAATCTCACAACTACTGTACAAAACACACTCTAACGAACAACAGAGCAAAAGCACTTGGTTCAATGGGAAGGGACACAAAGGGATGTACTTTTGCAATGGAAGGGCGTTTGTGTGTGTCTATTTATGCTGTCTGCGTAGTTCACAACATTGCCCTAGTCCACTTCCAATTTCACTGATTGCGCCGCTCCCGAGTTGTGAGCATGCGCACAACGGAGCTGACATGGTTTCCTTCACGCGCGCATGCGCGAGTCGGCCGGCCCTTCATTTGCATGGGGTCACGGCTCATTTCAATGTAACACGCCCACGTCCCACCCAATTTGTATTACTCCTCCTTACGCCTCCGGAAAAAACATTACGCTTGCGCAATTTCTTGCGCAAAAGCTACGTGAATCGCGGGATTACGCGGCTTGATTGCGCACGTCTAACGTAATCGCGGTGCGCTACGCCGGATCGATATTGCGCCGATGTACGTGAATCTGGGCCATTGTTTTTAAAGCATAGCTTCCATGTATTCTGGGCAGCGCTACTATGATCTGTCAGTACAATTGTTACCTTTGTTTCTTCTCCGGTTTTGGCCAGGAGGGAGAATCTGTCTGGCAGCATCTCCCACAGACAAGCATTTGGCTGCAGGTTCTTTATACCATGTGCCTTCTTTCAGTATTAGACCATGACAGAAAATTAGCTTTTACCTTGTTCCTAAAATGTCAGAAAGTATAAGACCTGATAGCAAACAGGAGAGAGAGATAAGCAGGACAAAAGTGGCTGTTGTGATGTTATTAGAATTAAAAAGTCACAGATGTGCTGTAGGTTGTGTCTCAGGCCTAGATGACCATAGATGACACAGTTGTTTCCATCAGCCAGCCAAAATGCTAACAAACTAGTAAGATTACTGAAAATAAGCTGATTTACTTTACAGGCATATTAGAAAATGGAGGGACAATGGAAAGACAACATCACTTCAGGTCTCTTTTGCAGTTATAGCTGCAAAAGGGACCTGTAAAACATTAGAAATAAGTGCCTATACTTCTTAAAACCCAGTAATACACTGGCTCACCCTGCTGTACTCAAGCTCAATTGCTCTCTATTTTTAGGCACTGTGCCAAATTTGTACATCTGCTGACAGCCTAAAGATGTACGGCTGTTCAGGTGCTCTGAGCATTTTGGCAAATAGGCAGCCTCCAGCAAAAAGAAACAGAAGCAATGCTGGAGGCAATTTACAGCACACAATAATTTTGGTAGAATAAATATTAATGTGGGATGTATGTTTCTTGCTAAAAATCATTATTTTTAAGTTATGGGTAAAGTTCTACTAAGGACTTCTGCATTATACTAGCACTTTAACTTGATTAAGCCTTTGTACCTAAAATTACCACAAAAATGATCATGAACATGAAACTTGACAAGTGTGGATAACTAATCTTAACTAATCTTATTGGGATAGCGCATCAGAAGCAAAAAGCATGCAAAAAAAAATAAGATCCACACGTATAAAGTATATATCAAAATGAAAACAACACATATTTCATAAATCCCCTTGATGCATGCACAGTTCCCTTTTATTTATCCATTTAAATATGCTGCAGCTGTAACAACAACAAAAAAAACAGTGGATGGGCCAAAAATACAGTGTGCTCCCACTTTCCTCTTTGACAACACAAAACTCCTGGGAGAATTCAGAAAAGGGTTTTAAATCCTTTAGAATTCCACTGGGGCGCAGCACCAAAATTGCTGATGCAGATTCATGTACCAGGTACTGCACATGAATTTGTCTGTGTCTGCACAGGGAAAGCAGTGGCCCTCCGATCCATTCTTTAAGGCCACTGCACCGGTCATACTAACTGATGTTTGGCTAAGCAATTTTATATTAGGGGTGGATGGGGCCTGATGGGGAAAATGAGAGACTAGCTCCCTATCAGGCCTGCACAGTGTTCTCCCACTTTCCTCTTTGACATAACAACACTGTCGGGGGGGATGCTTTCCAATTTTTTCTTTAAATGGTGTGGGGTCCCCCCTAGAATCCAAACGATACCCAAGTATGCCATCTGGTAGGTCAGGAAAGGTAAAGGAATTAGCAAGCGCCCCCCTCCTGAACCCTCCATACCTGAAAAATGCATGAAGCGCAGCCGCATAGACTTGAACCTAGACTTATTGAACAAGCTGAAATTAGAAGCTGATTGGTTACCATGCACAGCTACACCACAAAGTAAATCAACCTCTCTGTGTGTTAATGCTATGGTTAAAATGTTCAGATGAATTATTATAGACTCTAGACAGCAGTATCAAAAAGATACAGCTAAGGAAAATGAACAATACACTTATAAAGAAACCAAACCTATCACTGTGATTTTAGTCAAAATAGAGTTTTCATATGATGCCATCTATAGCTTTCACACACTAACTTAATTTAATTCATTCTAATTAGCTGGAAGAAAAATGAGTAAGGAGCTGAAATAATACAGGGTGCCAGAATAAGACGCATCAAAGTGCCCTATAATTAAAATGTCATTTTCATTATACACATATAGCACATAGAACAAGGATAAGCTCAAATTGCTTTATAAAAATACTTATGTAATAAAATGGAAAAGTGGATATTGTGGAAAAGTTTGGGGGCACAATTTTATTATATCTGAATTGTTAATTTGGCCCATTACTTTTTTATGGTACCAGGTTAAAATATATATATATATATATATATTTATATATATATATATATATATATATATAGATATAGATATATAGATAGATATATATAGATATATCTATATATATATTTATATACAGTATTTATATCCATATATAGATATATATCTATATGTATATATATTAAAGCTGAATGCAACTGCACAAGTGCTGTTTTAGTGCAACAATAATAACCACCTTGTGTGTTGCTAGGCCAAACATGTTTTTAAAGGAAAAAAGGAAAATTGCTGCACACCAACAAAGCCGTTACAACCTAGTTTTATTGTTCAAACAACAGTCACATGACAGCCACCAAGACAAAGACACAGGAACCAGGAAAGGTGACGCGTTTCACATGGTCAATATTTTTGAAAGAACTAGGAAAAATGTATTTGTCTATTCTTAAAAGGCTTCATGAGTTACAGTGCCTGGATTATAAGTTATTCACATATACACGTAATGGAAATACCAAAATATCAATGTTGCAGTGTTACAAATTGCAGTAACAGTAAAAGAACATGTATTTCATGAATGCCATCTCATGGGATTGTAGTATATCTATCCATTAGGGTGCAGTGAGAAGGCTGCAGATCATTTAGGACACTAGTTACAAGTAAAATCTTTGTCAGAATAGACAAGAATAAAATGTTGCTTCAGATAAAATAAAATATATTTGTCAAACTATATAAAATATGTCCAATTCATATGTAGGAGTAACTAGGGAAGGAAGAGATGCTTGTTTACTAAATGTTAAGCTGTTCCTTGGGCAGTTGTGGCCATTTTCAACCTCAAGTGTTTATTGATCCTGCAATCACTTCTCTTTACAAAAAAAAAAAAAAATCAAGCAATACTATATGAACAATGTGATTCTTAAATACTATTTCTGTCATAAAATAAATTCTGCATTTAAAGAAAAAAAAAAAAACACACACACACATACACACACCCTACTGATCACAGATCTGTTATGCATGAGATACATAATACAGTACATATTCTATTAGCCATTTCCTGGCTAATTTTCCTTAAAAACAAAACACATATTTCTTTGAGTGTAACTTCAACAACAGTATTTATCTGAAATTCTTGCTTGTAAGTACAAAGGAGAAATAATATATATTGAAGGCTCACAAAACAAGGCCAAACAGAAGCCTAATATTTATCAAATGAAAAAAAAATCCAATTGGATCGCAGAGATATCTTTCTTTGATAAATGCAGTGCTATTTCTTGGCTTAGGTTTCCTAGCAGCAAACCATCCAGCTGTCCCTGTGTACCAGACTCTAGTAATTTTTTATGTCCGTTCTCCATTAAAACCAGGTGTAGAGAATATCTACTGCAGCTATTCATTGTACAATGAGAGAAGTGCCCATTACTTACAGCACACACTGCATTACAAGTAAATCCTCCTTAAAGTGTTTTTAAACCCAGAACCTGCATTTACTATACCTGGTCTTTCACAGTACACATAACATGGAAATGCAATTATTTTGGTAAATATAAACTGCTAAATACCGTTTCTCATCAGCAGCTGGAGCAGTCTTGTGACTTCTATCAGTGTCCAGCCAAGCACTGGTTAAAGCTTGTAGGAAGAGTTTTTTGACTATTGCCTCATACACACAACCGTTTTCCTCGACAGAATCCATCAAGAAACTTGGTGGCAGAGTTCTTTGGCTGAGGAAAACGGTCGTGTGTAAGCTTTTTAATCGAGAAAACTGACGTGGAACAAGTTCTCTTTTTCCTCGTCGAGAGTCTCAATTTCCTTGTCATGTTCCTCGTCGGGCTGGTTTTTGACAAGAAACACGTTCGTGTGTATGCTTAGAAACCCGCGCATTCTCAGAATAAAGTATGTGATGGGAGCGCACCTTCGGTAAAAGTAGCGTTTGTAATGGAGATAGCACATTTGTCACGCTGTAACAGACTGAAAAGTGCAAATCATCTCTCACCAAACTTTTACTTAACACGCAGTAACATGAGATTAGCAAAAGCAGCCCCAAGGGTTGTGCCAGTGGAATAGAACTTCCCCAGCTGACGTACGTGTTGTACGTCACCACGTTCGAGAACGAGGAGATTTTGTCTTGACTGTGTGTACGCAAAGAAAGCTTGTCAAGTTTCTCAACAAGCCTAACAAGGAACTCGTCAAGGAAAACGATGTGTCTTTTACGACGAGTTCCTCGGTCGTGTGTACGAGGCCTATCCCATGAAACTTCAAGACCACTGACCCTCTGTCTGGACAGTGCTGATTGGCCCTGTGCTGATCACATGCACCCTCCAAAAAACAAAAAACCTCTTTCTAGCAATACAAACCAAACTGAGCATGTGCAGCTTGACTCCATAGACTCTGATATCAGGAAATTATTGGAGGACAGTGGAAGGAGGGGAGATCAGATAGGATCAAACAGCCTTTATACACAACAATGTGGAAGATTAACCACTTAGGTTCCACAGTGAGTATAACAATCATGCTTTAGCCCAGGTTCACACATTTTTTGCTATACGGCACTCCATCACTTTAACTGACAATTGCGCGGTAGTGCAATGTTGTACCCAAACAAAATAATTACCTTTTTTTTAGGGCTGTGCAAATTAACTTTTAATTAATTGATTAATCTTTTTGATCGATCAAAATCTTTTTGATCGATTAATATTCTTTTGATTGATATTCACCTCTCCGCCGGCTTCTGGGCCTTCAGGGAGTTCCGTCGGAGATCCGGTAATGTCACGGACACCGGCAGGGCTTGCCGTGTCCATCTGAAGGGCTCCTTTGCTGTGCCCGCAAGGGCTGTTACACTTCCCTCTATCAACCTGGGATTCTACAACCATCCACTGGGAGTTGTGATAGTTCCCTTAATGGGACATCTACATGCCGACAGACTGATGTTAACCTCTCCTCATCTGGATTCAGCAGTGGTATCGTTGTACACATTTTTATACCAGTATCATACTTAGCTACATGTTTTTATGACTGCTTTTGGTACGGTTTGGTATTACTCGCACCATTTTTACAGTTTATGTAGCTAAATCAATTTTATCTCCAGTGCAATATTTATTTGGTTACCTACTTGAAGACTATAAAAGTTTTAATGCTATTCCCATCGAGCGCTGCCTTTGTGTGTTTTTTGTATCCTGCTATCCATTTTTCCAGTGGTTGGTAGCTGCACTGGGAATCGGCCTGCAAGGAGATCAGCTGAATGTAGTTGGATCTGTATTTGCGTTGTAATTAATCGAAATTAGTCGATTAATCGATTTAAAAAAAAAAAACATTAATCGAACACAAAAATTTTGATCAGTAACAGTCCTATTTTTTTTCCCACAAATAGAGCTTTCTTTTGGTGGTATTTGATAACCTCTGTGGTTTAATTTTTTTGTGCTATATACAAAAAAAGATCAACAATTTTGAAAAAAAAACGAATAATTTACTTTCTGCTATAATACATATCCCAAAAAAATACATTAACAAAATATTCATCAATTTAGGCCAACATGTATTCGGCTACCTATTTTTGGTAAAATAATTGCATTAAGTGTATATTGATTAGTTTGTGCAAAAGTTATAGCGTCTACAAAATAGAGGATACATTTATGAACTTTTTTTTATGTCTTTACTGATAATGGCAGCGATTTGTGATTTTTAGCAGGATTGCAGCGGATAAATCTGACCCCATGTGACACTTTTTGGGGAACAGTGACATTTTTAGTGATCAGTGCTAAAAACATGCACTGATCAATGTATACATGGAGCTGGCAGGAAAGGGGTTACCACTAGGGGTGATCAAGGGGTTAACTGTGTTCCCTGGGTGTGTTCTAAATGTGTGGGGGATGGGCTCACTGGTACAACACAGAGATAACTGTTCCCAATCACTAGCAACAGACAATCTCTCTGTACTGCCCTGTCAGAATGGGGATTTGCCTTGTTTACATAGGCAGATCCCCGTTCTGCCTTTCTGTGGAGCGATCACGGGTTGCATGCAGAAATCAAGTGAGCCGGACCCATAGGCGTGCTCCTGCGGTGAGCATCGGGTACGCCTGCACGCGCCCACTGTATCTATTACACAAAAACACATACAGGTACGTTGTTTTGCACAATAGAGCCAACCTGCCACAGTTTATGTACTGTGGCTGGTTGGCAAGTGGTTAAAGCAGTAGCTTACCAAGCTTTACATGAGAAGGCTGCATAATTATTTTTTTTATGCAAAACTGTGTTTTTTGTTGCATTTTTGGTTCAATAGACTTCAATGAGGAAGCTGCAGAAAAGCATGTAGTGCGTTTTACCGCAATTTTGACACCATTTTTCTGCAATACACGTTTTGCATTTTAAAATCTGCCCAACAACTAAAAAAAAGTATAAGAAATGCAAATTGGGGGCCAAAATGACCATAGCCAAATCGTGGAAGAAACCCTCAGTTTCCTTCCAGATGTTTCTCTGTCCCTTTTTCTCTTTACCACGTCTCTCTCTCTCTCTCTCTCTCTCCCCTATTGCACCTCCCTTGGTGCTGTGACCTGCTGTCGGGTATATTAAAATGTTTTGGGTAATGCTCCATTTTGTGCTGATTGCTCTGGAGCAGGCAAACTTCCTTCCCCATGGTGGTGGAGCGCTGCTGATTTATGCCGGTGCGGGCTCTGTGGCCCTGGTACTCGGGACGCAGCGTGATCCCTCTTAGGGGCCTCCGGAGGGCCGGGGGTCGCGGGTCCTGAGCGGTAATATCTTATTAGCCGGGCCATTATTATTGCGCTCATACGGTTGGTTTTACCACTACTGTTTGCTTGGTCTGGAGGAATTAATTTGCTAGGATACCTTGTATATGGAATATATTTTCCCATCTCTGTTATGTTGGATGGACTTGACACATCACTTTCATGTACCACTGTCCATTTTTGTTTTGTTATTGGAAAAACTTTCAATAAAAATCTTTAAAATAAAAAAAAAAAAAAAACATGCAGTTCCTTTTCCTCTCCTCCCCATAGTGATTTATATTGGCTAAATAAAAATGCCTGAAGCTGTAAAACACTTGTAATACACTTCTAAAACTCTTTAAGAAAGCTTGTAAATTAAATAAAAACAGAAAAACGCCAGTAAATCAATACACTTATGCTGCATACACACGACCGCTTTTCATGACGAGAAAAATGCAATTTTTTTAATTGGTCATTAAAAACTATCGTGTGTAGGCTCCGGAGCATTTTTCTCGAAGAGAAAAATGGCCATTAAAAATTCAGAACCTGCTCTATGTTTTCTTGTCGTTTTTCACATCGTCCTTTTTTTTTCGTTGTGAAAAACGATTGTGTGTATGCTTTAATGACGGGGAAAAAACGTGCATGCTCAGAAGCAAGTTATAAGAAGGAAAATTTGCATAACTAGCCCAAAGGGTGGCGCCATTTGAATGTAACTTCCCCTCTATAGTGCCGTTATATGTGTTGTACATCACCGCGCTTCGCTCGAGCATTTTTTTTTTCACGATCGTGTGTATGCAAGGCAGGCTTGACAAGAATCATTTTGAGAAAAACTTCTTTTTTTTCCATGACATGAAAAACAGTCGTGTATACGCGGCATTAGGGTGTCTCCACTCTGGAAGGAACATCAATGGGTACACCATTGGACAGAAGCATTGTCACACTGGGGTTAGGGTAATATTAGCTGCACAAGAAGACTTATACTGACTTGGCTTAAAGTGGATGTAAACCCTCTCCCATACCCAGTGTGAACAGCCTCAGGTGATACACAGAGATGAAACATATCTCCCTACATAAGTTTTACATGTATATCTTATACAGACACTTCTCGTTTAACGACTTACCTGTTTAATGACTGCTCTGACTTACGACCAGCTCCCCCCACCAGAATGACGCACTGTACATCTTTGTATTGTACAGTACAGTACAGAATTTTCATTTGTGTTCTGTACTTATGCAATTTTTAACAACGTTATTGAGCTGGAGTTTTGTGCTTAGACCTTTTTTTCACAATATAGTACAGTACAGTAGTTAAGAATGCTTAAAATATTGATTTCTTGTGACTCCTCATTTAACAACCAATTTGTTTAACGACCTGGTCATTGGAACGGAACCTGTTTGTTAAGTAGGGAGTACCTGTACTGTCTGGAAAGTGCACATTGTGTAAGATTTTTCACTTCCTCATTCATCTGTAGGAGTGGATTTTTGCTATACACTAGTGGCGGCTGGTGCTCAAAATTTTAAACGCAGCAACTCAAACGCCGCCAGTTTGCCCTCAAATGCAGCCAGTTTGCCCCTCAAATGCAGCCAGTTTGCCCCCCTCAAATGCAGCCAGTTTGTCCCCTCAAATGCAGCCAGTCTGTCCCCCAAAATGCAACCAGTTGGTCCCCCCATTTGTCCCCCAATTGCAGCCAGTTTGTGCCCCCAAATTCAGCCAGTTTGTGCCCCCAAATGCTGCCATTTTTTTCCCCCAAATGAAGAAAGTTTGTGCCCAAATGCCACCAGTTTCCCCCCCAGCCCGGCACTTATCTTCCCGCGGGTCAGCGCCATCCTCCTCCAAGCTCCCTCTGCTCCCTCAATGTCTTCTCCCATCCTCGATGTTGCTTCAGCCAATCAGGTGACCAGTAACCAGACCCAGTGCACCTGATCGGATGAGAGGTGGGTCAGTGTTAGGGAAGCCGTGCGCCCTCTGTTTAACCATTTGGAAGCTGATTAGAGCCCACAGGCTCTAATCGGGAAGCCTATTAGAGCCGATGGCTCTAATCAGGCACTTCCAAAACACACCCACCGCTGGTATTCAGATGGCCGGTGCTCAACAGGGGGCCGGACACCTGAATAGTGAGCAGCAGCGGCGACAATAGATATATTCATGCATTGCAGGAGAGAGGGGGCAGTGCTCTTGCGCCCACTATGGACGCACTGCCACTGCTATACACTGTGAGACAGTTGATTGGAGGAAAGGCACATACCCCCTCCTCACACATGCAGAGCTTGACTGTGAATAGTTTAGCATTCTGCTTAACTATTTATAGCAACCTCCCCCGACAAACACTTCTGGCTCCCATCTCAGAGAACTTGTCAAAAGTTATCAGGCTGATAGCAGAAGAACTGAGCAGGACAAAGCTACAGGACATGGTGCTTTGAAGATAGATTTAAAAAAGCACTACATATATATGTGCCCAGCTCAAATTTCATAATTGGGTTTACATCAACTTTAAAAACTTAAACCCTTAACTTACTTGCTGGATCACTAGGTGAACATATAGGGAAAAAATGAATGCAACCACATCTAAGAACTGATAAGCTACAATACAACAAGTTTTTTTTTTTGAGCCTTGACCAGCTACAGTATGTGATGTGCTGAAAACAACAAACTGCACTCCTGTGATTCACAGGAGAAGTAAAGTCAAACTTTGGCTGTACTTTTCCTTTAACCCCTTCATGGTGACATCACACATATATGCGCCCCCACCGCACTGGGCTTTTTGAAGTGGGCTGCATATTTGCCTATCTCTCTTTGCGCTGGGAGCAACAGAGTCCGGGGTCTCTCCATACACCTATTTACGATCAGGAAATGAAACTCAAGATTCCTAGTCACCTGATCTCTGTGATAGCCTCTGATTGACTATCACAGTGATCAGTCACAGTGAAGCCTGCCCCCATGTGTTTTTTTTTGTGAATTAAGGAGACAGATGCATTGTATCTCTCTCTGTCCTTACACAGTCTCTGCTTTATTATAATTATTATAATAATATTTATAATAAAAAATACAAAACAATACCTAGATACCTTGATCTAGGTTGGTGCCAGGGTCAGTGTTTGTGTCAAGGTCAGGGTCAAAGGTCAGGGCTGGTATTTTTTTTTTTTTTTGGAGGAGGAGGGACAGAATTTAGTTATTTATTTATTTTAATTAGTATCAACGTCAGTTAATGTCAGTGTGTTTTAAGTTGGATAAAAAAAGCAAAAATGCGCACTTGTTTTTGGGCTGTACTACAAGTACATACAACCACCTAACATACACATATTCGGTATCACTGCGATCGTAAGGAGCAGGAGAATTTAATTTGGTTTGATGGTAGTTATGGTAGTACCAAGACATATACAGCTAAAAAAAAAAAAATTGGGACAGTTTTCCTTTAATACTAATAATTAAAAAAAGCATGAGATATCCATTATCATTTACCACTTACCAGAAAAAGCAAAAGCAAATTGTCCTGAAAAAAAAAAACGAGGTATAATCCGCCTGAATGCACAAAGTACTTGTTTTACTAACACATGTCAAAGTCACAAAATTGAGTTTAGGCATTTAGATTTGTTTACCCTTAGGCACAAAGGGGTTAAAAAAAAAGCACCGATCAATTATTTTGGAAAGTCAATAGCCACAAATATTCTGCATTAACTGAACACATGAATAGGCTGAACATTTTTAGGCAAAGCCTATGATTTAGTTTGCATTAAAGCACTATAAATGTTATAACTGAAGAACAGCTGCAGAAACATTAGGGGGTCTATGTTTAAATTGTTTGTTGAATGAATGTGACAGACATCTATACAGTGCCAAAAAACATGCTGGATTCTGTGTAGTATATTTTGAGTGATAATATCTCCTACGATTGTAAGTGTCAACTAGTAGCCAGAATGTCTTTTTTTCCCGATTGAGATGCTACAAAGAATATGACAAGTTGTGTTGCAGCTGTTTGTCACATTCATTCAGCAAAATTTGCACACATAAACCCCTAGGTGTGTAATCTTGAAATTGCTGGAGCAACATAATACACCTCAAACAATGGGGCGCTACCCTGAATAAAAAATTTCTTATCTCTGGCAGCTGAAGAGCAACCGTGTAAACATTAGGTGTGACCTACATTGCCAGAGCAGAAATCCTTCACAAAAATGTAGGCACAATGCAGGAATGATGCTACATTAAAAAAAATCCCAAATTTGGCAGCTGAAGAGCAATTGTAGAAAAAATAGGTGAAAACATAGAGATACAATGATGGTGTGGGGATCGTCTGCTTTCTACTGTCTGTATTTGTAAGTGGCTGTGCTACATAAGTTATTTATGTTCATGACTTACTGTCCCTAAGCGCTGGGTTGAAAACCCTATAGGAAGGGAGTAGCGAAAGAGAGAGAGACAAATCCGAGATCCGATGTCCATTGAAAAGCTGTTGTTAAATCCAGACCAGAAGGGTTTATTAACCTCCCTGGTGGTATGATTATGTCATATTTTAGATGCAGAAAGCGGTACAATTATTTTGCATGGAAATTTGGCGTTTTATATTGTAGGCCTGTAATTCTTAGGAATAACTCACTTAAATCTGTCCAAACCAGAGTCTAGTAGACATCTCGGGTATGATAAAGTTTGAAACACAAAATCTTAAATTATATTATAATAAATAACTATAAATAATAACAAATAATAATATAATAATAATACTTTTTATTCAATAAATTTTAGTCAATCAAATCAAAACATTTTAGTCAATCAAATAAAAAAAATGTACCCAATCAAATAAAAATTTGTACTCCGACATGACCGTGCCAAAAAAAACAAGTGATTTGTTGGTTGTCCACTTCTGCAGGGATTTCCCCACCACTCTCTGAAGAATTATTAGGCCCAGAAACTTCCAGATGTCCTCTTTGGTCATTGGTTCCTGCTTTCTGCTCCTTGAAAATCTCTGATAGAGAGGGTATGACCCTTAAAAGTAAAGGAGCACATAGTCTAACACCAGACTCCTGTAAGAAGTGATGGACTTTATAGGTGGATGTACCAGTCAGATACACCTGTGCAGATATCAGCTAAAGAGGAATAGAAGCAACGTGCGGTACACAGACAACAGTCAATAATCAGAAAGAGAAACTAGCAAACATGACCAGATTTATATTCTTAGACTGTGACCTAGTAGAGCTTCTTATATAGTATGCACCAAGTCTATACAATGTTTATTGTTATTGTCTCTGATATAATGCCTCCTTAAAGAAGAACTTCAACCTTGAAAAATAATGTAATTACATTTTTAATGATCATGCACTTACCAGTCTAAGTATCCAGCACTGTCATCACTCTGGTCAGCTATCAGCCGGTCTTTGGGTCCCCAGCTCTGCCATTTTGGATATGGGAAGCCAGACTGTGACTTCCTGGTGCTTCACAGCCATCTTCCCACTGCACATGCTCAAGTAGTGCTGCACTTTTTCAATTAACTTGCAGTGTGCATCGAGTCTGTACAATATTTCTGGCTATTGTCTCTGATACAATACACAATCATAAGAAATACCTTGTATGCCTTGTAAAACTGCTTACAAAGAAAGCAAGTCCTAGGCCTGCAAACCACTATGTCCCTTTGTCTCTCACTTTAGCTCTGGCAGACTTTGTTTCTTAATAAATATGAATCCCTAAATGTAATGGCAGATTGAGTGGAAATGAGTGGAAAAAAGGAGAGTTTTGGTGCTCACAACTTACCAATGATGTTATGCCATGATGTACTGCACAAAAAAGGGCCTGTGTCAGCTACAGGTTTTAAACCAAAGACAGCTTATGAAAGACAACCAACCAATGTGAATAGGCTTTCCCCCTGCAGCTATGTATACAGCGCAGTGGATCCAGACATCATCATGAAATGTGGCAACGATTCTCCTCGCCCCGTTTTACTCAGTGGGTAATTTTGGTCTCACTTTTGAATGGCAGCAGTGGATCCACCAACATATTTCCACCCGAGTGTTAGGAAGAGGTGAAATGGTTCCCCTTGAAGCCCATCATTCTAACCTCCAGCACCACAACACTCCTTCTCCAAATTCCTCCCATTCCTTCTGCTGCCTAATGGCATACCACATTCAGGTGGAAGGTAAGGATGGCCTTCTGTGCCATCCTTACTTCCAAATAATAGATGCTGAACACCTGCCACTGTGGAGTAGCACAAACCATAAGAAAAGGGCACATTAGCAGACCAAAAAACATGCCTACTTTGCACCCTAGAGGATGAAAAAAAAATAGGCCACGTTAGATTTGGGAAAGGGCAGGCAGCCTAAACCTAACATTTTATTTGTTCATATGGACGAGGTGATCTAAAGGCCTTTCCTTTTTTGTGAAAGAAGTAGCTGTGTTGCCTTGCCATTTTCAGCTTGTGTTTGCTATAATTTTTTTAACTCTTTATACAGTATACTGCTAAAAAACCTACATGCACAATCTATGCATCTGATTTTGGCAGAAAGGATCTAGTCACCATCAGGAAATGCAGCAAAGAATTTATTTGCATTGATTCCTCAAAGTGACACATTTTGTGCTCCCTTTAGGGATAATGGTAGTAGTTCCCTCAATTTTAACTTTGTATGTAAAAAATGTAACGTTCCCCCGCAAATTTTCTCAAATGTTCTCTTCCTCATCACCACCAGCAACACCAACCTTCTATTCCTTACTGCCAGCACCTCAAATTTCTCTTTCACCACCAGTGCAGGAGCAATAGGCCCCATTAACAGTTCAAAGAAATTGCAGGAATAGGCCCTTGTGGAGGAGGAGTAAAAACCTCCAATAGAAGTCCTTTTAAATACACTGATATTGATATGTGCCCTTGAGAAGGAAAAGGGCACATTAGCTGGCACAAATATATGGCTGTCATGAACTTTAAGATGAAGGAAGAGAAAGTGCCATTAACTTCCTACTAGATGAAACGGGAGGAGTTGTAGCACAAAACTCTTGACCAAATGAAAAAATGGCTGCTTTGCACCCTTGTCTTGGCAGGGGAGGAAAATGGCGCATTAACAGCACTCTAAATGAAATTGGCTGCTATGCACATTTGAGGAATGCAGATCCACATAGGGGGTCGGAATCTGGGGGGCCCCTTGCTATTTCTTCACACAGAATTGGAATTGTCAATCATTTTTCGACTGATCCAAATTCTAATTGTTCTGAAAAGTTGGAATTTGTTAGAAAACGAAAAAACTAAATTTGTATTGAGACCAAAATGAATTGCACATATCTACTGTCCTATAGCTTTCAGAATTATTTTGGCTCATACTTTCACCAATCAATTCAAGCCTAATACCAGGGTGGGCTAGGCCCCCTCACTCCCTCATAGGGGGAGTCCCTCTGCCCCATTGGGGTCCCGTTGGGCCCCAGTTGGGCTCCCAAGAGGAGCAGGTAGGGCGGGGTGAGTGGGAGGCCCCCCTTCACACCCGCCATTGCCACCATGGAGAAGGATGGCGATTGCCTCCGGGGGGAGGGTCTGCCTACTCCCAACTCCTGCAGTCCGGCTCCTCTCTCTCGAGTTCACAAAAATACACTTTAAAAAAAAAAAAAAAATTCAAGCCTAATACTGCTGGATAAAAAAATGTGTCAGAGCAACAAAATACATTTTTCTTCAAGTTGCAACCAACTAAATTGGGGTACTGTTGCTGCTGTATTTTAGCTAAACGATAATAAAAAAGTAAAAAAAAAAAAATCCACATATAAAAAATGTGATGCCAGAATACAGTTTTGCTGACACTGTCCATGAGTATTGTACTGTTCTCAAACACAACATACACCTTAAGACATGTTCTAAGCATGTAATGAAAGGATTGGTTGTTTTCCATTGTCGCCCTCAAAATTACGTAAAAGGAGGACATCTCATTGCTGTACAGTATTTTTTATTTATTATTTGTTTGTTTTAGTATATGTCCCTCAAGACAATGCCAACTCCCTATGTCCTATTTTTATAAACTGCCTATTAGTCCTTAACATGGCCAGAATCTATGTGTATGATTGCTAGACTGTTGCATTTGGGGGTGGTCAGGGCCGCCATCAGGGGGGTACAGACATTACAACAGTTTTTTTTCGTTTGACCCCCCACCTTTAGAAACTTGAGGCAGGGATACACCCCCCCCCCCGTTTTTTTTTTTTCGTCAGGCCCCAAAATTTGTGATGGCTGCCCTGGGGGTGAAACTATGAATGTAAATGGGCCAATCCACAACTGTACAGCGACTGCATGTAATGCATGTGGTTGCTGTGCAATGGATGCTCATTTACAGAGTTAAAACAGGTTGGGAAGAGGTGACATAATTGGGCTTAATTTACTAAAAACAAAAAGACTGTGCACAGTGCAAAGAGCAGCTGCTCCGGAGCTTGGTATATGAGCAGAAGCTCTGCTGACTTTCATCATCCAATCATGTGCAAGCAAAAGTGCTGTTTTTTCTTTCCTTCCTTGCACGTGACTCTTACCAAAGCCTTACTTCATTTACCAAGCTCTGATGCAACTGCACTTGCAGAGGGCAACTGCGTTTTGGAAAGTGCACAATCTATTTGCCTTTCAGTAAATCAACCCCATTGCCTCTTCGCTGCCTGTCTAATGCCTCTGAAAATCAATCCACCATCAGATGCTTTTCAGACTACAATGTCTGCTACGAGTCTAAACACTGCCTCAAAGCTATAATTAGGAAGACAGAGCGAACAAAAGAAGAAGACATTCTTTGCATATTTTTTTTGCCGGTTTGTTTTGGAATATTAGACCAAATTATAATGGCCAACTTGGAATTTTTCATGTTTAAATGCCCTGGAATACATCTGTAGCATTACCCCCGGAGGAGCTGCTAGATTTTTGGGTGGCGTGTTATCTCGTGGCTCCTCCAAAATTCCTAGGGGTGAATGATGCGTATTGCATGTAGTAGATGTAAAGGAATGTCCAGACAGGTGCTTTCTGCTGTGCTCTTTATTACCCAGCCGGTTAAAAACTGTAAACTTGTGGTGAGGAAAGTAAAGCTGAAGAAGATAGGAGAATAGCAGATTCAGGCGTAATGATAGGAAACAGTCCTGCTCCCAAACATAACACTTCTCTTCACCAATCCCGCTGGAGTGGGTTTAGTGTACCAGGAAAGGCCTCTCTCACTGACCTGGCAGCCGGAGTATCACTCAGACAATTTTAGGAATAAGTCTCTGCCACAGACCCTCCTTGGTGAACTTGAACTTGGGAGAAAGTCTCTGCCACAGACCCCTCTCAATGAGCCTCAGAAGATACCACAGGTCCATTTTGGGTTGGACCGACTGACAGGTGATCAATCCCTCGGTGTCTGGCTACCTCGATCCCCGGTGGTTTGTACAGGCCTCTCAATGGCGCTTCTCAGACTGACTCCCCACCGAACAGCAGTACAGCTTGTGATCTTCAGATTGGGAACCCAGTCACTCACTGGGCCCCTGCCACTGTTCAGATGCCCTGGGTCAGCATGGCCCCAGGACCAGGAACACCATGTGGCACGCACGCCCGGCCAGGTAGGCCATAACACCGGGGCGCCGTGATGTGGCCACCCTAAAGGTGGGTGCCACACTGGACAAAGAAAACCCAGAACCAATGGCGTCTGTCCCATAAATACCCCTCCCCAGCATGCACAGCGAGGACAGACCCTCATGATTGGTTGCTGGGAGGAGCACCCAAACCTCCACTCCACTGCTGCCACCTGCAGTACTGGGGTTGGAAGAACACCCCAGCACAGCAAAATGGGCTCACAGCACAGCCAAGCTGAGACAGAGACTGCAATTTTCTACTAACAATCTGGATCAGAGTTTAACTACACTCTATTCTGGCCTTAAATTTCACTAGCACCAGTACTGTGAGGTACACATCATTTACAGTAAGTTATTTAGAATTATAATGTAAAAAAAATAACTGAAAAACGTGATGCAGTCTTCAAGAAACCTAAGCCTTTGGATAAGATGTATCTTCCTGTAAGACAATGACCCCCAAGCATAAAGCCAAAACTACACAAGAATGTCTTAAAAACATACTTGGAATCGGGGTCCAGAGGTCAATCCAAAAGAAAATTGGTAGCTGAACTTGAAAAAAAAGCTGTTCACTCCTGATCTCCATTCAACCTAACAGAGCATGAGCAATTTTGAGAAGAATGGGAAAAAATTGCAGTTTCCAGATGTACAAAGCTAATAGAGGCATATTCACACAAATTCCAGTTCATAATTGCTTTGAAAACTGCTTGTACTAAATGCTGACTTGAAGGAGGTGTATTTTTATACAGTCAGTTATTTTGTGTTATTTCATTGTAATTCATTTAAATCTCCTAGCAAACATATGTTTTCACTTTGCGATTATGGTATATTTCTGTTGTTCAGTGTAAAAATACTCTGTAATTCAGTGTGCTATGACAATAAAATACAAAAACTTCCAAGGGGGTAAATAATTTTTATAGGCACCATATTATGAACGACATTATGGAAACTTGCGTCATGCTTATGCAAGCCTGTTCAATGTCATTTAACATTTTCTTAAATGCTATCCAAAGTATTTATTATATTTGTTGTGAGGAATAAATCCATTTTTTTTTTTTTTACTTTTTATCGTTAGATTATTTCAATTGCATTCCTTTGAGAATAATTTTAAGGTAACAATCAGCATTCTAACATACTTCAGTAATGCTAATACCAACATTTCAATCAATTGACTTTTAAGTGACCCTGGGGTCAATTCGCTAACATTTACTGCATGTGATACATGGTCACATGAATCATTTGCATAAATTATTGTATGTGGTAAAAAAAAGTAAATTCACCTGAAAAAATAATTAACAATTATGCGGTATTTACTGCAAAATAAAAAATGTGCTGGTAATTATTGCCAAAATACCATGCGGTCAGCTCTTAAGTCCAATTCACAAATGGAACAGAGAGCAAAAAACACATGCAATCTTTATCACCAGGGTTTTGCTGGCGATATAGCATGCAGTATTTGTCAGAAACAGTGTGCGTGTGTTATTAATTAATTTTTGACACTTTCTTTGGTGAATAAATAGGGCTACAATGTACCCCTACTTATTCACATAGGGGCCAAGAACTGTGACCCCTTGTTAAAAGGGGCTTCCAGAATCTGATAAGCCCAGGGTTGTGGGGAGGAGACCCTTGTCCCCATCAACATGGGAACAAGGTGCTTAGGCGTGGAGGAACAGAGCCTCCCTGTCCCAAAGCAACCCCCCATGTTGAGGGCTTGTGACCTGGAATGGTTCAGGAGGGGGGAACTCGCTCCTCCCCTCTCTTTCCTGACCTGCCAGGCTGCATGCTCGAATAAGGGTCTAGTATAGATTTGGGGCCCACGTTTTTTTTTTTTTTTGGTGTGGGGTTCCCCTTATAATCCATACCAGAACCAAAGGGCCTTTTTAATTTTTTTTTTTTTTTTAAGTTTCAATGTTTTTATTGAAAATTTTCAAATAGTCGTAACAATACAGTTAAATATTGTAGTGAAACTGATGTTCAAGTATCAGCATAGATGGAGAATATATATTAGAAAATCAGGTATAGTTTTAATAAATATGATTTCGGAATAGAGTATTAAGTCAATGTATGGTCCTAATGACTATTTAGCATATAGAATGTTTCAAGATAAACAGTAAGTAAAAAAGGAAAGATGAAAGGGAAGAGGGATAGGAGGAGAGAAAGGGAGGGGGAAGGGGGAAGAAGGTGGTCAGAAGGGTGATTAGAGTACTCCCAAATTAAGAGTATAGATTATAAATATCATTGGATTTCATATCATTTTAGGTACTTATATTGTATTTAATCCAGGGTTCCCATACACTTTCAAACCAATCCATGTTATCATCTTTAAGGGCGGATAACCGTTTGTTAATCATTATCCATGACAGTTTGTTTTTTAATAGATTAAATGGAATTTCTTCCAAGATTTATCATTTGTTTTGATGTTCCTTTTATTTGTAAGCCTAATAGCGCATTCAGTGGTGATTTCATGAGGTTCACATGAGTTAAGGAATATATAAAATTGTAGGTACGAATCCAAAATCTTTTCACTTTCTGGCAAGTCCACCATATGTGGTACATATTTCCTTCAGTATTACAGCCTCTAAAGCATAATGACGGAGCTCCTCGAACAAAAGGAGCTATTCGAGTTGGAACCATGTACCATCTCAACAAGACTTTATAATTGGCTTCAATCAAGGATGTATTAATAATTGATTTAGAAGCGTTTAGGGTTAATTTGTTCCAAAGTGCAATTTCCATAGAAGAGCCAATATCTTTTTCCCATTGTTGCATATAAAATAGTTGATGAGAGTTTAAGGATAAGATAGAATAGATTGAAGATATGTGGATTGAGTATCTATCGAAAGATTTACAAAGGTTCTCTATGGGGGTGAGTGATGACAAATTAGAGTTGAGATTCAGTTTCATTAAGACATTTTTTATGAGAATATAACAGTGGTGTTCTGAATTTGGTAAATTAAATCGTTCCCTTAGTACCAATTCTGTTAATGCGCCCTTAAGATCACATAAGTCTGCTATCCTTATCAGTCCCTTATTGGTCCACCATGAAAAATCTTGTGGGCGTAAACTGGGAATAAAGGAGGAGTTATTAAGTAATGGTGCCAAGGGAGTATGAGGGGATTTAAGCTTGTGAGAGACAGACAGCCTATTCCATAAATAAAGGGAAAAGCATAAAGACGGACATAGGATAGTCGGTCTGTCTCTGGTTTTCATCCACATTAAATGACTAATGTTGGGATATAGAGAGGATTCAAGATTCATCCATATGGGTTTAGATTTTTTGGTATGAAAGCGAATCAATTGAGATAATTGTGATGCCTGAAAATATTTCATCAGATTGGGTACACCCAAACCCCCTCTCATTTTAGGAGTGTATAATGTTAGTTTGTTTATTCTAAATTTTTTACCATTCCATATATATTGAAGTAATTTTGCTTGAATTTTTTTGCAAATCAGCATTTATTATAGATATTGGAAGACATCTAAATAAATATAGTATCTTTGGCAAAATTATCATCTTAATTGAGTACAGTCTACCGAACCATGAAGGGAGATTGTTATACCAATTTTGAAGATTCTTCAGTATTTTATCATATAGGGGGGGGGTAATTGTGTTTATATAAAGTGGTCAAGGTGGGAGTTAGATTTATACCTAGGTAGGGTAACGAATCCTTATTTAAAATAAAGGGAAAAGATGCACGTAAGGAACATATTATATTAGGGTGTAAGGATATATTAAGGGCTTGTGATTTAGAGTGGTTAACTTGCAATCCCATAAATGATGTAAAAAGATTTAGTACCTTATTAAGATTTGGAATTGATGTGATCGGGGAGGAAAGAAGCAGTAGAATAGCGTCTGCGAACAAAGTGCATTTGTGTTCTTGATCACCGCATGTAATACCTAATATGTCAGGATGTTCCCTTATTTTGATAGCTAACGGCTCGAGTGCTAAAACAAATAATAAAGGAGAAAGGGACAACCTTGGCGGGTACCTCTACCTATATTAATATTTTGGGATTTAAAACCTTTCATTACTATTTTTGCTGTAGGGGCTTCATAAATCGTTTGAAGTGTTGTGATAAATTTTGAGCCAAAACCGTACCAATATAAAGAATAAATAATTCCAGGACAGGGAATCAAATGCTTTTTGTAAATCTAAAGACATTAATAAGGCTCCCCTTTGACCTCGTCCATCCCATCCTGAGTTCAATGCTGAAATAATATCTATGATACGTCTGGTTTGGTCTGGGGCCTGTCAATTAGGTATGAATCCTGCCTGGTCAGGGTGTATGTATTTTGATATGAATGAGTTCATACGGGTGGCTAGTATTTTTGTTAATAGTTTAAGGTCAACGTTAATTAATGATATTGGTCGATAGAGCAGTCGCTATGGTCTTTATTCGGTTTGGGAATTACATGGATAAAAGCTGAGTTTTCTTGTTTAGGAAGATGTGTACCTTTTCTTAAGTCGTTATAAAATTTGCAAAGATTTGGGGCTAAAATGTCAGCATATTTGCGGTAGTAATGACCAGAGAATCCATCTGGTCCCGGGGATTTGGATGGGTTTATGGATATGATAGCTGTTAATATTTCATTTATTGTAAATTCTCCTTCCATCATTTCTGAATGTTCAGTAGATATGGAAGAAGCTGGTAAATGACACAGACGGGCAGCAGGGGGAATCTACGCCGCACATGGGTGATTGGGGTGTGCCCAGACACACCTGGCATACTCCCTGTGCACGCCTATGCTTCTAATCCCTCTCCACTCCATCCAAAAATAAAAATAAACAGTTTTGCCTTTTGTTATTCTTTGCTATAAATGCAAACTATCTTCCCTTATTTGTACACCAACACAAAACACAATAGTCGCATTACCCAAATAACAACATTTAAAACTAATCAAACTTAAGGTAAACAAGTGCCATCATCCATAATAAATTTGGAAAAAGGGGGTAAGGTACAGCGCAAAACCAATGTGTGTGAAATTTATGATGATGATATCAAAATTGAAAAAGTGAGCGAACAATAGTAAACCAATCTAGGAAGACACGATTGGTTGTGTGAAATATAAAACATGAAATATGACAAAATAAGTGAAAAATAATAAATAATATAACAAGTGTATATTACAATACTGTTAAATAGTATACCATGAAGTGGTTAAATTGATATAAAAAGGGTATACGATACCTGAAATTATACCATAACCAAGAAATAATTACATGCACATCAAGATAAATAAATATATGAAAAAAATGAAGAGTCCATAAAATATTCCCAGATGCATGAAAAAAGGTATCTGTGCAAAAGTGAGCTATAAGAAGTCTTCCAAAGAGATGTTCAAAGCTTGGCACCACCTTCCACCAAGGATACACCCAAGTGTCAGAAATATATTCTCCTTAATAGACGTCCTGACCACACCAGCGGTCAGACTGCACACGGGTTAATTTAGAGTCACCCAAACGACTATATGCTGGAGCTACTTCAGAACGAAATCAGCCAGAGCGGATGGATGTCTCAGATACAAAAAAAGAGAGAAGAGAGCCCATAGTGCAGCTTTGCAATACAATTTTAATTAAAAAAGGGATATATTGCACTTACAAGAAGTCACTGTAAAGCAGACTCAAACGAATGCACCATATGCGGTCTGCAAACATGGGATCTCAGCGTCCTCTTTAATTCACTTTCCTGGGTCAGTTCAAAAAACGTGATGACGTCAGAACGCAGGCCATACCTACGCGTTTCATCATATGTTGACGTCGTCTGGGATTGGCTGCTGCTTCTCTGTCATCACGTATGCCCTTTTATATTGTTTCATTGCCATTTTGAGTGAGGGCAAAACAGTAAGGGCGGAATGCTGAATGGAAAGGAATCTATTGGAATTGGAAATAGAGCCATCTTGTGGCCAAAAAGTATATCGCATGAGGAAATACATAAAAATGTCTATAAGACAGAATGAACTGAGCCAATGGAAAGGGAATTGCAAAAAGGACCTCGAGATCACAAATACAGTGTTTAATATTATACCAATTAAATATCCAAGCTAAATTTAATACATAGATAAAAAAAATTAGTATAAAAAATTTATAAAACACTTAAGATAAAATGGAAGAATTTAAAAAGAGAGTTTGAAAAGTATTTTAAAAACTGTCATAGGTTGACCCAGGAATTACGCATTATTTAAAAAACAATTTACATCCCAATCCACATTAAGTCCGTGTGGTACGTAAGATCTCATGTTAAAGATCCATTGGGTTTCAATTTTGGAGATGGCACGCACTTTGTTAGTGCCCCTCCAATGTGGGATTAATTTGACTATCGGTACAAATAATGTTCCCTCAACTTTTTTATTGTGATACTTGGCATAATGTTTAGAGAGGTTGTGTTTGGGGAAACCCCGTTGGATATTCCCCACATGTTCTTCTAATCGGACATGTGCCTCTCTCTTGGTCCTACCAATGTATTGCTTAGCGCAAGGACATTGGATAAGATAGACAACATATTCACTCGTGCATGTAATGAAAGAGTCAATGGGATACAATTTGTGTGTTTGACTTGATTGAAAGGATTCTAATTTACGTCCTTGGAATTAATTCAATTAGCAAATGTTGCATTTCCTACAAGGAAAGAATCTTTTCATGGTCTGAAAGAATGAAATCGTATTCGGGGGATTGACAACATTAGGAGCCAATTTATGTCTTAGAGAAGGTGCTCCCCTTGACGGAAAAATATTGATTGGAAAAACCGGTTATCATGGAGCACCCAAATCGAGTACCCACAACTTTTTTGGTTTGTCCAATATCACCCAACATTTTGTTCCTATCCATATCTTCAACCTTCAGAATAGTGTCATCTAAATCAGATGCATCATAACCTTTCTCCAAAAATCTAAATTTAACCACTTCAGATCCGCCCCATCATCAAAATACGTAATTTTTTTAAAGATGGATATCTCGGTAACGGCAGCAGCTGCTGCCACATTCGAGATATCCATCTCTTCATGGGGCGGATCTGTACACGATAATGGCGGTCTCCGCGGTGGATTCACCGCGAGATCACCGTTATTGGTGGCGGGAGAAGATGCCCCCCCTCCCGCCACTCTCCCGCGCCCTCCGCCGCTTACCGTTGCCGTCGGTGGCGGCAGAGGCGATCGGGTCTGCTCGTTGTCTGTCCGGGGATGCGACTGAGGGAAAAATGTCCCTCAGCCGTCCCCATACAGTACCTCTGCTGGGCGGAAGTGACGTCAAAACGTCAGTCCCGCACAGCGTCTTGAAGAGACATATTTTTTGTTTACTTTTTTCCTTTTTTTTTTTCTTTTGCATTTAAGTCTAAATATGAGCTCTGAGGTCTTTTTGACCCAAGATCTCATATTTAAGAGGACCTGTCATACTTTTTTCTATTACAAGGGATGTTTACATTCCTTGTAATAGGAATAAAAGTGATCAATTTTTTTTTTTATTATTTCAGTGTAAAAAATGTAAAAATAAATTAAAACAAATTAGGGCGCGCAAAAGTGAACGCATATGCGAGTATCGCCCGCATATGAAAACGGTGTTCAAACCGCACAAGTGTGGTATCGCCGCGATCGTTAGAGCGAGAGCAATAATTCTAGCCCTAGACCTCCTCTGTATCTCAAAAAATGCAACCTGTAGAATTTTTTAAACTTCGCCTATCGAGATTTTTAAGGGTAAAAGTTTGACACCATGCCACGAGCGGGCGCAATTTTTAAGCGTGACATGTTGGGTATCATTTTACTCGGCGTAACATTATCTTTCACATTATATAAAAAAATTGGGCCAAATTTATTGTTGTCTTATTTTTTAATTTAAGAAAGTGAATTTTTTCCAAAAAAAGTGCGCTTGTAAGACCGCTGCGCAAATACGGTGTGAGAAAAAGTATTGCAATGACTGCCATTTTATTCTCTAGGGTGTTAGAAAAAAAAATATATAATGTTTGGGGGTTTTAAGTAATTTTCTAGCAAAAAAAACTGTTTTAGTCTCGTAAACACCGAATCTGAAAAACAGGCTCGAGTCTCAAGTGGTTAAGAATGGAGGCCTGTTGTATGTAGTCTGCTATATTGGTGCAGTTCCTCCTTAATCTTTGAAATTGCCCCTTTGGTACCGCACTAAGCCAAGTGGGATGGTGGCAACTAGTAAGGGGGATGAAACCATTACGGTCTGTTTCCTTAAAATATGTCTTAGTCATTAAAACCCCATCCTTGACCTCAATGTTAAGATCCAGGAAATGTATGCCTGTACAACTTGCTTCATGTTTAAGGCAAATCCCCCTATTATTATCATTTAATTGGGAAAGGAAACTCTCTAGTGAAGCAAAATCTCCCTCCCAGATGAAAAGGACGTTGTCTATGTACCTTTTCCATAGATGAAGCTCTTTGGGAGGGTGTGAATAAATGACTTCTTTCTCCCAATAGGCCATAAATAGGTTGGCGAGGCTGGGGGCAAACTTGGCCCCCATAGCCACGCCACATTTTTGGAGAAAGTAGTCACCCTCAAACTAAAAATAATTATGCGTTGTAGCAAAAATTATTAAATTGGCAATAAAATCTTTCTGTAAAATGGATAGGGAGAGATTTGGTGTAAATAATAACGCACTGCCTGTAAACCATCATGGTGAGAATTAATGGTGTAAAGCGAAGTGACATCCGCTGTCACTAAGATATATCCCTCTTTCCAGATAAAATCAGTCAATAGTTTATTAACCTGTGTGGTATATTGAAGATAGGATGGGGTATAGGTGACTAGAGGCTGAAGAAATTCATCTATGTACTTCCCAATCCTAGATGTTACCGAATCTATGCTGATTATAATGGGACGGCCCGGTGGATTTATCAAATTCTTATGCACTTTCGGTAGATAATATATAACCGGAACCCTCGGAGCAGATGGAATCAAGTAAGCTTTTTCTTTTTTATTTAGAACCCCCAATGAAAAACCTTAATCAATCAATTTAGATAAGGCCTTTTTGTATTTGACCATGGGGTTACATGCAAGACGGCTATAGGTGGAATCATCAGAGAGTAACCTCTTTAATTCAGTGAGGTAGTCATCCTTGTTAAGGATGACCACACCACCCCCCTTGTCCGCAGGGCGAATCACTATTTCATTCCGTTTGCAAATAGATTTAACATTACTCTGGAAATCTCTATTATTCCTAAAGCATGGCTCCTTTAAGGAGGTAATGTCCTTAAGTACCAACTCCTTAAATGTCTGAATCGAGGGAGCAGTAAACCCTGGAGGGTTGAAGGTAGAAGCATCGGAAAGTTTAGTGTGCCTAGTGGGAATTATACTATCTTGATTGGGTGGAAGTGAAGTACCGTCTGATGACATATTAAGGATGTTAGTCGGCACCGTCAATGGGGAGATTTTGATATCTCTCCCAATCGGATTTAGCATTAAATGTCTCTTGATGTTCATTTTTCTAATGAATTAGTGAGCGTCTATAAAAGTTTTAAATTTGTTCAGCTTTCGTGGTGGTGCAAACTTGAGGCCTTGACTCAAGACTGCTTGTTCCCCTCTCGAAAGCTGAACCGAGCTCAGATTGAAAACTCCATCAATTTTTATTTCTTCCTTTTTTGTGGCTTGGACCCTCCTGCCCCCTCTGTTGCCTCTCCTGCATTTGGTCCTCTTTTGGGTTGAAAGTTGGCCGGGGGAAAAAAACGAGGTTCGTCCCTAAAGTTTATGTTCCATGGAGAGCTTTGTTGTTCTTGTCTATATCGCGTAGCATGTTCAACAAATTGGCTGGGATGTTTAGAGATGACAGGTTCAATTTCTGGATGTTCACCTCTATGCTGAGATAGAGGGGCAAATCTATTATGGGTGGAGACTGACCTTGGTCTAGGAGTATGGTTATCATGATAGTATCCATACTGACTTCTTGGTATCTCCCTCCCATACTCCAAATCATGATAATTGGAATGTGTGGGATAATGATGATTGTTCTGATCTACATATCCCACACCGGGATAGTCATTCCTGTGGGAATCTCTCACCCGTGCATGTCTTCCTTTAGGGGGATAATTATCATATTGGCCTTCTGTTCCTATTCTGTCCTTCCCTGGGTGTGCTGCTATTCACCACTTGTGAAGGGGTTGAAGATCCACCCATATTAGGAAGTGGCAGGGCAGAAGATACTACTGAGGTAAGGGTTTGGGCATTTTCAGCTTTCATTTCCTCCTCAACAGTCGCCTGCCATCTAAAGACCATGTTATTTGAATAATCAATATAGTCACGATTATACTTTTTCTTCTTCTTAAGTTTCTGGTCATGGTCTTCTTTTTCTAAGAAAACTTTAAGTTGTTCTGATTTCTGTTTATAGGTCTCTTGTTCCCTATGCGGGATAAGTTTATCTCTCAATACACAAATCTCATCATTGAGGGATTTTAATTTGTTATGTTTCTTAATGAGTAGAAATTTCAAAAATTGGACACCTGTGTCATTAAAATAGGAGTACCACGCGGTCAAGTCTGATTCTCCCCTTTGGGGGCTAACTTCCCATCTCAAACTCCATGGGACCATTTTTAATGTCACATATTGTTGAAGATAGGCTATATCCCAGTTGGTATGTAATTCTGATACCAGCAAATTTTTAAGTCTGACAAAAATGCCACCTCCTTCATATAATGGGTCAATAGTGCCACTAAAGACCCATTCAATGTTAATATTATGCTGGGATCTGTATTTAAAGATGTCCATAATGATGGGGTATTGCTGCAATGTGATAGTATCAGGAAGAAAAAAAAAGAAAATATGGAAAAAAACACTGCGCTAAACCAAATTGGGTGGAAGTGCTGCTAGTACCAGTAATATAGATACATATATTGGAAAAACTTGGAAAAAGAGTTGAACCGGATGAGCAAAGGGTGAGGGCTGCTAGTGCCGTCTAACCCATAAATGGTCCCCAAAAATGGAAATGTTCATTTGGACTTTTCTAGGCACTGATAACACAACAAGAAAAATAGAATAAAAACATATTTATTAAACATAAAAAACTCTACAAAATTAAAAACATTTGAGCCAAACCCCACAATAGAGAACAGCATTGTTGATACCGGAGGACCGTTGTGTTATCGGTGCATAGAAAAGTCCAAATTAACATTTCCATTCTTGGTGACCATTTAGACGGTACTAGCAGCCAATATAATTTCACCCTTTGCTCATCCGGTTCAACTTTTTATCATTGCCCAAATACCCATAACTGTTTGCTGATTACAGGTTAATTTGAGGGTGCTGACTTAAATATAATATTTGCAAATAATCCTTAATTCACAGATTTTATAATGCACTCTCTAATGCTTTTATATGTTTTTCACACTAATGATTAAAATGCTTTTTTTTCCCCCAGCAGACTAATTAAGTATACAATGCTGTATTTTTGTCTATTGATTTCACAAAGCTGCCAACACTTAAATTATCTCTTATTGCTATTTCATGATAAGGTTTAACTTATACATACAAATTGTTTTTCCTAACCAAAATTGCAAATTTAGAATCCCTCAGTACTTCAATTTGATAGAAACTAATTATATTGTCTCCAAAGATACCATGTCCTGCAAGACTTTTGTGATTAAGGTATTATGACTTAAAAGGAAAAAGCTGTGGTCCAAATGGCAGACACCCAGGAGGTTGGCAAAAATGTAGCCAGATAACCATCATGAAATAGGAATAGTCATTGAAATAAATCTACTGTACCTGAAGAGCCATTAATAGCTGTTGTATTTTATGTTTAAGATGTCTGCACTCTATGAAAGAACTGACCATTATTTCACAGATGACTGAAGAATCCAACAAACGTATGATCCATCATTAGTTTAACAAAAGGATTATACGGGAGAACTTACAAAATAGAAAAAGCTTGGCTAAAATCCTAAGTATGTGTATGTGTATTTTTATTTTATTTTTTCTCCATATAAAAGTGACAGAGAGGATGAAGACTTCTAGAATTTGAAAGGTTTATCTTTAATTAACACTAATTACGTGCTTACCTAGCATATCCAGAGTAGGGTACATATGGCACGTGCCCTGGGCGTCACTTGAAGAGAGTTGCTGCACCACTCAGAAGTAGGGACAGATGGTGAAAACATTCTCTGGACAGCTCATTGTGTCTGCTAAAGTTTGCTGACTCACAGAGACTGCAGACACACAGGTGAACGATTCTGTGATGCTCACAGACACTAAATGTGAGTATTGCCAATGCTAAGTAACCGGCTGAAGGTTGGAGTGGGAGCCTTCACAGGTCTAAACAGACACTGAGATCTTGCTCTGCTGATTGTAGAGACTAAAAAAAAAAAAAAAATAGACTAATTTGCATCAGTGAAAGCGAGGAAGGTCTAGTGTGATTTAATCATGTACTGCCATGATTTCCTAATTAAAAGATTAATGAGTTTGATTTAAAAAAAAATTAGTTAATATTATGTTAACATTTTCTAAAATATTGGTGCCAAATGTTCAGGCAGGGGTGCATATTCAGTTCATGCCATAGGCGCTTTTTTTCTATAGATATATAGATATCGCTTTTCGTATTTTAATTTTGAATGTTATGTAAAAGAAATGCGAATCAAACTATACATATGTTTTGCATTAAACCCCCTGTTTTTTTTGTAGTTAGTCCCACCCTTCTTCTTCATGCTTTAGTCAGTATTCACTATTATGGACTGAATCCTGCTGGAGATAGGCACACTGGGCCAGATTTAGAAAGGCTTTACGCCGGGGTATCAAAAGATACGACGTCATAAGTACAAATGTGCGCCGTCGCATCTTTACGCCGATTCAGAAAGCAAGATACGCCGAAAAACATGGCTTCGGTCGTCCGAGGTAACTTGTCTACGCCGGCGTATTGTGGGCGCATAGTTAAGCTGGATGCATTAGGCGTTCCCATAAAAAATATGCAAATGAGTAAGATACGCCGATTCATGAACGTAGATATGCCCAGGCGCTTCATATACGCTCTTTGCGTAAGGCTTACATCCGGTGTAAAGTTACCCCTGCTATATGAGGTGCAGCCAATGTTAAGTAAGGACGTCGGAACAGCCATCGAATTTAACATCGTTTATGTCATTTGCGTAAGTCGTACGCGAATAGGGCATTACGCAAAGTTAGGTTCACCCCGTAGGCAGTGTTCGGCGTTTCTTAGGCATTCAATCCGACGTGATTCTGAGCATGCGCACTGGGATATGTCCACGGACGCCGCATGCGCCGTTCGTTCGGCCATGCATCTACATGGGGTCACACTTCATTAACATACAACATGCCCCCTACCTGCCTACTTTGAATTACGCGGGCTTACGCCGGCCCATATACGCTACACCGCCATAACTTAGGGCGCAAGTTGTTTCTAAATACGGTACTCACCTCTCTAAGTTACGGCGGCGTAGCGCATATGAGATGTGTTACGCCCGCCTAAAATTACGCCATTCTTTCTGAATCCCGGCCACTATGCTTTTTTTATAGTTCATACAATCTGCAAGATGTCATTTGGATTGAACCACTGTCTGGTAATTCTATTGCTAATTCCAGGGAGACTGTAAACTATAGCTACTGGAATAATTATTAAGATAACATTTTTGGTGCTCAGACTGGAGAAGGAGAACAGTCAAAAAATAATTTTGCCCTGGTCAAATAGATCTACTATAGTATAGTTCTGAAATATACTGTAAGTGGGGATAAGCCAAACACCCCTAGTTCGCATACAGAACATGCAAACGGATCAAAAGTACACTCAAACTTTCGAACACCATTAAAGTCTATAGGACTCGAAAGTGACAAATCAAAAGTGCAAATTTTAAAGGCTAATATGCAAGTTATTGTCCTAAAGAGGTTTGGGGACCCGGGTCCTGCACCAGGGGACATGTATCAATGCAAAACAAAGTTTTAAAAACTGCTGTTTTTTTCAGGAGCAGCAATTTTAATGATGGTTAAAGTGAAAAAATTAAAGTTAAATATTCCTTTAAATATCTTACCTGGGGGTGTCTATAGTATGCCTGTGAAGTAGCATGTGTTTCCCATGTTTAGAACAGTCCCTGCACAAACTGTAATTTCTAAAGGAATAAAAGTAATTTAAAACTGCTTGCGGCTTTAATGTAATGTCGGGTCCCGGCAGGGCCGGCGCTAGCAATAGGCGGATCAGGCGGCTGCCTAGAGCGCCAGGGCAGGGGAGGCGGCAAAATTCGGATCAGATTATTAAAATACCGGCATTTTTTTTTTTTATTCATGCTTTATGGCGGATTGGCGCCAGCCACCAGGCTAGGGGGCGGTTGCGCCTGTGACTGTATGCCGGATGGACTGCTCTATCCCCAGCCTGCAGTGAGGAGATGAGGGGAGAGAGCCAGAACGAAGAGCAGCCAGCCTGAGGTGCCGCGAGATTGGTGGAGCGGATAAGTTGGAAGCCCTGCAGCTGCATGCACAGTAAGTAACCATGGCGGGCTTGCCACAAAATCCGCTCCCCCCCCTCCCCCTGGGCGCCCGGGATCTGGTGGCACACCCGGGGACCAGCCCAGATTTTAGCACGGAGAGCCGGCGGGAGGAGGAGACAGGTGCAGAGCTTGAGGAGAGAGATGCCGGGCTACACAGGAAGGAAGCTTCCCCGGCCAAAGACAACACGGCTCTCCCTGCTGCTCTCACTGCATCCCCCGGACTTCTACCGCTTCTCACCCTCCCTCCTTCCCACTGCCTTCATCTCCATCCTCCTCTCCATCTCCATCTCCATCTCCATCCCTCCATCTCCATCCTCCCTCCATCTCCATCCCTCCCTCCATCTCCATCCCTCCATCTCCATCCTCCAATCTCCCTCATCTCCATCCTCTCCCTCCATCTCCATCCTCTCTCCTCCATCTCCCCTCCATCTCCCCTCCCTCCATCTCCATCCTCTCCTCCCTCCATCTCCAATCTCTCTCCATCTCCATCCTCCATCTCTCTCCATCTCCATCCCTCCCTCCATCTCCCTCCATCTCCATCATGATCCTCCATCTCCCTCCATCTCCATCCCTCCCTCCATCTCCATCCTCTCTCCATTCCTCCCTCCCTCCATCTCAATCCCTCCCTCCCTCCATCTCCCTCCATCTCCATCCCTCCCTCCATCTCCATCCTCCTCCATCCTCCCTCCCTCCATCTCCATCCCTCCCTCCCTCCATCTCCATCCATCTCCATCCCTCCCTCCATCTCCATCCCTCCCTCCATCTCCATCCTCTCTCCATGAGAATCCTCCCTCCATCTCCATCCCTCCCTCCCTCCATCTCCATCCTCCCTCCATCTCCATCCCTCCCTCCATCTCCATCCCTCCCTCCATCTCCATCCCTCCCTCCATCTCCATCCTCTCCCATCTCCATCCCTCCCTCCATCTCCATCCCTCCATCTCCATCCCTCCCTCCATCTCCATCCTCCCTCCCTCCATCTCCATCCCTCCCTCCATCTCCATCCCTCCCTCCATCTCCATCCCTCCCTCCATCTCCATCCTCTCTCCATTCCTCCCTCCCTCCATCTCCATCCCTCCCTCCCTCCATCTCCATCCTCCCTCCATCTCCATCTCCATCCCTCCCTCCATCTCCATCCTCCCTCCATCCTCCCTCCCTCCATCTCCATCCCCTCCCTCCATCTCCATCCTCCCTCCATCTCCATCCCTCCCTCCATCTCCATCCCTCCCTCCATCTCCATCCTCTCTCCATCCTCCCTCCCTCCATCTCCATCCCTCCCTCCCTCCATCTCCATCCTCCCTCCATCTCCATCCCTCCCTCCATCTCCATCCTCTCTCCATTCCTCCCTCCCTCCATCTCCATCCCTCCCTCCATCTCCATCCTCCCTCCATCTCCCTCCATCTCCATCCCTCCCTCCATCTCCATCATCTCCATCCCTCTCTCCATCTCCATCCCTCCCTCCATCTCCATCCCTCCCTCCATCTCCATCCTCCCTCCATCTCCATCCTCCCTCCATCTCCATCCCTCCCTCCATCTCCATCCCTCCCTCCATCTCCATCCTCCCTCCATCTCCATCCCTCCTCCCTCCATCTCCATCCCTCCCTCCATCTCCATCCTCCCTCCATCTCCATCCTCCCTCCATCTCCATCCTCCCTCCATCTCCATCCTCTCTCCATCCCTCCCTCCCTCCATCTCCATCCCTCCCTCCCTCCATCTCCATCCCTCCCTCCCTCCATCTCCATCCTCCCTCCATCTCCATCCTCTCTCCATTCCTCCATCTCCATCCCTTCCTCTCTCCATCCATCCCTCCCTCCATCTCCATCCATCCCTCCCTCCCCCTCCATCTCCCTCCATCTCCCTCCATCTCCATCCTCTCTCCATCCTCTCTCCATCTCCATCCTCCCTCATCTCCATCCTCCCTCATCTCCATCCTCCCTCCATCTCCATCCCTTCATCTCCATCCTCTCTTCATCCCTCCCTCTCTCCATTCCTCCCTCCCTCCATCTCCATTCCTCCCTCCTTCCATCTCCATCCTCCCTCCATCTCCATCCCTTCCTCCCTCCATCCTCTCTCCATCCTCTCTCCATCCCTCCCTCTCTCCATCCCTCCCTCTCTCCATCCCTCCCTCCATCTATCTCCATCCTCTCTCCATCTCCATCCTCTCTCCATTACTCCCTCCCTCCATCTCCATCCCTCCCTCCCTCCATCTCCATCCTCTCTCCATTCCTCCCTCCCTCCATCTCCATCCCTCCCTCCTTCCATCTCCATCCCCTCTCCATTCCTCCCTCCTTCCATCTCCATCCTCCCTCCATCCCTCCATCCTCTCTCCATCTCCATCCTCTCTCCATCCCTCCCTCTCTCCATCCTCCCTCCATCTCCATCCCTCCCTCCTTCCATCTCCATCCTCCCTCCATCTCCATCCTCCCTCCATCTCCATCCCTTCCTCCCTCCATCCTCTCTCCATCCCTCCCTCTCTCCATCCTCTCTCCATCCTCTCTCCATCCCTCCCTCTCTCCATCTCTCCCTCTCTCCATCCTCCCTCTCTCCATCCTCCCTCTCTCCATCCTCCCTCCTTCCATCTCCATCCCTCCCTCCTTCCATCTCCATCCTCCCTCTCTCCATCCTCCCTCCTTCCATCTCCATCCCTCCCTCCTTCCATCTCCATCCCTCCCTCCTTCCATCTCCATCCTCCCTCCATCTCCATCCTCCCTCCATCTCCATCCCTTCCTCTCTCCATCTCCATCCTCTCTCCATCCCTCCCCTCTCTCCATCCCTCCCTCCATCTCTCCCTCCCTCCTTCCATCTCCATCCTCTCTACATCCCTCCCTCCCTCCATCTCCATCCCTCCTTCCATCTCCATCCTCTCTCCATTCCTCCCTCCTTCCATCTCCATCCTCCCTCCCTCCATCTTCATCCTCCTTCCATCTCCATCCCTCCCTCCTTCCATCTCCATCCTCTCTCCATCCCTCCATTCCTCCCTCCTTCCATTTCCATCCTCCCTCCATCTCCATCCCTCCCTCCCTCCATCTCCATCCTCTCTCCCTCCCTCCATCTCCATTCTCCCTCCATCTCCTTCCTTCCATCTCCACCCTCCCTCCATCTCCATCCTCTCTACATCCCTCCCTCCTTCCATCTCCATCCCTCCCTCCATCTCCATCCCTCCCTCCATCTCTCCCTCCATCTCCATCCCTCCCTCCATCTCCATCCTCTCTCCATTCCTCCCTCCTTCCATCTCCATCCTCCCTCCCTCCATCTCCATCCCTTCCTCCTTCCATCTTCATACAGAGCCCCATCCCTCCATCCTTCCCTCTCCATCTCTCCCTCCCTCCATCCTTCCCTCTCCCTCCCTCCATCCTTCCATCTCCCTCCCTCCATCCCTCCATCTCTATACAGAGCCCCATCCTTCCATCCCTCCATCCTTCCCTCTCCATCTCTCCCTCCCTCCATCCTTCCCTCTCCCTCCCTCCCTCCATCTCTATACAGAGCCCCATCTTTCCATCTCCCCCTCCACCCTTCCGTCTCTATACAGACCCCATCCTTCCATCCCTCCATCCTTCTCTCTCCATCTCTCCCTCCCTCCATCCTTCCCTCTCCCTCCCTCCATCCTTCCATCTCCATCTCTCCCTCCATCATTCCATCCCCATCCATCCCTCCCTCCATCCTTTCATCTCTATACAGAGCCCCATCCTTCCATCTCTCCCTCCATCCTACCATCCCCATCCCTCCCTCCATCCTTCAATCTCTGTATAGAGCCCCATCCTTACCTTCATTGTTCCATCTCCATCCCTTCATACATCTCCATCTTTCTCTATACAGAGCCCCAGCCTTACACTCACTCTCTCTCTGTCTCTCTCTCTCTCTCTCTCTCTATCTCTCTCTCTCTCTCTCTCTCTCTCTCTCTCCCATCTCTATACAGGGTCCCATCCTTCCATCTCCTTCCCTCCATCCTTCCATCTCTATACAGAGCCACATCCTCCCATCTCTCCCTCCATCCTTCTATCTCCTTTCCTACCTCCTTCCTTCCATACCTCCATCTCTGTACAGAACCCCATCCTTCCATCTACATCCTTCCAACTCCACCCCTCCCTCCTTCTATGTCCATCCCTCCATCCATCTATCCAGCGCAACTCTCCTGGAGTAAAGTAATCATCAACCGTTGGCTCAGGTATAGTGAAAACAAAGGCAGCAATAAAACATTGACTCTGCTTTTAAGTTAATAGTGCATTGCACTGTTTACAGAGGGGGACACAGACGTGCAGGGGGGTACTGATATGTGTGTGGGGGGACAAACGCGCAGGGCGGTACTGATATGTGTGTGGGGGGGTACTGATATGTGTGTGGGGAGGACAGGTGTGCAGAAGGTTACAGAGGGGGAACAGATATCTGTGTGTACAGGGGGGTACAGAGGGGGGTGATGATCTGAGACCTGAAAATACAGGAATTGGGGCAATTTGAAGTGTGGAAGTTCAAGTTCACCTTTGTAAAAAAAAAATGCAGATCTTTTTTCAGATACAAAAATGTGCATTTTTTATTGGTTCTAGTAAGAACCTGTAAAGTATTGTCAGCGTATATGTCTGCTTGTACAGACAGGCAGACTGTGGACCACAGCTGGCGTGAGGAAGCGAGCTGGTGCCATTCACTTTTTGTCTTCGGGCCAGGTCCATGTGCAAGCCTGCGTGCGTGGGGGGGGGGGGGGCGCAAAATTAGGTATCGCCTAGGGTGTCAAAACTCCTTGCACCAGCCCTGGGTCCCGGCAATATGGATTAAAAAAATCATTGAGAAAAACAGCATGGGTACCCCCCCACCCCCCAGTCCATTACTAGGCCGTTTGGGTCTTGTATGTATATTAATGGGAACCCCGCACCCAAATTTAAAAAAGAAAAGGCGTGGGGCCCTCCAGGCCCTATATACTCTGAACAGCAGTATACAGGCGGTGCAAACAACACAGGGACTATAGGTTTGTTCTTAAGTAGATTCTGTTTGTAATTTGAAACAGGTACATTTTGGAAATGTAGCTCCAGCTAAAAAAAATCTATCTTAAAGCTTTTCGGATAACATAGGGAAGGGTTATAACCCTGTAACATTTGTTTTGCTGTCTGTGTCCCTGTTCAGAAGATTTCACCTCATTTTCTGTCCCAATGACAATTGGATTTTGAAAATTTGTTTTTTTTAGGGAAACAAGGATTGGTGATAAAGCATCAGTGGAGAAGAGACACTTTTTTTCATATTAACTCTTACTGGAGAGAATTTGCCTTCCTAGGGGTAGATTTCCTCTGACTTCCTATTATCTCCCTCCATTTGTAAGTAGGAGTCGTTTGTAAGTCGGATGTTTGAAAGTAGGGGCATGCCCTATATACTCTTCAGAAATTTGGGCCTTAGGTGTTGGTGGTACCAGAACACTGTAAGCCCTCACAGTTACTCTTGGTGGGCGCTGGAATGGGACCTGCTGTGAAATATTATATCAAGAATTGTAATTACATGCCCCTGTTGAATAGAGTCAGAAAAATTTAGCTTTTGGTGGTGGTGTGGTGGTGTTGCCACAACGGTGTAAGCCTTCACAGTTACTCTTGGTGGGCACTGGAACGGGCCATGCTGTGAAATATTAGATCAAGAATTGTAATTACATGCCCCTGTTGAATAGGGTCAGAAAAATTTAGCTTTTGGTGGTGGTGTTGCCATAACACTGTAAGCCCTCACAGTTACTCTTGGTGGGCGCTGGAACGGGTCCTGCTGTGAAATATTAGTTTAAAAATTGTAATTACAAGCCCCTGTTAAACAGGGGCAGAAAAATTGGGCCTTATGCACTGGTGCTGGTGCCACAACATTGCAACCCCTCACAGATACTCGAGTTGAGTTCAGGAACAAGCCCTGCTGCAAATTATTACAGCAAAGAAATTCATTACACGCCCCTGTTATACAGGGGCAGAAAAATTGGGCCTTATGCACTAGTGCTGGTACCACAACACTGCAACCCCTCACAGATACTCTAGTTGGAGCGCAGTAATGAGACCTGCTGCAAAATATTACAGCAAAAAAAATTAATTACACACCCCTGTTAAACAGGGGCAGAAAAATTGGGCCTTAGCCACTGGTGGTGGTGCCCAGAACCAAAAATGTTCCTACACGCTATCAACATGAACATTGAGGAGAAATAGGATAGTCACTCAGCATAAGCAATCTTGAAGGGATCTCACATTCATAAAAAAAATATCCGGTTACATTAGCATCAGGTGCTTGGTAGCTGGTGATCCAAGACTGATTAATTTTTATGAAGGTGAGCATATCGACCAAGTCGGTAGACAAGTGCACCCTGTGATTGGTTACAAAGCCTCTAGCAGCACAGAATGTGTGTTCCGAAAGAACGTTGGATGCAGGACAGGCCAGTAGCTCAATTGCATACTGTGCAAGCTCTGGACAGTGAGCCATCCTCAAGACCCAGTAACCCAGAGGATTTTCAGTTGGAAAGGTCTCCAAGTCTGATCTTGCCCCTAGGTATTTCTGCTTTACATTCTGCATGTAAATCAGATGCTGGCGATGGTTGCTTTAACTGATCAGACCTTGGGGCTGCGGACTAAAAATTGTCGGAGAACGCGATTGGGGGTGTAGTGTTTTATTTTCTCACACAAGTATTGAGGAGCGTTTCCTTGTGTGCACTTGTGGGTGAGACAAAGGGTCTTGAATGTGACCCTATCCTTTACGGTTAGCCAATGAAGGGTCCTCAGGGAAGAGGTGATGGATTCCCAGGGTTTTTTCCCCATTACCAGTATAGCTGCCATGTTCTGGACATCTTGTAGGCGAGAAATCTGGTATTTGGGCAGTTCTATGGAGTTTGCGTAGTCAAGTCGGGAATTGATGATTGTTCCAACTACTACTGCTATGTCCTCTTCTGGGATGAAGGGGATGAGTCTATGCAGCAAGCGGAGGAGATGGTGATATCCGCTGACTACTGATCCTATTTGTGCATACATCGTCATCTCAGAGTCAAAGATGACTCCGAGACTTTTGACTTTGGTGCTCTGGGTAATGGTCTGTCCAAGGATGGTGGGTGGTGTCCATGAAGTCTTAGCTTTTGTCTTTCGGTTTGCATGGAGGAGAAGTTCTGTTTTGGATCCATTGAGTTTGAGGGAGCTCTCAGTCATCCAATCATCAATCAATCTGAGGTATTTTTCTAGTCCGAGATATTGGTCTTTTTTTCCAGTGATGTGAAAGTAGAGTTGAGTGTCATTGGCATATGAGTGGTAGCACAGGTCCTGTTTGCTGATGATTTTGAGGAGTGGGTGGAGGTAGATGTTGAAGAGCACGGGTGACAGGGGTAATCCTTGAGGGACTCCTGCTACTTCTTTAACCACTTAAGACCCGGACCTTTAGTCAGCTAAAGGACCCAGCCAGGTTTTGCAATTCGGCACTGCATCACTTTAACAGACAATTGCGCGGTCGTGCGACGTGGCTCCCAAACAAAATTGGCGTCTTTTTTTCCCCACAAATAGAGCTTTCTTTTGGTGGTATTTGATCACCTCTGCGGTTTTTATTTTTTGCGCTATAAATAAAAATAGAGCAACAATTTTGAAAAAAATGCAATATTTTTTACTTTTTGCTATAATAAATATCCCCCAAAAATATATAAAAAAATATTTTTTTTCCTCAGTTTAGGCCGATACGTATTCTTCTACCTAATTTTTTGTAAGCGTTTATCGTTTGGTTTGCGCAAAATTTATAGCGTTTACAAAATAGGGGATAGTTTTATTGCATTTTTATAATTTTTTTTTTTTTTACTACTAATGGCGGCGATCAGCAATTTTCTTCGTGACTGCGACATTATGGCGGACACTTCAGACAACTTTGACACATTTTTGGGACAATTGTCATTTTCACAGCAAAAAATGCATTTAAATTGCATTGTTTATTGTGAAAATTACATTTGCAGTTTGGGAGTTAACCACAAGGGGGCGCTAAATGGGTTATGTGTGACCTAATGTGTGTTTACAACTGTAGGGGGGTGTGGCTGTAGGTGTGAAGTCATCAATTGTGTATCCCTATAAAAGGGATCACGCGATTGATGACGCCGCCACAGTGAAGAACGGGTAAGCCGTATTTACACACGAGGCTTGAGAAAGAAGCGCATGCTCCGCAAACACGTCACCTACTGGCTTCCCCACATAACCCGGAAGTATTGCCATCCATCTGACCTGCCTACTGGCTCGCCCACATCACCCGGAGGTATTGCCATCCATCTGATCATGCGTCCATCCATCTGGTCCAGCGTCCACCTGGAAGGCATTCACAGCTGCCAACCACTCCACAACACAGCCGCATACAGTGACAGCCAGGGACGTTTCTTTGGTGATACATGCCTAATCTCACCAACGTTTGTGAGTAAGCTTGTTCCTGTTTTTATCCAATAACTGTTACACTATATATTACACTTAGAGTGGCGCCTTTGTGTTTTCCTCTTCATAGTCTGAGTGACTAGTTTGAAAAGTTCACAAGGTCGGTTTAGGGCTTTTGAGATGAGGTTTGAGAAATGTTATTTTTTTGCTTTGAATATTGCTTTGTGGCATTTATTAGTGGGTGCTTTGTAGTTTGTATGGTTTTCCTTTGTTGGATTTCTTCTCCAGGTTCCTTCAGCTCTTCTGCATTCTTACTTCAGTAAAGTAAGAGTGTCATTAAACCAGTCCGAATAGTTTTTTGCGGATGAGTGCTCTATGTTTCAGAGCGACTGTGTCTGCTGTTTGGAGTAATGCTTTGTTTAAGGAGTTGAGTGTTTGTTCTGTTGATTGTTTTTTTTTTTATTTAGCATTCTTATGTTTTTTGATAGTGTGGTTTTGAAGAGTTCAGAGTGTAGTTTTTTCTGAGATCTTTTCCAGTGTTTTGTTATTGGGTTTCGGTTTTTGGGAGATGATGTTTGTGGTAATTTTAAATTTGATAGCGCGTTGGTCCGTCCATGGTAAAGGCATGTTGTACAGTATAATGATGTCCATATTTTGTTGCAAGATGAGATCAAGAATGTGACCTGAGCCATGCGTGGGGGCTTTAATCAGTTTCTGCAGACCTAGTTCTTCCAGTTGGTTGATGCAGGAGGTGGCGATAGGGTCCTGGGTAGAGTTAGCCCAGAGGTTGAAGTCCCAAAGTAACGCATGTGTCTGAACGCATCGGTCAGGTGGCCACCTTCTCCACTGCTCTTTCTGTGACTGACCGAAGCCTCAGCAACACGTTGTCCAGGACGAGGAATTTGTAACCTCGCAGGCTCTGGAAACGCATTGCACAAACCTTTCTGCAAGGCCTCCAGAAGATGTTTCATCCTCTGCTCCCTCTGAGATGGCTGGATAAGGTCCGCAACCTTACCCTTGTAACGTGGAGGGTTGCCAGCCAGTAATTATCCCTCTCCTTGATACCACAAATCCGAGGATTCTTTCTCAGGCTTTGCAGGATCAGGGAGGCCATGCAGCATAGGTTTGATGAGGCAATCGGTCCGGAGTCCTCTTGGTCACTAAGGACAACATGATCCATAGCCACCTCCTCCCAGCCACGTACAAGTCCATGAGTTTCTGGGGACTGTAAACAATCCCTTGAAGACTGCTGCTGATGCTAGGCTCCCCCTCCATGCTGACACAATCATCCTCGTTCTCTTCCTGTGTGATCGGCGGGCCTGCAGAAACACTGTCTGGATAAAGGGGGCCTTGAAAGGTAAGGAAGTCCTCCTCTTCCACCCTCTGTTCTGCCTCAAGTGCCCTGTCCATTATTCCATGCAGCGTGTGTTCCAACAGGTAGAAAAGAGGGACAGTATCACTGATGCATGCACTGTCACTGCTCACCATCCTCGTGGCCTCCTCAAATGGTAACAGGACAGTGCATGCATCTCTGATCATGAGCCACTGGCGTGGCAAAAAAAGCCAAGCTCCTCTGACCCTGTCCTGGTGCCATAGTCGCACAGGTAATCATTTATCACCCTCTGCTGCATGTGCAGCCGTTGCAGCATGGCCAACGTTGAGTTCCACATGATGGGAATGTCACAGATTAGGCAGTTCTTGGGCAGGTTGTATTCCTTTTGGAGGTCAGCCAGTCAGCACTGGCATTATATGACTGGTGGAAATGCACACAGACTTTCCTGGCCTGCCTCAGGAGATCCTGTCAGCCTGGTTACCTGCACAAGAACCACCAAGTTAAGGACGTGAGTCAAACAGGGCACATGGGTCAGTTGTCCCTGTCAGAGGACAGAGAGGAGGTTGGTGCCATTGTCGCAAACCACCATTCCTGAATGAAGCTGGCATGGCGTTAACCCCCTCTGAGCCTGCCCCTGCAGAGCTGACAGAATCTCTGCCCCAAAGCGGCTTTTGTCCCCTAAGCACACCAGCTCAAGCACCGCATGGCATCTCTTTGCCTGAGTGCTTGCGAAGCCCCTTGAACACCTACGGAGCACCGCTGGTTTTGAGGACAACTCAGCATAGGAAGAGGCCATGGAGGAAGAAGAGGAGGGGGTGAAGGATAGAGGTGTTGCAGAATCACTACTAGTAGCATTTTGGAGACGTGGTGGCGGAAAAAGCTCCAACAATACTGCACCCTGTCCTGCATCCTTCCCAGCTGCCAACAAAGTCACCCAGTGCACCGTGAAAGATAGGTTACATCCCTGTCAATGCCTGCTGGACCATGAGTTAGCAGTAATATGCACCTTACCATTGACCGCCCTGTCCAGTGAGGCCAAGACATTGCCTTCCACATGCCGGTAGAAGTGGCGTTTGGGAACCTGCCACTGAAGTACTGCACATTCCACAAACTCATAAAAGGGGGCAGAGTCTACCAGCTGTAAAGGCAGCAGTTGGAGTGCTAGCAGTTTAGCCAAGCTAGCATTCAACCGCTGGGCATGTGGATGGCTGGGAGCAATTTATTTTCCCAGTTTAGCAATTGGGGTAGGGAAATTTGCCTGCTTCAATTGGACGTTGGTGTAGCGATAGGAGATTGCCCGCAAGTACTTGCCACACCTAATTCTACACCTTTATTCCTCTCAGTGCAGGTTTCTGAGAGAACTGAAGGCATAGTGGGGTTGGAGATTCCCGGGCTGATGAGGAGCAAGGAGAGGTCCGCCTTTTTCTTTGGTGTGGGTCTTTTAAGTACACTTGCCAACAGACTGCATGAAACTTCAACAGATTTCTGGTCAAGCATGTGGTGCCCAAGCAGCTGGTGTTTTTGCCCCGCTTGATACGCTTCAGACATATGTTGCAAATAGCAACGTTGCGATCTGCTGCACACATCTCAAAAAAGTCCCACACCAAAGAACTTTTGGAAAAAGGTGCGGAGTCAGCAGTGCCCTGCAAATGCAGAGCTCTGCCGTGTGATGCAGTCGGTTGGCTGCCCTTAACCTGGCCCCTGTAGGCATCCTGCCTCATTGGAGATGTGCCTCCTCCTCCTCTCTCCTATCAGGCACATACATAGAGTCAGTGACCTCATCATCCCCTCCCTTCCTCGTCACTGAAGCAAACCTGGCAGTATGCTGCAGCTGGGGGAACATGACTGACAGTTTGTTGTCCTTCTTGGGCACCCCCTCTCTCTGGGCTCACATTACTGCCTTCAAAACAATGCGCATCCTCCTGCAGCATATACCCAACACTGTGGTCGAACAGTTCGAGGAACTTCTCCGTACATGATGGTGTGGGTAGGGAAGGAGTAACTGATAACCTGGAGCCAATGGAATCGGACGCTTTGGCAGCTGCATTGGCATACAAAGTACTCTGAGCCTGGGTGACAGATAATGAGAAGGATGAGGACGGCTTGGTCATCCACTCTACCAATTCTTCTGCATGTTGTGGCTCAACACGGCCAGCTGCCGAAAAAAAGGACACGCATGCCCCACTGCCATGTGCTGAGGATGCACTGTGTCCACGACCAGCACTGACATACTGTATTTGATGTATTTATAATGTATTTGAATAGGTACACCAGGAATGGTCTGCAGTGAGATTAAGCTGAACAAAGCTGGGATGTATATATATACTGGATATACTGAAGCTAACTGAATAAACTGCCTGCCTGTAGTATATTTTGGAAGAGTACAACGGGAACGCTGTGCAGTGAGATCTAGCTGCACAGGATACAGTATATTGACTGAATATACTGCAGATACCTGAATCAACTGCCTGACTGTAGTATATTAGGAAGAGAACAACAGGAACACTCTGCAGTGAGATCTACCTGCTCACTGTGCACAGGATACAGTATACTGACTGAATATTAGTCCCACCCTTCTTCTTCTTCATGCTTTAGTCTTTATTGACCATATGTACTGTTTTCTGCTGGAGCCAGACACGCTATGATGTTTTGACCCATGTGAAGTTTATCAACAAGTTTTGTATTAAAGCTTCCTACTATCTGTAAGATGTCATTTGGATAGAGTCACTGTCTGCTAATTCTACAAAAACTGTAAGCTATAGCTGTCTTGCCATGACTGGATCCATTATATGATTCACACTTGCAGTGCTTAGATTGGTAAGGCAGAACACCCTTTTACGTAAAGTACATTTTCTTTAGAGGTGCAACCAATCCAAGCATCAGCAAGGATAATCAGCTTAGTAATTTTTTATGAAGTCAGATATTGTAGATTGTTCCCCTTTCCAGAAGGAAAACATTTGAATACCTACATTTCATCTGTACAAAATGAAGAAACTACAAGTGGGCAACATTCCACAGTCTTGGTGTATTATTAGCATACCAACACAGAGAACAACTGCTTCTAGGTCCTTGAGCTTTAATCCCTCTGATCTAAATTTGATTTAATAATGTTTATCACATTGGTTCTAACTTCACTATACTATTTTTACAAGCTAGAAGTTTTTCTGTTCATAGGTTTATAATATTCTGGCATTTTTTTTCTGTGTATTGTAAAAATTAGTTGTGGAACCCTGGTTAACTTTTTCTAAATACAATCCCAGGTGAAGTCATGTATTCCTCTACTTGAATTCTATATACAGTACTTGTAAATGTGCATGTTGTACCCTGACAAATATATTTTGATAAATATTTACCACCTCAGCTACCTAATAGTAATAATACTTTAATTTCACATACCTCAAGCTTGCATTTCACAAACTGAATAAGTGTAATACAAACTTTGATGAGCACTCCAAGGTAATATAGCAAACCGGATGCACTGATATTTAGCAAGCTAAACAACAAGCACATTTTGAAGAAATTTAAATTCTTTATTGTTTGTACCCCTTTGGGTATAGAATATAATGTGCGGGGGAAAAAAACACTCCCCCCTGGGTGATCTCTGTAACTTGTAGCATACTTTGTTGCAGATTCCTTCCTTTTTTTGAAGAAATCACTTTGTGTTTGTCTGTGTCCATGTAGGTAAGTGAATCTAATGGAAGTGTTTAATTATCAACCAGCTGCAGAATCTGCAAGGCACTAATGAGAAAAATTGCAGTGTCTGTATCCCTTTATATGTGATTTCCTTTGGGAGTGTCTCACCAAAAATGTATTTTTTTGTTGTAGGGGATGCCTGAAATCAGACTTAGGACAGACTTCTGGAAAATTGGGTGAGCTAATCATAGCAGCAGGAAATTATGTTTCTTATGGGCGTTCTGTACACATTCTGTATACAGAACACTAACCATTTTGCCTTGTTTTTTTTCCAGAAAATTACAGGGCTGCAGGTTGAAAAGGAAAGTGTAGGACTGGGGAATCAGACTCCAATGGTAGGTGCGTTTTTTAGTGAGTAGACCATTCCAGAACTGAGTTTTTAAGGGCCTGGTAGACCACTTTTATTTAAAAGCATCAAAGTTCATTGATACAAAAGCAGCCCTCGCAGGGGGATTCCATTATTCCTGTATCTTGCAAAAAAAATCTACAGTCGCACACCGCATCTGGTGCGCACACAGCGACTTATCCGCACACAGCGTTTGAGCTTGCTGGTCGCACACAGCGTTTGACTTTCTTGAAGCACACAGCTTCTAGCTGCCCCAACAGTAATGACCTCTGCCTCCTGCAGAGAGACGCATCCACTCTGTCTTCTCTCACAGATATTTGGGAGTCACCTGACTCCTAGCACAGACCTCCTGTCTGTGGGGTGGGGCCCTGAATGCTGTTCAGGTCAGAACTATATACCTGGACACACAGCTGTCCAATTAGTGTGTCTTTCTCTCCTGAATCTGGCATAAACGAGCCATTTCTCACACACCACAGGGTCCCATAATCACAAAAGGTAATTTTTATTAACATTCAATAACAATATGACTTGTGTCGCAATTGTATACGTTATGTACATTTTTCTTTATTTCCTCTTTTTTCCCCACAAAAGTGGAATTACCCTTTAGGTCAATTACACATCTCTAAAATCGATCACATCCAGTCTTAACTTGCAGTAGGTTTAATTATTCTTTAGATTGTAGTAGGACTAAAATTTACTGGTATTGCAGTAGGATTGCAATAATTGGATCCTTATTGTTCTTGCTAACATGCAAAGTTTCACCTGACACTTTTGACATTCTGTTCACTTAGATCCACGATCTGTGCCCTTTTGATGTAAAACCTTTCCTGACATATCCAATGTATGCTTTGCTTGTCATACCCTACATTTGACAGTTTATTATAATTTGTAAAGAAAGGTTAAAAAAAGACATGCATTACCAACTCACATTTTAAAATCAGATTAAAAGGAAAGAAGATCATAAATGGATTTAACTGGTGATCATTTTAAATGTATAAGGCTGGGTTCACACCTATGCGACTTGGATGAGGTTTAAGCATGACATTTTAAAATACGTTCATTTGAATGAGGCTGGTTCACATATCTGTGGTGCATTCGTACTACGCATTGCCCAAAAAAGTATGCGTTTTCTAGGCAGTGCGGTCCGCCTCAGGTGCGAATTCAGACCTATTATCTTCTTTGGGAATGCATCCTGACCTGATCCTGATGTAAACCTGACCTGATACTGATGCAATCCTTACTTCACCCTGATCAAAAACTGACGTGAAATGCTAAACAATATATTTTTCTCTTCGCAGTGAAAACTGAGCTGGAATTCACACCAGACTGGTGAGAACCCAGCCTATGGCGGACACATCGGACAATTTTGGGACCATTGTCATTTTTACAGCGATCAGTGCTATGCACTGATTACTGTGTAAATAACACTGGCAGGAAAGGGGTTAAACACTAGGGGGCGATGAAGGGGTTAAGTGTGTCCTAGGGAGTGATTCTAACTGTGGGGGGCTGGGCTACAAGTGACATGACAGTGATTACTGCTCCCGATGACAGGGAGTAGTAGATCTCTGTCCTCTCACTAGGCAGAACAGGGAAATGCCTTGTTTGCATCTCCCCATTCTGCAGCTCCGTGACAAGATCACAGGCACCCGGCAGACATCGAGTCCGCGGGACCCACGGTCACACTCAAAGAGCACATGGTGGGTGTGCACCAGTAGCAATGCACCCACAATGCCGCAATTCAAAGGGGATGTACAGGTACGTCCCTTTGCGCAGCCATGCCATTTTGCCGACGTATATCATTGTGCAGCAGTCGGCAAGCGGTTAATGGGTATTTTTATATTACTGGGATATATTATTTTTTCTCTAATTGTCCTAGCAGACATATTCTTTGGTCTACCTATATCTGGGTTTGATACGCCTGAAGAAGAGACATGTTCAGTCATGCCCATGGACATCTAAATGATTCAGAGAAGGATTGGGAAAAAGACCTGTGGTCAGATGAAACCAAAATTGAGCTGTTTGGAATTAACTCCATTTGCTGTTTTTGGAGGAAGAAAAATGCTGACTATGACCCTAAGAACACCATCCATACAGTCAAGCACAGGGGTGGAAACATGATGGTTTGGGGCTGTTTCTCTGCTAAAGGTGCAGGCTGACTTTTCTGCATTGAGGGGCCATGTATTGTAAAATTTTGGAAGAGAACCTTCTTCCCTCAGCTACAGCACCGAAGATGGGTCGTGGATGGGTCTTCCACCATGACAATGACCCAAAACATACCGCCAAGGCAACAAAGGAGTGGCTCAAGAAGGATTACATTAAGGTCATAAAGTGGACTGGTCAGTCTCCAGAGCTTAATCCTATAGAAAATGAATGGAGGGAGCTAAAACTTTGAGTTGCCAAGAGACAGCCAAGAAACCTTAAGGATTTTGAGAAGATCTGTAAAGAAGAGTGGATCAAAATCCCTCCTGAGTAGGGATGAGCTTCGCGTTCGATGCGAACACATGTTCGCATCGAACATCGGCCGTTCGATTGTTCGTCGAAAACGAACAAATCGGGTTCTTCGCCCCAAATTCGAATGACGCGCAACGGCCCATAATTCACTGCGGCGTTGCACGCTGATGATTGGCTAAGCATGCACCATGACCCTGCATGCTTGGCCAATCACAGCGCCCAAAAAACGAAGAGACCTAATTGGCCAAAGCCTGGGTGCTTTGGCCAATTAGGGCTCAGGGCTTTAGCACACGCCCCACACTATAAAAGGCCGCCTCCCGGGCGGCCTCGTGTAGTGTGTTCCGGCTTGCTTTCAGAGAGAGAAGTCAGACAGACAGAGAGAGAGAGAGAGATAGATAGATAGATAGATAGATAGATAGATAGAGACACAGTGTCTTTTCAGATAGATAGATAGATAGATAGATAGATAGATAGATAGATAGATAGATAGATAGATAGATAGATCAGGGAGGCTACTAGTTAGTATCAGGGCTTCTTTTCAGGGGGAACTTGGGGGAACTCAGTTCCACCACCTCTGGCTCAGACCCTTTGGTGCCTGCTCACCACAATCAATTGTAAATACAGAAGTCCGGTTTCTGTGTTTACAGGTGCCAGCTCTGCACTCTGTGTGTAACCCCCTGAACTCTGCACTCTGTATGTAATGCAATCCTGGTATTTAATGCCCCTTTAAGACCCTTCTATTGTTTGTGAAATCTGAACGGGGTCGTGGTTGAGTTCCTGCACCTATTTTCTGAGAAAAAAAGCTCTGGTTAGTATAGTTAAATGTACAGTTTGTAGAGAATATATTGACATCCCTAGGAGTTGTCAATATATTTATAAACTGTATAGCTTAGCTAGTTCTGCTATTAGTATCTGTCAGGCAGGAGATTGTGCTTGATGCTCTAACGTGTTAGTGTACACGTGTTAGTTCATTGCACATAGACGCATTAACTGTTACTGCACGTGTGCTATTTATTTGCACAGAAAGGCAGTCGCTGTTAATGCAAGTGGGCTATTGAATTGCACAGAAACGCAGTCGCTCTGACTGTGCGTGTGCTGTGACATACCACCTGAGCGCATTTGGGGTCACCGTACGTGTGCTGTGACATACCACCTGAGCGCATTTGGGGTCACCGTACGTGTGCTGTGACATACCACCTGAGCGCATTTTGGGTCACCGTACGTGTGCTGTTTAATACCACCTGAGCGCATTTGGGGTCACCGTACGTGTGCTGTGACATACCACCTGAGCGCATTTGGGGTCACCGTATGTGTGCTGTGACATACCACCTGAGCGCATTTGGGGTCACCGTACGTGTGCTGTGACATACCACCTGAGCGCATTTGGGGTCACCGTACGTGTGCTGTGACATACCACCTGAGCGCATTTGGGGTCACCGTACGTGTGCTGCTATATACCACCTGAGCGCAGTTAGTGCCACTGTACGTGTGCTGGTATATACCACCTGAGCACAGATAGTGCCACTGTACGTGTGCTCCTATATACCACCTGAGCACAGTTAGTGCCACTGTACGTGTGCTGGTATATACCACCTGAGCACAGATAGTGCCACTGTACGTGTGCTCCTATATACCACCTGAGCGCAGTTAGTGCCACTGTACGTGTGCTTCTATATACCACCTGAGCACAGATAGTGCCACTGTATGTGTGCTCCTATATACCACCTGAGCACAGATAGTGCCACTGTACGTGTGCTGCTATATACCACCTGAGCACAGATAGTGCCACTGTATGTGTGCTCTTATATACCACCTGAGCACAGATAGTGCCACTGTACGTGTGCTCCTATATACCACCTGAGCACAGATAGTGCCACTGTACATGTGCTTCTATATACCACCTGAGCACAGATAGTGCCACTGTACGTGTGCTCCTATATACCACCTGAGCACAGATAGTGCCACTGTACGTGTGCTCCTATATACCACCTGAGCACAGATAGTGCCACTGTACGTGTGCTCCTATATACCACCTGAGCACAGATAGGTTTTTTTTCACCACGCCAGTGGGCCTTGATCAGGGATGCATGCACTGTCCTGTCACCATTTGAGGAGGCCACGAGGATGGTGAGCAGTGACAGTGCATGCATCAGTGAGACTGTCCCTCTTATTCACATGTTGGAGCACACGCTACGTGGAATAATGGACAGGGCCCTTGAGGCAGAACAGAGGGAGGAAGAGGAGGACTTCCTTACCTCTCAAGGCCCCCTTTACCCAGACAGTGGTCCTGCTTGCCCACCTAGCACACAGGAAGAGGATGAGGAGGAGGAGGAGGAGGAGGAGGATTGTATCAGCAGCATGGAGGTGGAGCCTAGCACTCAGCAGCAGCAGTCTTCAAGGGATCATTTACAGTCCCAAGGAGCACGTGGAGTTTTACGTGGCTGGGATGAGGTGCCTGTGGATCCTGTCGTCCTCCTGTCGTCCTCAGTGACCCAGAGGACTGTGGCCCGAATGCCTCAGCAAACCTACGCTGCATGGCCTCCCTGATTCTGCAAAGCCTGCGTAAGGATCCTCGTGTACGTGCTATAAAGGAGAGGGATCATTACTGGCTGGCGACTCTCCTTGATCCACGTTACAAGAGTAAGGTTGCGGACCTTATGTTGCCATCGCAGAGGGAGCAGAAGATGAAACTTCTGCGGGAGGCCTTGCAGAAGGGTCTGTGCAATGCGTTCCCAGAACCGGGGGGATTACCAAAACCTGGCTCTGGACAACGTCTTGCTGAGGCTTCGGTGAGTCACAGGAGGGGCGGTGGAGAAGGTGGTCGTCTGACTGATGCGTTCAGGCAGTTTTTTAGTCCGCAGCCCCAAGGTCTGACCGGTTCCAGCAACCATCGCCAGCGTCTGCTTTACATGGTCCGGGAATACCTAGGGGCAAGATGCGACTTGGACACCTTCCCCACCGAAAATCCTCTGGCTTACTGGGTCTTGAGAATGGATCACTGGCCAGAGCTTGCTCAGTACGCAATTGAGCTACTGGCTTGCCCTGCATCCAGTGTTCTTTCAGAACGGACATTCAGTGCTGCTGGAGGCTTTGTCACTGATCACAGGGTGCGCCTCTCCACCAGCTCTGTTGATCGACTGACCTTCATCAAAACGAATCAGGCTTGGATCAACACCAGCTACCAAGCACCTGATGCTGATATTAATGAATAATATATTTTTTGTTGAAATGTCGGATCCCTTTTAGACTGCTGATGCTGAGTGACTGTCCTCTTATGCTGCTGATGGAATATCCTTCTCCTCCTCACTTTTCTTGTTGATAGCTAGTAAGAAATGTTGTGTTTCTGGGCTCCGCCACCAGTGCCTAAGGCACAATTTTTCAGCCCCTGTTTAATAAAAAATTTTGATGCAATAATTTGCACGTGGCTTCTTGTTGCGCTCCAATTGGAGTTATTGGGAGGGGCTGCAAGTGTTGTGTTGTGCCCAAGGCACAATTTTTCTGCCCCTGTTTAACAGGGGCGCCTAATAACAATTTTTGATGCAATAATTTGTACGTGGCTCCTTGTTGCGCTCCAATTGGAGTTATTGGGAGGGATTGCAAGTGTTGTGTTGTGCCCAAGGCACAATTTTTCTGCCCCTGTTTAACAGGGGCGCCTAATAACAATTTTTGATGCAATAATTTGTACGTGGCTCCTTGTTGCGCTCCAATTGGAGTTATTGGGAGGGGTTGCAAGTGTTGTGTTGTGCCCAAGGCACAATTTTTCAGCCCCTGTTTAACAGGGGCGCCTAATAACAATTTTTGATGCAATAATTTGCACGTGGCTCCTTGTTGCGCTCCAATTGGAGTTATTGGGAGTGGTTGCAAGTGTTGTGTTGTGCCCAAGGCACAATTTTTCAGCCCCTGTTTAACAGGGTCGCCTAATAAAAAATTTTGATGCAATACTTTGCACGTGGCTCCTTGTTGCGCTCCAATTACAGTATGTTTGAGGGGTGCCCTTTTTTCTAAAAAATTTCTTTCACACAACAATAATGGCCCCCCACCACCGCTAAAATATTCGACATAATGTTGCCACACAGAACTTGCGCATTAATTACTTAATTTTTTTGGTCCTTTCATGTTGTGCAGGGACATTTCTAAACACGTGCCACTACTATAGACACCCAGCAGGTGTGATATTTAAAGGAATTTTTTTTTTTCACTTTAAGCATCGTTAAAATGGCTGCTCCGCAAAAAACGGCCGTTTTAAAAAAAAATATTTCCATCGATACATGTTCCCTGGGGCAAGACCCGGGTTCTAAACGACGTTTTCCAACATTTAATTGAATTTTGGTCTTTAAAATGACCGTTTTTGAATTTGAACGTTCGGGTCCCATAGACTTCAATGGGGTTCGAAAAGTTTGTGCGAACCCGCGGTCTGTTCGAACGTTCTGGTGCAAACCCAACCCGGGGGTTTTCGGCTCATCCCTACTCCTGAGATGTGTGCAAACCTGGTCACCAACTATAAGAAACGTCTTACATTTGTGCTTGTCAACAAGGGTTTCTCCACAAAGTACTAAATCATGTTTTACTTCTAGATACTTATTTTACTCACTGAACTGCAACTGAATTGCATAACATTTGTTTTGTGTTTTTTTTTTCCTGGATTTTTGTGTTGTTCTAAATGACGTTCCATCTCTCAGATGATGGTGGAAAGCTTTTTTAAGACAAACAGGAAGTGAGAAATTCAAACAAAGAAAAACTATTTTTAGAAGGGAAATCAAAAGAAAAGGTTAGTGAACCAACAATGCACTAGCTCAGAGGTAGATGTATTTTAAATGAGAAAGAATAATAAAAATGATAGACCCTTAAAGGGGTTGTAAAGGTTTGTCTTGTATTTTCTAAATAGGTTCCTTTAAGCTAGTGCAGGGGTGCCCAACCTTTTGAAGAGCGAGGGCCACTTAATCAACTTGGTAACCAGTCGCGGGCCACAATGAGCGGAGTGGGCGGATGACAGGTCACGGCTACTCTATTGGCCCTCCGATCTGCCCAGATGGAAGATGATGAATTCTCTTCTGTTTTTCAGATTGGAGGTAGGAGGGTGTAAACCGACACCTGACGCTCTATAGAGGTGAATTGAGGGTCCCATTTGGTTGGGTTGATCGTGTAAAAAGGGGCCTAAGACTGCTTTCACACTGATGTGCTGTGGTTTACCCACACCGCGGGTGCAGCGTAGTGCACCTGTGTCTATCCTGCAGATTATCTGAACTTTGCCATAGACTCCGCTTGTAGCAAAAGCCGGCGCTGTAGAGGACGCATCAGCTTATGGGGCTCTGCTCCGCAGCCGCGTTGTTCCTCTACCACCAGCTTCATTCACAACACTGATGCTGCAGTATGGCGAGTCGGCAACCTACAATCTGGGCTTTCCAACCCGCCAATCCAGAGCAGGAGGTCGCAGGCCTCATTAGAGGGCTTCGCGGGCCACATCAGAGGGCTCCGCGAGCCACATGTGGCCCCCGGGCCACCGGTTGGCCACCCCTGAGCTAGTGCATTGTTGGTTCACTAACCTTTTCTTTTGATTTCCCTTCTAAAAAAATGTTTTCTTTGTTTGAATTTCTCACTTACTGTTTGTCTTAACCCCCCTGCCGGTAAACCCGAGCGCGACTCGGGTTGGATTTTTTAGGTAAATAGCGATATCCACGAGTCGCGCTCGGGGTCAATATGCAGAGCCTGCAGCGCGCGCTGGCTTACCTTGGATCCAGGCGGGGTACTGTACTTACCTTGTCCCTGGATCCAGCGATGCATCCCCGCTGTGTGAGCGAGTGGCGTCCTCCATTCGACTCACACAGTGCCCGCGCGCCGCCGAACTCCGTTCCCTGCGACGTAACGGCGCACGGGGGCGGAGACCGGCGGCAAATTCAAAAATGTAAACAAACACATTACATACAGAATACTGTAATCTTATAGATTACAGTACTGTATGTAAAAAATACACACCCCCCCTGTCCCTAGTGGTCTGCCCAGTGCCCTGCATGTTCTTTTACATAATAAAAACATTTTTTTTCTCCCTGCAAACTGTAGATTGTCCATAGCAACCAAAAGTGTCCCTTTATGTCAAAAGTGATTTTAGAGCAGCTAGAAAACAGCGATAATAAATTATAATCACTTGCAGAATTGAGCGTTAGCGATTTGTGGGAAAATTCGTCATAAAACAATAAAAGTAATGACAGCGACAATTCTGCAACTGAGCAAATTTCAGTGATTTTGATTTGATTACATTAGTGAATAATTTTTATTATAATTACATTATTATTTGTTATAATTATTTATAGTTATTTATTATATTATAATTTTATGATTTTGTGTTTTAAACTTTATCATACCCGGGATGTCTACTAGACTCTGGTTTGGACAAATTTAAGCGAGTTATTCCTAAAAATTGCAGGCCTACAGTATAAAACGCAGAATTTCCATGCAAAATAATTGTACCGCTTTTGGTACGTAATTCCAGACAGAATCATACCGCCAGGGAGGTTAAAAAAGCTTTTTACCATCATCTGAGCGATGGAACGTCATTTAGAACAGCTTACTGAACACCTTAATGAGGAGAAACAGGAAGTGAGAAATTCAGACAAAGAAAACAAAGAAAAAAAACATTTAGAAGGGAAATTGAAGGAAAAGGTAAGTGAACCAACAATGCACTAGCTTTAAGGAACCTATTTATAAAATAAAAAAGCGAACCTTTACAACCCCTTTAAGTGAGCAAACTAACAGAATCTGCAGGGGATCGTATAATTATTTTACCCTCTGTATATTCTCTTCTCTGGTGTTAGTTGATGAGCGGTTTTCAGTAATAGAACATTAGAATATTGCTCACAATCTAACGTGTGAATGCAGTAGTTTCCAGCATTGCGCTGTGAGCCAGGTTCCATGATAATGGTAAGCCATGGTTGTGTTTCACTGACACTTTGGGCTCACAGGTAGGGCTTTGATGAGGACCAGCATCATTTAACCCCAAAGTGGCCATGCAGAGCCATCAAATATGTGAGAATGATGGAAATGTGTAGAGGGTGAGCAGGGCATTTGCAATTTTTCATGTGGGGGGGGGGGGGCTTTTTTTCAACAATAACATCTGGAGATTGAAAATGTTTTATTTTCTATTTTGTAATATTAGTTTAAAAGCCAAAATAGTCCATATGACAATGAATTTTATCTTATGCCAAAGAGATTCTCCTGCCATTCAAAATGATATGAAGCTTGTCAAGAATAAAGATCATGAGATAAAGTTTTTATGGTGGATCAAGATATTTTCTCTAAACAGCACAGTTTCTTGGAGTAATCTTCTTGAAGGACAGTTCAGTCAGCCTGAAAAGGCTGATAACAGAGATCAATAGCTTGAGTTCAGCTGCACAGAGCAAGTCAGTACTGTCCAGACTGTTTAAAGTTTTGTTAAGGTATGGTAGCCTTATATATTGATAAAAGCTGTCAGATAGGAAAGGTTAGGTGACCTTTTAGCATTTTGCTCCCGGTACACACTGAAGTGAACATTTTTATAATAAATTTCATATGTAAGTGTGTTACAGAGTAAAATGCAACTTTTAACTGATGGTGCTACACTAATGAGTTGCATGTTAACTATCAGCATACTAACTTGTTTTCTTTATTCGGGACAGAATAGTATACAAACTGTAGAAAAAATCCAAATGGAATATATTTAAATTACACTCCATATATTTTGGGAAAATAGCTTTGTCTTACATACGTACAGTTGCTCTCCCATGTGGATAAAACTTGTACACAGCATGCTGTCATGAAAAAATATGATACAGATGATAAAAACAATTAAAAGATGTCAAAACTTCGGACTTAGTTATCATATTATGCAGAGAACTAAGGAAAAGTACACTGCATAGATGGTTTGTTCTGTACTTGATATTCCCACAGCAGTTGTTAAGTAATCATGCTAAACTGCATTGCCTGACATTTAGCAGCTCTCCCTAATTGCTTTTTTTAAACACATTATCATGAAACATGTGATTTAGTAAGCATATAAAATATCAATGTTAAAGTAATTCTAAATCTTTTTTTCATTTTAAACAGAGCAGGAAGGGGTTATGCGTTTTTTTATGCCCATCTATGTTTATTGGGGAGATTTTCCTTTAACTTTCTGCCCTGTAGACACAGCAGGAAGTGAGAGTTAAAGTATAGCTAAAACTTTTTGTTTTGTTTTGTATAAAGGAGAGAGGAATTAGAACACCTGTTTGTTTTTATTGCTGTCTGTGTCCCTGTTAGGTAGATTCACCCCCTATATGTGTACTGTTTACCATTATCATTGAAATTGAAAGTAAAAGAAAATCCAAAAATTTGGGGAAATATTTGAATGGGGACACTAGTTCTGGTGACTTGCCGTTTCCCAAGAGATTCCCTTAATCTGCAGGGTTTTTCTCTTACTTCCTGTTTTGGCTCGTGGACAGGAAGTGAAGTGAAATCTTCCCAATAGGACAACGATGGCAAAAATAAACCTAACTGGGGTTATAACCCTCCCTTACTCTATCCAAAAATGAAAAAAAAAATGTTTGCCTAAAGGTCTACTTTAAGTTCTCTGAAATGAGTAAAATTATCTCTTTGGCTCAAGCTTTTTTACACATCAGTAAATGCAAAATCCATTTGAAGCAAAAGGTGAGAAGGTGTTAAACTGCCAAACGCACCTGTCACTGGTGTGCTAATTGAAAGATTTCCTGTTCTGGTGGAAAAGGATCATCATTTTGGACAAAAGCCCCATACACACTGACAGTTTTCCTGCAGGTTTTTCTCTTCTCTTACCAAAACCATGTAGTGTAAGGGCCTGCCTGATTGCATACAAATTGAAACTCTTAAGGTTTGACCTCATATTAGATGGTTTTGGTAAACCCGAAGAGAAAAACCTGCAGGAAAACTGATAGTACATATGGGGCTTAACTCTTGCTTTCATAATCTGTGATACTTTTACAGGACAAAAAAAATAGAGTGCATTTTTCTAGAATTGACACAGACAACAATAAAAACCTGTTATGGACACTGTGAAGAAAAAAGACTTTATTCTGGATTTTCTCATAGACTCTGTTTGTCTTTTAAGAACCCCTGGACCGATCTGGGTGAAATTTGGATATGTTGGTCCCCCAGATCGGGGCTATCAGGGGATATGTAATGGCAGGTATAACTTGTGTGGAAGAGGAGATAATTGTTTTTTTTCCTTAAACTGATCTTAATATCTCAAGGTGTCATGTAAATGATCTTTAGTCTGTCTCTCAAGAAGTGTTCATTGTGTGAAGTTCTATTGTTTAGCAGGTGAGAAGTTCTTTCCTCTGAATAACCTCGTCTGGACAAATGACCAGTAATTAACTCATGTGGATTCTATCGGAGACATACGTCTGTCTCCTAAAATAGGTCTATTGAAGGGGGGCTCTTTAGTACACCATTGTATGATGTTGGGGGAGGAGGAGGTGATTGTATATCTGATTACATCAAGTATCCCTTTTGCTGTATAAATATAGGCAACCTGCACTCAATAAAGCATTCTTGACCTGGACACCCCTTCATGAAGTCTTGGCTCATGCTTGGGGAAGGGGGGGGATACTCTATCCTTTTCGGAAGAATCATCTTGGAAACTGCATACATCTCCACTATCCCATCTACCTTCTATGGTAGCAATAATCCTTTATGCTCGGTGATTGGGAGGTGGAAAGAAGGCCGCAGTACCATACACACTGCAGGTCTTAACAGACACAAACACTTCTGTACTCTATCCAAAGTGATTATTTTTTATTTATTTTTTAATTATATAGTAATATGCAAAATGTATGATAGTTTGCATCATAAGAATATACAGTGCACATATTCTGCACCTCGAAATGGATAAATATATTATTAAAAACCTGTGTGAAGTTAAATGCATCAGCTACCACCATTCCCTAGATTTGTCTATAGACGGGCCCTGACAATTCGTGACCTAATAGCTAAGAATGTTCTGGACCCCCCTACAAAAAAACCTTCACCTTCTTTGAGGGAAAGGGGTTATATCTGTGCAAAACTTGTTACACCTGTTGACATACATCTTTAAGAAAAAGAAGAAAGAAGAATTTAGTGCTACCACTGCAGGGAAGAAATGTAGTATTAAGGACTTTATTACTTGCAGAACAGAGGGAATAGTCTACGTATTGGAGTGCTCGTGCAATTTCAAAAAAAGTGGGCAGAACAAAAAGACCCCTTTGGAAAGAGAACATGTCTTGCTTAATGCCCTGTCGCCCAGACAGCTGTACATCATTGCTATCAAGCCCTTAGCCGCTGTTGCCCCAATTAGTGTAAGCAGAGCAGGAATCTTAGCCCATTCGACTGTCTGGGAGCTTAATTTGCGCCTGAATAGCATGGCGGATCTGTAAAAATTTAAAAAAGGTTTTATTAGAGATTCCAAATTCTTTTACTAAATCTTGGAATGATTTCATGGTATTCCCTACAAACAGATGTTTTAAACGACATATGCCTTTATTCATCCATTCAGTTGATGCCTCAATGCTTGTTGTCTCCTGTAGGTTATTGTTGTGCCAAAGAGGGGAGAATTCTGTCGGACCAACATATCCCATTACTGTTTTTACTGTGTGCCACGTTTTGGTCACTAATTTTGTAATCGAGTGATTATGGCAAAAAAAGTTTGCCTCTAAGGCTTCCACTAGTTGTTTATGGGGGTTGTCCGTCAGCAGGAGTCGGGTGTTTGATCCGTCTCCTTCGGCGGTTCCACATCCTGCCAGATGTTGCAGTTGTGCTGCTAAAAAATATAGCCTTGGATGTGGAACCGCCATTCCCCCCTCTTTTACAGGGAGTTGTAGGGTTTGAGGGCTTATTCTAGATTGACCTCCCCTCCATATAAGTTCTCTGAATAGAGTATCTACCTTTTTGTACCACTTGTGTCCTATACATACCGGGGAGTTATGTAGCATGTATAACAGCTGCGGCTGCCAGATCATTTTTATTAAGTTACAGAGGCCTGCAACAGACAAAGGAAGTCTTTTCCAAATTTCACTTTTGTTTTTCCACTTCAATAGTAATGGAGCAAGGTTTAAGTCAGTGTATTGGGTGGGATCTTTGGAGATCCAGATCCCTAAATACTTGAGTTTAGTGGTTACAATTATTTGGGAGGCCCCTGCCGACCTTTAAAGATCTACCGGGTCGAGCAGTAACAGAGCAGACTTTGTCCAGTTGATGGTGAGGCCAGAAAACCGGCCAAATTCCTCCACCAGCTGGATCGCTTTGTCCAATGTGCTTTCGACATCCCCCAGAAAAAACAGGACATCATCTGCAAATAGAGCTATCTTATCTTCTCCATGGTGTCTTCTAAACCCTGTTATGTCTGACCTTGACCTGGGGTTCCATTGCAAGGGCAAACATAAGAGGGGATAGAGGACACCCCTGTCTCGTCCCTCTTCCCAGCTGGAAGATCTCGGAGGTCTCGTTATTGATTCTGACCTTAGCTCTTGGCTCGTCATACAGCAATTTAATCCAATTGATATAGAGAGGGCCAAAACCAAAGCTATCGAGTGCCCTCCACAGATATGTCCACTCAAGGCTGTCAAAAGCCTTGGCGGCATCGAGCGACAACACTGCTCGGGAGTCTTCATTGTCTGTTGGTGTGTATATATTTAAGAAGATTCTCCTGATGTTGTCGCTTGTTGCCCTGCCTGGTATGAAGCCGGACTGGTCAGGGTGGATAAGATAACTAATAAATCTGTTTAAGCGAGTCGCAAGAATTTTGGCTAAGATCTTAACATCAGAGGTTAGGAGGGAGATTGGGCGATAAGATGAAGGTTCCAGGGGGTCTTTCCCCTCCTTATGTATTACTATAATAGTTGCTTCCGTCATTGAGCGGGGTAATGTCCCCGCTCTTGCAGCCCATTCCAGGGTCTTCAATAGCTCTGGTAGCAAGATCTCGCCAAACTTCTTGTACACCTCAATGGGGAGTCCATCCGGACCCGGGGATTTTTGATTTGGCATGTCTGATACTGCTTGCTGAATTTCTTTTAAGGTGATTGGCGCTTCTAGCTCCTGTCTGTCTTTGTCTAATAGCGTAGGAACTTCTATCTTCTGGAAGAATGTTTCCATGGCTCCTTTCCCCAACCCCCCCTGAGTCTTGTAGAGTTCTTTATAGTATGTACAAAATGTTTTTACTATGGTCAGGCCATCTGTCGAGGTTGCACCCGTATTTATCCGTATTGCTGGGACATTTGACGGGGGAGAGTTAGTTCGAGTCAAAAGAGCTAACATGCGCCCTACCTTCTCTCCCTCGCCAAACTGGAGCTGTTTTTGTAGAGTACTCTTGTTCTCCGCAAGTTTTACATCTTAAATTACATCTTACATTAAAAGTGAGAAGCGGAAATTCTTACCTCTTCTTCCATGCAGCCAGCGAGTTGAGAAGCAGGGTGAGGGGCTGAAAATGACTTCTCACCAGACGGGACCTCTAGTAATTTGGGGGGCCCTCCGCAGCTTTGCGGGGCCCTGAGCGGCTTGCATAGTGAGCCTATAAGGCGAATCGGCCTGTCTCTATAAGTTCACCATGGTCATCTGGCTCCTACTCCCTTGATAAAGTCTTGGACAGTGACGCAATGTGTCGGGAGGAGCTTAGGTGGTGTCACTTCCGATTTATGGCTGTAACCAAAAGTCCCTGTATTTTTGATGCTGTTTTTACCTTTATGGCATTTTTGGCCTTTTATATTGCCAATTACTTATTTTAATAAATGGACATTTGTGCCTTTTAATCTACTACACAATGGAGATCCTTTTTTCTTGCTTTTAAATTCTCAGATCTGGAGAAACACTTATAGGAAATCTGTGCTGAGATTGGAGGCAGTATTGCAGTGGTGGCCTGTCCAAAACACCCCGAGGAGGAAGGAGCAAAGCAACTACCGCTGGCTGGCCATCATCGTTCAATGCACCATTAGACCAAGTGGGTTCTATCTATAAGGTAAAAGGCTATTCCCACCGGGGAAGGATATGAGGAATCTGTGGTTGTAATCTACATATTTTCCAGACTTGGACTCCCTTGCCCATCCCTTTCCTCGCCCCTTTCCCCCTCTCTTCATTTTGCTCATCTATGAAACCATCCTGCTGTGATTAGGACTGATTTTCTGCCTGGGTGATCAGATTTTTTTGTGGATTCACTATTTATAAGCACTTGTCATATGGACTTGGTTTTAGTATAATTATATTTTATCTTTATGGACTTTATATTGCTAACAATGTACTGTTGTGACACACTTTATCATTAGATTTATTTTGAACTAATTTTATTTACATAGCACTTTGTTAAACCAGTATTTAGCGCTTCTTCAGTATATTTATGACATCTGCATACAACCATTTTATTTTTATTTTTTTATGTTGTGGGCTGCTTTTTATATTTTGCCTCTCAATTCTCACTTGACATCTGGGCAGGATACATCTGATGTAACAGGCAAAAAATGCAGGTGATATTGTTTCATAATAAAAAGCCAGTGGACAGTGTGACAGATTCTCTGATCTTCTACTTATGTGTTTAACTTGCCTACAGCCTTTAACAGTCACAAGATCAGGAATCACAATATGTGTGACTAATCACATGTGATCTGTCTTTGTAGTGTCTGTGTGGTCTCTTCTCTGTGGATAAGTCCATGCAGAGACTAAAGCAAAAGCTTAAGAGACTGGTTTTGTCAAGGCAATAGATTGAATTTCACCCTTCTAACTCAATTTACTATCTAGTTCACCACATAAATCCAGCTAGAATGTATTATTCCAAACATACTATTTCAAAGCTTAAAGAAAATTGCCTATGCAGTCAAGGGATCCAGGCAGGTATAAAAATGTTGATTCAAAAATGTTGACTAATGTACAGGTAACTGTCACACTTACAGGTTATTTGCATATTGCATAGTACATACCACTAAAGTAAAGACACAGCCCAAGGCAGTGATGTTCAATGGCAATGTGAAAAGTGCTGTAACTCATTGAAGGAATTACTTTTCTGATTGGTTGCATGACAAAAATTTGTCATCTCCAAAAAATAAACCTAAAAGTGCGTTAAGCAATTTTGGAACAGCAGGAGATGCTATGGCACTGGCTGATGAATCTAATGATTGCCATAGTGAATTAACGCAAGCCAAAGCAATGCCTCAGGATATAAATTATTCACAAATAAATAAAATATTTATATACCTTAACATTACCAGATCTTAATTTTTAATTGATGACAGTCACATCACAATTTTAACATGTAAAAGATAGAAACTTACATATGTCTTCAACGTTTGTGGGCTCACATGGGGTTGATTGTAGCTACACAAACTGGAATGAAACTGTGTGTAATGTGTTTGGATATACCCAAATATTATCTTGGTAAACAATACAGATCATATTTACAGACTGTACATAAGCAAAATAACTGATGAATTAGTTACTCACCCCCCCCCCCCATATTTATTTCCCCAATTTTTATTTATTTTTTCTAATTAATACAATGTGTTTTCAGTACTTAACTTTTCAGGCATAAGTATATACAAACATACTGTACAGTAGGTTCCATCACTTTTAAATTTAACTTCAACATTGAACATTTAGGTACTGATACTCTGCTTTAAATGCACAAAAACATTAAAAACTTTATCTTGTGCTACTGAGAAAAGTACTGTCCGTGATACTTTTTTTATTTACACTAACATACAATTTTTCAGGACAAGCTTTCGGGTATGTCCTCTTCTTCAAGGTCCAAGCAGTACTCATGCTACTGAAATTCATATTTAAATCTCAGTTTAGAATGCACTGAAAATATACTTTTCACCACCTCTAAGCTCAGAATTCACCATCCCACATTACCTTATGCCTTAAACCTTTTTCTTTTAACCATATTCTGCTTATGTACATATATAGTTCACACATTCAGATTACAGCAGAAACTGTATGTAAACATGGGATGTTCCCTCCAATTGGAACTATAACTCAAAGGGTTTATTTACAAAAGGCAAATCCACTTTGCACCTCCAGTGCACTTGGAAGTGCACTTGGAAGTGCAGTCACTGTAAATCTGAGGGGTAGATCTGAAATGAGAGGAAGCTCTGCTGATTTTATCATCCAATCATGTGCAAGCTAAAATGCTGTTTTTTATTTTCCTTGCATGCCCCCCTCGGATCTACAGCGACTGCGCTTCCAAGTGCACTTTCAAGTGCACTTGCAATGCACTTGTAGCGCAAAGTTGATTTTCCTTTAGTAAATAGCCCCCAATGTGTTTCATTAGTATAGATATGAACTTTTTCAGGAGTGTTAAAGTGGTACAAATCTAAAAGATTACAAAGAACATTCATGTATAATTCCTAAAACATAATACATTATATAGAATTATAGAGCACCATGTGTACTTACAAAAAACACCAGTTAGTTTTGGTGGCTATGTGTAAGAACTCACTAATGGGCATACATAAGGGAAACCACAAAAGGGTCATAGATGGTGAGACACACGTGCATCTTAAAAAAATAAAAAATGTACTATATATTACAGTTGGATGAGATTTAATATGTAAAGCCCTAACTTTCCATGATTGTGGGGACAAACATTATTATATGAAGGCACTTTCAGTACCTTAAGTGGCACCAACGGTTCCATATCAACAAGAACTATGATGAACAGTGATGAACCAAACATATCCAAGATCAGTTCAGTGAACATTATTGAAGTTCAGATCTTGAATCTGAAACCTTATTGAAATCAATGGGAGCCAAATGTTTGTTTTCAGTAAAGGCCATTTCTAAGCTAAAAAGCTAAAAGACAAAGGGATTGCAAATAAAAGGCACAGTGGGACTGACCTGGGGGACATGTACAAAAAAAGGAAAACAATTAATTGCAATTACAGAACATTATGGCTCTTGGGAACTGTGTTAGCGACAGCAATTATAATGGCATCACATAAATTGCACGTATAATCATTTACTTTTCTAATACATAGTTTACATGCAGTAGCAGCAACCCAATATGATTGATTTCCAACCCAAAATAAATTTGATGTAGGTAGTATTTGCCAAAACAACAGATTTATTTGTGTAGCAGTAACAACTGAACAGTGGAAGCAGAATGTGAAAGCTATCATAGTCACATAAATCACCAAACAAGCAAAACAACTAACAGAACTTAGCTTGTTGTGATTTTCTATTGAGTAACACACTTTTAATGTGCACACACCCACATTAGAGAGCCAATGCAATTGTTATTCTGTGCAGAAAAAAAAATCACAATAGCATTTTGTAGAGACAAAGGCAAACTTTTTCACACAATAGATGGAGAGCATGGAAGTACCATAATTTGATTGGGGTCCAAGATAGCAATGTAGTTATAAGAGATGAGTTAATTTTTTTTTTTTCAAGAAAAAAAATATTATTATACAGGCATACCCCACTTTTAAGTACACAATGGGACCAGAGCATGTATGTAAAACGAAAATGTACTTAAAGTGAAACAATACCTTTTTTAACACTCGCAGGTATGTCCTTACTCGCGAGTGTATGTAAAGTGAGTGTACTTAAAGCGGGGTATGCCTGTATTCCAAACTCAGCAGCCCTAAATATTGTAAAGGCTTGCTGCTCATTGAGGAAGTATTTGTACTTATGTGTGAAAGAAAATTTGCACACAAAGCAAAAAGTGAGCAGCAAACACAAAGAGATCAAATCACTCCACGGTATTCAAATAAAAATGTGTTCAGTTGAAAAGCGAACCTAAATAATCATAAAAGCGACTAAAGCCTCAAAAAATCAATTTTTTATAAGTGTAACATAATTCATAAATCTCAATAATACAGTAATATAAATTATGTGTGAAAAAAAGTCCAAGTGCCAAGCAAGAGTTCCAATCCCTTGTGCAGGCTGAACAAGAACAAGGTCTACCTCATCGGGCCTGACTGAGGATAGTGTGTGAGCCCCATCATTCCATCTTCTGATTCAAGCCTGGGACTGCCCTGGATTGGGTGCTCAAAGGGGAACCTTGCAACATGGTTTTGTGTTTTAAAGACACATGCAATCTGACCTTTGTAATGGGGGTCAGCTAGTCAAGGTGAGAGAACACCCAAGAAGAGAAGTGAAGGATCCATATAGAGATAATTTTCTGAATTTAGGTGGGAACTGCTGGCAACCTTAACAACCAGTGTATAGCTGGTGTCAGCGGGATTCCTCACTGACAGCAGAATATAAACAGAAGAAAAGACGGAATTACATTTTAAAAAAAAACAGTGTGGGGTTCCCTCAATATTAGGGGCAATTTGCCAGGAGGGCCCACCCAGAAAAGCACCTGATCACTGTGTTGATGAGGACAAGGGCATCTTTCCCACAACCCTGGGGGTGACTTATTGGAATATGGAAGCCCCCTTTAACAAGTACATTGTACAATATGGTCACATTAAAGCTAGCTAGATTTGGACAGGTTTTTTATTTAAAAAAATAAACGATGCCAACAATTAATCCAGCATCACTCACAAAAAAAAGGATGAGGTCCCAAAAGGGCCTGTTATTGATTGTGGGGGGGACCACACGCTTTAAAAAAAAAAATCTTTTGTTTACATTCTGCTGTCAGCAGGGAAGTCATGGTTGTTAACAACACAGCATGTGTCGGCTCCTTAACAACAAGCAATTCATTGCTTTTGGCCTGGGCACCCCCAGTTTGGTTAGCGCTAGAACTCTTAAACATTGCAAAAGTTCGGACCCGCACCACAAACCCTTTTAAAGTCTATGGGACCCAAACTTGAAAACATTTTTTAAGGCTTATATGCAAGTTATTGGCCATAAAAATGGTATGGGGGCCTGGGAACTGCACTGGGGGACATGTATCAATGCATTTTTTTTAAAGATTGTTTTTAAAGGAGCAGTGACTTTAACTACTTTTGCTGAAATGACTGTTTACAGGGTATAGAGACAAATTAGTTAACTGATTCCTTTTAAAAATGATTAAAAATAGATAAAAATCGATCATATAATGTACCTGTAGTTTTTTAGTTTCGTTTTTGCATCTAGTTTCGTTTTTGCATGTTATGCTGTATCTGTGCTGGACAGAGCCATAGAGCAGTGATGGTTTAGAAAACAAAACTAGAAGCTCCCAGTACTGTGGTCCTAAGGAAACCAGGAAGTGTCCAAAACAGAGGAGAATTACAGCAACCTCAGAGCAAAAACGAACAATGAGGACATGAAACCAGGACTGCAGTAAAGTAAAGGAAGCTATTTAGCTAAAAAAAAAAAACTTTAGTGACCCTTTAAGGACCCTTTCACGCTGATATACGTCGGTAGAATGGCACAACTGGGCACAATCACTTACCTGTACGTGTCTCTTTAAGCCCAGCTGTGGGGTGACCCAGGCCTAAGCTCCGTGACCATGCCCGCGGTACCCACAGACCCGTATGCCACTGGTGTCCCACGATCGGTCACTGGAGCTGAAGAAAGGGGAGAGGTGTGTGTTAACACACCTTCCCTGTTCTTCACTGTGGCAGTGTCATTGATTGTCTGAAAAAAGTAATTTAATACTGCTTGCGGCTTTAATGTAATGTTTGGTCCCTGTAATATGGATACCATCATTGAACAAATATCATGAGTTTCCCCCCAGGTCATTACAAGACCAAGTGCCGATCCTGACCTCCCTGGGGCCCTAAGCAAAATGACATGGCACATTAAAAATGAGAAGCGGGCGGCGCTGACGACAGTGACATGTGACATGTGACAGCTAATGCGTTTAGGTGCTATTAAACAGCAAACGTGCAGTAACAGCTAATGCGTTTAGGTGCTATTAAACAGCAAACGTGCAGTTACACAACTGCGTTTAGGTGCTATTAAACAGCAAACGTGCAGTAACAGCTATGCGTTTAGGTGCTATTAAAAGGCAAACATGCAGTAACAGCTAATGTGTTTAGGTGCTATTAAACAGCAAACATGCAGTTACACAACTGCGTTTAGGTGCTATTAAACAGCACACACGCAGTTACAGCAAATGCGTTTAGGTTCTATTAAACAGCACACGCGCAGTTACAGCAAATGCGTTTAGTTGCTATTAAACAGCAAACGTGCACTAACAGCATCTGCGTTTGTGGGCAAAAACACAGCAAACGTGCAGTAAGAGTGACTGGTAGAACATACACTGTGTCTCTATCTATCTCTCACTCTCTTACTGTCTGACTGATCTTCTCTTTAACAAAGCCGGAACACACTACACAAGGCCACCTTGCAGGCTGCCTTTTATAGTGTGGGGCGTGTACTAAACCCCCTGAGCCATAATTGGCCAAAGCCACCCTGGCTTTGGCCAATTATTGTTCTTCGTTTTTTGCACGTTGTGATTGGCCAAGCATGCAGGGTCATGGTTAATGCTTGACCAATCATCAGCGCGCAACGCCTCAGTGAATTATGGGCGGACGCGCGTCACTCGAATTTGGCACGAACGACCCTGCATGCTTGGCCAATCACAGCGCGCAAAAAACATAGAGCCATAATTGGCCAAAGCCAGGATGGCTTTGGCCAATTATGGCTCAGGGCTTTAGCACACGCCCCACACTATATAAGGCCGCCTGCTGGGCGGCCTCGTGTAGTGTGTTCCAGCGCTGAACAGAGATCAGTCAGAAAGACAGAGAGATAGTCTTTTTATATAGCTAGATAGAGCAGTCAGGCTAGTCAGTTTAGCTTAAAGGGGTTGTAAAGAAAAAATATTTTCCTCTTAAATTAAAGTCTGACAGTAGCTGATAAAGTAAAAAGTAATGTTTTGCAGTATAACTAGTTTGATACCTGTTGAAATCGAGTTGTTTTATTCACCTCTGTCACTCCTGAATCGTTATTCTCACTGACTTCCTGGTTTGCGGTGCGCATTCATCCTTGCTACATCATGACCTAATGGGAACTACAGTTCCCATTAGGCTTAGCTGCCATGCCTGTATCTTAACACAGGGCTGTAGTCATAGGGAGGGGGTGAGCACATTCTGCTTTCCACCATGCAAAACAGCTCAGGTGCTGGTGGAAAGCAAGAAGATGAGAGACAGGAAATGGCATTTTCAATCCTGGATTACTGTGTTTTGGAGGTCAAAAGGAAAAACGAGGTAAGTGATATTTGAAAGCTCTAGCTTACAGCAATCAATTGATCTAATAAAAAATGAACCTTTAGTGTTCCTTAATTTACAGTGTGTAGAGGATATATATACATCCCTAGGAGTTGTACATATATTTATACACTGTATAGCTTAGCTAGATCAGTTCTTCCTAATTTACTGGCAGGCAGGTGATTGTGCTATTTAAAGACGTTATTACAGGTATAGACACCCAGCAGGTACAATATTTAAAGGAATTTTTCATGGAGCAGTGATTTTAATAATGTTTAAATAAAAAAATAAAAATAAAAATTCCTTTAAATATTGTACCTGCTGGGTGTCTATAGTTTGCCTGTGAAAACGTCTTTGAGAACCCGGGTCTTGCCCAAGGGAACATGTATCAATGGAAAAAAGTTTTAAAAACAGTAATTTTTTCAGGAGTCCTGCTCCTGAAAAAACGACCGTTTTTAAAACTTTTTTTCCATTGATACATGGTCCGTCGGGCAAGACCCGGGTTCTCAAAAACGTTTTCCAACAATAACTTGAATATTGGTCTTTAAAATTATCGTTTTTGAATTTGAACGTTCGAGTCCCATAGACTTCAATAGGGTTCTAAATGTTCGATCGAACAGGTGGTCTGTTCGAACGTTCTGGTGCGAACCGAACGCGGGGGTGTTCGGCTCATCCCTAATCACAACCTTATTGTCCTTTCACTAGAATCCTGCAGTGTCAAGATCTCAGCACCAATGACAAATCATTTCTGTTTAAGCGTTTCTTTTAGTTGTTTATGTTGTTATGTTGTTGTACTCATACACTTTTATATGTCAGATTTGTATAAGGAAACATTTGAAAGGGTTAACATATCAGTCTCTGATTAGCTGAAAACTACCCTTCATGCTGCCAAAACAGGCAAGCTACATTTTCTAAAAGGGCATCTTGCCATTTATATTTAATGAATCCGTATTCCACTGACACAGCTCAGCTTCAACACCCAGCAGGGATTCAATATTAATGAAAGATTTCCCTGCAGGTAACTCGGGAAAAGTCTCGGCACTCCAGGCATCAAACCTTTGGGGGAAATTACTGTATTAAAAAAAAGAAGAAAAATGTTTTGTTTTATGGTGTATTTAAATAAAGAAGTAAAGTTATTTTGCTTTTATTTTTCTGTAATATTTTATAGTGAAATTCATGGTCTCCCTACTAAAAACATATCTTTTTTTTTTCACAGCAAACATCTATTACATTGTGACTATGTGTTACTAAAAGTTCATATCAGTAAATAAAAGCCTTACCAGGGTTTTAAAGTAAATTGAATAAATCTGTGATGTGGTAATGTAGAATGTATAAATAATGCAAAAAAAATAATAACTATTGTACATATGCTGCTGCAGCACAGTAGTTAGGGATCATTAACACTTCATACAGACACAGCTTGCTGCTCTGCATTTTGCATTTAATATGCAGCTAGACAGGATTTACTGCATGAATGACAAGCTCCATTCATCTTTACGGTTGAATGAAAGTGCTATACAGAGATAGAGAGGATGAGCGCAGTTATGGACTTTGGAGGTCAGAAATGCAAAGGCATACTACTCTTTGCACACAAATCTCCACTCCTGCATTCACCCACTCTGTGTTTGAATGGCAGCTACATTTATCCAGCAGAATGAATCAAATCTGTCACGCATGTGGGAAAACCTATCCAGATGTTAGTGCAGAGTAAGGGTACTAACAACTAATATGCTGGTCCCACACTCAGAAATTTTCTGGCATTTTCAATCACTTTCACAATCTTTCCTAAAATGGATGAACAAATGATTGCAACCAACCAACAACAGTTTATATTGGCACCAAAGCATCGACCAAACATCCCTTGATCTGTTTAGGTATTTCGGGATTCAAAAGCTGGTTTAGAGTAAAGTTGTCTAAAAATCATGGCGGTTGTTGATAAAATTAGGTGAGTGCTTTACATACAGTATGTGTTTGCATTCTATTTGAAAAAGGTTCTGTCCGTCTTAGATACCATGGGGCTGTATCTTCGCTGATTACTGAGTACACTGAGCAATATTAAGAATACATATGCTAGTGTAGAAGAGTACTGTTGTAGCAGAGAAATAGGTGGCACAGCATGCCCCATTTTGTTTAGTGAAGACCTAAATCCAGACAATAAAGCAGAGGTTCACCCTAAATATGGACTTCATATGAGTAAGAACAGCAGCCTTAATAGATGTATAATCAATGTTTTTTTTTTTCCAGAGGTGAATATTTACCTTGATTCAGATGGATTTAGTGTAGCTTCCGGGTATTGTTTCCCCACGGGAGTGGGCGTGTCCTTCGTTTTCCCTGACGGCCCAGTGGCTTGTGGGTGCTGTGCGCAATGTCTCCTGGGAGTGATGTGTCGAGACTCAGGAAGTCTTTGCTTGTGGGCTTCACAATGCCCACAAGCAAGATGGAAACCGACAGAAAGACATTTTATAAATCGTTCTTTATCGCGGAAAACAAAGCAATTCTCTTTTTTTTTTATTTATTCTTTATTAATTTTCTTCATCTTATAAAAAAAAAATCAGATTACATTCATAAAAAAACTTAATATCATATTTTCTTATTACTCTTATAACATAATCTTTTCGGTGTTAAACATTTATTCAATTACTTTCCCCATACCCTCCCTCCCTCCCTCTTCTATGCTATCAAAGTTAATGTTTTTATTTTATATTTTTCCTTTTATATAGGCAATTCTCGAGGATGCGGCTAGCCAGTGAGTGTTACTTTTACATGTATGTAACTATGCATTGCACCTGAAACAAAAAAATTGCGAATCCACGGAACCTTCGCTTTAATGTACTATGGTTTGCATGTATTCCTTATATTTGTGGCAAAATTAATGATTAAAGAATATAAGGTACTACAAAGTAAATAAACACACAGACATTATAGAAAAATTATTTTATTGGGAAAAAAAAGCTCTACAACATCAAACCAACATCAATCATGTCATTCAGCAATGTAGAGCCATCATCAATTACCATGAATGACATCCAAATGACCCACCGTCACAAACAGGACAGCCTGCTCCAATTATCATCTCTCTATAGAATCTGCCCACAAATTATAGTTCCCTGGCTGGTAGCTGAATGTCAACCAACTGGCCAGGAAATGCCAGCTGATGCCATCGATCAAATATGGTTATGATCTGTGGAAAAGTTGCGTACAATTGTGCATGTGAATCTCTAAGACCCCTTTCAAACTGTGGTGTTTTTTAGATGCTTTTGGGCTAAAAATAGTAACTGTAAAGCGCCTGAAAACGCCTCCCCTGCAGTCTCAGTGTGAAAGCCCGAGGGCTTTTACACTTAGGCCATGCGCTGGCAGGACGTTAAAAAAAATTCCTGCAAGCAGCATCTTTGGAGCAGTGAAGGAGCGGTGTATTCACCGCTCCTCCACTGCTCCTGCCTATTGAAATGAATGGGCAGCGCAGCCAAACTGCTGGCAAAGCAACGGCAAAGTACCGCTGCAGCAGGTGGTTTTAACCCTTTTTCGGCCGCTAGAGGGGGTTAAAAGTGCCCTGCTATCAGCCGAATATCTCCACAAAAACTTCAGTAAAGGGGTTAAAAGTGATGCTAAAAATAGTGGCGTTTTATCACTGATGCCATCCCCCACCCCAGTGTGAAAGCGGCTAAATAAGCTGCTTGCACACTATGAGATTACCACCATAGTCTGAATTAAAAATATAACAAAGTTTGTCCACACGCATTTTCAAACGCATGCGTGTGCCACAGAGCCGCGTCAAGGCAGCCTGTAATCTGTGCTCCTAACACTAAACAACGATTGTCCCCACAATGGAGGCACATGCATTTTAATAGATAGATGAGGGCAGGTGGTCTGAAGGGGAGTCACCCCTTCTTAAAGGTGCAGGAGCACACCAAACACCCAGCATGCAGCACAATGGCTGCAAAGGTGTTGGTGCGCTGCTGGACCAATACAGGCACCACAGTTGAAACATAAACATGTCCACCGCCCTATCTATAGCTGGCCATAGCAGTAAGTTCTCTCTCCTCTTAGAGAAGAGGATGTTTACTATTGCTTTCTTTGTTTATACATGTAATTTCTATGATTGGAGACAAAGATCACATAGTACCGCACCAATTTCCGGGGGACACAGTAATCTCCAGGGTTCCAGGTGCTCTTTCTAGGAGCTGTGCACAAGCTCCTAGTAAGGAGTTAAGATATGTACACATGAATTGACAAAGCCCTCGCCCAGCCGTACATGGACATTGGACAGACAGAAAGCAGTTAAACCACATTAAAATACCTGCTTAATAGTATTTATTTCTTAAAATATCTTCATTGGAACATATCCCATGTCCCAATCACCCATGCCTTTTTACCAAAAGCTTGTAAACCGTAATAGACAAGAATTACAAGAGTCAGCTCCCATATACTTCATTGCAGTTTGGAAACTATGTTCTGGGTTTGCAAATTTTTTCAAGTGTTCATCGAACATCTAGTAAACCAAACCTTGCTTGGTTTGCTCATTGCTACTGGTTATTAACAATTATTGTATGCAAAAGAATATTGCCCTTAGTGTAAATAAATAACAAAATTAACTTTGTGACAAGAAACAGCAGCACTCACAAATATGTACACACCATATCCAACAAATTCTACATATAAAGGTGTTGCGCTGTTATGTATAAGTGATAATATGCCATATTAGTCATTAGGCAAACAAAAGTCCATCTTTAAAATAAATGTGTAGACTTTTATAGGAGTCCAAAGTCCAGCTATAATCCACAAGGTGAAAATAAAGGAAGTGTCCTTCCAATTTCTATTGCTGCAAACACCCAGTGCTCCCCACAGGATAGATATAGCAAATATATATTTTTTCTTACCAGATATTAAGACCTTCTAAGGTCTATGGGCCAGATTCAGTAAGAAGTTTTGCGGCTTATCTCTAGATAAGCCACGTAACTTCTAACCTATGCCGGCGTATCTGTTTTCTGTATTCAGAAAACAAGATACGCCGGGTTTCAGGTAAGATACGACCGGCGTAATTGTATTACGCCGTCGTATCTTAACTGCATTTTTAAAATGGCCGCTAGGGGCGTTCCCGCTGATTTACGCCTAGAATATGTAAATTAGCGAGATACGCCTATTCACGAACTTATGTCCGGCCAACACAGTGACTTTACGCTTTCCCAGCGTAAAGATAAAGCACCAAAAAGATGGCGCATCCTATGTTAAGTATGGACGTCGGGACCGCGTTGAATTTTAAAATGTTTACGTTGTTTGCGTAACTCGTCCGTGAATAGGGATTTACGTCAATTACGTTCACGTCGAAAACAATGGCTTCGTAGCTTCATAATTTGGAGCATGAGCACTGTGATACCTCCATGGGCGATGCATGCGCAGTACGTTCGGCGTGGGGACGCGCTTAATTTAAATACATGACGCCCCCTACCTGCCCGATTTGAATTATGTCGGGCCATTTACGTTACACGGATGCAACTTACGGAGCAAGTGCTTTGTGAATACAGCACTTGCCTGTAAAAGTTGTGTCGGCGTAACGTAAATCTGATACATTACGCTGGCACAAAGATCCGCTCTCCATCCTGAATCTGGCCCTATGTGTGCATCAATGAGCAACCACCCCTCACTTTAAGTATAAACTGCCTCAGCTGTTCAGTAGACATGTGCACAACAAAAATTTTCGTATTTTTTTGTTCCATTTCATCTCATTCCGTGGATTCGTAAAGATTCGTAATTTCGTGAGATTCAAGTTTTCCTATTCGGACCCGTTCGTATTTTGTAAGACGCAAGTTTTCCTATTCGGATCCGTTCGTATTTTCGTAACAGTTTTATTTTCATTTATACTGAATGATTCGTAATTCTGTCTACTTTATGTTCGTTGATTCGAAATTCGTAATTTTGTTAGATAATAATTTTCGTTTAATGGATTCGTAATTTTGTACTTTCGTAAATACATAGCAACACGCGGCTAATCCATATTAAGATATGCTTTCTCTTAAGCCCCGTACACACGGTCGGACTTTTTGCCAACAAGGTGACTCAGCACAAAAGAGATAAGCTGATTGGCTAAGATATTAAGTAAGATACATCACTTACTAACTACACTGCCCATTCGTGTACTTACAAGTACACAAATTTACGAACAGACAAAGAAACAGATTTACAAAACACACAAATGAAAATACGAACATATGAATGAAAATACTAACAGATAAAGGATTTAAAATGCGGAATGCAAATCGTTCGTTATAGATGTAATTTTCGTTCTTTTGCTTTTTCGGTGTTTCGTATTTTAGTAAGATTGTCCATTCGTACTTTCGTATTTTCGTTTGTTCGTTATTTTGCTTATTCGTAATTCCGTAATTTTCGTATTTTGGGTCTTTCAGCTGTTCGGATGTTCGAATTGATACGAATGTACGAATACTAACAAATTTGTATGAAAATCCATTTGTTACGAACGGGAACGCACATATCTACTGTTCAGCCTACTTAGTGGACTCCAATGCAACTCCCCACAGCAAGTATCCTATAGGGAGCTTCAAAACCCAATCACATGGTATACTATATGGAAGAGGAGAACAAACTCATTGTGCAGTGTTCGTTAAAAACACACAAGAGTTTATTTCAAGGTTCTACTTAGAGCAAAGGTTTTACATTAGGCTTATTGGAAACTAACGTCCATCCAACACACTCCACAAGTGACACAACGTCACCACTGCTCCCGGCCTAGCCTGATGTACGTTTTGTCCAATTTGGCTTCTTCTGTGAGGCAGTAAGTTACTTCCTCACATAAAAGGTTCCATTGGGCAAAACATACGTCAGGCTAGGCAAGGAACAACAGTGATGTTGTGGCACTCATGGAGAACCTTGAAATGTACTGTTGTGTGTTTTTAATGAATGCTGCCGAATGAGTTTGTTCTCCTCTTTCATATGGTATAGCGTGTTATTGGGTATGGGAGTTCCCTAAAGGTGTTACTGCCTCACAAAAGAAGTTCCATTGGGCAAAATGAATGTCAGGCTAGGCAAGAAGCAACGGTGATGTCGTGGCACTCGTGGAGAACCTTGAAATAAATTGTTGTGTGTTTTTAATGAATGCTGCACAATGAGTTTGTTCTCATCTTTCATATGGTATACCGTGTGATCGGGTATGGGAGTTCCCTAAATGATAATTGCTGTGGGGAGTTGCATTATTGGAGTCCACTGAGTAGGCTGAACAGCTGAGGCGGTTTATACACAAAATGAGAGGTGATTGCTCACTGATGCGCATATAGACCTTGGAAGGTCTTAATATCTGGTAAGAAGATATATTTGCTCTATCTATACTGTGGAGTTTGCACTTTCGTGGAGAGGGAAGCATGGAATTCACAAGCAAATGCTCCCAACATTGTGGCGGCGTAGCGTATAGTCGTTGGCGTAAGCCGACGTAAGTCAAAGTAGGTGGAAGTGGACTGGAAGTGGGTGTGATACATTTAAATGAAGCGTGACCCCATGAAAATGATGGCCTGAGCTTCAAACAAGTACTAAAAACTAACGGCACATGCGTCGTACCTTGGACGCATCCCAGTGCGCATGCTCACAGTCATGTCGAAATAACTGCCTAAGATACGTCGAATCACTGCCTACGATGTGAACGTAACCTACGCCCAGCCCTATTCACGTACTACGTAAACGGCATAAACTATGTAAATTTAGACGGCGTTCATTCCCTGGTCCATACCTTTGCATGAGTTGCGCCTCCTATATGGGAACAACTTTACGCCGGACGTAACCCTTACACAAATCGCTTAAAACCTTTGCATATTTGCATCGAAAATCAATGGGAGTTCCAAATTTGTCCAGCGTAAATATGCGCCCACTATACGCCGGCATAGGAAAGTTACGTCGGTTGGATGAAGTCAGTTTTTTGGTGTATCCTAGTTCTATGGGTACGGCGCATAGATACGACGGCTCATATTTACGAATCTCGAGATACGTCGGCATAAGTGTTTTGTGAATCCGGGCCTATAAGTTTACATATTTATTTTAAAGGTGGACTTTTGTTTGCCTAATCACTAATAAGACGTCTTATCACTTATACATGACACCGCAGTATGTTGATATATATGAACAATTATTGCTAACAATGCATTTAGCAGTTGCAGGTGGACAGGTACACAATGTACAAAAAAAAAAAGCTGAAAATTAAGTTTAAGTGAGTTTGAAATCACATGAATGCATTTGTATACGTGATGTCTATTTATAAAGTGGAATATGATCAGTTTACAGATCGTTCATCATTTTTTTATCACCAAACCCAACAAAAACATTTTGTTCATTGATTATAAGCTCATTCAAAACATTGAACGATTGATTTTCCTGCACATGAAAGATCATGATCCTTTTATCCCTCCCATGGATTCAATGGGAATTCCAAATTTAGGCAGCATTCACTATATTTATGACCAATGTTACAGCCAATTCATTCATTTTTACAACTGATGCCCTTGATTCTCTTGGTCTACACAGAAACAACTTTCTGCATAGGGTTAGCATGAAATTGATTTTTGAAAGATTATTATGTAATTTCTTCCATTATTAATAAATAAATAAACAAAAGTTGTTAATTCTCATTAATGTAAGGACAGTACTTACACACAACACGAAAAGCATAACACAATATAATCTTGTTTAATGAAATTTCATTTTTCATCAAGAGAGTAGTATGCTCACATTTTTACTTCTCTGCATTGACATTGTCAATATGTTAATGCATACCTGCATTTCATGATTATTTCATAAAGTGTGAAGGTTATTGTGCTGGATTGTGTTCAACAAACTCCTTTCAGTGATTCTGTTTATTTATGCTAATAATTGATTGCATTTTGCAATAAAATGTAATATTTGAATATAACAAACAATGGTGTTCAAATAATCAACAAGGAAACTTTAAAGGCCTTGCGTTTTCTAAAAACCCATTTCAAAACCTCTAAAGAAGATGATTTTCTTCATTCCTGTATTTTATAAATACAAGCAAAAGAAGGGGTGTTTATCTAGTATTCTTGAAGCAAGTCATAACATCTGTTTGCCTAGGAGCGCTTTTGACACTTCCTATTTTATGCAGGCACTGGATTAGCATTAGGATGCAGTAATGGTTTGCACAAAATCTTGCTGATTAACAGTGTCCTGCAAATTATATATGATGATCCAACAATATTTTCAAAAGGAGGTCTCTATTTTACTAATTGTCTACAGAGGTCAGTAGACAATTTTTACTTATGGCAACTGCATTCTACAGCCTACTCTGAGAATCCATATTTCTTATAATAAAGCCCTTTAGTGCTGTCTATGAGCAGGGCCGTCTCTACCATAGGGCAAACAGGGGCAGCTGCCCAGGGCCCTGTAACTGTTGGGGGTCCAAAGCAACCCCCTTTGAAAAAAAAAAAATTTTTCTTTTTTTTTTTTAGGGGTCCGGAGGTCCCCAGGGGCCAAGATGGCAACCCTCCTTTTTTTATTTATTTTTAAATTAAAAAATATATTTATTTTATATATTTTTATTTTATTTTTTATTAAAGGGCCAATTTTTTTTAATATATTTTTATTTTTTATTAAAGGGCCAATTTTTTTTAGAGGGTCCCCAGGGACCCGGAGGCCCCCAGGGCCCCAGATGACAACCCCCTTTTTTTATTTATTTTTAAATAAAAATATATATTTATTTTATATATTTTTATTTTATTTTTTATTAAAGGGCCAATTTTTTTTTAGAGGTCTGGAGGTCCCCAGGGGCCCGTAGTTCCCCAGGGCCCCGGATGACAACCCCCCTTTTTTATAAAAAAAAAACTTGTTTTATATAAAAAAAACGTTTTTATATATTTATTTTAATATATATATATATATATATATATATATATATATATATATATATATATATATATATACATATTATATAATATAAATGTTATTATTATTAAAGGACCCAGAGGTCCCCAGGGCCCTGGATGGCAACCCCCCCTTTATATTTTATTTCTTTTTTTTTCTTTTTATTTATATATATATATATATATATATATATATATATGTTATTAAAGGGCTCAGAGGTCCCCAGGGCCCCATGTGGCAAACACCCTTTTTTATTTTTTTTATAAATGTTTATTTTTTTATTTTTGTTTATATATTTTTTTTATTAAAGGGCCCAGAGGTCCCCAGGGCCCTGGATGGCAACCCCACTTTTTTTATAAGTGTTTATTTTTAATATATTTTTTTTATTTTATTTTTTATTAAAGGGTCCAGAGGTCCCGGATGGCAACCCCCCTTTTTTTGTAATTTATTTTTATAAAAAAAAATTATTAAAGTGCCCAGAGGTCCCCAGATGGCAACCCCCTTTTAAAAAAAAAATATATATATTTTTTATATATATTTTTTATTTATTTCTTTCTTTTTATTAAAGGGCCCAGAGGTCCCTAGGGCTACACCCCTTTTTTTATATATATTTTTCTTTATTAAATCTTTTTTTTGTAAAGGGCCTCCCGCTTCTAAATTTGCGGCAGCCCCGCCCCCCGCGTCTCAATTTAAGGGGGCAGCACCCCCCCCCCCCGTTCTCTGCTCCAGGGGGCCCATGCCTGAAGCTGTGTAAGGGGCCCCATAATTCCTGATGGTGGCCCTGCCGCCCGTTAAGCCCCTGTGCTGCCCACAAATCAGGCTGAAAATCATCAGCGGCACGCAGCCAGGTGACAGTACTGCTTCCCTTCCCAGTGTTTTAAAATGTACAGAACCCCTGGCTTCCCTTTAGACGTGCACTTCTCCCTTCCTGCCACTGGGTGCTGCTTGTATATAAAAGTGAATTAGAATGTGATTTTATAACATCCTCAGTTTGCTCTTCCCGAGGCTGACTTCTTCATGTCCTGCTCCTCAATGTATGTCACTGTTTGCTATATTGTAAATAGAAGTTTTCTGTAGAGTGTGCCCAAAGTCTTTATAATATTTGATGATTCACTGCAGGTCTGGTCAGTGTTTTAAAAAGTTCCTGTATTTTACACATGGCATGGCATGGGGTCACATCACCGTCTGTCCATTCTGCTTTAGCACCATGGGACCCCAGGCCATGCCATGTGTAAAATAGAGGAACTCTTTAAGTCACAGACCAGACCTGCAGTCCAGGCTGAGTGAGGCCTCAGAGCACATGGCATTACTGTCTGTATTTAACTGCTTGATGGGCTTATTTTGGGCCTGACTGGTTCACATGTATGTGTTTTGGCGGCCCACATTTGTGCAGGCACAGCAGCCCATTCATTTGATGCCTCATGTAATAGGCTGCACACACGGCACACCTATGCCCATCAAGCAATGAAATACAGCACTGTCTGTCCATTCTGCTGTCTGCTGTGACTTATCTGCAGTTCCTGCACTGTCAAACTTGCTGCATTTTTAGACGTTTAGGTCACGCTTTTAAAAACACAGTGCGTTTGTGTGTGCAAGAACTGCAGGTAAGTAGCATGGTGCAAAAGCAGAATGGATTTCAAGGCAACTGATTTTTAAAATGCTGAATGCACCTTTTTTCTGCAGGAAACAAAGGCATGGCAGCCCATTCAAATCAATGGGATGCTGTGCCTGCACAAATGAGGGCCGCCAAAACACATACATGTGAACCAGCCAGGCCCAAAATAAGCTGAAGGGGGGCCCAAAAAAAATGTTTGCCCAGGGCCCAAACCATATTAAAGACGGCCCTGTCTATGAGTATTCCATTTAAAACCCCAGACAACTTACATACTACAATGTTCCAAAAACGAAGACACTTGCAGACAAATTAACTTACATTCAATTTAGAAAAGCCTATATTGTAATGCGTGGTACTATCTGGGCCAGATTCAGATACACTTAATATTGCGCTGCGTAATCAAAATACTCTACGCTGCCGTATTTCACCAGGCTCTACACCGAATCCTGGTAGATTTTTGCCCGTACGATACGGCGGCGTAGTCTATTTCTCGCCGCGTAATCGAAATACGCGATTGGGGGGCGTGAACTGCGCATGCTCCGTTCAGAAATGCATTGCGCGAAATCACGTTGTTACGTCATTTGTTGTTTGAGTAGCGTCGTTTACGAACATTCCTATTCCCGGACAACTTACGTAAAAAATAATAAAAGACGTTGGAAAATGTAGAAATTCGACGTGTGAACGACGGCCATACTTAACATGGGCTGTCTAATATTAGAGCAGCAAAAAGCTGGTATAGTGTTACGCAAATAAAAGATGACTAAAGGTGCTGTAAGAGATTGCGATTGAAGATCGTAATTTCGGGGATCGCCGGCAAAAGCTCATTTGCATACCCCGACGCCGAAAACGACGGGAAGTCCACCCAGTGGCCGCAATTTTATTGCAGCGTAGATCAGAAGGCGTACAAACACGTAATCCAGTCGAATTGAAGCCCGCAGCCGTCTATTCATGGTTTGAGGTTTTCGACTTTTGAGCCATGACTAAGCACTGATCGAGTGCGAAACGCGTCGGCTGTCCTGTTTTCTGTGATTGCTGTGACTGTACATGTTTTTGGATTTACAATAAAGACAACTTTTTTGTTTGAAAATCCTTGGAGTGCGGCCGTCCTTCCCTCTTTTCTTCATCATCATACTTAACTTGGGCTGTCTAATATTAGACCAGCAAAAAGCTGGTATAGTGTTACGTAAAAAAAAGATGACTAAAGGTGCCGTAAGAGATTGCGATTGAAGATCGTAATTTCTGGGATCGCCGGCAAAAGCTCATTAGCATACCCCGACGCGGAAAACGATGGGAAGTCCACCCAGTGGCCGCAATTTTATTGCAGCGTAGATCCGAAGGCGTACGAACACGTAATCCAGTCGAATTGAAGCCCGCAGCCGTCATGGTTTGAGGTTTCCGACTAGCTAAAAAACGTGCGTAATTTGAAATTACTCCAGTCTAACACCAGTTAGACAGGCGTAATGGCTCTGTGAATCTGGCCCTATATGTTTTATAAACCACTTGTTTTATAAACCACTTGAGCTCCCACAACTGTGTATTATTTGTATATACTGTATTTCAAGGGAAAAAAATCAATTTTCTAGTTTAAAACGTGGTAGTTTTGAATAACTGATTACTGTAGATAAAACAACACATTTCATCTGCCATAAGGTCTATTTATAACAAATGGTAAATGTATTTACAAATTAAATAAAAGCTTTTTACATTCTGTGTATTTGTAATGAAATGCTACTATCAAATGAACACTTTAAAATTGAGTTTCTTTTGCTTACGAACAGTAAAATATATATATTTTTTAAATAACAATAAAATAGCTAAGGAGAGAAGTACTCAGGTTGGTTCTTTTGGTTAACCCTAAGCACTTCAACAATACCATTTGTTTTACTAATATATATATATATATATATATATATATATATATATAAATTCACAACGTGATCTGCTCTTAAGACCATATTGTTACAATGTGTTTATAAATGTTTATAAATGTTTTATAAATGAATACTGTAACAGTCAATACACTTTATATTCACCTAGTAGCCACTGTTCGCATGCCCACAGCTTAGACTCATACTGACAGTTGATTCCCAGTGAATACATCCAGTGGAGCAGCCAGTTGGTTGGCAGAGCTTTTTTGCCAAGGAAAACGGTTGTGTGTATGCTTTTCATCGAGAAAACTGACGTGGAACTCGACAAGGAAAAAAGAGTTTGTGTGTATGCTTAGAAACCTGCGCATGCTCAGAATAAAGTTTGAGACAGGAGCGCACCTTCGGTAAAAGGAGCGTTTGTAATGGAGATAGCACATTTGTCACGCTGTAACAGACTGAAAAGTGCAAATCGTCTCTCACCAAACTTTTACTTAACACGCAGTAACATAAGATTAGCAAAAGCAGCCCCAAGGGTTGTGCCAGTGGAATCAAACTTCCCCTGCCGTCTATGTGTTGTACGTCACCGCGTTTGAGAACGAGGAGATTTGGTCTTGACAGTGTGTATGCAAAGACAGCTTGTCAAGTTTCTCGACAAGCCTAACAAGGAACTCGTCGAGGAAAGTGATGTGTCCTTTCCGACGAGTTCCTCGGTCGTGTGCCTTATACACACAAGTGGGTGGATTTACAAAAGACAAATACACTGTGCACTTTGCAAAGTGCAGTTGCACTCTGCAATTGGAGTTACCTCAATGGGCTCAAGTTCTGATGACAGCCATCCTGCAATCATGTGCAAGCAAAAGTGCATTCAACTCGTGAAGACTTACCTCATTTACTAAGCTATGGAGCAGTTGCAGAGTGCACAGTCTATTTGCCTTTAGTAAATCAACACCAACTGTGTCCTTGCCCTTTCTAACATAAGCTGCCTCTCTGTCATCACTAGGGCAAAGCTACAGAGGCGTGAATATGACGCCTATGGCAAGCACTGAAAGTTCATGTACTGCAAAGTTTGCACTACACATGGACTGTTTAATGAGCTTGTTGCACAAATTACTTTATTACACTTTATGATATCTATTTATTTAAATCATATTGAGCACTATTTGATTGTGCGTGTGTGCCAAGCAGAAGCAGCCAAACAAATATTGCATAGCCATAGATATCAGAAATAAAAGTGTAATAAAGGTACTACTTTTAACCACTTGACCACTGGGCACTTAAACTCCCTTCCTAACCAGACCAATTTTCAGCTTTCGGTGCTCTCACAATTTGAATGACAATTACTCAGTCATACAACATTGTACCCATTTGAAATTTTTGTCCTTTTTTTCACACAAATAGAGCTTTCTTTTGGTGGTATTTGATCACTTCTGGGTTTTTTATTTTTTGCGCTATAAAAGAAAAACGACTGAAAATTCTGTAAAAGAAAATAAAAAAAATCTTGATTCTGTCATATTAGCGGGTTATTTCTCACACACAGCATATGCATACCACAAATTACACCCCAAAACACATTCTGCTATTCCTCCCGAGTATGGCGATACCCCATGTGTGAGACTTTTACACAGCGTGGCCACATACAGAGGCCCAACATGCAGGGAGCACCATCAGGCGTTCTGGAGCACCCAGGCCAATTCTGACATTTCTCTCCTACATGGAAAAATCATCATTTATTTGCTAGAAAATTACATAGAACCCCAAAACATTATATATGCTTTTTTAGCAAAGACCCTAGAGAATACAATGGCGGCCGTTATAACTTTTTATCTCGCATGGTATTTTCGCAGACATTTTTTGAACGCGTGTTTTTTTTAAAAAAAAACTGTTTTGTGCTTAAAACAAAACAAAACAGTAAAGTTAGCCCAATTTTTTTTTCATAATGTGAAAGATGACGTTACGCCGAGTAAATAGATACCCAACATGTCACACTTCAAAATTGCGCACACTCGTGGAATGGCGCCAAACTTTGCTACTTAAAAATCCCCATAGGCGACGCTTTAATTACTTTTATTGGTTACATGTTTTTAGTTACGGAGGAAGTCTAGGGCCAAAATTATTGCTCTCGCTCTAACGTTCACAGAGATACCTCACATGTGTAGCTTAAACACCGTTTTCATATGTGGGCGGGACTTACGTATGCGTTCGCTTCTGCATGCGAGCACACGGGGACAGGGGTGCTTTAAAAAAATGGGTATTGCAGAGTATTGGGGTATTGCAGAGTATTGGGGTATTGCAGAGTATCGCGCAGGGTATTGGGGTATTGCAAAGTATTTGGGTATTGCAGAGTATTGCGCAGGGTATTGCAAAGTATTGGGGTATTGAAGAGTATCGCGCAGTGTATTGGGGTACTGCAGGGTATGGGAGTACTGCAGGGTATTGGGGTACTGCATGGTATTGGGGTATTGCAGAGTATTGTGCAGGGTATTGCACAGTATTGGGGTACTGCACAGTATTGGGGTACTGCACAGTATTGGGGTATTGCAGAGTACTGGAGTACTGCAGGGTACCGGGGTACTGCAGGGTACTGGGGTATTGCAGAGTACTGGGGTATTGCAGGGTACCGGGGTACTGCAGGGTACTGGGGTATTGCAGAGTATTGGGGTATTGCAGGGTACTGGGGTACTGCAGGGTACTGGGGTACTGCAGGGTATTGGGGTATTGCAGGGTACTGGGGTATTGCAGAGTATTGGGGTACTGCAGAGTACTGGGGTATTGCAGATTATTGGGGTATTGCAGGGTACTGGGGTACTGCAGGTTACTGGGGTACTGCAGGGTACTGGGGTATTGCAGAGTATTGGGGTACTGCAGGGTACTGGGGTATTGCAGAGTACTGGGGTATTGCAGAGTATTGGGGTATTGCAGGGTACTGGGGTACTGCAGGGTACTGTGGTATTGCAGGGTACTGGAGTATTGCAGGGTACTGGGGTATTGCAGAGTATTGGGGTACTGCAGGGTACTGGGGTATTGCAGGGTACTGGGTTTTGCAGGGTACTGGGGTACTGCAGAGTACTGGGGTATTGCAGGGTACTGGGGTATTGCAGAGTACTGGGGTATTGCAGGGTACTGTAGGATTGCAGGGTACTGGGGCATTGATTGCAGAGCTGGGATGGATGGAGGGATGGCTGGATCTGTGACTGCATTTGTCACAGATCCAGCCACAGCACAGCTGCTGACACCCCGCTCCCCCCTCTCCTCGCACACTGTACCGAACGGTACAGAGAGGAGACGCAGGAGAGGAAGGAACCGCCGTCATCAAATGACGCCGGTTTGTTTACAAGTGATCGCGCCGTCATTTGACACACAGCGGCAATTTACCGTGATCCGTGATGCGCCGGGTCTTCCCAGGGGACGCGCAATCGCGGAAGTCGGAAAGAGATTAAATAGACTGTAGATGCGACTACAGGAAATAACCAGACTCTGTGAATGTGACATACTACAGGAGATGACCAGACTGTGAATGCGACATACTACAGGAGATAATCAGAGACTGCGAATGCGTCATACTACAGGAGATGACCAGACTGCGAATGCGACATACTACAGGAGATGACCAGACTGCAAATGTAACATACTGCAGGAGATGACCAGACTTCAAATGTGACATACTACAGGAGATGACCAGACTGTCAATGCAACATACAACAGGAGATGACCAGACTGCAAATGCGACATACTACAGGGGATGACCAGAGACTGCGAATGCGACATACTACAGGAGATGAGCAGACTGCGAATGCGACATACTACAGGAGATGAGCTGACGGCGAATGTGACATATTATAGGAGATGACCAGACTGCAAATGTAACATACCACAGTAGATGACCAGAGTGCGAAAATTTATATTCTACAGGAGATGACTAGACTGTGAATGTGACATACTACAGGAGATGATCAAGTAGCCAGTTTTAAAATTTAAACTTTCAGCAATGCACAGCTATACAGGGGGGTAAACAACATGGTCAAGGAGGGTTTAGCGTAACAATGAGTCTATAGGCAGAAAGACCTACCTGGTCAGCCAGGCTCACCTCCTGCACTGAGGTCCGGAGGTGGAGCTTTCCATGGTAGGGGCGGGGCTTGCAGCAGTAGGGGTGGGCATATTCGTGGTCCAGGGCAGGGCTCTGAGAAGTCCAGGAGAGGTGATCTCAGCACACCAAGCACATATGGGAAGTATGAATCTCGCGCTAACTAGATGTATAAGTAGTGAAAAATAAATTAGGAGAAATAATAACGTGAATATTAATTGCTAATTTATATAAATTAGCTGCTCCTCAAAAATCAGTAAGCTGGGTAAAGGTTTAAGATAGGGGGCGCTGCAAATCTTAAAAATAGTACTAAATGCTTATAAATTATTACTAAATAATTAAATCAAAACCAACATTAAATTGAAAACTTGTGTGAACAATTATTAACCTCCCTGGCGGTATGATTCTTTCAGATTTTAGGTGCTGAAAGCGGTACTATTATTTGCAAGGAAATTCTGCGTTTTATACTGTAGGCCTGTAATTCTTAGGAATAACTCACTTAAATCTGACCAAACAAGAGTCTAATAGGCATCCCGGGTATGACATTTAAAAAAATATATATAAATTATAATATAATAAATAATTATAACCAATAATAATATAATTATAGTAAAAATTATTCAATAATGTAATCAAATCAAAATCACTGAAATTTGCTCAGTTGCAGAATTGTCGCTGTCATTATTATTTTTTTTTATGACGAATTTCCCCACAAATCGATATCGCTAAATTCTGCAAATGATTATAATTTATTATCACTGTTTTCTAGCTGCTCTAAAACCATTTTTGACATAAAGGGTCACTTTTGGTTGCTATGGGCAATCTACAGTTTGCAGGGAGAAAGAACAGTTTTTATTATATAAAAGGACATGCAGGGCACTGGGCAGACCACTAGGGACAAGGGGGGTGTGTATTTATTACATACAGTACTGTAATCTATAAGATTACAGCATACTGTATGTATAGTGTTTGTTTACTTTTTTTAATATGGCACCGTTCACCGCCCCCTTGCGTCGTAATGTTGCAGGGAATGGAGCTCGGCGGCACAGGGGGACACTGTGTGAATCGAGCGAGCACCCGCTCGCTCACACAGCGTGGATGCATCACTGGATGCAGGAAATAGGTAAGTAAACATTGCCTGTGGATTTAGCGAGGCGTGCCCGAGTCTGACCCGGGGTTACCGATCGCAGCACAGAAATCTAACCCCGAGTCAGACTCGGGAATACCGTCAGGGGGGGTAATTAGACAATGTGATTGGTGATCAATGGCACCACCATTAGATCAGATTAAAAGTAAATGTGCAAAAAAGTCCATTCATAAAGTGCTTGTGCTCAGTATTGCTTGTGCTCATAGGATGCTTCAAATCCACTATAGAGGGTCTCCACCAAGACGAAAAATCACCCCAAATGTGCTCAAAGGATGGCACCTTACCAAATGATGTTGACCTATTTACTTAAAAAGAGGTCAAAAATAGCATATTTGTAGCGTGGCCAACCTGGTCCTAAACAATTGGGAGGGTGAAATGATATTCAGGGAAAATTATAAATCTTTGATATATTATAAACGATATATTGATGATATAATATTGTTATGGGAGGGATCTCAGGCAACATTAGCTACTTTCCAACTGAATATGAATACCAACCAGTATGGTCTTCGATTCACCGCCGAGTTTAGTTTAACCACCATCAATTATTTGGACCTAACACTAATTAAAAAGGGGAATCAGGTGGGCACAAAGACCTTTTTCAAGTCAACAGACCGCAATGGTTTTGTGCCCACCTCCAGTTGTCATCACCCTAAGTGGTTGGGAGCGATACCTAAGGGCCAATACATGCGTATTTTGCGAAATTGTGACCAACTTACTGACTTTGACCAACAGGCCAATATGCAGACTGAGAGATTTGTTGAAAAAGGGTACTCCCCATCTGTTTTTCTGAACATTAAAAAAGAGGTCTATAACATGGATTGACAAACTCTATTGGAGTCCAGGGGGGCCCTCCTCGGTGCGACGAGGTGCCATTCCTCTCTGGATTCCATAGACAATATAAAAAGTATTGGCCTATTCTACTTGGCTAAAATCTTGCCACATAAACCAACATTCATCTATAGAAGGGCCCCAGGTCTGAGAAATAAGATAGCAGCTAATGTTCCAGACCCTCCAGAGAAACCATTAACATTTTTGGACTGATCTGGCTTCCATTATTATTATGTAGGCTGGACCACCAGAGATTTAAATGTGAGGATCAATGAACACGTGGCCAATATCAATAAAGGTTTCCCTAACCATAGCGTGTCTAGGAATTTTGCAGAATGCCACAACAAAGATCTACGCCAGTAAATTTTCTTTGGTACAGATAGGGTTACTAGTAGGGATGAGCCGAACACCCCTGCGTTCGGTTCGCACCAGAACCGTCGAACAGACCGACCGTTCGCACGAACATTTAGAACCCCATTGAAGTCTATGGGACTCGAACGTTCGAATTCAAAAACGATAATTTTAAAGGGAACATGTATCAATGGAAAAAAGTTTAAAAAATGGTTGTTTTTTCAGGAGCAGGACTCGTTTTTAAAACTTTTTTTTTCCAACCCGGGTTCTTAAAGATGTTTTCACAGGCGAACTATAGACACACAGCAGGTACAATATTTAAAGGAATTTTTCATTTTTTTTTTAAGTTAAGCATCATTAAAATCACTGCTCCAGGAGAAGTGATTTTATTGATGCTTAAATAAAAAAAATAAAAAATAAATTCCTTTAAATATTGTACCTGCTGGGTGTCTATGCCTGTGATAACGTCTTTAAAAAGCACAATCACCTGCCTGCCAGCAAATTAGGAATAGCTGATCTAGCTAAGCTATACAGTGTATAAATATATGTACAACTCCTAGGGATGTATATATCTTCTATACACACTGTAATTAAAGCTAAACTGACTAGCCTGCTCTATCTAGCTATCTAAAAAGACAATCTCTCTGTCTCTCTAACTGCTTTCATGAACAAGCCGGAACACACTACATGAGGCCGCCCAGCAGGCTAAAGCCCTGAGCCATAATTGGCTCACAATTATGGGTCTTCGTTTTTTGCGCGCTGTGATTGGCCAAGCATGCGGGACATACAGCATGCTTGGCCAATCGTCAGTGCGCAATGCCACAGTGAATTATGGGCCGTTTTGCGTCACTCAAATTTGGCGTGAATGACCGCTTTTGTTCGAATTTCGTCGAACGTACGAACGTACGTTCGTATCGAACGCGAAGCTCATCCCTAGTTACTAGCCATTGGAGAGGTACTGACCTCAAGAAGGCAGTTTCCCAAAACGAAACACAGTGGATACATCGCCTAGGTATGATACAGCCGTTGGGATTAAATATTGAACTAGATATAAATTGTTTTTTAACTAATGAATAATTGTATCTGGCAGCCTGGCAATTTTAATTATATGTCATTTAATTTTATATTTTTTATTTATTTTTATATATTATTATTTTTATATTATTATCATGCGCTATTGTAATTTAACCACTTCCCGACGGCCGTACGAATATTTGCGGCCGTCGGGCTGTCCTGAATCTCTGACAGGGCGCATATATGCGCCCTGTGCTTTTAATGGCCACTAGAGGGCGCGCGAGCGCCGTCGGCGGCGCGCGCGTGCCCGCTGCATTCCTGAGATGCCGATGCGCGTGCCCGGCGGCCGCGATGTCCGCCAGGCACTCGCAATCGGCGGTTACAGGGACAAGACATGGATCTCTGTGTGTAAACACAGAGATCCATGTCCTGTCAGGGAGTGAGGTGACCAATCTGTGTCTCTTGTACATAGGGACACAGCATCGGTCACCTCCCCCAGTCACCCCCCTCCCCCCAAACAGTTAGAACACACCCAGAATACATTTAACCCCTTCCATGCCCCCCTAGTGTTAACCCCTTCACTGCCAGTCGCATTTATACAGTAATTGGTGCATTTTTATAGCACTGATCTCAGTATAAATGTGAATGGCGCCAAAAATGTGTCAAAAGTGTCCGATGTGTCCACCATAACGTCGCAGTCCCAATAAAAATCGCAGATCGCCGCCATTACTAGTAAAAAAAAAATTATAAAAATTAATAATAATTCTGTCCCCTATTTTGTATGCGCTATAACTTTTGTGCAAACCAGTCGCTTATTGCGATTTTTTTTTTTTTTTTTACCAAAAATATGTAGAATAATACGTATCGGCCTAAACTGAGAATTTTTTTATTTTATTTTTTAAAGAATGGGCTATTTATTATAGTAACAAGTAAAAAATATTGACTTTTTTTCAAAATTGTCGCTCTTTTTTTGTTTATAGCGCAAAAAATAAAAACCGCAGAGATGATCAAATACCACTAAAAGAAAGCTCTATTTGTGGGAAAAAAAGGACGCCAATTTTGTTTTGGAGCCACGTCGCACGACCGCGCAATTGTCAGTTAAAGCGACGCAGTGCCAGAAGCTGAAATTTCACCTGGTCAGGAAGGGTTATAAGTGCCCAGTAAGGAAGTGGTTAAAATAATTTAATATATTCTATGTGTCAGTATATACACTTTTAAATATAGACTCAATCTCAAACTATTAAACTTAAATCTTTATTAAAGTAGGGGATACATGATTAAGTATATGGCAACTTTATGTTTGTTCATTCATTTTTGCCTTTTATTATTACTGTATTGTGGTTGATCTAGCGACATTTGCAATGTCTATTGTTTTAGCTACTGTTAATAAGAGGAGTAATGTGCGGTTGCTAGAACCGGGACAGAGGCTGTGATAGGCTAAATCCATCCCATTTAGTTGATTGAAGGACATATTAATACAGGTCTAGTGCGTGACCATATACGCTTCCTGATGACGTGGTAACACGAAACGTACGTCAAGGTGCCTTTCTCCCCACTATTGCAGCACTGAACAGCTTCAGCGCAGGGGCACAGGCACCAACAAAAGTAAGGGGCTGTATGTATCTGCAATTTTATATGAAAATGTTATTACACTATGGCAGGCCTCTCTCTTCTCTGTTTCACTATATGACATTGGAGTCTGGTTAAACCAAGGGACATAGAGCCGCGCATGAAGTTCTGGGCTTGTGATTTATGCTATTTTTGACCTTTTTAAGTAAATAGGTCAACATCATTTGGTAAGGTGCCATCCTTTGAGCACATTTGGGGTGATTTTTCATCTTGGTGGAGGTGGAAACCCTCTATAGTGGATTTGAAGCATCCTATGAGCACAAGCAATACTGAGCACAAGCACTTTATGAATAGACTTTTTTGGACATTTACTTTTAATCTGCCATTGATCACCATTCACATTGTCTAATTAATAATTGTTCACACAAGTTTTAAATTTAATGTTGGTTTTGATTTAAATATTTAGTAATAATTTATGAGCATTTAATACTATTTTTAAGATTTGCAGGGCCCCCTATCCTTCACCCTTACACACCAAGCACATACAGAGTCCATGGGGCTGAGCAGAACATCAGTGGAGCTCCCCGCCCCTCCCTGCTGACAGAGCCTCCCTCAGCCTAAGCCAAGCCCAACAGCTGGCCATCTGATAGAAACACTGGCGCCGCGATCCAGCAGGCTGGCCATGGCAACAGGGGTTATATTAGTCCGGTAGGACAGGTGGGAGTTTTTTTTCATGCGGAGGGTGGCTTTTTTGCCGCTCCCTCCCCCCATGGCACCCATGGCACTTGCCATAGCTGCCATACCTTATATATGCCATTGCAAAGCAACCTATGTTCTGGGATATTATCTCAGCAGTCATTCAGGTCTTAAGGGTCCACTCCTTTTCCCAAAGTTGAAACTGACATAATGACATAATAATGACTTCATGGTAAAATCTGTCAGATCAATCTTAAAGTCTAATGGATAAAATAGTAGTGTAAAGTGTCTTAACCCTCAACACTTTTTTTTTTTTAAAGAGGAACCTGGTTCATCCCTGCCAGTATCAATATTGTATGAAATATTTTGTTACTGTTTTTTTCAATGACTAATGCTAGACAAATAAATAAATACATAAAAAATGGCAAAGTATTGAATATTAGGCCTCGTATACTCGACCAGGTTTCTCGGCAAAAACCAGCTAGAAAACTGATTCTTGCCGAGATTCCCGTTCGTGCGTATGAGGCATTCAGGTTTCTCATCAGGAAATCTGGCCATAATCTCGAAGAGAAAAAAAGAGAACCTGCTGTCTTTTTTCTCGTTGAGATTCTTGTCGGCCTGTTTCCTGACGAGAAACCCGAGCGTGTGTATACTTACCTGTCGCAGTGGAAACCTGCGCATGCTCAAAATGACTTTGACTAATGCGCAGAAGCTTCCACGTCATAGGTAGGGTGAAGCAAGATGACGGCGAAGGCATCGAATGTGACGAGCACATGCTCGTCATACGCGATGACGTCACTGCATTATTTCCTTTCAAGAGAACTGCGGTTCTCATGAAATGACAGTCAGTACACTCCGGCGGCAAGAGTTTCTTGCCAAGAATCCCGTCAGGGAAAACAATGGGTTTTTCCTGACGAGATTCTCAGATGTGTGTACTAGGCCTTAGGCCGTGTACACACGGCAGAGAACCTCGACGGGCAGAACACATCGTTCCGCCCGTCGAGGTTCTCTGCCGGCCGTCGAAATCGGTGACCCGCCCGTCGGGAATGGCAACCAGCCATTCATCCAGGCGGGCCGTCGAGCAAATAGAGAGCGTGCTCTCTATTTCTGCTCGATGGGCTTCCCGACGGGAAGCTCGCCGAGAGCGTATACACGGCCGAGGTCCTCGCTGGAATGCAGCTTCCAGTGAGGTTCTCGCTGGTTTCCAGCGAGAACCTCGGTCGTGTGTACGCCGCCTTAGAATTAGAAAGGGGCGAGAAGTGTCAGAGGTGTTTTGATAATCAGAATGTGTTTCTGCATCTGACTCAGTGATTCAGTGTTTTTAAATATTCAATATGGTTCTAAAACTCATTTTATATTTGAAGCTATATTATATAGACATGTACACACTGAAATATTTTGTTTTGGAATTTCGTTTTCGTCCTAAAAATAAATGTATTTATTTACTCCCGAAATTCGTTTTTATTTTGATTTTCATTAAAAAAATGCATTAAGGTTGAATCTGTCATTGAAGTCTTATGGTGTCTGTCGAATGTTCTAAGAAGATTAGACGGAATCTTAAATAAAATAAAAAAAGGAGATTCAACGGAATCTTAAAAAAATAAAAAAAGGAAATTCGAAGTAATCTTAAAAAAAAAAGGAGATTAGACAGAATCTTTAAAAAACAAAAAAGGAGATTCGAAGGAATCTTTAAAAAAAAAACTAAGGGGGGCGTAAAGTATGCGTGTGAAATAGTGCATGTTTCCCATACTTAGAACTGTCTCTGCACAAAGGAAAAAAAGTAATTTAAAAATGACTTGCAGCTATAATGAATTGTCGGCTCCCAGAAAAAAGCGTGGTGGTCCCCCCAAATTCAATCACTAGGTCCTTCAGGTCTAGTATGGATATTAAGGGGAACCCTGCCGTCAATTAAAAAAAATGACATGGGGTTCCCCCCAAATATCCATTCCAGACCCTTCAGGTCTGGTGTGGATTTTAAGGGGAACTCCACCCCAAATTTAAAAAAATGGAGTGGAGTTCCCCCAAAAATCCAGACCAGACCCCTTATCCGAGCATGCAACCTGGCCGGCCAAAGAAAAGTGGGGGGGCGAGAGAGCGCCCCCCTCCTGAACCGTACCAGGCCACATGCCCTCAACATGGGGAGGATGTCCCCATGTTGATGGGGACAAGGGACTCATCCCCACAACCCTTGCCCAGTGGTTTTGGGGGTCTGCGGGTGGGTGGCTTATCAGAATCTGGAAGACCCTATAACAAAGGGGAGCCCCAGATCCTGTTCCCCCCTATATGAATTGGTAATTAGGTACATTGTACCCCTACCATTTCACTAAGGAAGTGTAAATAATTGTAAAAAAACACACACACACACACCGTAGAAAAAAGTCCTTTATTAAAAAAAAAAAATAATCCAGCGGTGGTAATCCACTCTCCCTTGCCAGTGGTTGTGGGGATAAGGCCCTTGTCCCCATCAACATGGGGACATCCTCCCCATGTTGAGGGCATGTGGACTGGTACGGTTCAGGTGGGGGGACGAGAGCTCTCGTCCCCCCCTCTTTTCTGCGGCCAGCCAGGTTGCGTGCTCGGATAAGGGGTCTGGTGTGGATTTTTGGGGGAACTCCACGCCATTTTTTTTTAAATTTGGGGTGGAGTTCCCCTTAAAATCCACACCAGACCTGAAGGGTCTGGAATGGATATTTGGGGGGAACCCCACGTCATTTTTTTTATTTATTGACGGCGGGGTTCCCCTTAATATCCATACCAGACTTGAAGGGCCTGGTAATTGAATTTGGGGGGACCCACACACTTTTTTTTTTTATGAATGAATTCTCGGGAGCTGACATTTCATTAAATTACTTTTTTTCCTTCAGAAATTACACTTTGTGCAGAGACAGTTCTAAGTACGGGAAATATGCGCTATTTCACAGGCATACTTTACAGTTGTTTTTAGCTACTTAGTCGAATATTCATGTCTCTCTGTGTCGAATCTTTTCTCTCTATGTCAAATCTTTTCTCTCTATGTTGAATATTTTCTCTCTATGTCGACTCTTCTTCATGTCTCTATAATGTCAAATCTTTTCTCTCCATGTCAAATCTTTTCTCTTTATGTAGAATAATATTGGACTAATAGAGTTAAGGTTAGGCACATTCGACCGCAACAAAAACGAAAATAAAGCATTTTTTATTACGGATGTTTCGTTTTTCGTTTTCTGTGCTTTCGTTATCATTTGTTAAATAATGACAATACCTGAAATTCGGACGAAAATGCATTCGGACGAAAAGGAATGCACATGTCTAAGATTATATGGTGTCTTAAAAATGCCCCACAGAACCTTTGAAATTAAATATTAATACTACTGTGTTAGAAATTATTGTATCAATTCTGTTCCTGTTTTATCTAGATATACGCTTTAAGTTAGCCATTTGTCTTATTTCACATAAGACTTGAAGTGTGGAATAACAATAACAACAATAACAAGATAAGTTGCTACTCTTGACCCTTGTGGACAGGTAAAGGCTTTATTTACCTTCTTTAACTCCTTACCCTTTTACCCTGACTTGCATTTTCTTCTTAATCTATTTCTAGACAACCTCTTCAAATTTAGTAGGAGCTAAAAACAAATCTTAATCCAAATCTACTATCATCCATCATCCAATTACCCAATGTGGTCTTTAATTTGGGGAAGTGGGCAACTCTAACAACATGTCAGGGAGTGAGATTCTGAGATATGCCCATCCATACTGCAGTTCCAACGCAGGTTTTAAATGTAATTCATCATTGATTCTTCACAAATTTCAAATGACTGACACATTTTGAAGCATGCAAAATACTCACAGACTATAGAAGCTTAAAATACCACTTAAAGTTACAACAAATGGGGGTTGATTTTCTAAAGCAGAGACTATTACATGTAATTGTAAATGTAATCATCTTTAGGTGATTTACTGTAAATAGATTGCATGAATTTTTGCGTATTATTTGGTAAAGGCCTACCTTTACCTACCTTCATTATAATCCACCTACTTTACACAATTAATCAGTTTGGGGAAAGGTGGCACTAAGGCCTTGTTTTCTGTAGTGAATAGCATATTTAAGGCACCATACTCTTTTCTGCCTTATCTCTGTAAGACTTCTTTTTGTGACTCTCTAATGACATTTTTCAACAAAGTAGAAAAGATTCACCAACAGATGATTCTGAAATCCACCCACTTTCTGTTTTCTTTAGCTCTTTCTGTAACTGAAATATCTAACCTTATTCAGAAAGCCAAGCCTTCTACCTGTCAGTCAGATCCTCTTCCAACTCTCCTGGTTAAAGCTTGTCTACCTCTGTCTTCCTTGATAATATTATGCATTCTTCCCTCACCTCTGGTATTGTTCCCTCATCTTTCAAAACAGCTATAATAACCCCCATAATTAAGAAACCTGGTGCAGACCCCAGTGACTTCAGAAATCTTTGGCACATCTCCACCCTTCTTTTTCTATCCAAAATCCTACAAAAAACTGTTGCTTCTGTGGTTTATGCTTACCTTTCTGACTCTGGCCTATTTAATCAATTTCAGTCTGGTTTCCATCTCCTATATAGCACTGAAACTTCTTTGGTAAAAATACCAAATGATCTCCTCATGGCAGCTGATTCTGGTCTCATAACTATTCTCATGCTCCTTAATCTGAGTGCGGCCTTTGATACCATTTCTCTCAACACCCTCCTTGACAAAGTAGCCTCTATTGGATTCACTGACACACCCCTGAACTGGTTTAACCTCCCTGGCGGTAATCCTGAGTGTGCCTCTGGGGTTATTTTTCAATACCAAAAGCGATAACCCCGAGCCACACCATAGTAGTCCTCTAATTTACTTACCCTGTCACTACTATCCCCTGATGTCCTACCAATGTGCCCTCCAGTTGTGTCCTCCAGCAGATGCATCTGTCTCCCGGGTTTCCGTTCCCTGCGAGCAATGTGTCGCAAAAAAGTTCAAAACATAACATAGACACAATACATTGTAATCTGTAGATTAAATTACTGTATCAAACCATTTCACCTCAGTATCGACCCTAGTGCTTTGTACAGTGCCTTGCCTGCAATTTTACAATTCCTTCTGTCTGGAAACTTGAAAATGTTCATGGCATCCAAAAAGCATCCCTTTAGGTCAAAAACATTTTAGTCCAGCTAAAAAAACAGCGATAGTGAATTAGAATCACTTGCAGAATTGAGTGACAGTGATTTGTGGGGAAATTCGTCAGAGACTCAGGCTGCGTACACACGACCGAGAAACTCGACGGGCGAAACATATCGTTTTCCCCGTCGAGTTCTTTGTTCGGCTGTCAAAAAACTCGTCGAGCCAAATTTTCCCATTGCCCGTCAAGGAAATAGAGAAAAAAAATTCTCTTTTTGGCTCGAAGAGTTCCTTGACAGTTTTCTCGGCGAAAAGTGTACACTCGACCGGTTTTCTCGGCAAAATCGAGTTTCTTGCTGAATTCTGCCGAGGAAACCGGTCGTGTGTACGCGGCCTCAAAGTGACTACTTTCCAACTCAGCTCAGTGATGTGTGAAATTGATGCTCTATTGACTGTGGTATGAATCAGGCAGCACCCCCAAGATTCCCATTTACTGGACCATCTGGTATGAAAGTAGACATTGAAAACTACAACCCCTTGGCATACTTACAATTATTTCTGACTGATGAGGTTATTGAAAAAATTGTTACTGAGACAAACCAGTACAAAGAGCAACAATAAGCTACTATGCATCAGAAGTTTCCAAAAAGCAGAATATGGGAACCAGTGACCTAAGATGACATTTGGAAATTTCTGGGCTTAATAATACTTCAGGGAGTGATGGGGAAACCCCTGCAGAAGTGGTATTGGACAACTATTAAATTACTTGCCACTTGATTCTTTAGCGCTGTCATGTCAGAGTACAGATTTTCCCTGATCATTAAATATTTACATTTCGAAAAAAAAAAAAGAATTTGTTGAAACTACTCATCCTACAAGAAAATGTGTGAAACATCTCAAAAGATTCCAAAAGATTTCCAACAAAGCTATTTGCCAGAAAGAGATATCAGCATAGATGAAAGTCTAATGGCCTCCAAGGGAAGGCTCAGCTGGGTACAATACATTACAACAAAGAGAACATGATTTGGTGTAAAATCCTATATGCTATGCCAATCATCAACTGGCTATATTTGGAATTCAGTCATATACACTGGAAAAGGAACAACATTTAATCCAAAATACACTGTGGAATGGCAACATCTTCAGTTCTTTTACTCATTGAGCCATTGCTAAATCAGGCAACTTTTATACATCTCCTGAACTTTATGAGTTTCTTCTGCAAAACAAAACAGATGGAACTGTAAGGGCTAACTGGTGTGACATGCCGCCAATATTTTATAATAATATGAAGACTGGAGAAATGGTTGCCTGGCATAAAGGAAAAATTATGGCGTGAGAAGAAAGATGTGTGCCTGATGAGTATAGTTCATAACACCTCCACTGTTATTGTATGCACACAAGGTGGGAAAGAAATCATGACGCCACAGACCCGAACAAGCAATGACATTCTACCCAGCAATAAGGAAACAGCAAAATAAGTATTACACGAAGATCTACAGGCATCTTCTTGAGCATTGCTTGTGGAATGACAATCCTGTAAATCACTCTGACTAAATTTGGAAAGTTGCCGAACGTAACTTTGTGAACCACCAAACACCATCAATGGTGTGACTAGAGCTGGACATCATGCTGTTGGCGCTGTTGACTGGTCATCACTTAATGGACAAGATCCCACCAACTGAAAGAAAGTCTGCACCTACAAATATCTATGTGGTTTGTTGCTCGAAGCGAGATGACAGTGGAAAGAAAATCAGAAAGGAAACAGGGTTCCATTGTCCTGAATGATTGTGATGTTGGGCTTTGTGCAGTCCCATGTTTCAAAATGTTTCATACCGGAGACATTAATTAAACTAATATGCACCGTCTAGTATTACAGTAACTAGTGATATCACACCCTTGTTTGGACAAATGTCAGTGTTTTTGGTTTGATTACATTACTGAATACAATTTATTAATATTGTACAGGGGCGTCGTTAGGCCCGGGTTTAGGGGGCTGGAGCGCCGAATGGGTCCCCGTAAAGCCCCGAGTCCCGGGCATTTAGCTAGCCACTGTTAGCACTGAAACCGTTCTGATCCCGAGTGCCGCCGCGCCGAGACGAGTCCTGCCGAATGCCGCCAAACCGATTGTGGCCGAGTCCTGCCGAGTGCGATAGCAGGCTGGTCCCGCCTTCTGGAGCCCAACGCCTATGATGGACGTCCCACTGATCCAATGCCAGGACCGCGGGACGTGTGACGTCCATCATAGGCGCCCGAAGCTCCAGAAGGCGGGAATTACAATATCGTGGCACCATGCCACATCACTAAGATGATCCCCACTCGGAGATCGGGCGGGCGGCTCTCGGATCGATCAATAGAGATCTGGCCAGCGGTGGAGCGATCGGGTGATAGCAAGGTAAAAAGGTCACTAGGTCAGACAGGCAGTAAAGTAAATGTAAATACAAAATGCAAAGTCAGGTAGGTGTATGTATGTCAGGTAGGTAGGTGAGTGTATGTAGGTCAGGTAGGTGAGGTCAGTGTAGGTCAGGTAGGTGTATGTATGTCAGTGTCTGTATGTCAGGTAGGTGGTGTATGTATGTCAGGTAGTCAGTGTAATGGTCAGTGTGTTAGGTAGGTGAGTTTAGTGTTCAAAATTGATGAGCAATGGTAAGCCAGGCAGCAATCAGCAAGTGAGCTTACCCCCCACCGCCCAGCCAAAAAAACCTGTGCCATAACCACCCCAGATCAAAAACCACACCCCTGCCACCCCCCGGTGCCATCCTCGCCTGAAGCCCCTGGTCTTCTTGCCACCTAGCAACGCCCCTGATATTGTATTAATAATTTTTATAATTATTTGTAATTACATTTTTATATTATAATTTATGATTTTGTGTTTCAAACTTTATAATACCTTCGGATGTCTGCTAGACTCTTGTTTGGACAGATTTAAGTGAGTTATTCCTAAAGTCTTGTACACACGATCTTAAATGGGTTAAATGGGATGGTCTGCTTTCAGACTATAAACCCCATGGTGTGGAATACTGTTTAGTACATCTGGCCCCAAGAAAAAATTAAAACAGCTATTCATTTAAAATGCTTCCCTTTAATATGTCACAGGAGAAACTTTCAATCTCATGTTCATAGTGTATAAGCCAGATGTGTTTCTACAGCCTAATTAGGAAGAAACAGAAATCATGTCCCCCAGCTGTGCAATAATCTCAGTGAGCACTGCAAATATATATTTATGGCAAAAAGCGTTAATGGTAAATTAGACCTTATTTGAAAGCAGGTTTTATTTTCCCTTGAATTTATATAAATGTCTAGCACTCCATAAGTGAATAAGCCATTCTGTGAAGAGAATATGATTTACTTATTTGGGCAAATTATCTTGAAAAAAAGGATCCTGAATTACTTAATAAAGCTTTAACTGTCAGATTAGATATCACGCTTCATCTTCTTGTCTCCTTTACCCTGGAGTCTGTCTCAGAGGAATATCCATAGCAACCAATCAGATTCCAGCTGTAAAATTTCTGCAGCAGGTTAAACATGACAAAAAGAATCTTGCTGACTGCAATAAGTAAAAAGAACACACTTTCCTATATGGAGGCATACCTCTGTAAGTGTCATTTGTGCAAAATATTTTTCCTATTTTCCAAACTCTCACTGGCTACACTTAGGGGCATTTATAGGATCCTAAAAGACCCCGGGAACAGTTGGACACTAAGATCATAATATTTCTGGGATCATAACATACGAAAATAAAATAAAATAATGTTTTATGTTTCCTGTGTAATCCGCTCTGATATCCTTCTTCCTTTCATGTTGCATTTTTACCCTTCCTGCTGCTGTCCTTAGAAAATGAAACATTAGTGCCATGGCCCTTCGATGACTTTAGTCACAGAAGCAGGACATTTAATATTCTATTCTAGGGTACCCTAGAACTAAAAACTGAAGAAATGACACTTTGCTACAATGTAAATGTAGCGTCCCTGTACTTCTATGTATGGACGCAGTTCAAATTTAGAGGGGGATGAGAGAGTTACACAGCTCTCATCCATGTGATTTATGTTAGTTTAGTGCTGTGCTGTGCTGTTGTTGCATTCTGTGTTCCAAGGATACATTTTCATCTTGGAACGACAGGTGGCAGCAGTGGAGACCAGCGAGAGCGCCTTCCCGCCAGCAGCCAATCAGAGGAGGTTTTCCTTCGCAGGGCATGCTGGGGGAGGGTACTTCTTGAGGACACCATCTGGAGTTCGAGGTTGGATCCAGGTGCGGCACCCACCTTTGGGGTGCGCGCACATCATGGGCTCCGGCGTTATGGCCTACCAGTCCGGGGCGCATGTGCTACATGGAGTTCCTGACTCTGGGCCCTCATGGCCCGGAGCAACTAAAGCTGCAGAGAGGCCCCAGTGACTTACTGGGTCCTCGCTTCTATGAGAAGATCCCAAGCAAGTTGTGCTGTTCGGTGGGGAGTCAGACTGAGGAGAGCCCGGAGGCAGGCGATTCAATAAGGCCTAGATGAACCATCGAGGATCAAGGTGACCTGACACTGGGAGTTTGTTATATGGCAACCTGTCAGTCGGTGACCTAATAGTCGAGAACTATCTGAACACACTTTAGACAAATGCTTTACTGAGAAGGAATTGCTCCGTCAAGTCGCGTTTCAGAGAAAGGGCCTGTGGCAGAGGTTGCTTTCCTTCTCAGGGGTCCGAGCGACACCCCGGCTGCCGGTTCTGTGGGAGAGTCTATCCGGGTGCGCTGTGCCCACTCCGGCTAGAGTGGCGACAAATCAAAAGGTACTGTTTGAAGCAGGACTGCTTCTATAAAGATTTAAGGCCTGTGTCTGCAACTTCCTTCTTCTTTCACCATTTTTCTCAATCCACCTAAAGTTGACTGTTGGCCATGTTGGGCCAAGAATAAAAGCACAGAAAACGACATCTCATCTTACTATGTTACTATGTGTGTACCATAGGTGTACACCCTGGGACACTGGTCTGACCCCTGGACACCCATTAGATACCATGTATATAGGCTCAAATTTTGATGCCCAACACAGGAACCAGCATATTGGCGACCTAGTGTATTTGGATGGTACCTTGTCCTGTCATTTGAAAGAAGTCTGTTGTCCCAGTTGGCTGCAGGGTCACTCATTATCGAGTATATGCAGCTACACTAGTGACGCCTAACCCAAATTTGAAAGACGTCTTTATCTTGACCTCACAGTCACTATAAGATTCTCTCAATTTTTGAGGACTCCCTAAGCAAGTCCCTTGTCGGTTTTGATATACCGATATACCGTTTGCTGTGTGTGCCCCTGGATGCATTCATCGTGAGACCATCTGCTATATAACCACTTGTTCTCTGTTATACACTTTTCCACAAAATCCTTGTCATGGTCCTGAAGAAGTCCCACGGCGAAACGTGCGTCGGCGACTTCTAAGGATTTTATACACAGTGGTCATTTCATGTATATGTATTGTATTTTTATTATGTTCATTTCTGTATTATATTGGTGATTTAAAATTTTGATTTTTAACCTACTTCCTTGGCCTCAAAGTCCGACCATCAATATCTACCTGTAGTTATTGTCCTTTCTCTAGTACTGTATACACGGATGCGGCCCATGTGAGTACAATCCCTTTGTATCCTCACCCCTTCATTTCTCCTTCCTTCTTTCTCCATTTCCCATCCTCTCTCCCTCCCCGTTCCAAATCCTTTTGAATTTATTTGCATTCATTAGCCATGAAGCTGTGCATGGGACATACTTGGACATTCCAACATGACAAAGATCCAAAACACAAGGCCAAGTCAACTTGTCATTGGTTACAGCAGAATAAAGTGAAGGTTCTGGAGTGGCCATCCCAGTCTCCTGACCTCAATATCATTGAGTCACTCTGGGGAAATCTCAAACCTGCAGTTCGTGCAAGACAGCCCAAGAATTTACAGGAACTTTTTGCCAAAAGGAATGAGAAAATGTAGCATCTGAGAAGATAAAGAGCCTCATTCACAAATAACACACAAGACTTCAAGCTGTCATTGATATTAAAGGGGGCAATACACGTTATTAAGAACTGGGCTATGTAAACTTTTGATCAGTGTCATTTGGGTAGTTTCTGTTGTAAATATGATTAAAAAAAAAAGTAAACACAGTTGATTAATATTAAATGTGGAGAGGTACCTAAGCCAAAAATAAGTGGAGAGGCACCTAAGCCAAACACTAACCATGAGTGAAAGAAAAGTTTTTGTGTTATCATTCATATTCTCTGAAAAATGGCCAAGAAATCATAAAAACTGTATACACACAAAAAGTTAATTTATTTCAGTTATTCAATTTAAAAAGTGAAACTCATGTATTATAGAGATTCATGATGCACGGAGTGATATATTTCAAGCATTTCATTCTTTTAATTTTGATTATGGCTTACAGCTAGTGAAAACCCCAAAATAAAGTATCTCAGAGAATTTGAATATTGTGAAAAAGTTCTATATTGTAGACTCATGGTGTCACACTCTAATCGGCTAAGTAACTCAAAACACCTGTAAAGGTTTCCTGGACCTTTAAATAGTCTCATAATCTGGTTCAGTAGGTTACACAATCATGGGGAAGACTGCTGACTTGACAGTTGTCCAGAAGACAGTCATTGACATCTTCAACAAGGAGGATAAGTCACAAAAGGTCATTGCTCAAGAAGCTAGCTGTTCACAGAATGCTGTATTAAGCATATTAATGGAAAATTGAGTTGAAGGAAAAAGTATGGTAGAAAAAGATGCACAAGCAAAAGATGCACAAGCAACAGGGATAGCCACAGCCTTGAGAGGATTCTGAAGCAAAGGCAATTCAAGAATTTGGGGGAGATTCACAAGAAGTGGACTACGGCTGGTGTCAGTGCTTCAAGACCCACCACACACAGATGTATGCAGGACATGGGCTAGAACTGTTACATTCCTTGTGTTAAGCCACTCCTGAACCAGGGACAATGTCAGAAGTGTCTTACCTGGGATAAGAATTAAAAGGACTGGACGGTTGCTTAGTGGTCCACAGTCCTCTTTTTTAGGATTAAAGTAAAAATGTAATTTATTTTTAAATCAAAGTCCCAGAGTCTGGAGGAAGAGTGGAGAGGCACCTAATCCAAATTGCATGAGGTCCAGTATGACGTTTCCACACTTATTGATGATTTGGGGAGCCATGTCACCTGCTGGTGTTGGTCTACTGTGTTTTATCAAGTTCAAAGTCAGCACAGCCCTCTACCAGGAAATTCTAGATCACTTCATGCTTCCCTCTGCTGACCAGCTTTAGGGAGATGCCAATGTCATTTTCTGCCAGGACTTAATTGGCACCTGCCCACACTGTAAAAAGTACCAATACCTGGTTTAATAATCATGGTATTACTGTGCTTGATTTGCCAAAACACTCACCTGATCTAAATCCCATAGAGAATCTGTGGTGTATTGTCAAGAGGAAGATGACAGACACCAGACCCAACAATGCAGACAAGCGGAAGGCCACTATCAAAGTAACCTGGGCTTTCATAACACCTCAGCAGTGCCACAGGCTGATCACCTCTATGCCATGCCACATTGATACAGTAATGCATGCAAAAGGAGCCCTGATCAAGTACATACTATACTGTACATTGATATACGTCTCAGTAAGTCTACATTGCTGTATTAAAAATCCTTTTTTTTATTGTAATATTCCAATTTTCTGAGATACTGAATTTGGGGTGTTTACTAGCTGCAAGCCATAATCTTCAAAATTAAAATAAATAAATGGTTGAAATGTATCACTTTGAGGGTTATTTGCGAAAGGCAAATCCACTTTGCACTACAAGTGCAAACTACAAGTGCAAAGTGCACTTGAAATTGCACTGAAAGTGCACTTGGAATTTTTGGAAATACAGTCGCTGTAAATCTAAAGGGTAGATCTGAAATGAGGGAAGGCTCTGCAGATTTTATCATTCAATCAAGTGCAAGCTAAAATGTTGTTTTTTATTTCCCTTGAATGACCCCCTCAGATATACAGCGACTGCACTTCCAAGTGCACTTTCAGTGCACTTTGCACTTGTAGTTTGCGCTTGTAGTGCAAAGTGGATTTGCCTTTAGTAAATAACCCCCTCTGTGTGTAATGAATCTATATAATATGAGTTTCACTTTTTGAATTGACTTACTGAAATAAATTAACCTTTTGATGTTGTAATTTATGAGATGCACCTGTATATATATATATATATATATATATATATATATATATATATATATATATATATATATATATATATATATTCCCATTTGTCACTTATGCAGAACCATTTCATGACCAGAGGTCAATGATGCCTAAATATACATTGCCAAATTTAGCAGTTCAGTATTTTTTAATTAACTCTAGAACTAATTTCCCGATCTATTTTTTTTTTTTTAAGGACAGAAAAGGCTTTTATTTGGTACACTGTTTCAATATGTCTCCTGTTAATTATAGTCTAAAAAATTGAGAAACTTCTAAATATATAATTTAATTGTTTTAATTAATTTGTTACTTTGTTCTTTTTAAAAACTATAATTGTACCTTACATTATAACATAATCTTATCATGCATCTTACACTGAATAATTTTAGTAAAAGATCCTAAAACTGCTCAGGCTTCTTGCACCGATTATACTTTTAACAAATGGAATTTATGAATATGAAAAGAAAAAAAAGAAAATGAAGGCTAATGGGAGGTCACATGGGCTTATGTGATTAAGTATATGCTTGAATTGATAAACACAGCTTCTAAATACACTTTATGCTAAAATATGCAGTTTGGTGGGGGATCAGAGCTTTGGTGTCTGATTTTTATATTAATTTATTTATACACTTGTGCCTGCTGCTATAAATGGGATATTACGCCTACCTCGATGCTTCTAATTTATTAACACAAAGCCACATTTGTAGTTTTAGTCTCCAAGCTGAAATTTTGAAGTGCAGGGCTCAATTTGATTGGCAGTTGTAAGATAGTGTAGGACAGTTCCTGGGCTTTATACTTTAACTTAAAATTCCAGTTTAGTCAGAAAATAATCCCCTTTAGGGCAACTATATACTTTTAATCCTACTCTTCAAAAGATACCAGCTTGGCACACAAAACATGCAGCGTAGAAAAGTAAAACTTAAAACAGTTACAATGTGTGAATGCATATTCTTTGCTAGGCTTGCTACAATAAGTTTTAAGCATCTCCTTGTCTTTATTCTCAGTATGCACAAATGCGCTGACTCAGTATTACATGAATGTCACACAAAAAAATCAAATTGTAGCTCATTTGTGGTTTTCCACTGGCCTGCAAGCAGTTCATAAAACAGCATGCACAGATATGACTCTACAATGAGTGATTTATTCACTATCAGTTGTTAGTAAATCTCACATGAATACATGATGAGACAAGATGTTCCATTTGCATAAAAAAATAACAAATCTGGCAAGTTCTTCATCCAATGGATATGAATCACTTAATACACATTAATTTGCATAGACACGCAGCTGACATGTTTATTGCCTCTTCATAACATAGCAAGATGATGATGTTAATGTACATTTTGCCTTACAGTGCATGCAGTGATAAATATTACACAAAACTTTACCACTGAGGTGCTAAATCATAAAAATTTATGTAGATCTAAAGACACAAGACTTCTTGTCATGAGGTGGAGTGAGGACGTCTCAAGTCACAAATTATTAGAGGCAGTAAGTACGTGATTTTCAAATTATGATCTTTTCACATACTCGGCTGTTCCTCTCTGATAACTGCACAAAGGAACACACGCAACACAACAATCTCTGTGCCTTCCTAAAATGACATTTAAAAGATAAGTTCACCTTTATAAGAAGACCTTAGATTTTATATCCCCATCCTCCACAGCAAAACTATAAAAGCAAGTATATGACTCTGATGTGGGCAAAGAATTGTTCATAATGCTTGTGTACAGTTCCTCATATCTGACAATCTCAATGGCCTCTAAAAAAGTGCTTAACCTAGCCATAAGGAGTAATAGCTTCACGTTGTCTATATATTTAGACTGGCACATGTACTGTTATTATTTTCTATGTTTTTTTTGCATTTTGTGACCCCACTGGAGAGATTTACTTGATAGGAAATCTGTGCAGCAGGGATGTAGACTGCAACAAAACAGTTATTTTCCAGTCAAATGGGGGAATGGTAGAACACCTGTCAGGTTATTATAACTGTGTTATCATATCCCAGTGACATCCAGCATAGGAATCCTGACTTTAATTTTTTGCTGCTATCACAGAGACATGAAACCTCCCCAACTCAAAAAAATCACAGAAAAATTACAAAAGAATTAAGTTTTTCCAAGTCCAAGTACCGAGAGCATGGTATTTTAAGGGGTGTGCAGTTTTACAATTTTTATTTTATTTAAGGTGTGGCCTTAGTGGCTAAGGCTTTCAGGGTGGGCTTGTGTTCTTTACTTATTGTAGTGCATGGCTACTCGGGTACTTGCCTTAAAGTGGAACAAAAGTTTGCAAGTTCTAAATCTCCTCCAGCAATGGGACATCAGCATGCTTTCTTATCTACACTGACATATTTTTCTGGTTTTCTTCCAAGTTCAACCTTTAGCTGTTTTGATTGACCCCCTGGGATGACATAACTCCATCTCATGCACACAGGAATCAACTCAGCCCAGCACCAAGGCCAAGAATGTACACTGACATGTAAAGCTCAGGATACAGTTAGTTAGTTGGCAGGCAAAACAGGAGCTTTGATTACATAAAGCCCCTGGGGTTCCTTCCTCTTCTGCATAAAGAGAAAGATACATTGCATCTTCCTCTTCTTGCAACAGAGGAATTATAAACAAACCAAGTGTGTAAAAAAAAAAAGAAAATCCAATAAAAATATAAAAATAACAATAAGAATAAAAAAATAGAGAAAGAAAGAAAAAAATAACAAGATCGAGGTTGCCAGGGTTATTGTTAGGGTCAAAGGTCAAGGTCAGGGTCAATTGTCATGGTCAGAAATTCTCCTACCTGAGCTGTGGATCTGGGCAGCTCCTCCAGAGTTACCATGGGCCTTTTGGTTGCTCCTCTGATTAATGCTCTCCTTGCCCGGCCTGTCAGTTTAGGTGGATGGCAATGTCTTGGTAAGTTTGTAGTTGTGCCAAACGGTTTAAATTTTTGGATGATGTGCTCTTTGAGATTTTAAAAGCTTGGGATTTTTTTTATAACATAGTCCTGCTTTAAACTTCTGCACAACTTTATTCCTAATGCCGCATACACATGATTGGTCAAACCGATGAGAACAGTCTGCTGGACCGTTTTCATTAGACCAAACCGATCGTGTGTGGGCGCCATTGGTTATTTATCCATCGGTTAAAAAAAAGCAAACTTGCTTTGAATTTAACCGATGGATACCTAAGCGATAGCAAAAAAATGATTTGCCATCGGTTAAAAATCCACGCATGCTCAGAATCAAGTCGACGCATGCTTGGAAGCATTGAACTTCATTTTTTTTTAGCACATCGTTGTGTTTTATGTCACCGCGTTCTGACATGATCATTTTTTAACGACGAAAGATCCAACATAAAAAATGCTTTATTTTCGTTTTTGTTGCGGTAAAAATTCGATTTAGAGAGATTCGACATTATAGGGAAAAGTTTCGACATTATAGAGAAAAGATTAGACACTATAGAAATAATAGATTCGACATTACAGAGATTAGATTTTGATTTATGAGAAAATAGATTCGACATTATTACTAGTCATACAACATTAGAATTCTTGTAGGCGGAATATTCGAACGGAAATGTACGATTCGACGTAAAGATTCGACGTTTCGTCGAATATTCTTTTGACCATTCGCCAGAAACAAAGTATTATTGGATTTTCGGACGAAAGCTATTCCCCAACGAAAAACAAAATAAATCAAAACGATTTTCGGGAGTAACTAAATAAATGTATTTTCCAAACGAAAACGAAAAAACTAAACAAAATATTCCAGTCTGCACATGTCTAAAAAAAAGCGCTACTTTACAGGCATACTATACACCCCCTAGGTACAAAATTTAAAGGAATATTTCACTTTTATCATTTCACTTTAAGCATTATTAAATTCACTGCTCCTGAAAAAACTGCAGTTTTTACAACTTTTTTTTGCATTGATACATGTCCCCTGGGGCAGGACCAGGGTCCCCAAACACTTTTTAGGACAATAACTTGCATATTAGCCTTTAAAATTAGCACTTTAGATTTTAAACAGACTTTAAATAGACTTTAACGGGGTTCTAAAGTTCACACGAACTTGCCGCGAACACCCCAAATTTTTCGCTGTTCGGCGAACAGGCAATGTTCGAGTCGACCGTGAGTTCGACTCGAACTCGAAGCTCATCCCTAGCGGTGGGTGGTCTCAGCGGGGAGCATCAATAGTTTAAAAAAATATATTAGATAAGCACCTGAATGACCGCAACATACAGGGATTTACAATGTAATACTGACACACACATAGGTTTGGACTTGATGGTGTCTTTTTTCAACCTCACCTACTATATAACTATGTAACAGCCCATTGATTTGGACACATAGGGCCAGATTCTGGTAGATGGGCGCTTCTTTACTTTGGAGTAAGGTTTCTCATTTACGTTACTCCGCCGACACTTTCGGCGCAAGTACTGTTATTCACATAGCAGTTGCGCGTAAACTTGCGCCAGAGTAACGATAATGCGCTGGCGTAACCCGACGCAAGTGGAAGTGGGTGTGATCATATGTAAATGATGGACGGAGCCCAGCGCAGAGGCTTACGTTGACAAACATCTACTGGCCCCAGGAAGGCCACCCATAAGACCAGGGGGGTGTCTGATCTGGTCCAGGACCAGGTGGCGAGGGATCACGCCAGGCAGACCCAGCAAATGGGGGAGATTGCTGGGCACCTGGACAGAGTGGCTGACAGCCTGTGCTCCGTGGCCCAGATTTCTTCAGCAGTGCAGGATGTGAGCTGTAACTGCGCTGCAGTGGTGACCAGCCTGGGGGAGGTGCAGGGTGACATAAGGGACCTCACTGCAGCCGTCCAGGCAAACACTGCTGCCATCCAGGGAAACAGTGCTGCCATCCGGGACCAGGGGAGGCTGAGTCGGCAGGCCCAGCATTATCAGGTCACCCGGCAGCTCAGGATGCAGGCCCAGACCAACTCTTACCTCGGCCGGATAGCCATGGCCTTGGAGGGCATGCAGGCCACACCTGCCAGGAGTGGCCCACCCGGGGATCAGCCACCTCCAGATGCCCCCCCACCCCCACCCACTCCATCCAGGCAGCTGAGGAGCCAGAGAGGGGCCGCCAGAAGAAGCCCCCGGCATCCCAGATAATTTATTTTTTGTTTTTTTGATTGATGCTTTTTTTTTTTGGGAATGCTCAGGTTATGAGATTTTTATTTTATTATTAATGCTCAGGTTATGAGTTATTTTATTTGTGATTATGCTCAGGATATGAGATTTTTATTTTTTGATACTGCACACGTTGCAGTGTGAATGGTGTGTGAATGTGAGGGGGTGGCACTCCTGCCAGTAAGGGGTGTCACCCTCGGCCGTGGTGGTGAAGTTAACCCCACGGCTGTATGAATGACGTGTGAAAGGTGTATGAATGGACAGCGACATCATTGGGGCCTTGACGCTGGCGTTGCTGCTCCCAAGTCCTACATGCTGGACTTGGGCTAATCCAATGCGATGTGCATGTGGTGTGTGTGATCTAGGGACATCAGTGGTGTGCATGCGTGCATTGTCTGTGTGATTAATGTTTGGGTTTAGTGTCCAAAGATGCCTACGGCGAGGACCCTCCTGACTGCTCTTCCATCAGCAGACTGGTTCTCCTCTGGCAGGGGGGGATTGTCTGGTTGGGGGGTCAGGTCATCACGCATGTCAATCTGCAGGCCTTTTCTCATAGCAAAGTTGTGCAGAATGCAACATGCACCGATGATCTGACACACAAAGGTAGGGGAAATACAATAGGGTCCCCCCGGACTTATCCAGGCAGCGGAAACGGGACTTCAGGAGCCCAAATGTTTGCTCCACCACTGCACGGGTTTTGATGTGTGCTTCATTGTATTTTCTCTCTCCTCTGGTTTGGGGGTTCCGGAAAGGAGTCATGAGATGGGGTCCCAGTGCATATGCAGAGTCACCTGTAAGGGAAAAGACAGGAGGATGTTAGTCATGCATGTGCCCTTTGTGATGTGCATCATGGGAGGGGATAGTCATGCATGCCACCCATGTCACTCACCAACCAGCCAGCTGTCCCCATACATGTTCTGCTCGAATTCTGCTGGGATGGGGCTCTGACGGTATATGAAGCTGTCATGGCTGGACCCGAGGTGTTTGGCACAGACGTGCCATATGAGGCGTTGGGCATCGGCTATCACCTGTACGTTGATGGAATGCCAATGCTTCCGATTGCGGTATATGTGCTCCGTGGCACTGGGGGGCTGGAGTGCCACATGTGTGCAATCAATGGCCCCGATGGTGCGTGGGAATCTGGCAATGCTGTAGAAATCTGTCATTGCCTTCAGCCGCAGCTCCTCAGTGGTGGGTCTGATGAACTGGTTGGACATGCGTCTGAGGATTGCAGGGACAACCTGGTGCACATATCTGCTCATGGAGGACTGTGACATCCCAGCCACCACTCCACTTGTACGCTGGAATGATCCACTGGTAAGGAAATAAAGTGTTGCCAGTACCTTCACCAGTGGCTGCACTGCTTGTGAGCGGTGTGTCTTGCTGGTGATGTCACCCTGCAGGGTTGTGGTTAGTTCAAGTATTGCATCTGGGCTGAATCTGAAGAGGCGATACACCTCCTCATCCCCCATGCCAAAGAGGCTCATGCGCTTGCGGTATATCCTCTCACGTGCCCGCCTCCTCCGTACCGGGGGACCCAGTACTAGTGCTAGGACCGCGACTGCCCCTGGCATGTTGGCACACAGAGGTGTCCTTGCAAGTGTGGTTGTTCAGCTTGCTAGTTTCGTCGGTAACGCTGCTGCTGTAGCTGCTCTCCTGCTGACCTGAGGCCATCTGGAGTAAAGATAAAGCAGCTATTTGTAGAAATAACTTTGCGCCGGACGGACGAGATACGTGCGGCGCATGTAGCCAGCGTATGGTGCTAATCCGTTCGCGAATCTGGAAATCTCCCTCATTTGCATATTTGCAGGGGAAATCAATAGGCGCGACTGATGCGCCAAACGAAATTATGCGCTGACGAGACTCTGGCGTCGGAAAGTTAAGCCGATCAGAAATGGCCCGTTTTCTGTCGCATTTAGTTTGGTGGGTACGGCCACATAGAAACGACGGCGCATCTTCACAGTTACGCGGCGCATATCGAATTACTCCAGCGCAAGTCTTGCTGAATCTGGCCCATATGGTAGATGTTTGTCCCCGGGGGGATGGAGTCGCCCTTGAGGGGCTTCCTATGATGGGGGAGGGGATTTGAGAGGGTCCTGCAGAAGAGGAGGATTCCTCCAACAATAAAATAAAGTCCTGCTCTGCCCCAACAGGCTCCTCCTCAACGACCTCTGCAGGTGTGGTGTGGGCACTCTCCTCCTCCACCTCGGTGTCTTCACCACCCAGGGGCACAGGCACTGGGTGCCGTTGGGGGGATGGGGTGGACTGGCCGCCGACAGATGATGGCCCAGCTCCGTCATCTGTGGATGACACAAAGCAGACACATGTTGGTGGTCCCACACACTTGGCACATGTACCCCCCCCCCCACATGCAAAACACCAAATAGGGGATAAAAAACACTTACCTGTCCTGGAGCCTTCCTCCACAGAATCATAGCCTGGTACCCCCTCCAATTGCTCCCTCTCCAGGCAGCGGGCGGCCACCTCCTCCTCTGTGGTCAGGCTGACCGGACATGGGGGTCCACCACCTGTGCCCCGTTAATGGCTCCGAATGGTGACCACCTTGCCACGGACCTTGCGCCGCAGGTCATTGATTTTTTTTTGGATATTCCCAGCAGTCCAGGTGGAGTACCCCAAGACATTAAACCTGCCAGCAATGGTGTCCAGGATGGCCTGCTTCCTCTCCCTGCTGGTCTTCCTACTTTTCTTCCCATGCAGGAAATCATTGTAAGTCTCCATAGCAGAGATGACCACAGAGACCTCCTGGGCATTAAAATTGAGGTTCCTCCTCTCTTTGGGGGTAGCGGGAGCAGCCATAATAGAGCAAAAGTAAATTCCCTGGGGTAGGGGGAAATGGAAATACTTTTGCGCCGACATGCCGCTTCCGCTGGCGCTTTTATACGCGCAACGGAACACATTGCGCTGGCGTTTCCCGTGAAGTGGTGCCGACGGAAGTTGTGAGCATGCGCACAGGGGGCCGAGTGAAGCCTCACTTACTGCGCATGCTCCGTGGATGATGCGCTGAACGTAAGCCTCTGCGCTGGGCTCCGCCCATCATTTACATATGATCACACCCACTTCCACTTGCGTTGGGTTACGCCAACGCATTATCGTTACTCTGGCGCAAGTTTACGCGCAACTGCTATGTGAATAACAGTACTTGCGCCGAAAGTGTCGGCGGAGTAACGTAAATGAGAAACGTTACTCCAAAGTAAAGAAGCGCCCATCTACCAGAATCTGGCCCATATTGTGTGAAGCGTTATGTCACTGAATTGGACTGACACATTTTGTCACTATATTGATTGATTTATCCAATATTTATTTGCGTAGTGGCACAATGTTTACATTTTGTATTTTTACAGCACCGGTGATTTGGTTACATTATTCAGTAGGGGTAAAATACCTTTATTTCATGTAATAATTAATTATGAAATGAAATTAGGATTGTGTAATTATTTGCGGTATTTGCACATTTGGTAAAAGCTCCTTGTAGCACTGGAGTTCAGCACCCAATAGGGTTATCACACATTGCCTTATTAGCTTATGTTTATATAGCATTTTCGCCACAAGCAAGCACCATATTATAATCCTTATTTTTTTTGTATAAGAGTGTGGGGACACATTGAGCAATATGAAGAGCTGCTTCATTTTTAACAAACTTGAAATTATCTCATAGTTGATAGTGTTGCTCACGAATATTCGTATTGCGAATATTCGGCTCGAATATAACATATTCGAGTATTCGCGATATATTCCGAATTTCGCGGTGAATATTCGCTATTTCGAATATTCGTATTTTTTCAATTTTTTTTTAGAACAGATCACATCCTAGAGATCCCCATCGACGTCTAAAAGCATTGCTGGTATGATTAGAGACCTTGGGCCGAGTAGCTGCAGCGATCATTTTATATTGCCGAAAAATCGCAATGCGATTATTCGGCAATAGCGATATCGCGCGATTATTTTCGAGAAATTCGCAATATTGTTTTTAGCTAAAATAACACATATATTCGATTTCAGAGTGTTACTGTCGAAATTCCGCAATCAATTTCTCATTCGCATTTTTGCGAAATTACGATAAAATATCAAGAATATTCTGAGCCAATCAGAGTGCTCCTTCCGCATTTGCCGAATATTCGCAATTATTTTGTATTGTAATATATCACGAATATTCTGAGCCAATCAGAGTGCTCCATTCCGCATTTCTCGAAATTTCGCAATTATTTTGTATTATAAAATATCACGAATATTCTGAGCCAATCAGAGTACTCCATTCCGCATTTCTCGAAATTTCGCAATTATTTTGTATTATAAAATATCACGGATATTCTGAGCCAATCAGAGTGCTCCTTCCGCATTTCTCGAATATTTGCAATTATTTTGTATTGTAATATATCACGAATATTCTGAGCCAATCAGAGTGCTCCTTCCGCATTTGCCGAATATTCGCAATTATTTTGTATTGTAATATATCACAAATATTCTGAGCCAATCAGAGTGCTCCATTCCGCATTTCTCGAAATTTCGCAATTATTTTGTATTATAAAATATCACAAATATTCTGAGCCAATCAGAGTGCTCCTTCCGCATTTGCCGAATATTCGCAATTATTTTGTATTGTAATATATCACGAATATTCTGAGCCAATCAGAGTGCTCCATTCCGCATTTCTCGAAATTTCGCAATTATTTTGTATTATAAAATATCACGAATATTCTGAGCCAATCAGAGTGCTCCTTCCGCATTTCTCGAAATTTCATTCGCATTCGCAATTCGCATTCGCATTCGCAATAGCGAAATTTCGCAATCATTTCATTTCCAAAAAATATCGCGAATATTTGCATTTAACGAATATATCTCGAATATTCGACTATATATTCGAGATATATCGCAAAATCGAATATGGCATATTCTGCTCAACACTAATAGTTGATTTAAAGTGGAAGCGCATAGGACTTTCTTCGCTAATCCCTCTCCACTCTATCCAAAATTATAGAAAAAGTTTTACCTTTAGTTATACTCTAAGACCCCATTTACACTTCAGTGATTTGAAGCACAATTTGAAGCTTCACCTAAATGCTTGACACAAGGGTTTCCATTGTATTAATTTGTGGCCATTCACACATAAGAATAGTGTCACTTAACCACTTAAGGACCCCTTTATGCCGATATACATCATCAGAGTGGCACGGCTGGGCACAAGCACGTACCTGTACGTGTCTCTTTGAGGCCGCGTACACACGATCGAATTTGTCCGCTGAAACTGGTCCGACGGACCGCTTCAGCAGACAAATCCGATCGTGTGTATGGGCTAGCGGACATGTCTGACTGGCGGACAAATTTTAAAGCATGCTTTAAAATTTGTCCGCCGAAGACATGTCCGTCGGATATGTCCGCTGGTTAGTACACTAACATGCGTGGACGTTTTTTACTTCCTGGTGTGGTGACATGGCGGCGTCAATGTCACCGCCACGTCACCGCGCTGTCTGCCGGCGGGGATTTTGATCCGATGGTGTGAACTCAAAATCACTGAAATTTGCTCAGTTGCAGAATTGTCGCTGTCATTATTTTTTTTTTTTTATGACGAATTTCCCCACAAATCGCTATCGCTAAATTCTGCAAGTGATTATAATTTATTATCGCTGTTTTTTAGCTGATCTAAAACCATTTTTGACATAAAGGGACACTTTTGGTTGCTATGGATAATCTACAGTTTGCAGGGAGAAAGAACACTTTTTAATATATAAAAGGACATGTAGGGCACTGGGCAGACCACTAGGGGCAAGGGGGGGTGTATTTTTTACAGACAGTACTGTAATCTATAAGATTACATTGTACTGTATGTAATGTGTTTGTTTACTTTTTTGAATATGGCGCCGTTTCTCCGCCCCCGTGCGTCGTAACTTCGCAGGGAACGGAGATCAACGGCACACGGGGACGCTGTGTGAATCGAGCGAGCACCCGCTCGCTCACACAGCGTGTTGGCATCGCTGGATCCAGGAATAAGGTAAGTAAACCCTGTCTGTGCACTCAGCGAGGCGAGCCCAAGTTTGACTCGGGGATACCGGCGAGGGATTAGGCGGTCAGCCCACAATGAGTGCTGAGAGATTTTTTTTTCTTTTTTGGGTTCCGGAGGTGCAGCGATGTCATAAGTGATGATGCATTTACTTCTGGGGAAATATTTTATGTTTTATTTTTTAATAAAGGAATTGTCAAAAACTGTCTTTGTGTTTTTATTACTTTTTGACACTTTTTTGGTAAATAGGTAGGTGCACTATGTACCCCATACTCATTCATATGGGGGAAGGGGGCCCCTGCCCCAAAGCTCCCACTCCATGTTGAGGGCATGGGGCCTGGTATGGTTCAGGGGGTGCTGGCTCATCCCCCCTTTCCTGACCTGCCAGGCTGCATGGTCAGATAAAGATCTGATATTAATTTAGGGGGGGACCTTGTGCTGTTTTTATTTAAAATTTTGGTATGGCGTTCCCCTTAAAATCCATACCATAACCAAAGGGTATATATGTCACTTTACAGGCAGACTAAAGGGACCCCCAGGAACTATATTTAAAGGAATTTTTCATTTTTATTTCTGCACTTTAACCACTTAAGGACCGCCGCATGTACATTTACGTCGGCAGAATGGCACCGACAAGCACATCAACGTATATATACGTTGGTGCCTTGAGGGGGTTCAGGGGTCTGATCGGACCCCCCCCCCCCGTACATGCGGCGGTTCCTTTAGCTCCGGGAGCGATCCTGGATGAGGGGGCGGCTATTTGTTTTCAGCCACCCCCTCGCAATCGCTCCCAGCCAATGCGCGCGCCCCCCCCCGCCTCTTCCTGTGCTAAGTGTAAACACAGGAAGAGGGAAGTGCTGTGTTCCTCCGCGTGTCGGTCTTTTCGGCCGACGCCGAGGAGAGAACACATCACACAGTAAGTTGCACCAAGCACCACACTGACACAGGGTCACATAGGCACACTTAACCCCTTCCTGTCACCGCCGACCACCCCCCCCCCAGTCCACTGTAACATTGTGTCACTAAATGCAGTAATCATTTTTTTCTGATAACTGCATTTAGTGTCAGTGTTACAGTAAAAAGTGTCAGGGCAGTTAGTCTTAGCCCCCTTTAGGTCTAGGGTAGCCCCCTACCCCCCCTAATAAAGGTTTAACCCCTTGATCACTGCCCTAGTTAACCCTTTCACCCCCTATTGCCAGTGTCACTAAGCGTTTGATTTTCTGATCGCTGTATTAGTGTCACTGTTGCCGCTAGGCAGTTCGTTTTTTTTGAGGCTCGCCGCCAGGTTCTTTAGCGCTAGGTACCCCCATAAATAAAGTTTTTAACCCCTGATTGCCCCTAGAGTTAACCCTTTCACCAGTGATCACCATATAAGTGTCAGTGGTGACGCAGGTTAGCCAGTTAGTTATTTAGGTTATTTAGGTTTTTAGAAAGCGTTAGGTACCCCCATATATTACCTAATAAAGGTTTTAACCCCCTGATTGCCCCCTAGTTAACCCTTTCACCAGTGATCACCGTATAAGTGTTACGGTTGACGCTGGTTAGTTTGTTTGCTGTTTATAGCATCAGGGCACCCGCCGTATATAACCCAATAAAGGTTTAACCCCCTGATCGCCCGGCGGGTGATATAAATTACATTTTTGCGTCAGTCAGGGTCTGCATCGCCCCAGGCAGCGTTAGGTTAGTGCCAGTAACGCTTACACCCACTCGCAAAGCATACACCCCCCTTAGTGGTATAGTATCTGAACGGATCGATACCTGATCTGATCAGATCTATACTAGCGTACCCAGCAGTTTAGGGTACCTAAAAACGCATTGTTAGTGGAATCAGCCCAGATACCCGCTAGCACTTGCGTTTTGCCCCTCCGCCCAGCCCAACCCACCTAAGTGCAGTATCGATCGATCACTGTCACTTCAAAAACACATCACACACAACTGCAGCGTTCGCAGAGACAGGCCTGATCCCTGCGATCGCTAACAGTTTTTTTGAAGCGTTTTCTACATTTGCCTTTCTATAGCCAGGTGCTTTTTTTACCCGTGAATCATCACCAGTCTACGACTAAATTTAGAGCCCAAAATGGCAAAGCGAATGTACACTGGTGAAGAGGCTGTTTGGATCCTGAGCAGGTCAGATAGTGAAGAGGAGGTCACGCATCTGACAGATTCGGGCTCAGAATACGATCCTGTTTACGACAGCGGCTCCATGTCAGATAGCTCTGACGACGGAGTGAGGGTCCCTGCTGAGGCCAGGCTTACCCGATCCCATTCTGAGGTTGTTGAGGAGCAAGAACCGCAGAACCCTTGTATGGAGCAGAGAGCCAGTACTAGCGCCGCCATTCCCTCTGGTGGATTGGCAAGCACCATCGGCCTCGTACACCCTGGTCGTTCATCCAGCACTGCAGTATCACGTGGTGACGTGGCAAGTCCCATAAGTGCAGTTCAAGCTGGCGAGGTGGCAAGCACAAGTAGTGTCCCGCTGCCACCAAGAAGAAGAAGACAAAGACAGGCCCGTCGTGCCCATAGTGCCCTTCCTGCAGAATTCGCCTATCCTGATTGGGTCCCCACCACTTCTGCAGCACCCGTACTTCCCCCATTCACTGGCCAACCCGGAATTCAGGTGGATACAGCGAATTTTACGCCACTTGATTTTTATTCACTGTATTTCACGGAAGATCTCTATAGATCTTTTGTGGACCAGAGTAATTTGTATGCCGGTACCTACATCGCCGCTAATCCCCAGTCCGTCCTTGCCAAAGAATGGAGACCTCTTACGGTTTCCGAATTTAAGACCTTTCTGGGCCTTACCCTCAATATGGGCATACATCCATTTCCTCAATTGCGCATGTTTTGGTCCACACATCCAATTGACCAAATGCCCATATTCTCTGCTCACATGGCCAGGAAACGATACGAGATGATCCTGCGGTTCCTGCATTTCAGTGACAATGCACTTTGTCGTCCACGTGGAGACCCTGAATTTGACCGGCTCTACAAAATTCGGCCCCTCATAAACCATTTCAATGAACGTTATGCAGCCTTGTTTAATCCCCAGCAAGTTGTCTGCGTTGACCCTGATTAAATTTGCTGGCCGCTTGTCTTTCAAGCAGTTCCTTCCCAGCAAGCGTGCCAGATACGGGGTCAAGCTCTATAAGCTTTGTGACAGGGCAACATGCTACACATGGAGCTTTAGGGTTTATGAGGGCAAAGATAGTGAGGTACAGCCGGAAGGATGCCCAGATTACATGGGGAGCGCTGGCAAGATTGTTTGGGACTTGGTGTCACCCTTATTAGGAAAGGGGTACCACTTGTATGTGGACAATTATTACAGCAGCGTGCCACTTTTTAGTCACTTGTTTGATCATCAGATTGGAGCATGTGGCACCGTGCAACCTAATCGCCGGGGCTTTCCCCAGCGGCTTGTATATGCCCGTCTTAATCTGGGGGCGAGAGCCTGCTGCAGATGTAATAATTTGCTCTCTGTGAAGTGGCGGGACAATAAGAATGTTTTCATTCTTACCACCCTTCACGCAGACACGACAGTACAAATTCGTACGGCGACTGGTGTTGTGGAGAAACCCCTCTGTGTCCACAAATATAACCAAAATATGGGAGGGGTGGACCTCAACGACCAGTTGATGGCGCCGTATCATATTGCCCGTAAATCGAGACGCTGGTACAAAAAAGTGTCTCTACATTTATTTCAATTGACTCTACTGAATGCTTTTGTCTTATACAAAGCTTCAGGACAGAACGGACCCTTCCTCCAATTCCAGAAGGATATCGTCACAGAACTCCTGCATCTAGGCGGTTCTGCACCTCACCATCCCCTACCAAATGCAGTAGGCCGACTGCATAAGAGGCATTTTATATATGCCCTCGAGAGTACCCCTACCCCTACCCAAAAAGCCTCCCAAAGAAGATGTTGTGTCTGTAGCAAGCGCGGATTTAGGTGTGACACCCGTTATTTTTGTCCCTTATGTCCTGCCGATCCTGGTCTTTGTATTGGCAAATGTTTTGAACGCTTCCACACACTAGTGAAGTATTAGCGTAGGGCAAAACATATCACAGGCTAGGCACACGTAAACAGGGTCTCCCAAGATGCTGTCACATTTTGAGAGACCCAAACCTGGAACCGAAAAGTTGAACAGTTACAAAAAAAGTGTAAAAAAAAAAAAGTAAAAAAACACAAAAAATATATATAAAAAAAAAAAAAAAATAGTTGTCATTTTATTGTTCTCTCCCTCTCTATTCTCGCTCTATTGTTCTGCTCTTTTTTTGTTTTATTGTTATGTTTTTTCATGCTTGCTTTTCAGGTATGTAATTTACTTTACTGTTTTCAGGTACGCCATTTAGCTGTTGCGCGGACTTATTTATCTTGACAGCAACAGCGTTTGCTCCCACGATATATAAAGCCGTGACTCCAGTGCTGTAGGAGGTGATTTCACCACCACAGTTAAAAAAGAGCATATATGCCGAAGCATGGGGGCATTAGGGGCGGAGGAGCGATTTTGCTCCTAATGCCGCGTACATACGGTTGACATTCCTACGGAGGCTTTCCCGGGGAAAAGTCTGACCATGTGTACACGGCATAGAAAAGTCTGACCATGTGTACATGGCATAGAAAAGTCCAACCGTGTGTACGCGGCATAACTTTTTTGCGGGAGGATGCCCCCATGCTTCGGCATATATATATTAGGCACAGGTTGCGTTAAAAAATGTTTTATTTTTTTACTATGTTTTTTTTATTGGCATTTGCTTAGCAGGTACGCCATTCAGTTGCAGCGCGGATTTATTTAGCGTGACAGCAACAGCGTTTGCTCCCACGATATATATAAAGCTGTGACTCCAACGCTGTAGGAGGTGATTTCACCACCACAGTCCAAAAAAGAGCATATATGCCGAAGCATGGGGGCATTAGGGGTGGAGGAGCGATTTTGTTCCTAATGCCGCGTACATACGGTTGACCTTGCTACGGAGGCCTTACCCGTGGAAAGTCTGACCATGTGTACACGGCATAGAAAAGTCTGACCGTGTGTACGCGGCATAACTTTTTTGCGGGAGGATGCCCCCATGCTTCGGCATATATAAATGGTGCATGTATGCCCATCATTAGAAGTGGGTGGATGAAGGGAGGTATTCTAATGGTGGGCATACCCACCGATCAATCCATATGTGGAATTACACCCCAAAATACATTCTGCTGCTTCTCCTGAGAACGGGGTTACCACATGTGTGAGACTTTTTGGGAGCCTAGCCACGTACGGGACCCCAAAAACCAATCACGGCCTTCACTCTTTCTAATGGTGTAAATTTTTGATTTCACTCCTCACTACCTATCACAGTTTCGAAGGCCAAAAATATCAAAATAGCACAAAAAAAAAAATGACCCCATTTTGGAAAGTAGACACCCCAAGGAAACTGCTGAGAGGCATGTTGAGTCCATATATTTTTATTTTTTTTTGTCCAAAGTGATTGAATAATGACAAAAAAAAATAAAAAATTCAAAAAGTTGTCACTAAATGATATATTGCTCACACATGCCATGATTATATGTGGAGTTGCACCCTAAAATACATTCTGCTGCTTCTCCTGAGTACGAGGATACCACATGTTTGGGACTTTTTGGGAGCCTAGCCGCGTACGGGACCCCGAAAACCAAGCACCGCCTTCAGCATTTCTAAGGGCGCAAATTTTTGATTTCACTCCTCACTACCTATCACAGTTTCGAAGGCCATAAAATGCCAAAATAGCACAAAACCCCCCCAAATGACCCCATTTTTCAGAGAATATGAATGATAACAAAAAAACGTTTCTTTCACTGATGGTTAGTGTTTGTTTATTATCAATTAACTGTGTTTACTCTTTTTAAATCATAATCACAACAGAAACTACCCAAATGACCCTGATCAAAAGTTTACACACCCCAGTTCTTAATACCGTGTATTGCCCCATTTAACATCAAAAAAAAGCTTGAAGTCTTTTGTGGTATTTGTGGATGAGGCTCCTCTTCTTCTCAGATGGTAAAGCCTCCAGCCTCCAGCCTTCAGACAGGTCGACCTAGCCTTGCTTTTTGGATCATTGTCATGTTGGAATGCCCAACTACGTCCCATGTACAGCTTCCTGGCTTATGAATGCAAATGCTCCTCCAGTATTTTTGGATAACATACTGCATTCATCTTGTCATTTTAAACAAATTCCATGTGCCTTTGTAGCTCACACATCCCTAAAACATCAGCGATCCACCTCTGTGTTTAACAGTAGGGATGGTGTACCTTTCATCATAGGCCTTGTTGACTCCTCTCAAAATGAAGCGTTTATAGTTGTGACCACAAAGCTCAATTTTGGTCTCATCACTCCAAATTACATTGTGCCAGAAGATTTGAGGCTTGTTTTTGTGCTGTTTGGCATATTTTTAGTGGGATACTGTGTGGCATTTGTGTAGTAATGGATTTCTTCTGCCAACTTGACCATGCAGCCCATCTTTCTTCCTTTCTTCCTTATTGTGCATCTTGAAACCACACCACGTTTTCAGAGAGTCCTGTATTACACCTGAAGTTATTTCTGGGTTTTTCTTTGCATCACAAACAATTTTCCTGGCAGTTGTGGCTGAAATTTTACCTGACAGTGGTTTGGTTTCAACAGAACACCTCATTTTCCACTTCTTGATTAGAGTTTTAAAACTGCTGATTGGCATTCTCAATTTCTTCGATATCTTTTTATATTCCTTTCCTGATTTATAAAGTTCAACCACCTTTTCCCACAGATCCTTTGACAATTCTTTTGCTTTCCCAATGACTCAGAATCCAGAAACGTCAGTGCAGCACTGGATGAAAGATGCAAGGGACGGTCAGGAGTCCAGAAACTCATTGACCTCTTATACACACACAATTACAAGCAAACAGATCACAGGTGAGAGTGTTTACCTTTAGACCTGGTTCACACTGGTGCGTTTTGACATGCGATTTGGCATGTCAACTCGCATGTCAAAATGGCAGTATTTGCCTCAAATTGCCAGCAATGGCACCGTCCTAATCAGTGCGATGCCGCATCTGCGGCGCTGCACCGATTTCAAAAAGTAGTTTCTGTACTACTTTTTGCGATTTCGGCCCGCGATTTACATTGACATATGTGCAGAAACCTGCACAGATGTCTCTATAATCGTGGCCGAAATGGGGACTGCCATAGGGAGTGAAATCGGCTCCACTCCCGCAGCCCAGTGTAAACCTAGGCTAAATAGCCATTTAAACCCCTTTCTGTCAACTTGTGTGCATGTTATCAGGCCAAAATTACCAGGGTATGTAAACTTTTAATCAGGGTCATTTGGGTAGTTTCTGTTGCCATTATGATTTAAATAGAGTAAACACAGTGATTGATAATAAATGGCTTCAGTCAAATGCTTAACCCTGAGAAGTCTTTTTGTGCTATCATTCATATTCTTTAAAAATGGCCAATAAATCATAAATTCTGCAAGGGTAAACGTATGAGCATAACTATATATATATATATATATATATATATATATATATATATATATATATATATATATATATATTATATATATATATATATATATATATATATATATATATACATACATTTATATTGTACACTCTAATAACCTGGCAGCAAACTGAATAAATATCTTGCTGTCGAGACATGTAGTTTTGGCATTAATATATGTCACTAGGTGTAGGTAATGTCATAGGCATTTGTAACTTGGGTTTTACCCTTTACATGTAATCCTTATAACTTCAGCACAGGAAAATGACTGCAATATAGACATCAAACAATAGTTGTCGGAAATGACGTGCGCTATGCTTATAAAGCATAATTAAATTCATGGCTGCAAGTTGGTTTTATCAAGCGTAGAAATGAGAGTGACACTAGTGGCAGGCGCGGCATGTACAGACTCTAATGAATTGATGGCAAATGAACTTTACTTCACTTTTCTACATACTAGGGAGATAAATGGATAGTGTATAAGACAGATGAAGATAACAGGAAAATACAAGAATCAACTGATAATAAATCACTGAAGAGAGAAACCTAAGATAGAAACCTAAAAGGGGAGTATAGATATCTGTGGACAAGCATATACCAGTAAAACACTGAAGTAAACAGAGGTATGAGCTAGGACAGGATAAGCGCCATTTAAAGGTTTTATAAGAACCATTCCCACAAAAAACAGCATTGTAATTTGACAGCTGTATGTGGTAAAATCTAAATTCTAGGTAGGTACAGTAGGTATCATTTGTTGTGAATGTCAGCCCAAACCTTGATACCATAGAGTACAACACAGCGCAACGCAAAAGTATGAATCAAGCCTAAGGCGGCGTACACACGATCGGATATATCCGATGAAAACGGTCCGCGGACCATTTCCATCGGATATGTCCGATCGGGAGTTTGATCCGATGGCGTGTACACACCATCGGATCAAATTCCCCGCCGCCGGACGGCGCGGTGACGTAGTGGTGACGCGGCGGTGACGTTGACGCCGCCGCGCCACCGCCACGTCACCGCACCAGGAAGTAAAACACTTCCGCGCATGCGCCGAATCCATTCGGCAGCGGCGCGGCGGCGGTGGGGGCCGACATGTCTGCTGGTAAGTGTACTAACCAGCAGACATGTCGGGCGGACAGATTCCCACCGGATAGATTTCAAAGCATGCTTTGAAATCTGTCGGGTGGAGAAATCTGTCCGCTAGCCCATACACACGAGCGGAGATGTCTGCTGAAACGGTCCATCGGACCGTTTTCAGCGGACATATCCCCTCGTGTGTACGAGGCCTAAGGGTTTTTCATAAACACAAGTTGGGTAAGTACCTTAGTTTGACTTGGTATCAGCCTCTTGTAATTCACTGAATAGTAGTGCATAAGCCATAATGTGCTAATACTAATACTTATAATTTCTAGTAAGAGGGTGTCAATAATTAAAATCATTATCTTAACATGTTTTTTCTTTTACTGTTTGAATTGTTCATTTATATTACTGCTATATAGTTTTGTACTGATGTACAGCATTGAGGAAGATCAAACAGAACAATTTGTAAAGAGGCAGAAAACAAAGCTAACAAGATTCACTGAAGTAGGAAGATATCTGATAAACACAGAACTGAAGAACAAACTCAGTGAAGAACAGTCCTTGATGCACAGATAACATATAAACTATCACATCCACACACTCAGCATGCAAGAAGCATATATGAGTGCTATGGATTTACCATTCTTACTACTCAATCTGTGACTCACACACGATTCATATGGGGTACAAAAACGATGCTTTAATGACCTCAATACCAAGTACTTTTACCCACTTCCAGCTCTGACTATATTTCAGCTTTCAGCACTGTCACATTTTGAATGACAATTACTGCGGCATGCCACACTGTACCCAAATTAAGTTGTTATAATTTCTTTAAGACCTATAGAGCTTTATTTTCGTGGTATTTAATCATCACTTCTTGCTATATAAATTAAATAAGATCAAAAATTTGGAAAAAAAACGTTTGTGTTATATAATTTTGGAAATAAATAGTCTTAGGTAGGCCAACATATATTGTGCTACATATTTTTGGGTAATAACCCAAATCAGTGCACATTATTCAGTCTGTGTGAAAGTTATAGAGTCTACAAACTATTCTATACTATTCTATACTGTGTAAATTTGAACATTGATCAATCCTGATTCACTCACTGACTATCTCATTTATTGAGGCCCCAAAATGCTCCCCTCAAATTACCATTTTGATATCAATGGGCAGGAGCGGTGGAGGAACGGTATACACACTGCTCCTTCACTGCTCCAAAGATGCTGCTAGCAGGACTTTGTTTACCGTCCTGCTAGTGCACTGCCTAAAAGTAGGGTATAGTCAGACACTATGGACTTCAGTGAATAGTTCCTTTCTTGGGACTACATGTCCCATCATGCCCCTTAAGTCTCTTCTGATTGGTTGCTTGCTCTGCTTGGACAAAGAGAGGGGAGGAACAAGCAGCGATTAGACAGAGTCGGCTGCTGACAGGAGGAGGTGATGGGCAGCAAGCAGATTGTGAGTAAACTGAAAACCCTCAACTGCACTTCTCCCCTGTCATAGCCAGCTGTTTAGAGACCCATATGGGAGGGGAGATCGTTCAGCTAAACTGATAGGACAGGACGGCCTCTCTAGCTAGGAGTCACCCAGGGAGGAGAAAGAACAAGCAATGGTTAGACAGAGCCCACTGCTAACAGGTGGGTGACAGAGCCCTGTGTGTGAATGTACAGAATACAGACATATAATAGGTGGTGACAGATGCAGGCTGGTGTCCACAGGGTGTGATGGGATTGTCATTTGGGTGACAATCACCAGCTCCTCTGGGGTGCAGCTCTCCCTCTCCCAGCAGCTACAAAAGCACATGTCTCACCTGCAGGCCGACATCTTCCCACACCCCTCAGACAGCCAACTGTAATGTGTCCAGCAGCCTTCTCCCCACGAGTCCCTTCCATGTGTACCATCTGAAGAGTCTGGCCCACCGCTGGTCACAAGACTGCCAATCCAGTGTGATATAAGATTTAATGCTCGCAGGTGGGGATCACAGGAGCAAGTCTGGGCTGGTAGTGGTGGTGAAGAAGCACACAGCCGGCTCTCTATTGTTTCGCCGGATGGCACAGAAACCCAATACAAAAAAAACAAGAGCCTCTTATGGGGACCCTTGCTGGACACAAAAATAGGGGTAGATTCACGTAGAAATGCCTATCTATAGGCATGCCTAGCGTCTGGCTTTTAAACTAGGCCACCACAACTTTTTCAGGCAAGTGCTTTATTCTCAAAGCACTTGCCTGTAAACTTGAGGCAGCGTAGCGTAAAAGAGCCAGCCGAATTCAAATTCGGCGGGTAGGGGGCGTGTATCATTTAAATGAAGCGTGTCCCCACCCCGAACGAACTGCACATGCGCCGGCAGTGATTAGTTCCCAGTGCGCATGCTCCAAATCTCGACGTCAATTCGACGTGAAAAAGACGGGAAAAAAAGCATCGGCACGCGTCCATACTTAACATTGCCTGCGCCTCATATAGCAGGCATAACATTACGACGGTACTACGCTAACGCAAACGACGTAATTGAATAGCGCCGGCCGGGCATACGTTCGGGAATCGGCGTATAGGCTCATTTACTTATTTTAGATGGGAATGCCACCTAGCGGCCAGCCTAAAATATGAAAATAAGATTAGACAGCGAAATAGACGTATGCATGTCTGATCTAAGGAAAATCTATGCTTAAAGCGGAGTTCCACCCAAAAATGGAACTTCAGCTTAATCCCCTCCCCTCCCCCTTACATGCCACATTTGGCATGTAATTTTTTTTGGGGGGGAGTGGGGGCTTCAGTAGGAGTGGGACTTCCTGTCCCACTTCCTGCTTTCTCTGAGGGGCTGGTAAGGTGATTACTGCAGCCCCTCCCTTTAGCAATCGTCTAGGACACTGACAGGTCCTAGACGATCACTGGCCAATCAGCGGCGGGCTGCGCCGCGTGTGCATGCGCAGTGCGGCTCACACATGCACAGTGGGTGCCCGGCCGTGAAGCCGAAGGCTGTCACGGCTGGGTGCCCACAGTCGCAATGAGGATGCCGGACGGGGAGGGGGGAGAGAAGCGGAGCCCCAGTCCGCGCGTCGCTGGAACGTGGAGAAGGTAAGTGTCTGTTTATTAAAAGCCAGCAGCTACACTTTTTGTAGCTGCTGACTTTTAATAAACATTACATTTGGGTGGAACACCCCTTTAACTGATTGTATGAATCAGTGGCATAGATTGGGCACATAAAACGCAGAGATAAGACGGCTTATCTGGAGATAAACCGTCTTATTTCCTACCTGAATGTACCCCATAGTGTTCAAATGGTCAGTCCACCCCTGAGATCAGCTGCTTGGCTACACCAGGAAAACAACTTGCAGGCTCAGGGAGCACTGCTTTGGGCCCCACAACAATGACAGTGCCCCGAGCAGCATTCTATACGACTGCTACCCAACTCACCTATTTGGGATATTTTTGTCATTTTTTTTATATAAAAGTATGGTTCAACCTGACCTTGTTTTGGCACAGTTTTTAGTACTTGCGTTTTACTCTTCAAAATGCAAAAATGTCATCCTTTCTATGCTTTTCAGTAGACTATGTGATTTCTTGCACCATTTGCAGGGCTGCTTTCTCAACAACTGCTTTACAACTGTAAACAATAAAGAATTAATATTTAAGCTGAGACCTTATATTTATTGTACAACTTTTACACCAAAATAGTTTATTTGATGTTACCCCATCATGTTATTGCAACTCATTTCTGCAACTACTGTAAAAAATATAATTTCAGGAAGGGCAATGATGGGTGACTGTAGTTGCTCTGTGGACAAGCGGGGAAGTAGGGTAAAGGCTAAAAAGCTCAATTTAAATGTCATTCCTGCTGCTGTAAGTCTGGTGTCATCTGAGATAAGATCTTCACTTACTCTCATGGCTAGATCAGCTACCAACTAAAACTTTATAGTCATTAAAATTTAATAGGCTGCGTCCTTGATGTTGTAAATTAATTCAGGTTAATTTGCAAACCTTATTTAAATAGTGACTAGGGTTCAGATATGTTAATCCTTTGTCTGCTGGAGAGAACCAAAGGATTAAAGTCGCTGAACACCAGTGGCTTTTGAATTCATGCAGATCATCAAGGATAAATGTAAAATATTTATTAACTCACAGCTTTTTATTCCTTCATTATTAATTGCACAGTTAGTGAACAAATAAACCAAAAAAAAAATTATTCAGCAAAAAAATAATTATTCTAAAGGCCTTTTCAGTTGACAACTGCACTTTTCAGCAAACACATTTCATACATAGGTGTATTTAATGCATACGTTCTACCAGACACCAGCTACAACTCTAACCAAGGTGTAAAATCATTGGAGCTTCCAGCATCTCCAGTTAGTATGACTATGACGTCTTCTACCCTGATGCACTATCAGGGCATCATTTCTGGTCTGGGTAAGTAAGTCAGACCCAGCTAGAGCCAAATGAATTAGCACATGGACAGTTGAATGGTGAATAACATGCTTCTTTACGTGATGTCTTTTATAGCAAACGATTTTTCGAAGAATTGATTTGTAGCTTGGAACCCGTTACACAACTCTAAACTCCCTGCTGTTTAATCCAACACCAAATTCCCTAAGGAACCTTTGTAGAAGTATAAAATACAAGTGGATCAATAAACCTCAGTTAAAAAAAAGAATCCTCTCTCCCAGCGCACATAGATGTAATTGTTACTCCTATAAGTTAATTCTAAAATATTTTTAAACACAAAAAGCAGCTACTATAAATATACAATCTTAAATAACTCATATGATCTAAAATATTCAGAAAAACACTTAGAATATTATATAACATAAGCAGCGCTGCATAGGCTAAAAACTTCCACCCAATGTGTCCTTAATTAATCAAGAAAAAATTACTGTATTTATTGGCGTATAACACTCACTTTTTTACCCTGAAAATAGAGGGTAAACTATGCCTGCGTGTTATACGCAGGGGGCTGTGGAACGTTTTGTTCCTGAAACGTTCCTCTTAAAATTCAGTCCATCAAATATATATTTTGTCAAAATAACACCAGAATGAACCCATGGCTTCCATCACCGCACCTCGTGAATCCTCTCTCCTAAAGCGTTACACTTACCAGAAAGGTAATCAGACAAGAGAATGCATGTATAGAAATCCTATTGGAACTCCGGAATCACCATTCCATCTGGATGTTACTCATAGTAACTAAAACAAAGAGGGCACATAGCGTAATCCTGTTTCAAGGTTTATTTAAACAATCCCCCCTTCCAGATGTACACTTACAAAATAAGGAACATACATATAATAAGGCTCGGCAGGTATGTCTGTTTCTCACCGCTAATCGCATCTCATGGATCGCAGTGGAACCCGGGTTTAGACAACCTCTGCTTCTACCTACAACTTGAGATTGAAGGTAGAAGCTGAGGTTGTCCGAATTGTGGTGATTGGGAGTAGAAAAGGCCCTGACATCAGTGGGAAAAAAACAATGTCCCATCTTTGGTGTCAGTGGAAGGTATTGTGTCCCAACATTGGTGTCATTGGGAAGAATTGTGTCCCATCGTTAGTGCTATTGGGAGGAATTGTGCCCCATCATTGATGTCATTGGGCCCCATTGTTGGTGTCATTGGGAGGAAATATGCCCCATCATTGGTGTCATTTGGAGAAACTGTGCCGCTTTGCTGGTGTCAATTAATGAAATAGTGCTTCAAGGGCTGGATAAAACCAAGCAAAAGGGGTCATCTGGCCCCTAGGCCGCAGTTTGGAAACTATTGTCGTAAAGTAAGCATAGTCTGCTTCTAATTAAAGGCTGAACTTTTACCATCCCAACCAATTCATACCCCCAAAGTTGCTACCCTTTGTGTCAGTAGCTTCTCATTTGAAAGTTCTCATTGACATACACCCTCCTAACTATGTTTTCTTGCATTGTACTGTAACTGTAATATATTCATATTGCAAAGTGCTGTGAAAACTGTTGGCACTATATACGTACATCTTGCATTATAAAAATAATAGTTATATTAATCAACCAATATACTGTTATAGCATTTTCACATGCTATTGAAAAATATAATTCACCACTTAGAAGTTTAACCACTTGCCGACCAGCCGACGCCACAGTTTTACTGCGGCAGAATGGCACGACTGGGCGAAACAATGTTATGTTACATCGCTTCACCATTTGGTCACTAGGGGCTTGCCCCCACCCATATGGAAGAAAAATATATTTCCAATATATTTATTTAAAAAAATTATATATTTTAAATATATTTACAATATATTGGCCTACGCGAATATATTTTTACATCTATTCCAAAAATGTAAAATCAAATATATTTTCCAAAGGCATATATTTTAAAATATGTTTTTTTCAATATATTTGACATATATTTTTGAGCATCTAAAAAAATGCATTTAAACATATATTTTTAAATATACTTGTAAAGGCATTCCAAAATATAATTTAAATGCATTTTCCAAAGACATATATTGAAAAATATATTTTTTAAATATATTCTTCAGATTTTTTTCAACATATATTTTTACATATATTTGTAAATGTGTTCCAAAAATATAATTTTAATATATTTTCCAAAGGCATATATGTGAAAATATATGTTTGAAAATATATTGTCCAGATATTTTTGAACATATAAAAAAATGCATTCAAACATATATCTTTAAATATACTTGTAAATGCATTCCAAAAATATAATTTAAATATATTTTACAAAGCTATATATTAGAAAATATATTTTTAAAATATGTTTTTCTGAAAATATTTAATGTCTAATAAAGACATTTCAACATATATTTTGTCTGATATTTTTGTAACTATGTCATAGATAACATTCTGAATACATTTATAAGAGACCCACTACCATTTTAAAATGGCTTGTTTTACTCTTTTAAAATAAATAAAAAAAAAAAAAGATTCAAATAAAATATATTTTTTTTATAAGATTTTAATCACATAATCCATTCAATACAAAGCAGATAAACCTCTCGCATCCACTTTCCATTCCCAAAGAATTTTTGTATAAGTCATTCTGAATTGAGAACGCTTGTCGGCGGACCAGCAAGTACAGTTATATTGATTTATTGATTGACCTGAATGAATGAGAACCTTCACAGACATCCACCTCCACAGTCCAAGGATCTTGTCTGCTTACAGAGTACAGAGAGAAACTCTGGATATAAATCTTCAATGTTCTGTTTAATCCATGAATCAGAAGTTGCACTATTATTACCAAACTCGCTCATCAGTGTCTTTATGGACATTGCTTTGTGCACTGGTGGGCAGTCATGTTGGAACAGGAAGGGGCCATCCCCAAACTGTTCCCACAAAGTTGGGGGCATAACATTTTCCCAAAATGTCTTGGTATGCTGACGCCTTAAGAGTTCCCTTCACTGGAACTAAGGAGCCAAACCCAACCCCTGAAAAACAGCCCCACACCATAATCACCCCCCCCCCCCACACACACACACACCATAATCCACCAAATGATTTGGACCAGTGCACAAAGCAAGGTCCATAAAGACATGGATGAGTGGGTTGGGGTGGAGAAACTTGACTGGCCTACACAGAGTCCTGACCTCAACCTGATAGAACACCTTTGGGATGAATTTGTGTGGAGACTGAGCCAGGCCTTCTCATCCAACATCAGTGCCTGAACTCAAAAATGTGCTTCTGGAAGAATGGTCAAACATTCCCATAAGACAGCCTTCTCAGAGGAATTGAAGCTGTTATAGACTGGCATGCTATTAAAACTCATGTGCGTGTAAAGGCAGGCGTCCCAAAACTTTTGGCAATATAATATATATTGTATATATACTGTATATTCTTTTTATACTAAGTCCAGTCCATTGTTTGGACTTCGTACCTGCCGAAGGGTAATTCCAGCAGCAAAAAGTTCCCCCCAGCACAAAATTAAAACTCAGCAGCTACACAAAGGGGGTTATTTACTAAAGGCAAATCCACGTTGCACTACAAGTTCAAACTACAAATTCAAAGTGCACTTGAAATTGCAAGGAAAGTGCACTTGGAAGTGCAGTCGCTGTAGATCTGAGGGGGGCATGGAAAATAAAAAAAAACAGCATTTTAGCTTGCACATGATTGGATGATAAAATCAGCAGAGCTTCCCCTCATTTCAGTTCTTATAATCTGATCTTATAATATCAGATCTTATAATATGTGATCTTATAATATGTGAATTCAGCCCTGGGGGAAAACTCTTTAAATGAAACTGCAATGATAATACAGGAAACAATACAGGAGGTGTGTGACAGGAAGTGAGCAGTGGGAACCAGAGGGGTGAACTTTCACCTCTCACTTCCTGTTCCTGGTAAGGCCTAGTCTGAAAAGGAAAGCATGGCAGCATGGTGGAGACGCTCTCTGTATTCCCCTGGATGAAAGGTGAGCCTTCTATGTAATAATATTAGAATTGTGAAAGTTTGGTGTATGAGTTAAGTTGTATTTGTCTATTTCCTGCTGAATAGTTCTCATTCTGTGTACATTCACCTTCCCAGTTACCATACAGCATGTGCACAGTAATGTAATATTATAGAGCTCCTCTTTCACAGCATGTCACCCTGCTGCATATAATATGTATGTCTTCCATGTTATATCCAGTAACTGTGTAACATACTGTCAGTGCACATTGCTGTATATAATATGTATGTCTTCCATGTTATATCCAGTAACTGTGTAACATACTGTCAGTGCACATTGCTGTATATAATATGTATGGCTTCCATGTTATATCCAGTAACTGTGTAACTTACTTTCAGTGTACATTGCTGCATATAATATGTATGGCATCCATGTTATATCCAGTAACTGTGTAACATACTGTCAGTGCACATTGCTGCATATAATATGTATGGCTTCCATGTTATATCCAGTAACTGTGTAACATACTGTCAGTGCACATTGCTGCATATAATATGTATGGCATCCATGTTATATCCAGTAACTGTGTAACATACTGTCAGTGCACATTGCTGCATATAATATGTATGGCTTCCATGTTATATCCAGTAACTGTGTAACATACTGTCAGTGCACATTGCTGTATATAATATGTATGTCTTCCATGTTATATCCAGTAACTGTGTAACATACTGTCAGTGTACATTGCTGTATATAATATGTATGGCTTCCATGTTATATCCAGTAACTGTGTAACTTACTTTCAGTGTACATTGCTGCATATAATATGTATGGCATCCATGTTATATCCAGTAACTGTGTAACATACTGTCAGTGCACATTGCTGCATATAATATGTATGGCATCCATGTTATATCCAGTAACTGTGTAACATACTGTCAGTGTACATTGCTGCATATAATATGTATGTCTTCCATGTTATATCCAGTAACTGTGTAACATACTGTCAGTGCACATTGCTGCATATAATATGTATGGCTTCCATGTTATATCCAGTAACTGTGTAACATACTGTCAGTGCACATTGCTGTATATAATATGTATGTCTTCCATGTTATATCCAATAACTGTGTAACATACTGTCAGTGTACATTGCTGCATATAATATGTATGGCATCCATGTTATATCCAGTAACTGTGTAACATACTGTCAGTGCACATTGCTGTATATAATATGTATGGCTTCCATGTTATATCCAGTAACTGTGTAACATACTGTCAGTGCACATTGCTGCATATAATATGTATGTCTTCCATGTTATATCCAGTAACTGTGTAACATACTGTCAGTGCACATTGCTGCATATAATATGTATGGCTTCCATGTTATATCCAGTAACTGTGTAACATACTGTCAGTGTACATTGCTGCATATAATATGTATGGCATCCATGTTATATCCAGTAACTGTGTAACATACTGTCAGTGCACATTGCTGTATATAATATGTATGGCTTCCATGTTATATCCAGTAACTGTGTAACATACTGTCAGTGCACATTGCTGTATATAATATGTATGGCTTCCATGTTATATCCAGTAACTGTGTAACTTACTTTCAGTGTACATTGCTGCATACAATATTATATGGCTTCTATTCTATATCCACTCGCCATGCAGCATAGGAGTTGATTTACTAAAGGAAAATCCATTTTGCACTACAAGTGCACTTGGACATGCAGTCGCTGTAGATCTGAGGGGTAGATCTGAAATGAGGGGAAGCCCTGCTGATTTTATCATCCAATCATGTACAGGCAAAAATGATTTTTTTTTTGTCCCCTTCAGATTTATAGTGACTGCACTTCCAAGTGCGCTTGTAGTGCAAAGCGGATTTGCCTTTAGTAAATATACCCCACAATGTCAGTGCATAGTGCTACCAATGTTTATGTCTCCCTCCCCTTTTGCATATTATTATCTGCCCTGCTACTAGGTGCCATTAGATATGGATTTTTCCATACAGATACCAATTATGGGCCACCTTTCAGGCCGATAACAATATGAGGTAATGATATTATGTTTACATCCAGCTGCCCCAGAAGTAGCCTGATATCAGTTGACATCTAGGCCTTTTTTTGTATTCTAACAGCCACTGGCCACTGTCAGAATGCAGGAAAAAAGAGCAGATAGCAGGGAAATCAATAGCCTGCTGTCAATCAGCAAAGGAGAGGATTTGAAGGAGAACATTCTTCTTCAGGTCTTCCTCTGCTGATTGACAGCAGGCAGTGGGAAGGGGGCACAATAGTCAGCCTAATTTTAAAATTTGAAACAGCCAATGGCAGTCTGGCTATGGTTCCCCCACTGCCTGCTGTTTACATTCAGCTACCATCAAATAAATTGTGCAGAAGGAGGTTAGCGGTGTCTGGGGTGTGTGTGTGGGCGGGGGGTTTGAAAGATGTGTGTGTGTGTGTGTGTGTGTGTGGGGTGGGGGGGAGTGGATGGGGGGTGTGGAGGTGGAAAGATAATTTTTATTTTTTTTATTTTTGGCGGATTCTGACAGATGGGCCGCCAGCCGCTGTCAAAGCACCTGACCAAGACTAACTGACAGCTGGTGAATATAAATCCAGAATAAGCACTTGGAAGAAGAAAACCAACAACTGAGACAACTTGCCTTTGGTAAGCGGACAACTTAATTGCGGTTTATATCACTGCATTAAACTGGCACTGTATCTGATCATCATATCTGCATCATCCTTCATTATTCATTTGGTCATCAGTGTTTGAGTTTTGTGGTGATATCATTAAGAATTTTTGATTTTGGGATCACCGATTTGGCGTATTAACCTCTCATTGTTTATACATATAATTTGACATTCATTATGTGAATTTATATACAAATTTTTCCTTGCTTTTTTTGTTTTGGTTAATTATTGTGCACCGTTTTTGGCATATCAGCCCCTGGATGCCAATCTGTCAATGGAATTGGTATTGGTGAAATTTTTTCAATTTTAATTTTCATTGAATCTTTTTTATTGGCACAGTCTTTTATTTTTGTTATCTATTTATTGTGTGTTATTCCACCAGTTCTGCTGCCTTTGTTATTTTTATTTTTATTTTCTGTTTGACCAATCATTTGCCCTTTTATTCTACAGTGTTTTAAGGCAGAGGTAGGCAACCTTAGAGAGTTGGAGATCTACCTGAACAACATGGGAGAAGTCAAAGATCACAGGGCACAGTCTCCTCCAATGTTGCCTCCTCACACCTGACTAAAACCTATAATTGCCGTACTACCGCGCTGCAATTGTGTGCCTTTCACTGCAATTTTTGGTGTAAACATTTTGCCTCCTCACCACCTTGCAGAATTTCTCAGAGGCGCATTGGAGCATTGCATACCGCACTTGTGAATGAGCCCTAAGTTGCATTTGGCAATAGCACTTTTAAGGCTCATTCACATGTGAATTTGGGGGTGGTAAAACCCTGCCCCCAATCCCTACCCCCTTTAGCTGCTAAGTGGGAGGGGGTCAGGGTGCCATGGGAGGTGGATGCTTGAGAGTTACTATTAGATCTCAAGCAACCAGAAATAACAGTACCAATGGGGATCGTTGAGTAACTGGAAGTTTACTGTACTACATTCATTATAGTATCAGTGAGTGCACTGAGGTAACTACATACTATATGCACAAGTAGGATTTTTGTTTTGTGGAACATCCTTACTTTTACCTTGGGAGAAACCCTCTTGGGGGGGTCAGCAGCAGACTGGAGGAAACCCTCTAATCATTTAAGTACATTTTTCCACAAGTCATCAATTTCTAACAAATGAAATGAATGGATATAATGAGAAAATAGGCCATTATGTTACTTAAAAAGTTGTTATGCTTTTCCATAGAGTTGCCTGGTGTAATGGATCTTTTGAAAACAACAAGAGCGCAGCTAATAGCACTGAAGAATGATGGTGGAAGTTCATCCTGTGTGGGTGTATCGTGTGCATCACCTTTTGTCCCATCTGAAGACTTGAGCTCATCTCCTTGTCAAGTGTCGTACTCAAGGCCTAAACAGGTAGGTTTTCTTTTGGTATCGAAACATTAAATGGTTGTCTTTTTTTTAAAATATCAAACATATCCTACTCCTATTTACCTGCTCTGTGTAAGGGTTTTTGTACAGAGCAGCTCAGATCCTTCTCTTCTCAGGTCCCATGCCGGTGCTCCTGAACCAGAGCTCTGTGTGTCCAATCACACACTGAGCCTTGCCTTGACCCCATCTCCTAATTAGCTCACTGGCTGTGATTGACAGCACCGTGAGCCAATAGCTCCCACCGCTACAGAAAGCCAATCAGCAGTGCAAGTCCCTGGAGAGACAAGGCTCTCGTGGACATCACTGGATTGAGAGAGGGCTCATGTAAGTATAGGGGGGCTGCACACAGAAGTTTTTTTTACCTTCATGCATTGAATACATGAAGGTAAAAACCCTTGTACCTTTACAACCACTTCAATAAAAAGTAACCTTTAAGGAGGTGCCTCCAAGCGGCTGACAGATGGAGAGAAGCAAGTACAGTTAGACCCTATGAAAACATCAGCTTTGACATGTAGACTGTAAGCCAATTTGACTGTTGTGTCAAAATCAGATATCTTGCTCAGTCTGGTAGTAGTCTGAACTAAAAAGGCAAGTTGTAGGCAAGATGTTGATTTTTATACAGATTTTTTAAAAGTCTACAATATTTTTTTTTTACATGCCTAATTTTGTTCGTTTTATTTACTCAGCTGCATCTATTAGACCCCTTTCACACTGAGCCAGTATTCGGGTGTTTTAGCACTAGAAATAGCCTCTAAAAAGCTCATGAAACTGCATCCCTTTCAGTGCAATGAGTACTTTCACACTGGGGCGATGCGCTTGCGGAACTTTAGAAAGAGTCCTGCAAGCAGCATCTGGGGCGGGTTGGGAGCGCTATAAATAGCGCTCCTAAAACACACCTGCCTATTGAAATTAATGGGCAGCACTTCCAAAGCACTTTAAAAGCGCATTAAAAACTGTACTTTTTCCCTTTAAAAAAAAAAAAAAAACGCCTAAAAAAAGTGTTGCAAAAACCGCCGGAGCTTTAGCAGCGCTAAAGTGTGAAAAGGGTCTTATATGGCTTTTCATTCACAGGGAAAATCTAATAAGTCTAATATTTTCCATTTACTTTTTAAAGCTGCCACTTTGGCAAAGTTTCCTGGGACTTCAAACGGTGTGATCAGTGACGCTCTTACGAGAACAATTCCGGTGTGGAAATATCACCTGAAGGGAAACATCGGGAACCATCAGAATACCACAAATAAACTTGTATGTCATTTACCACAGTTAACACCACTTTCTATTCTCTGTGTTGTAGTGTTTGTATATTTACATGATAATAAAGTTGTGTGTATTGTACTGTGTTATCGTTTTTATTTCCAAATATTTGCTGGTTTTATAGGCCTACAATATATAAAATACAATATATAAATGCACAGCATTTCAAAATGTAATAGGAATGTATTTTTTTTTTTTTTTACATTCAGTACATTTATATTTAAAATATATTTTAAAAAACATTCTTAATATATTTTTTCCCAAATATATTGCCATATATTTGAAATGCTACAATTTTGGCCAGATTCAATATATTTCAAAAATATATTTCAATATATTTGTGAATATATTGGGTAATGCATTGTGAAATATGTTGCAAATATATTCATAAATATATGTTAAATGCATTTAGCAATATATTTATGCAGCCATAAATATATTGCAAAGTGCATTTTGGAATGCATTGTGAATGTATTCTGAAATATATGTTAAATGTACTTCTGAATGCATTTAGCAATATATGTCTGAATATATTCACAATGCATTCCAAAATGCATGTTGCAATATATTTATGGCTGCATAAATATATTGCTAAATGCATTCAGAAGTACATTTAACATATATTTATGAGTATATTTGCAACATATTTCACAATGCATTTCCCAATATATTCAATAATATATTCACAAATATATTGAAATATATTTTTGAAATATATTGAATCTGGCCAAAATTGTAGCATTTCAAATATATTGCAATATATTTGGGAAAAATATATTTAGAATGTTTTTTTAAAATATATTTAAAATATATTTTTCTTCCACGTGGGCAGAGCCAATGCAAGTGCCCACCGGGCACCCCCGATCGCTTGTGACAGAGCGAGAAACGGGATCTGTGTGTGTAAACATACAGATCCCGGTCCTCTCTGGGGAGAAGAGACTGATCGTGTGTTTATGCAAAGTATGAACACCAATCTCTCTCTTCCCCTAGTAAGTCCCATCACACCCACAGTTAGAACACAGTGAGGTATTACAGTTAACTCCTTGATCGCCCCCTAGTGTTAAACCCTTACCTTCCAGTGACATTTATACAGTAATCAGTGCATTTTTATAGCACTATTTGCTGTATAAATGTGAAAGGTCCCAAAAATGTGTCTAAAGTGTCCAATTTGTCCGCCGCAATATCACATTCCCGATAAAAATCGCTGCCATTACTAGTAAAAAAACAAACAATAATTAAAATGCCATAAAACTACCTCCTATTTTGTAGACGCTACAACTTTTGAGCAAACCAATTAATATTCGCTTATTGCATTTTTTTTTTACCAAAAATATGTAGAAAAATACATATTGGCCTAAACTGAGGAAATGTTTTAATTTTTTTTAAATGTGGGATATTTATAATAGCAAAAAGAAAAATATATTGGGGTTTATTTACTAAAGGCAAATCCACTTTGCACAATAAGTGCACTGCAAGTGCACTTGGAAGTGCAGTCGCTGAAGACCTGAGGGGGACATGTAAGGGGGAAAAAAAACAGCATTTTTGCTTGCACATGATTGAATGATAAAATCAGCAGAGCTTACCCTCATTTCAGATCTACCTCTCAGATTTACAGAAACTGCACCTCCAAGTGCACTTGCAGTGCACTTGTAGTGCAAAGTGGATTTGCCTTTAGTAAATCAACCCCATTGTGTTTTTTTCAAAATTGTCATTCTTCTTTTGTTTAATAGTGCAAAAAATAAAAAACGTAGAGGTGATCAAATACCACCAAAAGAAAGCTCTATTTGTGGTAAAAAAGGATACAAATTTGTATTTGGGTACAGCATTGCACGTCTGCGCAATTGTCAGTTAAAGTGCCAAATTGTAAAAAGTGCTCTGGTCATTAAGGGGGTGAAATCTTCTGGGACTGAAGTGGTTAAAGAATAGGGAGATGGTTTGCACATACTGACATCCTGGTGTAGTTAGGCAATGGGGGCAGGGATGAGCCCTGGGTACAGTTCAAGAACAAAAGGAAAAGGGGGACCTCATCCGGCTTCTTAGCAGAAATATGGGTTACTATGACTATAGTTATTTGTCACTAAATGAACATCTACTTTAACTACATGAAAGTGACTATTGTGAGAAAAGTGAAATCCAACTTCAGGTTATAAACTATAAAGTATTTGTAAATTATCATCTGTATTAGGGACAGTAATGGCACGTACACACCCTTGGAATTTCCAACAACAAATGTTCGATGGGAGCTTGTTGTCGGAAATTCCGACCATGTGTAAGCTCCATTGTACATTTGCTGTCGGAATTTCCGACAACAAAAATTTGAGAGCCGGTTCTCAAATTTTCCAACAACATAGATAGCACATTCGTCACACTGTCACGGACTGAAAAGCACGAGGCTGAAAAGTGCGAATTGTCTTTCACCAAACTTCTACTAACACAAGATTAGCAGAAGGAGCTCAAAGGGTGGTGAACTTGGTATTGAACTTCCCTTTTATAGTGCCGTCGTACGTGTTGTAGGTGACTGCGTTCTTGGCAATCGGAATTTACTACAACATTTGTGCGACCGTGTTTGAGCCAACATCCATCAGAAAAAAAATCCACAGTTTTGTAGTCGGAATGTCCAATCGTGTGTACGCAGCATAAGAGTAACTGAGAGTAGTTTATGCTTCTGCCCAAAGTACTTAAAGCTGAACTCCAAGGAAATTAAAAATGCTGCTTTGTAGTGGGTCCGCCCTCACAAGGGTTACATTCTTGGTCAGGACAAGGAAACCACAAAAATGACTTTTACTTTCTCGAATCTTTACACTCAGGCTTCTCTGGGTTGTAGGACTGGTCCCCATAGCTCTTTCTCCCTATGATCCAGTTGTCAGGTGTCCTCTGACATCATCAAAACCAGTGCAGAACCCAGTGCAATCCACTACCAAAACATAGAGAAGTTGCAGAGAGCACCAGCTCCCGGGGAAGCAAAACATTGGATAAGTAATAATGCTTTTCACAGCACCCTATAAATATAAGAGCATTTGGATTTCCTTAAAGATAGGCTTTAAGTATAGATAATCAGCCAAATGATCAGATGGGGGGAGTAACTTGTAACTAATTTGCAGTTTACTAAATAGGTGCAAAGTTAAAAGCAATAGAGAAAAGCAGGTTAATGAAAAAAAAACTCTGATGGATTTTTCTGACGGAATTCTGCTCAAGCTGTCTTGCATACACATGGACACACCAAATTCTGACCGTCGAAAACGTGGTGACATACAACACAACACGAGCCTAGAATAATGAAAGTTCAATGCTTCCAAAAAATGTGTCGAATTGTTTCCGTGCATGCATGTTTTTTTTTAGATGAATGGAATTTCCGATGGAAAATTTACAGCATAGATCAAGTGTAGCTCAATCTGGGTAACACATGGCTGTGTGGTCTCTATGTTGGACTCGAACATTAGCTGTTCGCCAAAAAACTAACATTATGGGGTGTTCGTGCCAAATTTGAGCGGCGTGGAACGCCCCATAATGCACTGCGGTCATATTGCATGCTTTGGCAAAATCCCAGCGCTGTCAGCAAAGAGAGCCATAATTGGCCAAAGGGTGACTAAGTCGGCCCTGTGTAGTGTGCTGCTGGCGTGGACCGAGAGAGTGTAATTTAGATTGAGCAGGCAGGCAGTTTATTCATATACTGTATATATATATCCACTGCATTCAGTGTAATTAGATCAGACTGCAGGCTGTTCCTGGTGTACTTTTTCTAATATACTTCAGGTAGCAGGTGCCATAGCGAGCTGCAGTGAATTTAATATATATGTATATATATATATTATATGGTTCACGGAAGGCCATTTTGGCTCTCTACCAGCATGTGGAAGGCAATGTCTTGGCCTCCTTGGACAGGTAGGTCAGCGGTAAGGTGAATATTACCGCTGACTCATGGTCCAGCAGTCATGAACAGAGACGTTACATTTCTTTTGCGTCGCACTGGGTAACTCTGCTGGCAGCTGGGAAGGATGCAGGACAGGGTGAAGTATTGTTGGAGTTTGTTTCGCCACCACGCCTCCAAAATGCTAGTAGTGGTGATTCTGCCACAGCTCTCTTCTCCACCCTCCTCTTCTTCTACCTCTATGGCCTCTTCCTCTGCAGATTTGTCCTCAGATCCAGCGGTGCTCCGTAGATGGTTAAGGGGCTACGCAAGCACTCAGATAAAAAGATGCCATGCGTTACTTGAGTTGGTCTGCTGAGGGGACAGGAGCCACACTAGGGCTGAGATTCTATCAACTCTGCAGGGGCAGACTCAGAGGTGGTTGACGCCATGCCAGCTTAAGCCAGGAATGGTTGTATGTGACAATGGCACCAACCTCCTCTCCACCCTCCTATAGGGACACTTGACCCATGTTCCCTGTTAGGCTCATGTCTTAAATTCTTGGGCAGGTGCCCGGGCTTACAGGATCTCCTGAGGCAGGCCAGGAAAGTCTGTGGTCATTTCCAGTCATATAATGCCAGTGCTCAGCTGGCTGACCTTTAAAAGGAATGCAACCTGCTCAAGACCCGCCTCTTTTGTGGCATGCCCACCAGGTGGAACTCGATGTTGGCAATGCTACAGCAGCTGCACATGCAGCAGAAGGCCATCAATGAGTACCTGTGTGAGTATGGCACCAGGACAGGGTCAGGGGAGCATGGCTTTTTTTCACCACGCCAGTCCTGTCACCATTTGAGGAGGCCATGAGGATGGTGAGCAGTGACAGTGCATGCATCAGTGATACTGTCCCTCTTGTCTTTCTGTTGGAGCACATGCTCTCGTCTTCCTTACCTCTCAAGGCTCCCTTTATAAAGATAGTATTCCTGCGGGTCTGTCAATCACACAGTAAAAGGAGGAGGATTGTGTCAGCATGGAAGTGGAGCCTAGCACTCAGCATCAGCAGCAGTCTTCAAGGGATCATTTTCAGTCCCCAGAAATCCCTGGAGTTGTACGTGGCTGGGGGGAGGTGGATGCGGATCATGTGATCCTCAGTGACCCAGAGGACTCCAGATCGAATGCCTCAGCAAACCTCTGCTGTATGGCCTCCCTGATTTTGCAAAGCCTGTGGAAGGACCCTAGGATTTGTGGTATCAAGTAAAGGGATCAATACTGGCTGGCAACCCTTCTTGATCCACGTTACAAGGGTAAGGTTGCAGAACTAATCCAGCCTTCGCAGAGAATGAAACATCTTTGGGAGGCCTTGCAGAAAGGTTTGTGCAATGCGTTTCTAGAGCTTGGGAGGTTACAATTTCCTTGTCCTGAAAAACGTGTTGCTGATAATTCTTCAGTCCGCACCCCCAAGGTCTGATTGGTTCCAGAAACCATCTCCAGCGTCTGAATTACATGGTTCAGGAATACCTAGGAGCAAGATCAGACTTGGAGACCTTTCCAACAGAAAATCCACTGGGTTACTGGGTCTGGAGGATGGGCCACTGGCCAGAGCTTGCACAATATGCAAATGAGCTACTGGCCTGTCCTGCATCCAGCGTTCTTTCAGAATGCACATTCATTGCTGCTGGAGGCTTTGTAACCGATCACAGAGTGTGCCTGTCCACAGCAGGGCTCGTTCTAGTGCTCAACTAGAGTATCTGTGAGGGGTTGCAGTGTTGTGGCACCACCACCACTGCCTAAGGCCCAATTTTTCTGCCCTATTTAACAGGGGCGTGTAATTACAAATTGTGCTGCAATATTTCACAGCAGGACTCGTTCCTGCACTCAACAATAGTATCTGAGAGGCTTTACGGTGTTGTGTCATTGCCACCACCACCACCACTGCGCCTAAAGTCCACATGTTCTGCTCCTGTTTAACAGCGGTGCGTAATTACAATTTTTGAACTACTATTTCACAGCAGGGCTTGTTCCTGCGCTCAACAAAAATATCTTAGAGGCTTTACAGTGTTGTGTCACCACCGCTGCCTAAGGCCCAATCTTTCTGACCCAGTTTAACAGGGGCATGTAATTACAATTTTTGATCTAATATTTCTCAGCAGGGCCCGTTCTTGTGCCCACCAAGAGTAACTGTGAGGGCTCACAATGTTGTGGCACCACCACCACAGGCCCAATTTTTCTGCTAGTGTTTGTAACGGTATGGCCCGTGGGATCCAGAGACTTTTGAAGGATGCGGGGTGCTCCTGTGCCAGCTTCACCAATGACTCTTGGGTCTAGGGTCATCCTATGTCCGATAGGGCTAAGAAATGATATCTCAGATTACATGAGGTGGGACATTAATGATAATTCATGTATTGCAGGATATCTTGAAATATTACAAGTTGTTTGTTTATTCTGACCCCAACAGGTCAATAGAGGGACTCATTCAATGTGTAACATAGACTGTTGAGGTGCTAACTAAGTCTACCTGGCTGTAGTGATGGGGCTTGCTGTGATTGCATTCTGTAGTCTATTGTGCTAATTAAGTCTGCTCCTAAGATATTTCATTGTGTATGCTAATCACACTGTTTTGTGTGAAAATACTATTGATAATAGATGTGGAATGTGACTTGTCAGCTGTAGTAATTAACTCCTAAAAATGTGTATTAAAGTTCCTTGTGGAGTTGGTGGGTGGAGTTGATTCATTGTTCAATTGGTTTGACCCAGAGAAACAGAGCTTGTGTCTCGTCTTTCTAGGGAACTGATATGGATCGTGTCTGCTGGATTGTTGGAGTGTCGGATGGAAAATCGTAAACGGTGTTGACCGTGTTCAACAGGGGCATATAATTACAATTCTTAATTCAATCTTATTTTATTAGAGAAGAGAAAAAAAAGAGGAGCAGAAAGACAAGTATCATTTTAAACATTACAAACAGTACAATCGAATATATCAACAATAGGTACCGTGCATGTCAGAACATAAACATGTCTATGTTAAATATAAATGAGAGAAAAAGCATGAGTATGAGGACCACCATAAGGCTATCAGTGTTAGCAAAAAAAAAAAAAGGGGGGGGGAGATCTGGTTGTTGTAGCTCTCGACTACACCACAGGTAGCGGAGTAGTGCTGCCGCATATACAGTATAGTATACGGGAGTGCATATTAAGTTGTATGGGGGAGAGAAAATAGAAAAATAAAATTTAAAAAATAACATATGGGGTCAGAAAGTGAATCAGTAACATTCGGCAAGATAAAGACATGTATGTGGACTAATGGATTCCTAAGAATGTACTCAGACAATGAGAAAAAGAAAAGAAGCAGAGGTAGAAAAAAGGGGGAGAGGTAATGGGGTAAGAATTGGGGGTCAAGTATCAAGCATCACTCCATCATGGCACCAGGGCGACATCATCCAGGCCACCTCCAGTCCAGGAAATAAACTCAGAAGAATATCGGAACATAGACCATGAAGTCCAGGTGAGAGAGAATTGTTCGCTTTAATCGCACTCCTCCGCCAACAGACGTTCAAGGTCCCTTATGCGGTCCACCTCAACAGCCCAGTCCCCAAGGGAAGGCGTAGCCGCCGATCTCCAGTGACGGGGGATCACCACCCTGGCTGCCGCCAGAAAGTGTCGTAACACATCATTTTTAACGGACTTGAACGAGCCAGGGAGTATAGATAAGAGAGCCACCTCAGGGGAGGGGTGGATTGTGGTCGCCATCAGTTTGCAGTATAGCTCGAAAATCCGTTGCCAAAATGCCTGGATAGGAGGACAGTCCCACCAGATGTGGAGCATTGTTCCCCGGGATCTCAGACACCGCCAGCATGCATCTGACATTGTCGGGTTGAAGTGTTTGATAGTCGTTGGGCATCTGTACCATCTCGTTAGTAGCTTAAACCCCTTCTCTTGGGTCCTAGTGGCCAAGGATAGTTTGTGTGTCAGGGCAAAACACTTCCGCCAGTCAAGTGGGGATATAGGGTGGTGCAGGTCTGCCTCCCAGGTGGCCGTATACGGTGGGGGATCAGGGGAAAAAATGTCGAGCAGTAGGGAGTAGAGTTGAGATATCACATGTGTTGGAGGTTCTGCCTGTAGAAGCAGTGCCTCAAATCCCGTCGGTTCAGCCAGGATATCTGGGATGGATGGCAGGGTTCAGATATAGGAAGTGGTCTGTTGCCTGTGAAGCCACTGCATAGGGTGTCGGGAAGTCGGGTCGGCAGGGGTATCAGCTCTTAGAGTGGGGTCTGATCTAAGGACCTGGGCGATTCTCCTATGATCCTCCTTACGCCACGGTCCAAATCTTGTTACCGACAGAGCAGGTAGAAAGGCCGGGGTCCCAAAGAAGGGAGTCAAAGGCCCCATGTGGTTCGACAGACCCCCTCTGGATCGCAAACGATCCCAGATCCGAATCGTCTGTAGAGTAAGGTCGCTGAGAGGGCCCAAACTCCCTCGATTCGTGGGTAAGGTCCATGGGAGAGCAGGGAGTTCAATTGGGTTCATGTGGCTTTCCAACTGGACCCAGAGCTTGGTTGAAGAGTGATGGAACCAATCCAATATACGAGTGAGCACCGCTGCCTTATGGTATAAGGAGGCGTCCGGGGCTCCAGCTCCCCCTCTAGCCTTTGGAAGGGATAATGTTCCGTATCGTATTCTGGGACGGGCAGCATTCCAAATAAACTTGGAGAACATCAGGCGTAGTTTCTTGAAGTACAAAGTAGGTATACAAATAGGTATAGTTTGAAACAAATACAGGAACCTAGGAAGAACATCCATTTTTAGAGCATTCACTCTACCTAGCCATGAGAGCCGTTTAGACGCATAGGTGGCTAAATCAGCTTGGGTCTTAAGAAGGAGAGGGGTAAAGTTTAGGGAGAAGAGTTGGGACGCATCCGCCAGAATCTGAATTCCAAGATACCTGACGGAGGCAGAGTCGGTTTTGAAGGGGAAAGTGGTCGCTATTCTGTGTAGAACCGAGTTGGACAAAGATACGTTAAGGATTTCCGATTTATCGTAATTCACTTTGAAGTTGCTAACTACTCCGAATTTCTGAAACTCCTGCAACACGGAGGGCAGTGTTGTATGTGGATGTGTCACGAACAGGAGCAAATCATCCACAAAAAGGGCGAGTTTGGTGTGGGTGGGTCCGATTGTTACACCTTGGATTGAGGGGTTATTACGTAAAGCCATGGCCAGGTGTTCCATGGTAAGAATATAGAGGAGGGGGGACAGTGGGCAGCCCTGTCGCGTCCCGTTCGAAATAGAGAAGGCCGGGGATAGCGAACCATTCAATCTAACCCTAGCAGACGGAGAGGTATAAAGGGACATTATTCTAGCCATCATATTAGGTCCCAAGCCAATTTGTTGCAGGCATATTCGAAGGAATTGCCAGTCTACTCGGTCGAATGCCTTTTCCGCATCGACTGTTAAGAGGCATAATGGGATATCGTGAGATCGGGCATAATCAGTTAAAAGAAGAGTCTTCAGGGTATTATCTCTAGCCTCTCGGCCACTTACAAAGCCTACCTGATCCAAGTGTATTATCCCCGGCAACAGTGGTTGTAATCTATTCGCCAGTATTTTAGCAAAAACTTTCAGATCGACACCAATTAGAGATATCGGCCTGTAGTTAGAGCAAAGAGCAGGGTCCTTGCCCGGCTTTGGGATGAGAGATATGTGGGCCTCAAGTGCTTGTGGAGGGAATAGCGAGCCTCCTGTCAAAGAGTTGAACACCTTGGTCAGAAAGGGTGTGAGAAGGGCAGCGAAAAGTTTATAAAACTTGGGCGTGAAGCCATCCGGGCCCGGGCTCTTTCCACTCGGCGTACCCGCTATGGCTTTGGCAACTTCATCTTCTGTGATAGGAGTCTCTAAATCAGCAATGGCGTCAGCATCTAGTGTGGGAAGTGCGGTTTCCGAGACATAAGACAATTGGTCCTCTATCCCGGTACAATGGGAGCCCGTTGGTTGAGTCGCAGGGATATTATATAGGGCTTGGTAGAAGTCCCTGAATTCCTCGGCCATCTTGGTCGGTGAGGAGATCAATTCTCCCCGCGCCCCCCGGATGTGGGGCACAAAAGTGGAAGACACTTTAGGGTGTAGAGAGCGAGCCAACGATCGACCACATTTATCCTGAAACTTATATTGATGGAAAGCGAGCTTACTTGCATACGAGCGTGCAGAGGTCTCATAGAGTTCTCTGAGTCGTGATCGCGCCGTAGAAACATCCGATAGTGTTGACACTGTCGGGGATCGTTTGTGTTCAACTTCCAGTTCTCTCAGTGTACGAATTGCTGTCTCTATGGCGGCCGAGCGCTCCTTTTTCAGGCGAGCACCCATTTGGATAAAGGTTCCACGCAGAACTGCCTTGAGCGCCTCCCATTGAAAGGGCATCGCAGTCGTATCCGAAGCGTGGTCAACAAGAAAGTTAGAGATTGTGTCAGAAACCGTCTGTGTACAATCCGAATCCGCAAGCAGTGAATCATTCAAGCGCCACGTCCACTCCTTAATAGGGGTGGAAGGGATCGAAAATGTCAGGTGGATAGGGGAGTGGTCAGACCAGACCATCGGGTCTATGTGGCATTCAGGAGACCAGTCCAGGCAACTATGGTCACTCAATAAGTAGTCTATGCGACTATAATGCCGCGTACACACGGTCGTTTTTTAAAACGTCATTTAAATTGATCGTGTGTGGGCAAAACGTCGTTTTTTGTCTTAAAAAAAACGACCAAAAAAAAATTCCAACATGCTTGAATTTTTTGTGTCGTTTTTCAAAACGTCGTTTTTTTTCACAAAAAGTCACCGTGTGTAGCAAAAACGTCTTTTAAAACGACGTTTTTCAACCCGCGCATGCCCAGAAGCTAGTTATGAAGCGAGCTTCAATGGAAAAGTGTGGTGAACGTAACCTCGTTTTTTGTGAAAAAAACGATGGTGTGTATGCAACATCGTCTTTGAAAGTGACGTTTCAAAAACATCGTTTTTTACTTCACAAAAAACGTCGTTTTTTTTCATCGCAAAAAACGACCGTGTGTACGCGGCATTAGTGTGATGTACGTGAGAGAAGTGGGTGTAGTCACGGGATTTGGGGTGCAACACCCTCCATACGTCTACAAGACGCAGTTCATAGAATGCTCGCTTCAGTGCTCTCAGTTTAGGGAATGAGACACAAGATCGCGAGGTGGAGGAATCCAAAAGCGGCTCCAGAGGGGTGTTAAAATCACCGCCCAGTATGAGTTTACCCTCCATGAATCCCGATAGAACCTTCAAGTATGCCAGCGCAGACGGTACTTGATTGGTGTTGGGAAGATAGATGTTGGCTACTGTGAATTTGGTACCCCATAACAGGAATTTCACAAAGATATACCGCCCACGAGGGTCAGAGAGCTGATCCAGCACTTCTACAGGGAGTGTTTTATGAAAGGCAACAGACACTCCCCTGGTCTTCTGGGCTGGGTTAGTGCTATGGAACCACCTATTGAAATATCTGTTGGAACAGGAAGGAGTGGAGGAGGAGCAAAAATGCGTCTCTTGAAGAAGAAGCACATTTACCTGGCGTTTGTGCATGTGATAAAGGATTTGACCTCTCTTGGAGGCAACATTAAGGCCATTGACATTATACGAACAGAATTGTAGCCTGGGGTGAGAGATCACTGTTTGGGCCATGATGGAGTGATAAGGAAGAGAAGGAGGGGGAGGGAAGGGGAGGGCAGGAGTGGGGTAACAGGGGTCAGAAAACAGCAGGGGAGGGAGAATGAAGAGGGGAGAAGTGTGGAGGAGATTGATCAGAAAGAGCACCTTGTGAAGGCAGCTCAAAAAAAAACTATTGGTGTCCGTGAAAACGAAGCACCTCGTGAAATATCACGCGCTAGGCACGAATCGTGCCAAACCTATTTGGAAAAAGAGAACAAGGTAAGAACAGCTGAGTTGTGATCCCGACAACTCAGCAGGCATATATAACGTAAGTGTAAAACACCCAATAATCATGGCATCCAATGCATAACTTTCAAGTAGCGAACGAGCATAACATGAGGTTAACATCATAGGTACTTTTAGACATCTTTAAGCAATATACTAGAACGTGTAAGTGAGGAGAAAAAAAAGAAAAAAAAAAAAAAAACCCCGCTGCGGACAGAATAAAGGCAAAAACATTTCCATATGGTCCCATAGGGACCAGACAAACCAGACGTTATAGTTATGGCAGCATTATCCTTAGTCGCTGTCCCAGTTCGGCTCGGACAACATAATAAACGCACAGCAGCTGCTACTAATAGGGCACATGATACCTGAGCTACAGGGATACAGGAGATTGGCACGGAAGGAAGCCCCGGGAGCCCCAGGACAAGCCAAAAGACCGCGCCCAGGAACCCCCAAGCCAACCCGTGGACCCAAGGCCCCGAGAAAACACAGCAACAACATGAGCAGTTCCCCGGAAAGCACCCAATGGCCCCGCCCAGCCCAGACCGCCCCCCCCCCAATAAAGAGAGGGGAAGAAAAAAGGAACATGCACAGGCATCAAGGGACAAATCTATAGAGGGCATCGCAGCAAAACCCGAAGGGCAGCCGCAACGCCGGTGCAGTCAGGGCAGTGCAGGACCACGGCGAGGGTTAAGGCGGCCCAGAGCCGAACGGGACCATCACCAACCAATAGGCAACATCAACATCCCCAACCGCCCCCCCAGAGCCCCGGCAAGCACAGCCGTACCCACCGGGGACACAGAGAGAGCCCCTGAACCAAACAAGACAGTCAAGTCAATAGTGGCATTCAAAGGATGGGATAAGCAGCAGTTCATGGGAGTAGGCCACGAGTTCAAAACACAACAAAACACATTTAGGGCAAACCTGGTCGAAGTCTTGGAGAAGAGCCGCACCCTCTTGGTAAAAAAAAAAAAAAAGGGGGGGGGGCAAGAAGACCGGTGTAAGTCTCACGTAATGATTCGGATCAGTCTTCAGGTGATGTGGCTCGTCGCTCTCTGGTATCGGAAGGCGCCGATCTAGACTGCGGGTACCTTCGCCGCTGTAGAGGAGGGCCCGGTAGCCGCTGGCGGTCATCTGGAGGGTCCAACCAGTTCGGGACGGTGACAGGGTCCTGGTCCAGGTAGAGGAAGAAAGCAGGAAGCTGGTCCGGATCTGACAGGACAAATTTGTGGTTATCAGCCCGGGTCACTTTGATACTGAAGGGGTGGCCCCAAGTGTACGATGCACCAACTTGACGGATCACTTCCAGTAGTGGGCGAACCACCCGTCGCATGTACAACGTGTTGCGGGAGAGATCCGGGTATAGGTGGATGGGGGAACCATGGAAGTCCAAAGGGCCTAAGCGCCAGGCCTTGCGTAAGATCTCTTCCTTCAGGGTGTAATAGTGTACCCGGCAGAGGACGTCTCGAGGGCGGTCTCTGCGTTCGCCCCCCATGCCCCCCACTCTATGCACTCTGTCCAACTCGATAGAGGACGTAACTTCCCTGCCCAGGACCTGATTGAGGATAGCGATGATAGTGGGTTTGAGATCAGCACCCAAGGTCGCTTCCGGGACCCCCTGCAACCGGATGTTGTTCCTGCGGCTTCGGTTTTCACTGTCCTCTATGCGGAGCTGGTGTTGTCGCAAACGGGAGAGGTGAGCTGTAGACGCGTTTTCAAGCGCCGTTATTCGGGTTGAGTGGTCTTCCTGGGTGGTAGCTATTGCTGAGACCGTGACCTCCGATGCCGAGACCCGTTGTTTGAGGGCAGCCAGTTCAACGTGGAGAGAAGCTTCCAACTTAGAGGCCCAGGAGTCAAAATCCGCCCGAAAGGCAGAGAGCATGGCAGAGGTCGAGGGACCCGGGGCACCCCCTGAGGCTGGGAAAGGCATCTCTCCCAGAGCAGTGTTTACGTCTGTGTTAGGGGACAGCGTGAGGTCGGTCAGCGGATCCGGAGGGTCCATCAGGGGATTCAGGTGTGAACCCGATCCGTCCTCAACGGGTAGGGAAGTCACTGCAGGTGGGGGCGGAAGTTTAGTTTTGCCCGGAGTTCGGCCCGTCGGGAGTTTGTCTTTACCTGTACGAGATTCCTGTGATGATGTGCGCAGCAGGTACCGTTGGATAGTGCCTTGGTGTAGATCAGTATGGTCAGCAGAGGAGGAGCTGGAAGCAGCCATCAGCAGATCGGGTGCGAGGTAACAGAAGCACAGCCTGCGGGTGTCGGGAGAGCACAAAGCTCAGCAGTACATGTCGTCAGCCATCCATCCTCAGCCACACGCCTCCACAGATGACATGGTAGAGCGGCAAGTGCGATCCGCGCTGCAGGTGGAGGTGGCGATTCGCCGCAAGTCTATGCAGGTGGAGCAATATGGCCACCACCCCCCAGGCCCGGAGCTGGTTTCTCACTGTCCTGGCACTTCAACACACAGTTCCTGTATAAGCGTGGCAGATCAGGCAGAGCAAGCGGCCAAAAAAAAAAAAATATATATATAAAATAAAATAAAATAAAATGGAGGGGGGGTGCAGTGAGGCCAGAGGTGGATGTCAGCCAGGCTTCAGGACAGGAAGAAGGATGCTGTACCCTGTGATGGGGCCAATGCCATGACCTGTCCGTCATAATTACAATTCTTGATATAATATTTCACAGCAGGGCCCAGTCCAGCGCCCACAAATTGGGCTTACAGTGAGCTTACAATGTTCTGGTACCACCAACACTTTAGGCCCAATTTTCTGCAGCGTAAATAGGGCAGACCATATAGTATATACAGGCGGCCCCCTGCTTTCAAACATCCAACTTAAAAACGAATCCAAGTGGAGAGAGACAACAGGAAGTTAGAGGAAATCTACCCCTAGGAAGGGAAATTCTCCCCTTTAAGAGTTAATATGTGGAAAAAGTGTCCCCACTGATGAATTCTCACCAATCCTTGTTTCCCTAAAAACACAACATTTTCAAAATCCAATTGTCATTGGGACAGAAAATTAAGTGAAATCTTCTGTACAAGGGCACAGACAGTAAAACTAATGTTACAGGGGTGATAACCCTTCCCTATGTTATCCAAAAAGCTATTTTGGCTGCAGTTACACTTATAAAATGTACCTGTTCCAAATTCTAAACAGATTCAACTCAAGAACAAACCTATCTTGTTTGTAACCCATAGACCACCTGTATACTGCTGTTCAGAGTATATAGGGCCTGAGGGCCCCACTCCTTTTCTTTTTTTAATTTAGGTGTGGGGTTCCCCTTAATATCCATACAAGACCCAAAGGGCCTGGTAATGGGCTGGGGGGAGGGGGGTGCACATGAAATTTTTCTCAATAATTGTTATCTATATTGCTGTGGCCCAACATTACATTAAAGCCGCAAGCAGCTTTAAATGACTTTTATTCCTATAGAAATGTCATTTTGTGCAGGGACTGTTATAAACACGGGAAAATGTGCCACTTTACAGGCATACTATACACACACCCCAGTTACAATATTTAAAGCAATATTTCACTTTTATTTTTTCACTTTATGCATTATTAAAATCACTGCTCCTGAAAAAACTTTAACTTTTTAACTTTTTTTTTGCCTTGATACATGTCCCCTGGGGCAGGTCCCGGGTCCCCAAACACTTTTTATGACAATAACTTTTGATTTCTCACATTCGAGTTCCATAGACTTTAACGGTGTTCGAATGTTCGCTCGAACTTTCGGTCCGTTTGCATGTTCTGCCGTGATTCGAACCGCGGGTGTTCGGCTCATCCCTAGTGACATATATCATTTTACATTACAGGGTGATACTAACAGCTGACAGTAAAGGGCAGTGGATCCCTACAGTAACATCAATGCTTGTTGTTATAATATGACTGGCAAGTTGGGGTCACTAGGGAAAGCTGGCCAGCCATAGTAATTTTGGCAGTGCTAGTAAAACAGCTGATTGAGATCTCTGTCAAACAGCAGCTTTAAATCTTAGAAACAGGATTTCCATTTCATACCTTAAATAGGAAAATCTCCTTAAGATGTATTACCGCACTCAAACTTTCTCCAAAGGTAATTAGCAAAAATAATTCTGGTTGGCTGCACATCCAGTAAAATCTATTTTATTTCATCAAGTCCATAAAAACATTACCAATGACACAAATTGAGGGGAACAACATCACCAGCTAATGTGTTTCACGCTTCCTTAGCACTTAGTCATAGCTCACCGAAACTCTCTCTCCACTTCCTTCTTCCAGGATCTTTTCCCAACAACCCCCTTTGCTGAATTGCAAAGTCAATGCAATCTTAAAGAGGAGTTTCACCCTAAAAAATAAGTTAACCTTAATCCCCTTCCCTCCCCCTTACATGCCACATTTGGCATGTAATTTTTTTTGGGGGGGAGTGGGGGCTTTAGGAGGAGTGGGACTTCCTGTCCCACTTCCTGCTTCCGCAGAGGGGCTGGTTAGGCGATTAAGCCTTAATCGCCTACACCAGCCCCTCCCTGTAGGCGATTGCATGGGACACATGACAGGTCCCATGCGATCGCCTGTCCAATCTGTGACGAGCCACGCCGCGCGCGCATGCGCAGTGCGGCTCGCGCATGCGCAGTGGGTGCCCGGCCGTGAAGCCGAAGGCTGTCACGGCTGGGTGCCCATAGTCGGGATGGAGACACCGGCCGGGGAGGGGGGGAGAGGAGCGGAGCCCCGGTCGGCGCGTCGCTGGAACGCAGGAGCAGGTAAGTGAGTGTTTATTAAAAGCCAGCAGCAACACTTTTTGTAGCTGCTGACTTTTAATAAACACCATTTTTGGCTGGAACACCCCTTTAAGGAAATTTTTCTTTTTCATATATACAAATTATTGAAACTAAAAAGCATGAAAAACAATGTGCAAGTACATCACATGCACATTAAAATATTGATAAATAAACCTAAAAAAAATGTAATATGTATTGTATATTTGTATATATATATATATATATATATATATATATATATATATATATGTGTGTGTGTGTATATACATGCATTCAATATACTGTGTTCAAAAGTCCAGAAAACAATTATATCAATATACTGCAAAAGTGCTCAGTGTCTGAAAAAAACAATCCTCCATGAAGATAATTTGAGAAAGATTACTTTGTATATATACCCAGTGTAATCCACCACCAATTACACTAACTGGTCATCTCAATAATGACATGTGCATTCGTTTTCGTCCGAATGCATTTTCGTCCGAATTTCAGGTATTTTCGTTATACAAACGATAACGAAAGCGCAGAAAACGAAAACCGAAAGATAAACAAATGCTTTTTTTTTCATTTTCGTTGTGGTCGAATGTGCCTGACCTTAACTCTATGGCCGCTTACACACGATCGAACATGTCCGCTGAAACTGGTCCGCAGACCAGTTTCAGCGGACATATCCGATCGTGTGTACGGCCTAGCTGACAGGTTTCCAGCGGACAAAAGTTTTAAAACATGCTTTAAAACCTGTCCACTGGAAACCTGTACGCCTAACCAGAGGATCGAAATCCCCCGCATGCGTCGAATGGATTTGACGCATGCGTGGAAGCATTTTACTTCCTTGTTTTCGCACGTCGCGGCGACAACGTCACCGCCACATCACCGCGTTCTCTGTCCGCTGGGATTTTGGTCTGATCGTGTGTACCCACATCAGACCAAAATATCCTAGGACCGTTTTCATCGGACATGTCTCCTCGTGTGTACGCGGCCTATTACTCCAATATTATTCTACATAGAGAAAGAAAATATTCGACATAGAGAGACATGAAGATTTGACATAGAGAGACATGAAGAGTCGACATCTTTTTTTTTTTTTTAAGATTCTGTCGAATCTTTTTTTTTTTTTTTTTTCTTAAAACATATGACAGACACCATAAGCAATGACAGATTGACATAGGAAGACATGAAGATTCGACATAGAGAGACATGAATATTTGACATAGAGAGACATGAAGATTCAACATAGAGAGACATGAAGAGTCAAATTTTTTTTTTTTAAAGATTCTGTTGAATCTTCTTCTTTTTTTTTTTAGAACATTCAAAAGAAACCATAAGCCTTCAATGACAGATTCGACCTTAAAGCGGAGTTCCACCCAAAAATGGAACTTCCGCTTAATCCACTCCTCACCCCCATACATGCCACATTTGGCATGTAATTTTTTTGGGGGGGAGTGGGGGCTTCAGGAGGAGTGGGACTTCCTGTCCCACTTCCTGCTTCCGCCGAGGTGCTGGTTAGGCGATTAAGCTTAATCGCCTACAACAGCACCTCCCTGTAGGCGATCGCATGGGACACATGACAGGTCCCATGCGATCGCCTGTCCAATCAGCGGCGGGCCGCGCCACGCACGCATGCACAGTGCCGCTTGCGCATGCGCAGTGGGTGCCCGGCCGTGAAGCCGAAGGCTATCACGGCTGGGTGCCCACAGTGAGAATGAAGACGCCGGCCGGGGAGGGGGGGAGAGGAGCGGAGCCCCCGGCCGGCGCGTCACTGGAACGTGGAGAAGGTAAGTGAATGTTTATTAAAAGCCAGCAGCTACACTTTTTGTAGCTGCTGACTTTTAATACACATTAAATTTGGCTGGAATTCCCCTTTAATTTGGATTTTCGGACGAATGCATTTTTTTTTTTACAAAAAACAAAATAAATAAAAACGAATTTCGGGAGTAACTAAATAAATTTATTTTTCGGACGAAAACGAAATTACGAAACAAAATGTCTAATAATAAATATAAGTGCCTTGACCTTTAATAATGATCCAATAACTCTCCAGAACTCTCCAGATGTGTTTAGGATAGGATCCTAATCACCACCAGGGATCTCCACACTCTCCAGAAAGCAATTACCAGTACTTGCAGTTAATGTGGCTCAAAATAAATAATAAGTATCATGGTGCAGTAATAAAAACACCACACATACTTTATATGACGTGCAGTCATAGAAAGCTGCTAGGGGCATGCACCCGTCGCATCACTGAGAACCCCGTGCGTGTCCCCAGCGGCTGCGATGGCCGCCGGGCACACGCGATTGCCGAGTAACTGAGCTGGGACGTGGAGCTCTGTGTGTAAACACAGAGCTGCACGTCCCTGTCAGGGAGAGAGGAGACCGATTGTGTCCCTTGTACATAGGGACACAATCGGTCACCTCCCCAGTAACCCCCCTCCCCCCACAGTTAGAACACAAACTAGAAGAAATATTTAACCCCTTCCCCGCCACCTAGTGGTTAACCCCTTCCCTGCCAGTTACATTTATACAGTTATCAATGCATATTTCTAGCATTGTTCACTGTATAAATGTAAATGGTCCCAAAAATGTGTCAAAAGTGTCCGATGTGTCTGCTATAATGTCCCAGTCCCGAAAAAAAATCGCAGATCGCCGCCATTCCTAGTAAAAAAAATAATAAAAAAAATCATAATTATGTCCCGTATTTTGTAGGCAATATAACTTTTGCGCAAACCAGTCACTATATGGTTATTGCGATTTTATTTTTTAATTTTTTTTACCAAAAATATGTAGAAGAATACGTATCGGCCTAAACTGAGATAAAAAATGTTTTTTTTTTTTTTTTTATAGGATATTTATTATAGCAAAAAGCAAAAAATATTGTGTCTTTTTTCAAAATTGACGCTCTTTTTTTGTTTATAGCGCAAAAAATAAAAACCGCACGGGCGATTAAATACCACCAAAAGAAAGCTCTATTAGTGGGAAAAAAAGGACGTCAATTTTGTTTGGGAGCCACGTCGCACGACTGCGCAATTGTCAGTTAAAGCGACACAGTGCCTGAAGCTAAAATTTTGTCTGGGCAGGAAGGGGGTGTAGGTGCACAGTAGGCAAGTGGTTAAAATTGTGTTGCCCACTTAAGAAACAATGCCAGCATTGTTTTCACATATAAGTAAGCTTCCTTTCTGCTGTATGTGCTGACATCATCAAGTTCCACCCCCGATTTAAGCAACAGTGTCCATGCTATCAATTAAAGCATTTGGCAGTCTAGATGTGGGTAGCTGCCAACTTTTAATAAAAGAACACTTACCTGTCCAGGGACCCAGCACCATCCTCACCTGGGCTAGTTAGGAAGTGATATACATAATTTTACATCAGTGTGAGACTAGCAGCTGACAGTAGAGGGCAGTGGATCCCTACAGTAGCATCAATGCATGCTGTTATCATTTGATTGGCAAGTTGAAGTCACTGAGAAAGCGGTGGTCACTTTGGCAGTGATAGTAAAACAGCTGATTGAAAAGACCTCTGTCTGCTATAAAGCTTAGAAACAGGATTTCCATTTTATGCCTGAAAAAGGAAAATCTCCTTAAGATGTATTACTGCAATCAAACTTTCTCCAAAGGTAAATTTGCTCTACCTGACCTCTTTAGTGAAAACATTAGCAGCGGGAAGGGCAAATAAACCAGAGACTTAGAAAAGGTCAGTTACTGCAGGGCAGATACTGTAGTATCCAAAAGTCAACAGACGGGAGGCATAAATTAGATATCAATCAAGGTCTGGTCACAACATTAAATAAAGAAATAACTCAAAATTCTAACCAGAAATAGAAAAGTTTTTGAGTAAAGACTATGGTAAACTACTATAGATTGATGGCTGGTAAAGGTTATAAGACTGTTGTTATTAGCACCATGCTTTTAAAGGAAAATTCAATTTTAATAATAATATACACAATATATAATATACTAAAGAAGCAATTTTTAAATGGAATTAAACATGTTTATTCGATTGTAGAATGCAGTCACTATGATACTTGAAAATCACCAACATTCAAATGCAATCTGGTTGCATACTGTAAAATGCCCCATAAATGTAATTCCAAGTCTTTGCAAAAATTAAATAAAATTACAGGCATCCCCTGTAACATGAGTTGTAATCTAGTGGGATACTTTGTAAGATTCTTTAAAACAAATCTGTAATGGGGGGGGGGGGGGGTCCATTGTTGACCTCTCCTTATGAAAATGCTAGTTGCCTGTCTATTATGTTGACCTTCTTGCTTCAGTGCTTTGGGAAATTGACCAAGAGCAAGCATTCACATAAGAGTTTTTGACTTTTCTAAGATTATACCTTGATCAGCGATGTATTAAAGACAGTGAATGTGAATGGCAGCCAATGAAATACCATTTAGGCTACAGTCACACCATGGAGGTGGGACCAAGTGAGTTTTTTGTGCATATCCATGCTTCGCCTACTAATCGCATTTAGGGCAGTCCATTAAATTCTATGGGCTGCCCTAGTCACAAGAAACACACAAAAAGGTACCTGCATCATCTTAAAAACTGTACTGCAAAAAAACACAAACTACACTACAGTACCAAAGTGCTTTTGTGAATACACACAAACTTGTCTGCTAAATTAATGGAGGTGCCATGGCACTACCACATGTCTGCAAAGGGGAAGCATGTTTTTGTTCATTGCAGGAAAGCATGTGATTTTAGGCATCTTCCTGCAATACGCTGTTGTGAATGAAGCCTTACAGAGGGAGGTCATCAATTGCACTTCCATATTTATCTCATGCTTTGTTTCCTTAACAGTTAAAGAGATGACACGGCTCTTCCTTTTCTGCTTGGGTTGTTGTAATAAAAGCAGCCCTCACTTTCTGTTTCAGAAAAGTTATAGTAAGCCCTTTAAAAGTTCTTTGTCACAGGAGAAGGTAGGAAACTGCAAAAGTGCAGTGCAATCAAAAATAAAATAAAATAAAATAAAACACACACTTCTAACATGCATTGATGTGAAAAATTCACAGCAATTTTTAAAACAATATATACAGTGCCTTGCGAAAGTATTCGGCCCCCTTGAACTTTGCGACCTTTTGCCACATTTCAGGCTTCAAACATAAAGATATAAAACTGTAATTTTTTGTAAAGAATCAACAAGTGGGACACAATCATGAAGTTAAAAAAAATTTATTGGATATTTCAAACTTTTTTAACAAATAAAAAACTGAAAAATTGGGCGTGCAAAATTATTCAGCCCCTTTTCTTTCACTGCAGCAAACTATCTCCAGTAGTTCAGTGAGGATCTCTGAATGATCCAATGTTGAATCCACCTGTGTGTAATCAAGTCTTCGTATAAATGCACCTGCACTGTGATCATCTCAGAGGTCCGTTTAAAGCGCAGAGAGCATCATTAAGAATAAAAGGAACACACCAGGCAGGTCCGAGATACTGTTGTGGAGAAGTTTAAAGCCGGGTTTGGATACAAAAAGATTCCCAAAGCTTTAAACATCCCAAGGAGCACTGTGCAAGCGATATTATTGAAATGGAAGGAGTATCAGACCACTGCAAATCTACGAAGACCTGGCTGTCCCTCTAAACTTTCAGCTCATACAAGGAGAAGACTGATCAGAGATGCAGCCAAGAGGCCCATGATCACTCTGGATGAACTGCAGAGATCTACAGCTGAGGTGGGAGACTCTGTCCATAGGACAACAATCAGTCGTATACTGCACAAATCTGGCCTTTATGGAAGAGTGGCAAGAAGAAAGCAATTTCTTAAAGATATCAATAAAAAGTGTCGTTTAAAGTTTGCCACAAGCCACCTGGGAGACACACCAAACATGTGGAAGAAGGTGCTCTGGTCAGATGAAACCAAAATCGAACTTTTTGGCAACAATGCAAAACGTTATGTTTGGCATAAAAGCAACACAGCTCATCACCCTGAACACGCCATCCCCACTGTCAAACATGGTGGTGGCGGCATCATGGTTTGGGCCTGATTTTATTCAGCAGGGACAGGGAAGATGGTTAAAATTGATGGGAAGGTGGATGGAGCCAAATACAGGACCATTCTGGAAGAAAACCTGATGGAGTCTGCAAAAGACCTGAGACTGGGATGGAGATTTGTCTTCCAACAAGACAATGATCCAAAACATAAAGCAAAATCTACAATGGAATGGTTCACAAATAAACATATCCAGGTGTTAGAATGGCCAAGTCAAAGTCCAGACCTGAATCCAATCGAGAATCTGTGGAAAGAACTGAAAACTGCTGTTCACAAACGCTCTCCATCCAACCTCACTGAGCTCAAGCTGTTTTGCACGAAGGAATGGGAGAAAATTTCAGTCTCTCCATGTGCAAAACTGATAGAGACATACCCCAAGCGACTTACAGCTGTAATCGCAGCAAAAGGTGGCGCTACAAAGTATTAACTTAAGGGGGCTGAATAATTTTGCACGCCCAATTTCTCAGTTTTTTATTTGTTAAAAAAGTTTGAAATATCCAATAAATTTCGTTCCACTTCATGATTGTGTCCCACTTGTTGTTGATTCTTCACACAAAATTACAGATTTATATCTTTATGTTTGAAGCCTAAAATGTGGCAAAAGGTCGAAAAGTTCAAGGGGGCCGAATACTTTCGCAAGGCACTGTATATAAATTATTGAAACTAAAAAACATGAATAACAAGGTGCAAGTACATGACATGCATTAATATGGATTAAAATTGTGATAAATAAACCTATTTTTTTTTAAATATGTATTGCATATATACGTGCATTTTCTGTCTTTAAAAGTCTAAAAAACAATTATATTAATATACTCCAAAAGTGCTCACTGCCTAGGAAAAACAATCCCCCATGATGATAATTCAAAAAGGTAATCCAGAGTAATCCACCACCAAGTACACTAACTACTCATCTTAATAATAAATATAAGAGTGCCTTGCCCTTTAATAATGATCCAATAACTCTCCAGACCTCTACAGATGTGTTTAGGATCTTAATCACCACCAGGGATCTCCACACTCTCCAGAAAGCAATTACCAGTACTTGCAGTTAATGGGGCTCAAAAGAAATAATAACTCTCATAGTGCAGTATTAAAAAAAAAAAAATACACTTTATTAAAACATCAGAAATCCAGAGGAGATATACTCACTGAATCCACTGCACAAATCCTATTACCGGAACAATTGCATCTTTAAAATTGTGTTGCCCACTTAAGGAACAATGTCAGCATTGTTTTCACATATAAGTAAGCTTCCTTCCTGCTGTGCTGACATCATCAAGTTCCACCCCCCTAATTTTAGCAACAGCGTCAGTGTTACCAATTAAAGCACTTGGTAGTCCAGATGTGCATACATCCCAACTTTTGAACTTCAGAATGAGGGACACTTAACGCAGGAGCTGACCTGCGACGCACCAGGGCAAAATGTGGGTGTTGTTAAAGTCTTACCATTGGGAGGGGCTTAAGGGGCATGGTTAAACAAAACAATGCTTCCTTGTATCTATAAAATATGCAGAGTGCAGGGTTCAAATATACACTACATATAGAGTTCAGAGTTGAGGGGTGTGCTACATACAGAGTGAAGGATCGAAGAGGACGTTGCAAACAGGGTTGAAGAATGTACTACATACATAGTGTATGGTTGAAGAGTGCGCTACATACAGATTTGGGGGTTCGCTGTGTACAGAGTGCAGGGTTGAGAAATGCTCTACATACAAAGTGCAGGGTTGAGGAACGTGCCGTGTACAGAATGGAAGGTTGAGAGGTGCACTACGTACATAGTGCAGGTTTGAGGGGTGCACTATGTACTGAGTGCAGAGTTGAGGGGTGCGCTATGTACTGAGTGTAAGGTTGAGGGGTGAATTTTGTACTAAGGGCAGAGTTGAGGGGTGCGCTACATAAAGAGTGCAGTTTTGAGGGTGCTTTATGTACTCAGTGCAAGGTTGAGGGGTGCACCACATAAAGAGTGCAGGGTTGAGGGATGCGTTATGTACTGAGTGAAGGGTTGAGGGATGTGTTATGTACTAAGTCCAGGGTTGAAGGGTGCGTCATGTACTGAGTGAAGGGTTGAGGGGTGCAGTATGTACTGAATGCAGGGTTGAAGGTTGTGTTATGTACTGAGTGCAGGGTGCAGTATGTACTGAGTGCAGGGTTGAGGAGTGCATTATGTACTAAGTGCAGGGTTGAGGGGTGCATTATGTACTGAGTCCAGGGTTGAGGGGTGCGTTATTCACTCATTGCAGGGTTGAGGGGTGCATTATGTACTGAGTCCAGGGTTGAGGGGTGCGTTATTTACTGAGTGCAGGGTTGAGGGGTGCGGTATGTACTTAGTGCAGGGTTGAGGGTGCACTACATGAAAAGTGCAGGGTTGAGGGGGGTGTCATGTACTGATTGCAGGGTTGAGGGGTGCGGTATGTACTGAATGCAGGGTTGAAGGGTGTGTATGCATTTTTTAGTGTGTTTTCAGTTGTGCAGAAACACACTACAATCCATTTAACATGGTTTCCTATGGATGTAGTTCACATCCGTGCATTTTATTGAAAGGGCCGGGGCTTTTTTCAGGTTTTTGGTTCCATAGACTTCAATGGATCAAATGCGTGTATTGAAAAACGCAAAATGCACCCGGAATATGCAAACTGCAACCTGCATAAGTGTAAATCAAGCCTAAGGCCGGAATCACACTTGTGCGGTGTGAATTTCAGCTCTCTTATCATTGCAGAGAGATTACAGAAGTGTTCAGCAGATCCATTGCGTTTTAGCTGCAAATTTGGAGACCTGGTAGAAGTTACAGGGGAGAGGAGAGTGGGGGGGAAGTGTATTGGGCTGAATGAGAGAAAATCCTGAAGAGAAATGAACATATCTGCGAATCAGATACGTTCCCATGGGCCTGAATTCTCACCTGAGCCGCACCGCAAGGCCTAAAATACGCACACGTTTTTTCTGCAATGCTCGGTGCGAATGCATCGCACATATGTGAACCAGCCTCATTGAAAACCATGTATTTAGAAATGTTCTGCGTATTGGATGCGGTTTAAGCCGCAACCAATTCGCATAGGTGTGAATCTGGTCTTATGCCGCGTACACACGATCACTTTTTGTGATGAAAAAAAACAACGTTTTCAAAAAACGTCATTTAAAATGATCGTGTGTGGGCAAAACTTTGTTTTATGTCTTCAAAAAAACGACCAAAAAAAAATTCGAACATGCTTGAATTTTTTGTGTCGTTTTTCAAAATGTCATTTTTTGTGTCATAAAAAGTGATGGTGTGTGGGAAAAATGATGTTGAAAATTATGTTTTTAAACCCGCGCATGCTCAGAAGCAAGTTATGAGACGGAGCTTCAATGGAACAGAGTGCTCTCTAACGTGGTGTACGTCACCACGCTTTGCTGGAGCATTTTGGAAAAACAATGGTGTGTATGCAACGTCGTTTTGGAAAATGAAGTTTGAAAAACTTTGTTTTGTTTCGTCACATGAAACGTCGTTTTTTTTTTTTATCACAAAAAGTGATCGTGTGTACGCGGCATTAGGCCTGATCTACACCTATGCATTTTTTGTGCTTTTTGCAGATTTGAACTACAGTCCATTTAACATGGTTTCCTATGGGACACGTTCTGTAGTGCAAATCTGCAAAAAGCACAAAAAAATGCATGGGCCTGAATCAGTCCTTAGGCTCCATTCACACTAATGCATTTTTTGATGCATTTTGCAGAAATGCAGGGAAATGTTTTAACATAGCTTTATATGGAACATGTTCACATCAATGCTTTTTTGTGCCTCTGCGGTTTTGGAAAGGGTAAGGGACTTTTTTCCTGCAAAAAGCAGTTTTACATTTTTCCAGCAATTACCGCGTTTTAACTGCGATTTGCGTTTGCTTTTTTTTTATCTGTTTATAGATGGTTATTGAAGGAAATGTAAAAAAATAAAAACTGCAGGCTAAAAAAAAACAATAGCAAATCGCGGTAAAAACGTGGTAAAAACATGTGTCGAAAAGCAAGCACCGCAAAAAGTGGTAAAACCGTGGTAAAAACGTGTGTTAAAAACGCTGCAGGCACCGCATAAAGCACTGCAAAAATGCTCAAAAGCAACATGCATAGGTGTGAATCGAGCCATAGGCCACTTGTGTGTTGAGGCAGGCAAATTTAATCCAAATCTTTGCATTCCCCAGATAGTTTGTTGTAGTATTATTAGATGTGGAAGCCCACATGGTTGATTTTGGTAAAGGAGTAGAGAAAGTTCACCTAGCATAGTAAACCTTACTGAGAAAGGATTGCTATGTCTGAGAAAAGGGTTATCAATTACATTTGAAATTCAGAGTTGGTCTGGATTGTTGTCTCTGGAGCCATTCTTGTGTCATACTTAACCACTTTAGCCCCGGACCATATTGCTGTCCAAAGACCAGAGCACTTTTTGTGATTCGGCACTGCGTCGCTTTAACTGACAATTGCGCGGTCGTGCGACGTGGCTCCCAAACAAAATTGGCTTCCTTTTTTTCCCACAAATACAGCTTTCTTTTGGTGGTATTTGATCATCTCTGCGGTTTTTATTTTTTGCGCTATAAACAAAAATAGAGCGACTATTTTGAAAAAAATGCAATATTTTTTACATTTTGCTATAATAAAAATCCCAAAAAAGATATAAAAAAACATTTTTTTTCCTCAGTTTAGGCCGATACGTATTCTTCTACATATTTTTCGTTAAAAAAAATCGCAATTAGCGTTTATTAATTGGCTTGCGCAAAATTTATAGCTTTCACTAAAAAGGGGGTCGTTTTATGGCATTTTTATTATTATTATTTTTTACTAGTAATGGCGGCGATCAGCGTTTTTTTTTCGGTACTGCGATATTTCGGCGGACACATCGGACACTTTTGACACATTTTTGGGACCATTGGCATTTTTATAGCGATGGGGGACGCGGCCTACAAGCTACTAAAGGGAGGACGTAGAACTACGTGCTCCCGCGTAGCAGTGCCACCGTCCCGCAGTAATTTAGTTAAAGAGGAGTTCCACCCTAAAAAATGACTTTGGTTTAATCCCCTCCCCTCCCCCTTACATGCCACATTTGGCATGTAATTTTTTTTGGGGGGGAGTGGGGGCTTCAGTAGGAGTGGGACTTCCTGTCCCACTTCCTGCTTCCGCCGAGGGGCTGGTTAGGCGATTAAGTCTTAATCGCCTACACCAGCCCCTCCCTGTAGGTGATCACATGGGACACATGACAGGTCCCATGCGATCGCCTCTCCAATTAGCGGCGAGCCACGCCGCGCGCGCATGCGCAGTGTGGCTCGCGCATGCGCAGTGGGTGCCCGGCCGTGAAGCCGAAGGCTGTCTCGGCTGGGTGCCCACAGTCGGGATGGAGACGCCGGCTGGGGAGGGGGGGAAAGGAGCGGTGCCCCCGGTCGGCGTGTCGCTGGAACGCAGGAGCAGGTAAGTGAGTGTTTATTAAAAGCCAGCAGCTACACTTTTTGTAGCTGCTGACTTTTAATAAACACAATTTTTGGAACACCCATTTAACTACTTGCCTACTGTGCACCTACACCCCCTTCCTGCCCAGACAAAATTTAAGCTTCCGGCACTGCGTCGCTTTAACTGACAATTGCGCGGTCGTGCGACGTGGCTCCCAAACAAAATTGGCGTCCTTTTTTTCCCACAAATAGAGCTTTCTTTTGGTGGTATTTGATCACCTCTGCGGTTTTTATTTTTTGCGCTATAAACAAAAATAGAGCGTCAATTTTAAAAAAAATGCAATATTTTTTAGTTTTTGCTATAATAAATAACCCAAAAAATATATTAAAAAAATATTTTTTTCCTCAGTTTAGACCGATACGTATTCTTCTACATATTTTTGGTAAAAAAAATGCAATAAGCGTTTATCGATTGGTTTGCGCAAAATTTATAGTGTTTACAAAATAGGGGATAGTTTATGGCATTTTTTTTTTACTATTAATGGCAGCGATCTGCGATTTTTTTATTGGGACTGCGACGTTATGGCGGACACTTCGGACACTTTTCTGACATTTTTGGGACCATTTACATTTATACAGTGAACAATGCTATAAATATGCATTGATTACTGTATAAATGTGACTGGCAGTGAAGGGGTTAACCACTAGGGGGCGGGGAAGGGGTTAAATGTGTGTCCTATGAGTTTTCTAACTGTAGGGGGAGGGGGGGTGACTGGGGGAGGTGACCGATTGTGTCCCTATGTACAAGGGACACAATCTATCTCCTCTCTCCCTGACAGGACGTGGAGCTCTGTGTTTACATACAGAGCTCCATGTCCCCGCTCAGTTACTGAGCAATCGCGTGTTGCCGGCGGCGATCGCCGCCGGGCACTCGCACGGGATCCCCGCAGAGCGGCGGGTGCGCGCGCGCGCCCGCCCGCGGCTTTAAAGGGACATCACGTCATATGACGTGATGTCAGGATAATGGAGTCCTCCGCCCGCCGTCATTTGACGGTGGGCAGAGGACAAGTGGTTAAGGCTCGTACACACAGTCGGACTTTTTGCCATCAAACTTCAAAATCAGCACGTTTTCGAATTAGTCCGATCGTGTGTACGCTCCATCGACAAACATTTTCGGGTTTCATCGGACAAAAAGTTTGGCCTGCGTTTGCAGCGTTTGAACAAACTTTACGTCAACAAGAGTCCGATGGTGCCTAGTCCGACCGTGTGTACAGCAAGCAAGCGGACTTTTGTACAAAGTACAAACGCGCATGCTCAGAAGCAAAGACCAGCCGGAAGTGTTCTGTCTGGTAAAACTAGCCTTCGTATTTGAAAGTGCACATTCGTGACGCGGCAAGTTCTGAAATCAAGAATAGCAGTGCACATTCTCTTCTTCTTTATATAAGGTGATAATACTAAAAGCTGCTCTGCTGGTGATACTGACGGAGTCCAAACAAATGTCTTTACTTTGGATTAGTGTATTTTTGTTATATGAATCAAACATATTTCTTTATTATTTTGTGGGTCAAGTTAGCCCAACCCCATTGCGCAAAATGTCTGCTTGACGAACGGACGTTCAGAAATGAACAAAATTGCACAAAACTGAAAATCACGAATGCACACAGACGAAACCTCTACTAACTCTCGATTAGAAGGAGCCCAAAGGGTGACGCCGGAGAATTAAACATCCTCTTTTAAACTCTCTTCAGTACGTTGAAACGTCACTAAGTCCATGTATGTTGCCAAAAATGTCCGAGCGTGTGTATGCTATGGGTGTGACCGGACCACTCCCTTTGGACAAAAATCCAAGGGAAAGTTTGTTTAATGTCCGACCGTGTGTACGAGGCTTTAAAGGAAGCTTATTTGTCTAGTAACAGTCCTTTTTGATTATATGCTATTAACCACTTAAGGACCGCCTCATGCACATATATGTTGGCAGAATGGCACGGCTGGGCACATGCATGTACAGGTAGGTCCTGTACTACTACCCAGCCGTGGGTCACGCGCGCGCGCTCGTGGCACGCTCCCGTGACCCGGTCCGAAGCTCCGGGACGAGGACAGCGGGACTCGTGGACCCGATCGCCGCTGGAGTGCGGCGATCGGTCCCCGGAGCTGAAGAACGGGGAGAGCCGTGTGTAAACACGGCTTCCCCATGCTTCACTGTGGTGGCTGCATCGATCGCGTCATCTCTTTTATAGGGGGGACACGATCGATGACGTCACACCTACAGCCACACCCCCTACAGTTGTAAACACACATTAGGGAACACATAACCCCTACAGCGCCCCCTGTGGTTAACTCCCAAACTGCAACAGTCATTTCCACAATAAACAATGCAATTTAAATGCATTTTTTTGCTGTGAAAATGACAATTGTCCCAAAAATGTGTCAGAATTGTCCGAAGTGTCCACCATAATGTCGCAGTCACGAAAAAAATCGCTGATCGCTGCCATTAGTAGTAAAATAAAAAAAATGCAATAAAACTATCCCCTATTTTGTAAATGCTATAAATTTTGCACAAACCAACCGATAAGCGCTAATTTACCAAAAATAGGTAGAATAATACATATTGGCCTAAACTGAGGAAAAAATATTTTGTTGTATATATTTTTGGGGGATATTTATTATAGCAAAAAGTAAAAAACGCAATTGTCAGTTAAAGCGACGCAGTGCCAATTTGAAAAAAGGACCTGGTCCTTTAGCTGCATTTTGGTCCGGGGCTTAAGCTGTTAATAGGCAGTCACTTCCAATATGTTTTTTTTTTTGTCGCAACTCCAATAGAACTGTCATGAGAATCATCTCCTTGGACAATGTGTTTGCTTTTTTGCTATTTATTTTATATAGAAAGATCTCTTGAAAACTTGTCCTACCTTGGGACCAATTTACTGACAGAAAACTTAGATTAGGCAATTTTCTAAAAACTGTGGGGTTTATTTACTAAAGCTGTAGAGTGCAAAATCTGGTGCAGCTCTGAGTAGAAATAAATCAGCTTCCAGGTTTTATGTCAAAGCTTATTTAACCACTAGGGGTCCGCGCTATAGCCGAATGACGGCTACAGAGCGGACCTCAAATGCTGGGAGGACGTCAATAGATGTCCTTTCCTTTGCACGTGCTCCATGCGCACCCTGCAGTGATCACAAGTCACTGAGGCCAGCCCCTTACCACGTAATCAGCTTTCAGCCAATGACAGCTGATCACATGATGTAAACAAAGCTTGGTAATGATTTCTTTTTTCTCCTCACGCTGACAGCGCGAGGAGAAAAAAAAGCCATTCACAGAGCTATGTGTAAGGGACATCGATCCTGAGTGGAAGAGGCACATTAGCCTTATTAGTGCCCATCACTATTGCCTGCCAGTGCCCCCTGCTAGTGCCCACCAGTGCAATAAATGCCACCTATCAATGCCCATGAGTGCCACCTATCAATGCCCATGAGTGGTGCCAGTCAGTGCCTCATCAGTGCCACCTAGCAGTGCTGCTTATCAGTCTCACCTACCAGTGCTGATCAGTGCCCATCATTGTCACCCATGAGTGCCCATCACTGCCACCTATTAGTGCCCATCACTGCCAGCTATCAGTGCCAGCTATCAGTGCCACCTATCAGTGATGCCTATTAGTGCCAATTCTCAGTGCCCATCAGTGCCAGCTATCAACGCCCTTCAGGGTCACCCATCAGTGTGACTTCTCAGTGCTCAACAGTGCTGCCTCTCCGTTCCCACCAGTGCCGCCTCTCAGTGCCGCCTTATCGGCGCCCATCAGTGCAACCTCATCAGTGTACATCAATGAACAACAAGAATTACCTGTTTGCAAAATTGTATAACAAAATATAAAACAGTTTTGTATTTTTTTATTTTATTCTGTGGTTATAATTTTTTTAACAATAAATAAAAACCACAGAGATGATCAAATACCACCAAAATAAATCTCTATTTGTGGGGAAAAAATATATAAAAAATTTACCGTATTTATCGGCGTATAACACGCACCAGCGTATAACACGCGCCCCAATTTTAAGAGGGGAGTTTAGGGAAAAAATGTTTTCTCAGGACCCTTTACAGTACACAGCCTCCCCCATCCAGTTCACATCCCCCATCTAGTACACATCCCCCTTCATTATACATCCCCCATCCAGTACACAGCCCCCCATCCATTATACATCCCCCGCCCCAGTATACAGCCCCCATCCATTATACCCCCCTGCACTCCCAGGAGACCCCCAGTCTCCTGGGACAGTGCTGCCAGCATTTTCTACAGTTAAGTAAAAAAAAAAACACTGTCAGCCCCTACCACACTGCTCCTCCTGTGTCTATTGCAAAACTAAACAAAGCTTGCATTTACCTCAATAGCTCCGTTTTTTTTCACTGACCTGGGGTCACATGACTGCCCTCCTCTGATGGGCATGTGACTTCTCTCCTCCTCCAATCAAAGCTACACTCAGAGGAGGAGGAGAGCAGCCAAAAAAAAAACGGAGCTATAGAAACATTTACAAGCTTCGTTTTTCCATTGTAAAACACAGACTATCCGTGCCCCCTGCTGGTGAAACATGATATCGGCGTATAACGCGCAGGCACTGTTTAACCTCTATTTTCAGAGGAAAAAAGTGCGCGTTATACGCAGATAAATACGGTATTTGGGTACAGTGTTGTATGACCGCGCAATTGTCATTCAAAGAGTGAGAGCGCTGAAAGCTGAACATTGGTCTGGGCAGGAGGGGGTTTAAGTGTCCAGCAAGCAAGTGGTTAAACAAGCTGAAGTTAGAAGCTGATTGGCCATCATGCAGACCTGCACCAGATTTTGCACTCTCTAGTTTTAGCAAATCAACCCCAATGTATTGAATGATATTGCATTTGTATTATCCCAGAACCCTCATAAGTGAGATCTAATGAATTTTTTTTCAAATGGCATTACAATCTGCTTTTTATGTCCTCTGTTGAGATGAGTGAAACTCTTGTGGTTTGGTCTGTTAAATTATTCATTATATTAATCCAGTTGTTTGTATTTTGACAAATTGATTTATGAATGTTTTATTCTTGTTTAAACGGATAAAAAAGCTCTTGTAATTTCAATTTTCCAAGTGCTATTGCTTTCAATGGTATTTTCATATAATTTTCATATATAATTGGTTGTTTAAAATTACAAAACAATGCAGCCATAAACACAAACTAGCCATAGATGGGAAGATCTCTTATCGAGTATAATTCCCTGATCATTTCCCCAAATTCAATTGAAATTTACATCTTTCACTTGTGCAGCAATGATGGGGATTTAGGCTTGATTCACAACTATGCATTTTTTGTGCTTTTTGGATTTTGCAGATTTCCTCTACAGGACGCGATCCAGAGGAAACAATGTTAAATGGATTTTAGTGCAAATCTGCAAAATGCAAAAAACACAAAAAATGCATAGGTGTGAATCAAGCCTTATAAGTCAGATGAATAACAGGCTTTTTTCCTCTGGCAGGGTATGCCAGGGCAATGTTTACAAAGGGGTGACAGTAGATTAGTGTAGCTCTAATTCATTGCTGGTTCAGTGAAACGTTACCACCACTTAGGCACTATTGTAAAACCACAGATTTTACCATCCTTATCTTTACAGTAATGTGAGTCCTCACGCAAGCCTACAGACTGATGGCCACAAATTACTGTAACCACCTAAACACTTACTATGGCACATTTTATAAATTCCAGGGCCGTCCAAGATTGTAGTATTAAATAGTGAATAATGAGATCAATTAGGGAGACAGGATGCAGAACCGGTAACGCTTGTTGGTATGTGAATTATTGCACTGTATATTGATCTCTGCATTTCCTATAGCTTGACTATTTCTTCTTTTTTTTTTTTTCTTGCAAGAATAACTTTAAGTTTAAGGACTTTTTGGATTCCCAATGCACAAATTAATTTCATTTTCTTTTTCCTATTGATTAAACACTCTGTAAATGAATGAATCCTAACAAATTAAAATACTAAAGCTTCGGTCATCTTCAGTTGGAACAACTAATCCTAAAACTCTTAATTTTCCTGTTCTGTCACTACATTTGTATTTGGCTTTAGACTTGCATACCCCTAGTGTATTATTTTGCACTTACTGACAATGTAGCGTGGCTTTCTGTATAATTTACAGTGTATTTAATCCCCCTTAAATATCTTCTCATTTGCAGATCGTTGCCTTTGAAACCTGTTGCCAAGAGACACATTTGATGTGCAGAACATCTATCCAAAACTTTTTCAAAATAACAAATTTCTTTTTTGGCAGTTTGTAGTCGGCTGCATTCTTATCGGTCAATGTTGTAATCAGGGATAAAGCTTCCTTATCTAGGTAAAAGTCTTGAGTCCAGATACAGTGTCTAAAACTCAATTTTAGGAAAGCAGTTTAATTGAATTCTTCATTTCATTAGATTTGCAAATACTATGAGTAGGCTACAGAGGAATGCTTGTGTAAAACTGAGTGTAAAGAAATAATGGATAACTGATAGAATTAGAAATTAAATGTGAAAGTCATCCTAATAACAATAATTTTCATCACAATTTACTATGTAATTTATTAATTCCACATCATGTCTTGTCAAATAATTAGCAGTGTACGCTAAATTGTTCCAAAAATATGACGTCAACATCAAGCCACTTTCAATAATCTTATTGTCAGTATTTTTATTATTCCCTGTCTGGCCTAGGGGTCAGCTTCGGGCTATGTATAAAAGCTTGAAGTGTAAATGCACTTTTCTTGGCTTCTCTGCTTGCTATGATGGAAAAGTAAGTGTACTTTTATTTGTTTTTATGTGTTTATCTTTATTATAGAGGACACAAGTACACTTATGTGTTACAATGGCAGACTCTACTGTCAAAGTGCTTTTAACTATCTAGTCCAGTGGCTAGACTGTAAACAATAATAATAAAATAATTAAAAAAAAAAGATGTACACTTGTATTATTCATTTTGCATGAGCTGTTCTTTAACTAAAGTTGATCAGTCGGACATTATTTACACCGAACATATTGCCTAATATGTCACTTTGATAAGAGTTGTAGTTTAGGTGTGCATTTATAATATAATAGAGAAAAATGGGATATACTGCGCTACTAAACACATCAAAATTAAATGCCGCAGCTCATAATGTAGGACCATATGTGATGTGAAGCTTAAAAAAACATATAGGGCCAGATTCACGTAGCGCGGTTTAAATTTCCGCGGGCGTAACGTAGCTCTGATACGCTACGCCGCTGTAAATTAGCGAGGCAAATGCTGTATTCACCAAGATAAGTTACGGCGGCGTAGCGTCAATGGGCCGGCGTAAGCCCGGGTAATTTAAATGTGGATGAGGTGGGCGTGTTTTTATTCAAATGTGTTGTGACTCCACGTTTTTTACGTTTTTTTTAACTGTGCATGCCGTGGACGTATCCCAGTTTGCATGCTCCAAATTATTACGCTAAGACGCATTGGTTTCGACGTGAACGTAACTGACGTAAAGCCCCATTCACGGACGAGTTACGCAAACAACGTAAAATCTGAAAAATTAGACGCGGTCCCGACGTCCATACTTAACATAGGATGCGCCTTCTTTTTGGTGCTTTATCTTTACGCCGGAAAACGCCTTACATAAACGGTGTAAATTCACTGCGTCGGTCGGGCGTACGTTCGTGAATAGGCGTATCTCGCTGATTTACATATTCTAGGCGTAAATCAGCAGGAATGCCCCTAGCGGCCAGGGTAAAAATGCAGTTAAGATACGCCGGCGTAGGAGACTTACGCCGGTCGTATCTTAACAATATTTAAGCGTATCTCACTTTGAGAATACGCTTAAATATATAACTATATACGCCGGCGCAGATTCAGAGTTACGACGGCGTATCTACTGATACAACAAAGGACAATGGAGAGCCGGCCGGCATGCGATCTCCCATTCAAAGCGATGACATCAGCACGTCTACCTCCCAACGTACATTTCGCTATAAGATAGCGTCGTCTAATATAATAGTAAACACAATGCTGCAAAGGATAAGGGTAAGCATTTTTGGTTCAGTATGTGCCTCCTCCATTCCTAAATATTTTAATTACATTTTTAAGTGTCACATGCCATTTGAGTATAGTTACTGACCATCCCTTTATCGGTACTAGAAATCTTTACACAAAAAAGTGACTACTTGAAGCATATCCATGTTAAAAATGTAAACTCGTAATATTAATTTCAACATTTTATTTCAATTATTTCTAGCCATCTCCTAATAATCCTAACAATCTTGAAGTTTGTAAACTTACTTTGTGAAGATCCCCACATTTGCTTCCCCACATTTTGTGACACATATTCACTATGTCCTGTCAGTAGGCACTGCTGTGCCGCATATTTCACAGATCCTGACCTCTGAAGTATGGTGGTGGTTACAGAAAGCAAAGTTAGTACAGGAATCACTGCTTGCAGACAGCAAGATACCATGGGATATGTAGTCCTTAGAAATTGAAAGTAAACAGCAGAGGAAAACATGCAATGAATTCAGGAAGTTGTGGAAAAAGATGGCCAGCAGATAGGCAGCTCTCACAACATGAAAGGACATTTTTTTTAAATAAACTTATTATGGATTCTAAATAATAACTAGTTGACGTTTGGGATAGCAGCCATATAATGAGACAAATAGACTCCATACACCAAAGATCACAATATACACTGATAAGTAAGAGGAGTAGACAGAAGATGTTTACTGCCCAGAAAGTTTTCCTCTTGTCACCAAGAGAGTTAGAGAGAAAGCACCTCTGTCTGGATATTCACCTGCCAGCGGGAGACCATACTAGTGGAGATCTGAGCCTGAGACTGAGAAAAAGTTGCCATGGGGCAGTGTAGCACTGCCCACATCCAAGCACCTGCATCACTGCCGCAGGACTGGAGTGTCCACATACCCTCTGCTTCATGTTATTGGTCTATCACTCTTTGTGAGGTGCTCTGGTGAAACCCAACGTATCACTTAGACTCTATGCCTCAGGTGAGCTCACATCACCTCCTAGGGGTGTCACCCTTAACAATGAACCACGCCCATAATGCAGGCTACTGGAGACCGTTTGTCACTTAATAAACTTTGCAAACAGATCTCTGAACTGAAGATCTTGGTACAAGAAGTTCAAAGAGGCTAGTTTCCAGCCCAGTGTCTTTTCATTCATAAATGCACTGAACTTTATGATGATCCCTGTTGCGTGGCTCAAGCTTCAAACATTGCACTCACATAAGCTAAAATCAATAATGCATAGAGACATCCACTTGCAGCAGCGAGTACTTGCGTAGTATGGTCACAGCGGACACTGCATGTGTAAACTGAACCTCACCAATGAGAGATTGTGCTCCTCGGAGCGTCACTTCCAGTATAGCGTTAAGCGTTAACAACTGGTTGCCGTACAGCCAACGTCCCACCGTTTCGTCATCACAACTTACTCATTGGATACATACATTGAGCCAATGTTGAGAAGAGATGACAAAGGGCAGGAAGATCTCGCTGCTCACACTGCCTGCTATGACAGGAAACCAACCCACAGGCAGATAGGTGTAAATGCTGCCCCATGCTGTGTCAAATACCAAGCAGCAGCTGAGCTGGCAACCGTAAGGATAGGGAGGCTGCCTGTGGCACTCATCCAAGCAGGAGCAATCAATGTGAAAAGTGCCACCAAGGCAAATGCAGTGTTTGCCTTGTGGTAAATACGCCTCTGAGTACAAATGTATACATTACTGTGCAAACGTTTAAGGCAAGTTTGAAATTTTTATTTAATTTAAAGCATTTTTCCACACCTGCCTTTCCAAAGAAATGTAGCAGAATAAATTTGGTCCAAAGTTATAAAGATGTTTTATTTGAAATTTTCATAACAGAAACAAAGAAAAAATATTATTTTTTCTCAAATATTTTGGTTATTTTTTCCTTTATATATAATTTCTTTTATATAAATACCACCAAATAAAGCAATATCTGTCTTAATAGTTTTCCAGATTATGAAAAGCCACCCTGCTGCAGACTGACAAAACCATCATGTCAGGGTTGTTTCAGGCTCTGTTGGAAGAAGGGTTATTTACTAAAGACAAATCCACTGTGCACTTCCAAGTGGAAGTGCAGTCGCTGTAGAGCTGAGGGGACATGCAAGGAAAATGAAAAACAGCATTTTTGTTTGAACATAATTGGATGATAAAAACAGCAGTGATTTCCCTCATTTCAGACCTTCTATGACTGGGATGCCATTAAAGTTCATTGGCATGTAAAGACATTATCAGGATTTTAAAATATAAATATAGATGTTTAAAATGAGGGCATAGACTCAAGACTTGTGTGTATAGGTGTATTCGCTAGTTTTGATTTTTGTCGTTATATGATAGGATGGGTAGCATTCTGAGGTTATGCTATGTCTAAAATATGAGAAAATAGAGGCAGCTACATAGTGACAAATGTTCTTTATTTATGTATGTTCCTTTTTTTGGACACTATCTATTTTTTAAGTAGAGTAGGTTAATATGTGGGTTCATTCAACGATTTACCAATCAGAAGGGATGCACCTGTATGGGCTATGATGCTCCTTGCATGTGAGAATTTTAAATGTTATTAAGAAAATCAGTGCTATGCATGAAGCTTAATGAAGGACATGTTTTTGCAAGAAACTGTGCAGTCACTTAAAGGCATAGTATATGCATGAAGATTTGAAGTAAAGAAAATCAACCGATACTGAGATTGTATCTCCAAATTTTTGATCTATATTTGGTGGAAATATGAGTACCACATCAGATGCTATCTGGAAAAAAGAAAAATTAGTTACATGGCAGACACATATATATATATATATATATATATATATATATATATATATATTTACATGTTGTTACCAATGTCACCATTGCAAGGATAGAGAGGGTACAAATGGGGGAGGGGTATGCCAACATATCAAGAATAATGAGCTAGGGAGGAGGTGGAATCCTTATGGGTAGAGATCCAAAGGGATGAAGCTAAGAGGAGAACAATACTGGGAGTATGTTATAGGCCCCTTAACCTGAGGGACGAGGGGGAGACAGATCTCCTATCACAATCTGGATTAGCAGCAAGGATGGGAAGTGTTATCATAATGGGGGAATTTAATTATCCAGACATAGACTGGGCGGAGGGAACCACGCATTCATCTAAGGCTCGCCAGTTCCTAAATGTCTTGCAGGACAATTTTATGGGTCAGATGGTAGACGCACCAACTAGAAATAAAGCGTTACTGGATCTACTGACTACCAACAATATAGACCTTATCAAGGATGTGGAAATATGGGACAATTTAGGTAACAGAGATCACAGGTCAATTGGCATCAGCATAAATCACACACATAGGAAACATAGGGGGAATAAAAAGACACTGAATTTCAAAAGAGACAACTTCCCTAAACTATGAACCTTGCTAGAAGGCATACATTGGGATAACATTTTAGGAACCGAGAACATGAAGGAGAGATGGGGTTGCTTTAAAAGCGTATTAAATAAGGGCATTAGCCAATGCATCCCATTGAGTAATGCATTTAAAATAGCAAAAAAAAGTCCTGGGTGGCTTAACTTCATAATATTGCATATAAAAACAAAGGAGAAGGCCTTTAAAAAATGCATGGTTCAAGGATCATCATCGGCATTCAGACTTTATGTTTAATCTCTGTTTTTTGATTTTGCGCACAAAAATACATAACAAAGAAAAAAAAAAGGTTGAGAAGTTTAAGATTGAATGAGTAATTAATATAGTATATGTAACAGAAACAGTGAGTCATGTAAACTAGTACATAAGGCAAAAAAATAGTACATTTTGGTGATTTCCTTATAGGTAGAAAACAGGGGAGCATATCCACTCTAATATGGGGGATATAAGAGACCGTCCAACAGTTGCATGGCATGAAGGTTTCAGTAAACTGCGTATATCAGAGGCATAGAAGACCTCTGGGGGCATTCATCAGGAGAGATTTGTCAACACCTTGGACAACAGTGAAATTCTCCTGGGGGTATTTACATAATAACTATTTGGGAGAAACTGGGTGAGCGGAGATTGGACTAGGTAACCTACTAAAGACCAAAACACCATGGGGAGAAGAGCAAAAGAAGAGGGGAAGAAATGAAGAAGGAAGAGGAGAAAAAAAGGGGGAAAAAAGAGAAAAAGGGGGAGGGTGAGGATAGGGGGAGAAAGGGAAGGAACCCAAGCGCTAATGAGGGGAACAAAGCCATGTATCTAAGAAGGGTAAAAAAAATATTGTGTCCGGGAGGTCACAAGATAGAGAGAAAAGATGCAAATTTAGAGAAATGCTAAAAGTGATTCCAGACTGAACAGGTCAAGGTGTAATCGTCCGTTTTATTTGAGTCCCAAGAGTTCAACCTTTCTAGATGATCAATAAAATCCATTTCACAGGCTCAATCCACAAAAGACAGAGGTAATGATTTTCACCACGCCCTGGCAATAACAGTACGTGCCGAAGTTAAGAAGTGTCGGAGAAGATTTTTTTTGTTTATAGAATCCAGGCAACATCGAAAACACAGTAATGAGGATGCATGCCCCTGAAGATGCACACTGGTGGCGAAACGTTGGGTGGAGTGAGGGACTATTGACGTATTGTTGTATGACGGAGGAGTGGCCACCATCTTAATGGTAGGAAGCGCTGGTCGCTTTCCTTTCATGTCTGTTTATCTTTGATTACATGTGAGTGTACTTGCATCATTTTAAAAAATAAAACTGCCTTCTTTTGGGATTTCTGCGCAATGAGATGCTTTCTTTCATTCCCCCACATATGTTATCATCGGTATATCTCTGGAGTATATCTCTAACCGAGCCTTTGTTGTGATTAAGTTCAATTATACTTTGTTGATTAGTGGGAGAAGGACCATTGGTGGATAGTATAGGAGGAAATATTTGATGAATGGGAAGATTCATGATATCACCCTATTAATTAATTTATGTGTATATCCCATACACTGACGGTAAGTGTCAGTTTTTTTTGGGTGATGGTGACGGCTTACTTCATTTTTTCAATTAATTGTTTCTCTCCTTTGATGGACTGAGTGGATCCATTTTTTAGCTTAATTTTTTTAGAATGATTTCTGTATAATACCACACTTTTTTAGTGCTACACCTCTACCTCCTAACTTTATCATTGTACCCAACAATATTGTGTTAGCTGCTTTTATTTATAATTTATTTTTGTGAGCACAACACATTTGTCTTTTCTATCAATGAGATGGGAATTATCAATGTTGTCCCCTACTAAATCATAGTAGAGGAGAAGTATTTTGTCCCAGAAATGAGTTATGAGCGGGCAGGTGCTCCAAATGTGAGTCACGATGTCTGGGTCTCCAACATCTCCAACAGGTTTTTGGAATAGACCTGTCTATTCTATGTAAAGTGGTAGGGCATCGATACCACCTGGAGAGGATCTTAAAATTGCACTCCTGTGCTCTAGAGCATTCAGACTTTATAAAAAATGCAATAAGAAATGTAAGGGTGCAATTAAGGCGGCTAAGATAGAACATGAAAGGCACATAGTGGAGAAGAGCAAAAAATACCAAGAAATTCTTTAAGTATGTAAACAGTAAAAAAGAAGGACAGATTATATTGGCCCCATAAAGAATGAGGAAGAACATCTGGTTACAAAGGATGGGGAGATGGCGAAGGTATTGAATTTATTATTCTCCCCAGTCTTCATGAGGGAATCGTGGGGCTTCAGTAACCAAAACTGCAGTGTCTATCCTTGTGACACATCACAAGAAGCACTTTCATGGTTAACAGAGGACAGAATTAAAATTGTACTTGGTAAACTTAACATAACATCAGGACCAGATGGCTTGCACCCGAGGGTCCTTAGGGAACTCAGTCAAGTAATTGCCAGACCTTTGTTCCTAATTTTTACTGACAATCTACTGACTGGAATGGTGCCAGCTGATTGGAGAAAAGTCAGTGTAGCACCCATATTTAAAAAGGACCCAAAATACATCCCTGTAAATTACAGACCAGTTAGCCTGTAAGCTCTTGGAGGGGATAATAAGGGACGATATACACGATTTTAGTAATAAGAATGGTATCATTAGCAGTAATCAGCATGGATTCGTGAAGAATCATTCTTGCCAAACCAATCTATTAACCTTCTATGAGGAGGTGAGTTGCCATCTTGATAAAGGCCTGTAGACGTGGTGTATCTGGATTTTGCAAAAGCATTTGACACAGTTCCCCATAAATGTTTACTGTACAAAATAAGGTCCATAAGGTGAGTACAAGGATTGAAAACTGGCTACAAGGGCAAGTTCAAAGGGTGGTGATAAATGGGGAGTACTCGGAATGGTCAAGGTTAGATAGTGGGGTCCCCCAGGGTTCTGTACTGGGAACAATCCTGTTTAATTGTTCATAAATGACTTGGAGGATGGAGTAAACAGTGCAATCTCTGTATTTGTGGGTGATACTAAGCTAAGCAGGGCTTCTCCGCAGGATGTGGAAATCTTGCAAAAAGATCTGAACAAATTAATGAGGGGGGCAACTACATGGCCAATGACGTTCAATGTAGAAAAAATAAAAATAATGCATTTGGTTGGCAAAAATATAAATGCAATCTTTACACTGGGGGGAGAATCTCTGGGGGAATCTAGGATGGAAAAGGACCTGGGGGTTCTAATAGATGATAGGCTCAGCAATATCATACAATGCCAACCTGCTGCTAACAAAGAAAACAGAATATTGGCATGCAATAAAAAGAGGATAAACTCCAGAGATAAAACAGAATTTCTCCCGCTCTACAATACTCTGGTTCGACCGCACCTAGAGTATGATGTCCAGTTCTGGGCACCAGTCCTCAGGAAGGATGTATTGGAAATGGAGCGAGTACAAAGAAGGGCAACAAAGCTATTAAAGGGTCTGGAGGATATTAGTTATGAGGAAAAATTACAAGCACTGAACTTATTCTCTCTGGAGAAGAGACGCTTGAGAGGGGGATATGATTTATATTTACAAATACCATACTGGTGACCCCAAAATAGGGAGTTTAACAAGACATGTGGCCACTCATTAAAATTTGTAGAAAAGAGGTTTACCCTTAAACTACTTAGAGGGTTCTTTACTGTAAGAGCAGCAAGGATTCGGAATTCCCTTCCAAAGGCGGTGGTCTCAGCGGGGGGCATCAATGGTTTCAAGAAAATATTAGCACCTGAATGACCGCAACATACAGGGATATACAAGGTAATACTGACATATAATACCACACATAGGTTAGACTTGATGGACTTTTGTCTTTTTTCAACCTCACCTACTATTTAACTATGTAGCCATAGTGATCATATTTAGTTTTTTTCACTATGATTGCTTATACAGTCATTATGATCTAAACTGAAACTGTTCAAAAGCTGCATTCATTCATCAATGCAGTCTTTTGTTTACTACTGTGATACAAAGATTTGTCACAGAATCAGATGGTACAGGGCCAATCACAGCTGTCCTGTACCCCAGTCAGAGATCCGCTGTGTCTGGTGGTCATGGTGGTTACAAAACATGGTGCTGTACCCTCCAGAAAGTGGGCACAAGCTACCGATGCCGGAGGACATACAGGTACAGTATGTCCATCTATATTGGCACTGCTTCCATCTGTCCATATATACAGTATGCATTGGCCTAAGGGAAGATGGTTAAAATAAATTTGGTATATTTAATTATTCACTGTAAGCATTACTAAAATCGCTTTTCCCCAACAAACTGAATTTGTATTATTTAGTTGCTTTGCTTTGCCCCCTAGGTTAGTACCCCGTGCAATTTGTTTGACAATCCTTTGACATCCAAAATGTCACCAAAAGTTTAATAGTACTTTAATTAGTCTTTATATACTGTATATCTGTAAACATGCTGCTCTGGAGGACACCATTTGGAGACAGAAGACCTACTCTTCATTGAGCTAAATGAGCAACCAAACTCCCAGCAGAATATATTGCAGAACACTCCAGCAAATACTTAGAGGCTGGGGGGCAATATTGCTGGAAACAGCAAAATCTCTTCAGTATTGGTAATGCACCATATGGGAATATTTTCCTGAGCCTGCTGGGACAAATACGAATGTATAACTTTTACTGAAAACGCAGTCATACTTTAATCCCTCTCCAATGATTTGCCTCATTAGTGGAACATATTATCTAAATTCAGTTGTGGGGACTAAAATGTACCATATTACAGAGTCCTTATAAATAGGGATGCCTGGTTTCTTTTTTTTCTCTGTAATATTCTTTATTGAGTTTCTGTGGTACAAAAAAGAACATGCATTTATTTACTTTACATACATCATTATAAATATAGCGCGTCTTCAGACCTTGGTTGTGCCCCTTTTACCTGTACCCCTTCCCCCCACCCTTCTTATTTATACCTCATTAGTGCACTCTATACTATGGCTTTCGCTTTTCTCCCATCTCTTTTTGCGTGACTATCACCATATTTTCTCTGAGGGTTTTCTCTCTCTCTCTTGCCATTACCTCTCACTTCCACCCGGACCTCTCCCCATCAGCCCGGCTTGGTTCCTCTCCCTGCTCTAAGGTGGACATCCCATTCTTCTCAGCCAGGGCTCCCACAACGTTTTAAATTTATTAAAGTTGCCCTGTCTAGTTAAAGTTACTTTCTTCTTCCTTCCATACTGTAGCGTTAATCGTGTTTACCTATTCTGCGGTTGTAGGGGCTTTCTCTGATTGCCACTTTTGTGCTATCAGTTTCCTGGCCTGGAACAAGCATCTCACAGCCGCTACCGCACTGCCCCTTTGCTCAAACCTCACCTCCATACATCCCAACAAGCAAACCCTAGCCTCCAGTTCCAGGTCTATCCCAAAGGTTGTATTTATTACAGATGCTGTAGTTGGGCCGCTAAGAAATAGCTACAGGGGTGTGGAACCGCCAGGCCTCCCCTATTTGTTGGCAGTTGCAATGTTCGTGGACTGATCCTGGCCTTCCCCTTCTTCCAAATTAGATCCCTAAAAAGGGTCTCTATTTTTTTAAACCATGCCTTTCCTATCCACACAGGTGAATTATGGAATACGTAAAGCAGTTGTGGCATCCAGATCATCTTTATAAGATTACTTACCGATAAAGGAAGTCTTCCTTCCCGAGTGTCACTTCGGGTATTTTCGGAAGGCGTGAAACACCTTAGCAGCCCGTGAATCAACTCCTCTTGGCTTAGGAACGCCCATTCCCCGCAGGATTCCCCGCTTGGAGCCGGATAACAACGGCTCATAAAACGATAAGTACAAAAAAAATAAAAAAAACAGCATACTGCAGATGTTAGGAGTATGCTGGATCTAATGTCAGAAAGTTGATCTTTGGGTGAACTTCCGCTTTAAGTATTGTTCATGATACTTTTATATTTGCACTTCTTCAAGGTCCAACAATGAAGAAAGGGATGACATACCAAAAGCTTGCCCTCAAAATTTGGATGTTAGTGTAAAAAAAAGTATCATGGAAAGTAGTTAATTTTTGTATCAATTGCATCAATGCGGCTACATCTGTTAAGCTGCATCCTAATATGCGCGCTATGGCTTGATGACTTAAGACATATACTAATGTTGACAGTAGTGGATCACTACTCTTATGGCATAATCCTCTTTTTCCCACTGTAGTTTTAGCCTAAACAAATCATGTATGTTGACCACCACTTTACCATATGGTAGCCAGTCTAAAAGCATTTTGGGGACCTCAGCTGTTGCCTGACTTCACCAAAGAAAATATTCTCATCATTACTCATCTGTAGGTGTACACATGGTAGCATTTGTTCAGTTTACTCCTCCACGCTGCACCATTGTAACTTTGTAGAAAGCCACAAGGGGGGTATTAACCAAGAACAGCAAATACACCAGAATTGACATAACTGTGTCATCTTCAAGCCAGAATCTTATTATAGTAGGGAGATAGTGACCCTGGATAATGCTTAAACAAGACAGAGTCAGCCTTCGAGAGGGATATTCATTAAAGTGATTGTGTAGGAGAAGTATTGCAAGCTCTATAAGAGGTAATAAATATCTGTAAGTATTACATTTGCATATTACTTGGCATGCATGAATTTACAAGAATTTTTTAACACTAGATCCACTTAAATAAGGGTAAAATAAAGAGGTCTGGCAGCAGCAGTAACTTGTACATTTAGCAGCATTATTACCACTTGCTGACCGCTGCATGACTAAATACATAGACAGATTGGTACGGCTGCGCAAAAGGACGACCGCGGGTACCGCGGGGATACCCAAAATCGTGTCACGGTGAGGAATAACGGGGAAATGCTAATGTAAACATATGTAAACATATGTGAGGGACATGACTAGAGGGACATGGCTGGAGGGACATGGCTGAATATGTGGGGGACATGGCTGGGGGGACATGGCTGCATATGTGGGGGACATGGCTGCATTTGGGGACACGTGTAAAAAAAGTATCGGTATTCGGTATCGGCGAGTACTTGAAAAAAGTATCAGTACTTGTACTCGGTCCTAAAAAAGAGGCATCGGGACAACCCTAATTATAGATGAAAGGTGAAATAGGTGACACAGGAGGAGTTGAAAAAATAAGGGGGAAGGGGGGAAAGGACAAAGTACAGGATAGTGAGGAGAGGCTGATTGAGAGGATACATGCAAGGCAGTAAAGTGAGTAGTTGTGAAAGAATTTTGATTGGAAAAGTGGATACAGAAACAGTGATGGCAGTGAAGTGTGAGAATTGGGGGGGGGGGTGATTGGGGGGGGGAGGGGGGGAAGGAAAGAGGAGAGGAGGAAGGAGAGAGGGAAAGCATAGGAGGGAAGGGAAAGAGAGGGAAGGGAGGGGGTAAGGACAGGGAGTGAGAGAAAGGGGAAAGCAAAAAGGAGAGGGGGATGAAAGGAAGGGGGGAAAAAGAGGAAGAAAAGGAAAAAGAGAAAGGCTGAGGAGAAAAGTGAAAGAATTGTTGTGAAGGAGAAACATGGCTGAGGGTGAATCCCAAAAAAAAGTGTTGAATGGGGTGAATGAACAGTGGGACGGGGAGGGAAAGAGACAGGGGAATGATGAGTGATGTGAATAATGGACAATCAAGGATGAGTGAGGGATAAGGCTAGTGTGAATGAGAAAGATAAGATGCTGATGGAATAAAAAACAGCGACCAAGTGCAAAGTGGTGTGCTAAAACAATAGTGGTGAAAAGGGGCCGGGAGTGAAGAGGAAGGGGTGGGTAGGTGAGTGGAGGGACTGGTGAGGGGAAAGGAAGGGGAATTGGAAAAGGGGACAAAAGTTACCTCGGATGTCAGTGCGTGGATTAATTAAATTGTAATGTTTGACTGACAGCACGGCTCAATTGCAGTCATGCGAGGGTAGGATATGCCATCTAAGATTAGAGTAAGCAAACGGCCCTTTGTAAAGCTTGATTCCAATGGAGATAAGTGCATCGCAGGAAAAATAGTACAAAAAGGACTTACTAACGTGTGGGATGCTGTCACTCCTGGAGACACCATAGGAAGCGGAAATATGTACCGCTGCGTGACCTGGGATTGGTCAGAAAGTTAGACTGGCCCCACCTTCGGTGGGAGGAGAAAGGTTGTAGCTCACTCCCACGTCAGTGATCCAGTGTGGGCCATCATATTTTCCCTGTATCAACTATGCATATAAATGTCAGTACCCAGTTATATTATGTACATTTAGGAAAGAATCCAGACCTTTATTTAAAGAATCATACCAAGCCACATGCCCTCAACACAGGGAGGATACCTTGCCCAGAGGGTTCCCTCTGGCAAAGCACCCTTTTCCCATGTTGATGGGGACAAGGGCCAAGGTTGTGGGGGTCTTATCAGACCCTAACAATATGTGGGACCCCGGATACCACACATTTCCTACGTGAATAAGTAAAGGGTGTATAGTATACCTATATAGTATGCCTACTCCTTGGGAAAAAAAGTGAACAGTAAATAAACACAATCACATCACAATGCAGAACACCCACCTTTGGATAAACACCCACTGACCACAAACACAATCTGCTCCCCATGCTCATTTTTGCTGTGAATTACATCTCCCAGTTTTCCTCTACTAAAAGTAAACAGATTTCCATAACACTTTACCTCATTTACTAAGCTCTGGAGCAAGTGCACTTGAAGTACACTTGCAATTTACAGTGTATTTGCCTTTAGTAAATCAACACCAGAGAGTTGTAGTAATATGAAGAAAACAGATGGGCAATCTTGACAAAATGCAGACAAGAAATTGGTGATTAAGACAATACACAGGTAACAACCAGGTAGTCACATAAAGGCAACAAATAGTCAACGTCACCGCCACGTCACTGCGCTGTCTGCCAGCTGGGATTTTGGTTTGATCATGTGTACAGCAATCAAACCGACCGATTTGAGCAGATTTATTTGGTCGTGTGTACGCGGCCTTACTGTACTTTATCTAAATCGGTTTCCTAAAATAATGCATCCTCCCTATTTCAAAGAGTTGCACAAGTTCAAGATTTCCTCTATAAACTGGCAACATACATATTTTTTAAAATATAAAATAACTTAACAGACAAAAGATTTAAAGAAAATAAAATGCCAACACGCTCAAGCCTGCAAGACATATCTTTGAAATAGTCAGCAGAAAATGTATTTCCATTTGTAAGACATAAGGTTCAGTAACTTTGATTAAAACTAGGAAAGAAAGAAGTGTTTAAGCACTGAAAATTGGGAAAAAGCCCTGAAAAAGTAATTGGAGTAGTATTTTCTATGTAAGTTGTAAAACAGATGGTGAAATTAATAGGGTGTAAAATCAAATTCTGCTTGTACCATATAAATGATAATAAATTACAGATATCAGAAACTTTATGTGCAGGTTGTCATGTAAAGGAAGGAATGACAGATTGAAAGACATAGAGGAAAGATAGTTTTGTTTTTAACAAGCTAAGCAAGGAGAACGTATTGGATCCCACATTGTGTAGGCAGTGATTTTAAGCTGCGGACACCCAAGTGTGTCACAGTGCTTAGTCAAGTGTGCAACAAATCACTGGATCAGAAAATTGCTGGAAATCTTAAAAGTAATGAAATCCGTGTTTGAAATATGAGTATAAAGGAAAATATAAGATGTCGGAAAATATTAGAACATTGGATATTTTATATTTACAGATATAAAACTTGTCTCTGGGAATTGTTGGCATATGATATAGCATAAGTAGGACAAGTAACATGCAATTTATGGATTTGTTGTTACAGTTCAAAGTAAAACTGTCAGCAGATCAGAAAAAATACCTTGAATTCCTGTATTTGTAAAGGAATACCTTTATACAGGCTGGATATGGTAGTGCAGGAATGTAGCCTCTTTACAGTAGTGGCATTATTGACAGGTATAATACAGTCATGTAGCTGACTTGCAGTTGTGATTACAAAAGTTTTAAATGTACTTAGTGTTTTTACATCCTTTTTGTGTCATGCCATTTATGTTTTATGTACTGATCTGCAGGCATTAGAGTGAATTAGAGCGTGAATATGTGAGACAGTGCAACCGGCATCTTTGCTAAACAACTGTTGTGGGAAGATCAGGCACATAACAAAAAGAATGAATTAGGGTTTGCTTAATTCCATTCTGTAAGTCTTCTAGGAGCTGATGGATTATCACAGAGATACCACAATCATCACTCTGTGCTTCTATGCACAAAAAAATATGCAGGATGCAGTAGGCAATTATGATGATTCCTATGAACATATATAATTAAACCCTCTTAACAAAAACAGGGCTTTTATCTTCCTGACTGGGGCAAAATCAAATCCATAAAGCATGAGTATATAATACTTTTTAATGTTGGATTTTCTGTTTTCATGGTATTTTAGGTTGTATGAATAATTATAAATCAATTTGCATATGAAAGGTCAGAATAAGTATTTTTTTGTTAAACCTAAATTACATACATACAGAATAAGCTGAAAACGACTGATGCTGAAATGAAATCCTAGAATAAAAAGAACACTCGCTCTTGCTTGTGTATTGATCACGATATTTTAAGACAACTTACCAATATTGTTTATGTATTTGCTTTGGATTCTTATTTCCATACAGACATTTTTGTTCTTCCCTATTAGCAATGATAACAGCAATTATGTGTATATCCTGCATTATGGAAAACCATATGGAGCGTGTGACCAAGCCATTTGGCTGCCTAACACCTACAAGAGTCCATGATAAATACAAGAAGCAAGCATATAATGTAACTAGCCACCAACCACACAAAACTAAAACATGGGTTTTACTGATATTTTCCTGCTTATGCTGATATCTACAGTGCCTTGAAAAAGTATTCATACCCCTTGAAAACTTCCACATGTTGTCATGTTACAACCAAAAATATTAATTTATTTTATTGGGATTTTATGTGATAGACCAACACAAAGTGGCACATCATTGTGAACTGGAAGGAAAATGATAACTGGTTTTACAATTTTTTTTACAAATAAATATCTGAAAAGTGTGGAGTGGTCACACTATGGTCTATCACATAAAATCTCAGTAAAACACATTTATGTTTTTCGTTGTAACATGACAAAATGTGGAAAATGTCAAGGGGTAGGAATACTTTATGTTATTTTTGAAGCACATTTTTCCTTTTCACCTATAATGCAGTGCCCTGTGCCTGATTGACTAATCTAAAGGCTTGGGCACTGTCACATTTGTGTAAACTCAAAGATAGAATGGCACAGACCTTGCACAAAGCTATCAGCTCAGAGCCTTAGCCTGTTAAACTGTGAAGGGGCAGTGCTAAGGGGGAAGGTAAAAGTCAGAAAGAGGGGTGAGTAGTTGAGGGGGACCTGTGATTTTGCTCTGACTTGGAAAGTAGCAGTGTCACATTAAACTTTTGACCACATTCAGTAACCAGGCTTTTCATAGATGCATTATTTTGTGACTGTACATTTAGAGAACACAATGTACTCACCTCCTAAAAAGTAACCCAAAGTAGAAGTGAAATAAACATTATTGCTGTTCAGGAAATATTGCAAAAAATCCATTCAGATTTTAATACCACCCAACCATCCAGGAATGGATAGGACCATCCTGAGATTTCATTAAATCCCAGCATCCTGCAGGTGCAGGCTTAATCCTGGAGCCCAGTACTGGAATTCTGCACCTTGGGTCCCTGGCACTGCGATCGCACACTCAGTATTATTGTGACAGGAAGCAGAATTGAGAGGTTTTAGCTGCCTGTCACAGTAATAGGCCCCATGGGCATTTCCCCAGCTACTCTGAATGCCTTTTCTCTTGAAAGGGTAAAAGCATTATAAAAAAACACACCTAAAACTGCATTCTGCATTTTGAAAATGCTTTTAGGCACCTCAAGCATTTGGGCATTCATTTATTCAATTGCCCAGAATATTAATTTATTCTGGCCATTGAAATGAAAGAACGCTCAAATGCTAAAGATCCCTGTGTTTAGGTGTGTTTAGATCAGGTGATTAAACGTTCCTCTCCTGAACACATAGATGATGATTTTTTCAGCTTCTAAATGCTCCTTCTCTAATACAGAGGTTTATCAGGACAGGCTCCACTCAGAACATGCCTCGCCACAGTTGACCAAAGAAGTTGAGTGCATGTGCCTCATATCCAGAGGTTGTCTTTGGGAAATAGACATATACGTGCTACCAGCATTGCTGCAGAAATTGAAGGGGTAGGGGGTGGTCAGTCTGTAAATGCTCATACCATACGCCGCATACTGAATCAAATTGGTCTGCGTGGCTGTTGTTTTAGAAGAAATCCTAAATGTGATGCATAAGAAAGCCGGCAAACAGTTTGTTGAAAACAAGTAGACTGAGGACATGGATTACTGGAACCATGTCATGTGGTCTGATGAGACCAAGATTAACTTATTTGGTTCAGATGGTGTCAAGCAACCAGGTGAGGAGTACAAAGACAAATGTGTTTTCCTACAGTCAAACATGGTGGTGGGAGTATCATGGTCTGGGGCTGCATAAGTGCTGACGGCACTGGGAAAATACAGTTCATTGAGGGAACTATGAATTCCCACATGATTTGTGAATACTGAAGCAGAGCATGATCCCCTCCCTTTGGAGACTGGGCTGCAGGTCAGTATTCCAACATAATAACGACCCTAAACACACCTCCAAAATGACTGCTAAAGAAGCTGAGGGTAAAGGTGATGGACTGGCCAAGCATGTCTCCAGACTTAAACCCTATTGATCATCTGTGAAACATCCTCAATCAGAAGCTCTCTGATGTGGTCAGGGAGGAATGGAAGAGGACTCCAGTGGCAACCTGTGAAGCTCTGGTGAACTTTCCAAGAGGGTTAAGGCAGTGCTGGACAATAATGGTGGCCGCACAAAATATTGACACTTTGGGCCAATTTGGACATTTTGCCTTAGGGGTGAACTCACTTTTGTTGCCAGTGGTGTAGACATTAATGGCTGTGTGTTGAGTAATTTTGAGGGGGCAGCAAATTTACTATGCTATACAAGCTGTACATTCACTAGTTTACATTGTAGCAAAGTTTCATTTCTACAGTGTTTTCACATGAAAAGATATAATAAAATATTTACACAAATGTGAGAGGTGTACTCACTTTTGTGAGATACTGTATGTGTGCTTGGTCATATAGGTTAACATATAGGGGGCATTTATAGGCTAAAAGTAAAGTCAAACGCCCTTAAAATCCGTGTTTTCTATGACCAGTGTGCATGATTTTATACACAGACATCTCAGGGGGAACCTTCCTCTTGACTCCTCCTTTGCTCTGATGTGTCATGCACAACATTCGGAAGAGGAACCCAGTAGGTGGGACCTCCCCTGGCATTGAGCCGATGCTGATCTGAGGTCTGTAAGTTTTGGGATGGAGAGTGTCACTGGAGGTACACAGTCACCTAGGGATGGAGGGAGAGGGCACCAGGGGCCAAAGATATATGTTTTGAGGAGTGATCAGGGATTGAGTATATTCGCTAGGAGGTGATTTGGGAGGGAAATACAGGGTTTGGGAAAGCATTTGAATTAGAAGGAAGATTTGGGGGGAATGTGCTAGAAGTGGGGAGAGGATTTGTGTGTGGAAGAGGGGTTTGTGGGGGATTTATGCTGAGAGTTAGGATTAGGGAATGGGGGATTGTACTGGGAGAGGGAATATGAGGGGGGAAGATTTATGCTAGAAATGGGAATAGGATTTTGGAGGAGGGGAATTTGTGCTAGAAGTGGGGATCTGGTCATCGTTCTGATTGGCTAACATCATCAGGTGACTGTAATTGACAAGGATATACATGACTTAACAACGTGTTTGATGATGAATTTACATTGGAGACATTATTTACATGTTTTATTGCTATTAAAGGACTTTCCAGGTACTAATCCATGGCAGCATACATATGGTAAAGATCCACACCCACAGAACCATTATAAATCTATAAAAAAAAGAAAGAGACCCACCCCATTCTCTTTACGTTCCTCGTGGTTAACACACACAGACTACTATACTTGTCAGTATTAGGCCGCGTACACACGAGGAGACATGTCCAATCGTGTGTACAGCCTAGTGGACGGGTTTCCGGCGGACAAAAGTTTCTAAGCATGCTTAGAAACTTGTCCGCTGGAAACCTGTCCGTCGGACATGTCCGATGGTTAGTACGCCCAACCATCGGACCGAAATCCTGCGCATGCTTCCAATTGATTCGATGCATCCGTGGAAGCATTGAACTTCCTTGTTTGAGCACGTCGGTGTCTTCTACGTCACCGCGTTCTCTGTCCACAGAGATTTTGGTCTGATGGTGTGTACACACATCAGACCAAAATATCCCTGGAGACATGTCCGATGAAAACGGTCCTTGGACCTGTCTTATCGGACATGTCACCTCGTGTGTACAAGGCCTGAGACTAGTCCTTTACCTGCGAACAGCCAGCCTCACCCAAGCACAGTCCCAAATCTTAGGTTGATAACTACTCCAATAAAGTGGGAAGCGCCTTCTGGTGATCTATTGTTGCTGTGGAGTCTTCTAGCTAGAAACGCTATATCTTAGGTGGTGCTTTCAGTGTATTAGTATGGTGGCCATCTTGGGAATGGGAAAAGTGCCCTTAAAGATGTGGTTGCACTCTAGTGCCGCGTACACACCATCACTTTATGTGATGGAAAAAAACTACGTTTTTAAAAACGTCAATTTAAATGACCGTGTGTGGGGGAAAACGTTGTTTTATGTCTTGTGAAAAACGACCAAAAAGAATTGAAGCATGCTTCAATTTTTTGTGTCATTTTTCAAAACGTCGTTTTTTGTTTCACAAATAAATCACTGTATGTAGCAAAAAACGACGTTTTTCAACCCGCGCATTCCCAGAAGCTAGTTATGAAGCAAGCTTCAATGGAAAAGGGTGGTGAACGTAACCTCGCTTTGCTAGAGCATTGTGAAAAAACGATGGTGTGTAGGCAACATCGTCTTTGAAAATGTAAGTTTCAAAAACGTTGTTTTTTACTTCACAGAAAACTTAGTTTTTTTCCATCGCATAAAGTGATGGTGTGTATAAGGCCGCATACACATGACTAAATAAATCCGATCAAATCCGTCTGACAGACCGTTTTGATCGGATTTGTCTCCTGGGATATATTGGTTTGATCGTGTACACACGATCAAACCAAAATCCCCACCGGCAGACGCGCGGTGACGTGACGGTGACGTTGACGCCGCCACGTCACCGAACCGGGAAGTAAAATACTTCCACGCATGCGCCGAATCCATTCGACGTATGTGCAAACAGATATGTCCGCTGGTTAGTCTACTAACTGTAATGGTGTGAGTGTCTTTTTTTAAGAATGTGTAATAAGGGGTATTAGGTTACCCCTGTACTAATTCCCATTAGAAGGGGTGAATATCTGTGAGCTTCCTTTTTAAAAAGAAGGCTTCCAGATCAGAAAAAATATCACGTTTTGGCTTCTACAGTCTTCAATAGGATTTGGTGTTAATCTCGTGTGTCATGCACTGCCCAATGGTTTTGTCAAAGCCGGCTCAAACTAAACCTGACTATTTTCACCCATCTCTATTGACATGTACTTATAGATACAATTGCCTCCCCTAGCTTGATTACATTATTAGTCTTGTTCATTCTTCAGTGAGCATAGATGAAAGCTGCAATGCGTTCAAAGGAACTGGCCACTTTGGAAAATCATTTACATAGGAAAGATGCATGATCTAAGAAACTTTGGTGATAAAATTATTACTGTTGATGCCAGACATGGGGGCTACAGTATTTCACAATCTACTGACTAGTGAAAAGCCAAACTGCCCTGGGTTCAGATTGAGAGTAGAGTTCTGTGACCTTTAAAGAAGTTCAGATGCTGTACCGAACCCCATTGAAATTAATGGAGAGAAGAATCTGTGAAGTAAAACATTTTCTGGGCTAACAGGCAAGGGGGTGTAAAAAACAAAATTCCTGGCCTTGAGATTTTGACTAAAGTATGAAGCAGTTCAGCCCTGAAGAAGCGGATGTACCAATATTACTGCAAAACATGTTGGCTTTGACTGCTTGTATATAATGTACCTGTGTCTTTTTAAACTTTTTTTCAATAATAAATGATATATTTTCAATTTTGTTTTATATTATACTTGTCTGGAGATGACTGTTCATAATTATCCATTACCTACTTTTCTTATATTTCATTACCAGGGTTGGCACTCCAAGACAATCACTATTTCAAATTATTGGTGGGTCTTTACTATATATTTAAATACATATATGACTCTATTATGATTCTATTTTCAGCACTAACATGTGTCTAATGATCTGTTTCCATTATAGAATCAACTTACATACACCCCTAAGTAAGGAAAATAAAAATTATATTTTAAAAACGTTGGGTGTTTATGTGAGGATATTGCTCAATTACTGAAAATAGGGTGTCTATGCCAGGATATTGTTCAGCCGCTAACAACAAATGTGGGAGTACTACATCTAATATATATTGGTATATAATTTATACATGCAAAAATAGCCATCAATAACAAATAGTTTTGATAATGCTTTTATTTTTTGTATTAATAAAGATGGTATAATACTTTTTCTGACACTGTTCACATGTTTTTGAATTTCTGCTCTCTTTGCTTGCCTGGAAAGTTCCATAATTGAGGGTTCAATCTTGTTTGTACATGTCTTAAGGGGTGATGGCATCCGGTAAGTTCCCCACTAAATGTATTATAGACAAACTGCCTACAAACGCTCATATAACCATTTTAAGAAAAGTCCATCTCTGAATGCACAACACATCATAGTGTGGATAAACTAAAACATCAGGGAACCATGGTTGGTTTCACTGCTGGCATCACAAGGTAATTAGACTACAGTTAGACAAAGGAACATCAAAAATGGATGTTTAAAGACTAAAAAAAAGCATTGCCTGGCCTGAAGAATTTCATCTACTGCAGTCAAATGCACAGAATTAGAATTTGACACACAGAGTTCGAATGAATGGCTAACAGATATGTATAGATAAAGTGCCTTGAAAAAGTATTCATACCCCTTGAAATGTTCCACAATTTGTCATGTTACAACCAAAAAATGAAATGTATTTTATTGGAATTGTATGTGGTAGACCAACACAAAGTGGCACATAATTGTGAAGTGGAAGGAAAATGATAAATTGCAAATAAATATCTGAAAACTGTGGCATGCATTTGTATTCAGCCCCATTTACTCTTATACCCCTAACTAAAATCTAACAGAACCAATTGCCTTTAGAAGACATATAAGTAGTAAATAGCGTCCACCTGTGTGTAATTTAATCTCAGTATAAATACAGCTGTTCTGTGAAGCCCTCAGAAGTTTTGAGAAGAGAACCTTAGTGAACAAACAACATCATGAAAGCTGAGAAACTAGTGTGGAGAAGTTTAAAGCAGGGTTAGGTTATAAAAAAATATCCCAAACTTTTTACATCTCTTAAGCCGTGTACACATAATCGAATTTGTCCGCTGAAACTGGTCCGACGGACCAGTTCAGCGGACAAATCCAATCATGTGCATGGGCTAGCGGACATGTATGACCGGCGGACAAATTTTAAAGCATGCTTTAAAATGTGTCCGCCGGCGACATGTCCGTCAGATATGTCCGCTGGTTAGTACACTAACCAGTGGACATATCTTCCCGCACAAGCGTCGTATGGATGCAACGCATTCATGGAAGTTTTTTACTTCCTGGTGCGGTGACGTGGCAGCGTCAACGTCACTGCCACGTCACCGCGCTGTCTTTCGGCGGGGATTTTGATCCGATGGTGTGTACTCGCCATCGGACCAAAATCCGATGAGACATGTCCGCTCTAAATTGTCCATCGGACAAGTTTGAGCGGACATATCTCATCGTGTGTACGCAGCCCCAGAGAACTGTTCAATCCATCATCTGGAAATTGAAATAGTATGGCATAACTGCAAATCTACCAAGACATGGCTGTCCACCTAAACTGACAAGCCGGGAAAGAAGAGCATTAATCAGAGAAGCAGCCAAGAGGCCCATGGTAACTCTGGAGGAGCTGCAGAGATCCCCTGCTAAGGTGGGAGAATCTGTCCACAGGACACGTATTAGTTGTGGAAGAGTGGAAAGAAGAAAGGCATTGTTGAAAGAAAGCCATTAGAATTCCTGTTTGCAGTTTTCGTGAAGCCATGTAGGGGGATACAGAAAACATGTGGAAGAAGGTGCTTTGGTCAGATGAGACCAAAATTAAACTTTTTGGCCTAAAAGCAAAATGCTATGTGAGATAAACTAACACTGCATATCACCCTGAACACCCATCTCCACTGTGAAACATGGTTGTGCCAGCATCATGTTGTGGGGATGCTTTTCTTCAGCGGGGACATGGAAGCTGGTCAGAGTTGATGGGAAGATTGATTGGGCCAATTACAGGGCAATCTTGGAAGTAAAGCCATTAAAGCCTGCAAAAGACTTGAGACTGTGGCGGGGGTTCATCTTCCAGCAGGACAACAACCCTAAAAATACAGCCAGAGCTAAAATGGAATTGTTTCAATCAAAGCATATATTTATGTGTTACAATGGCCCACTCAAAGTCCAGACTCAAATCCAATTGAGAATCTGTAATGAGATTTGAAATTTGCTGTTCACAGACACTCTCCATCCAATATGACAGAGCTTGAGCTATTTTTCAAAGAAGAATTGCCAAAAATGTCACTCTCTAGATGTGCACATCTGGTAGAGACATGCCCAAAAAGACTTGAAGCTGTAATTGTAGCAATAGGTGGTTCTACAAAGTATTGACTCTGAGGGACTGAATACAAATGCACGCCACACTTTTCAGATATTTATTTGTAAAAAAAATTGGAAGACCATTTATCATTTTCCTTCAACTTCACAATTATGTGCCACTTTTTGTTGAGCTATCACAACAAAATACATTTAAGTTTTTTGGTTGTAACATGACAAAAATTTGGAAAATTTCAAGGGGTATGAATACGTTTTCAAGGTACTGTATGTAAAATTATTGGCATGTTCACTAACTGCCCTTATAGAAATGATATGTACCATACAGTATGTACCTAATAATGTCTAACGAGTTCTGCCAAGTTCTATATTTCTTCATAATACAACTCTCATTTAAATCTTCTTTAGTATTCTTTTTCTAGTAACTATATATTATTAATGTCACAATCAAGAGAGTATGCTTATGGATCTCTAATTAGACTCTGTTGGCTTTATTTAAGTCTTTAGTTCTTACTGCATTTGTAATCAGTTTTGGATCTAAAGATTATTGAAATTCATTTTTTTTTTTTATTGTAATTCTTGCTCTAGTTTAGGAAACATTGCTAAAACTGTTCCAAACATTAAAGTTTTTTTTTAGTTTTAGTTTTATTTTAGTTATAGGTGAAGCCTTTGAGGGTTCAGTCAGTCCCTAGCACCTTCTGTCCTGGATATTCCAGAAGTGAGAACTTGCTGCTATAATTTCTGACTCTGTTCTTGTACACCTTAGATTTTTAGATGTTTTAGATGCTGTAGCTTCTCCTGGGTAATTCTCTATAATATAAAATAGGTAACAAATCAAATAGGCAAAATGAAACAGACACCTTCCCTTCAGAGTGTCTAAGATACAGTATATATATAAAAAAATATAGTTCAAAAATCAGAACTTAAACGGCGGTGTGTATTATGCATTATATCCTATCAACCATGCATCCATTTTTATTGTATTAAATGTTAAGGCAATAAACTAAACATAGCTAACTTAAAAACAAAAAAGTTGGATTTCCCATACGTCAAGTACTATGCATTACTGGACCTGCTTGCTGTTGCTGTTGGCGAGACAAAAATGTCATAGGTATAGAATGTGAGGGGAAATCTTCCTAATGCATTAAAAATAGGAGGTTCTACCTCCACCTAAATTAAACTAACAAGAAAAAAAAAATATGACTGGACATCCACTTATAAGTGTGTGTCTAGTGTACAGGACGCTGTGGCTGGGTCCCGGAAGGACGTTATGTTTCCCCTTTATTTGGGCTATGTTTTTTTTAAGAGAACGGAAAGGGTTAATGCACCTGTCCAGGGTATGGCTTAAGTCAGGACAGGAAGTTGCAGGTGAGAGGAGAGGAGTGTAGTAGAGACTATGCATGGTAATGGTGGACAAGTAAAAGGCTTTGAAAGCTATGAGAAGCTGTGAAGAGCTTTGAAAGGACTTGGCAGTGTCCTGCCTGAAAGCCTGCTACTGGAGGACTCACCTGCAAGGACTATTGAACTGCGATAGCAGTACTAAGCTCTACGAGTTGGTGAGACTGATTATTTATTTTGATTTGCTGCTGTGAAGCCATTTGTGTTTAATAAACTTCAGTTTTTGAGTTAAAAGCCTGTGTCCTGCGGTCAAGCTGGTCCCCTGAACATTACACTGGTGCTCGAATGCGGGCAGGACAGAATAACAGGCAAAAGACTTTATATTGAACTGACATTTAAAGGGGCAGTACATTGGACTTATGTCCTGGGTTAAAGCTGCACAAACATTGAAAGCCTAAACAATGGAGGAGCTAATTAAACAGCTGACCCTGGCTAACATGCAAGCGCAGACTCGCCATGAGGAAGCTAATCAGCACCACAAAGAGGCGCTGGCTCTGCAGCAAGAAAATACTCGCCTGTTGGTGGCCCAGTTAGCAGCCCAGCAAGCAGCCCAGCAAGGGGCTATGCAGGCTCAGGTGACTGCCTTAAAGTAAGCAGTGCAGCAGCTGTCTCAGTTTCAGGAGCAAGCGGCTGTTACCCCCTGGCAACCAGGTGACTGCAGAAATTGTCCCTGAGCAATGATGTAGAGGCATTTCATGCTATGTTTGAGAGGACAGCGGAGAGAGAAGGGTGGCCTCAGGACCAGTGGGCCGGCCTCATTGCTTCTTTTCTCACCGGAGATCCTCAAAAAGCCTACTTCGACCTGCAGCCAGAGGATGCTAAAGATTATCAAAAGTTAAAGGCAAAAATTATGGCTCGTCTGGGGGTGACTACGGCCGTTCGGGCCCAACGAGTACACCAATGGAAATATCGTCCAGATCGGCCACCGAGGTCTTAAATGTATGACCTGAAAAATAGGAAAATCCCCCAGGGAAGGGGCTTTTTAGGCAACAGTAGTAAGCGTAAACGTGATGGTACAGAGGACAAAATTATATTTTATAATTATTTAATCGTATAAAATAAATCATACAATATAACATTTTACAAATATACAAAATTACAAAGTCGAGACTGATCCACATAAAAAAAACTACAAGGCCCTACGCGTTTCGGGTAATTCCCTTCTTCGGGGGCCGGGGTCTGTGTGGAAACAAAATACATTACATCGGGTTTGCATAACCATATTATAAAGTAGTTTTTACAATTACATCAAACTTTAAAACAGCGAGCACAAAAAGTGCAGTCATGGGATAACAACTCGGTAAAAACACAACAGGGCAAATCAACCATGGTGAAAATATTCCTAAGCAAGATGGTATGCAGGAAATAGGGGACAGGCACGATTGGCGCTGCTTTAGCTCCGCCCGTCGTACACACACACACACGTCCCTTTCTCGATCACGCCCCCTTTTCCTATTTAAACACCGCCGCCTCACAGGAATGTCTGACCTGGCTGATGGCGGTGGCACCTTGCAATAGGCTAAATAGAGGTATGCTGATGGCTTTTGTTTTCAGTATCAGCTTATTTTCAACTCCTCCTCTCTCTCTTTCTTAATCTAACTACAATGTTACTCTTTTATCATTTTAGTTTTCCTCTGCTGTGCTCCCTGCTGACCCCCCCTGGCCACCCTTGATCATTACTTCCCTTGGATAGGTATATATCTTATATTTCACTACTTTAACACAAATTGATATATTCCTTCCTTTTTTACTCGCATACAATCTTGTGCAATTTGTCCTTTCCTTTTTAGGGACTGTACAACTTTCTATTTCGGCAGTTTTGACCCAGGGTTTGCTTTCTTTTGGATGTGAGGTGCCTGTCCCCTATTTCCTGCATACCATCTTGCCTAGGAATATTTTCACCATGGTTGATTTGCCCTGTTGTGTTTTTACCGAGTTGTTATCCCATGACTGGTATGACTCTGTTTTTTTGCACTTTTTGTGCTCGCTGTTTTAAAGTTTGATGTAATTGTAAAAACTACTTTATAATATGGTTATGCAAACCTGATGTAATGTATTTTGTTTCCACACAGACCCCGTCCCCCGAAGAAGGGAATTAACCGAAACGCGTAGGGCCTTGTAGTTTTTTTATGTGGATCAGTCTCGACTTTGTAATTTTGTATATTTGTAAAATGTTATATTGTATGATTTATTTTATACGATTAAATAATTATAAAATATAATTTTGTCCTCTGTACCATCACGTTTACGCTTACTACTGTTGCCTAAAAAGCCCCTCCCCTGGGGGATTTTCCTATTTTTCTGATTGATCTGGGGTGTTGGCAACTTCCGTAAGGTCACATTCCTATGATGTTACATTTATTCAAATGTATGACCTGGTGCAACTGGTAAAAAAATGGCTGCAGCCTGAGGTGTTGTCTGGCCCCCAAATCGTGAAGCGGGTCGTGCTGGACCGATACCTGAGGTCCCTGCCAGATGACCTTCAACGGTGGGTCAGCCATGGAGACCCCAAAACAGCAAACCTCCGTGTTGAGATGGTGGAACGATTTACAGTGGTGGAGGGCCTGCTCGGACCTACCAAGCGCATAGGACCCAGTCTGCCACGGCCTGTTCGACCAACTGCTGCCCTTCGAAAGGATGTTCTAAGGAGCCCTGGAACAAACACCCCGGAAGGCCAAGAGTCACCCCCGGTACCTCCTCAGTGTTCTGTTCCTGCTCGGAGAGGAGGGGATGTACAATGTTGGTGATGTCATTCCTGGGGTCATACCCAGGCACACTGCCCACTGCAAGAGGAGCCCATGGAATGTGGGGTTCTGCAGAGGGGGTCTTTCTGTGCCCATATAGTACGCACCACACATCTCGACGTGGATGAGAAAAAGTTTGAGTGTGAAGTCCAAGTAAACCACCTCCCTGCCTGGGCTTTGTTGGACTCTGGAAGCATGGTAACCCTTGTTCATCCTAGAGTAATTTTGAAGATCGGTCTGGTAAGCAAAACTTTACGGGTGATGTGCATTCACGGGGACACTAGAGAGTACCCTATCATCACTGTGTCTATCTCCTTAGCATGTGGCACTTGTACTCAAGAGGTGGGGGTGGTAAAGAACTTGGTACATGATGTTATAATAGGACAAGACTGTCCATTGTTTACCAAACTGTGGGAACAAGGAGAACAGTTCAGAGACTGGGGAGAAACTAGTCTCCTGTTCCTGCTACTGAGAGGAATAACCCTGAACTGCCAAATATTCTTAATGTGGATCCGGATGAGGAAAATGCTCATGATGTGGTTAATGGTGATAGTGTTGATACTGTTGAGAATGTTAAGATATGTGATACACAGACCTACCAAAACCCTAAGGGGGAGGAGCCTTCCCCACTTCAGGTAATGCTGGGGGAAGAGGATGAGGAAGTAGCCTCTACCCCTGCCCTGCCAGATTTGGGTGTTCCCCAGGGGGCGTTTGGTACTGCTCAGATGGTTTGGTACTACTACAAGTTGTAGTAGTAAATGGGGTTTTCCAAGAGCCAGGTGCGAATTAAAGGTGGCCACACTTTGCAATATATAATGAATTGCTGTATCGGGTTACCAAGAAGAGAGAAAATGCGGTAGAACAATTGTTGGTACCCCAACAATATAGACGAAAGGTTCTGGAACTGGCTCATGATAATGTGTTAGGGGGACACCTGGGAGTTGAGAAGACAGAGGCACAGATCACCGACCGGTTTTACTGACCAGGTCTGAAAGCAGAGGTAAAGAGATACGGTGCCTCTTGTCCGACCTGTCAGTTGACCGCTCCGATGACTCACTTTCGTAATTGAGGTCCCATTCGAGAGTATAGCCATGAATATAGTGGGTCCCTTGGTAAAGTCAGCTCCAGGTCACTTCTACATATTGGTGATTTTTGACTATGCCACCCGATATCCTGAGGCGCTACCCCTGCGGAATACCTCCTCAAAGGCCATTGCCCGAGAATTATTCCAGTTGTTTACACGGACGGGTTTCCCCAGGGAAATACTCACAGACCAGGGTACCCCGTTTATGTCAAAAGGTTATGGCCGATGTGTGTAAGCTGTTCCGGATTAAACAGCTGCGCACATCGGTCTACCATCCCCAAACGAATGGGTTGGTAGAACGCTTTAATAAGACCCTTAAGTCTATGCTCAAGAAAGTGGTACAAAGGGATGGGAAAGATTGGGACTGTCTGTTACCAGCTCTCCTATTTGCTATCCGGGAAGTGCCCCAGGCCTCAACGGGGTTTTCGCCTTTTGAGTTGGTATATGGGCGAAGACCTTGAGGAGTACTTGATTTTATTAAAGAGGAATGGGAAAGTGAACCTGTTCAGCATAAGAGTGTCCTGGAATATGTCTCCCAAATGCAGGAAAGGATCCAAACCGTGATGCCACTAGTAAAAGAGCATTTGCAAAAGGCCCAGGAGGCTCAACAACGGGTATATAACAGGGCTTCTAAAATCAGGCACTTTCAAGTTGGGGATCGAGTAGCGGTGCTCATTCCCACTGTGGAAAGTAAATTCTTGGCCAGATGGCAACGTCCCTTTAAAGTTGTGGAGAAAGTGGGAGAGGTAAATTATAGAGTGCACCAGCCAGGCAAGAGGAAATCGTATCAGATATATCATGTCAACTTGTTAAAGCCCTGGACAGACAGGGAACCAGTGACCTCCCTGGCTAGTACAAGGCTTGAGCCTCAGGTTGGGGTAGAGAGTGTCCAAGTAGCAAATACCCTGTCTAAAATACAAAGTCAGCAGGCAAAGGAGTTCTTGCAGAGAAATAAAGAAAAGTTTTCAGACTTGCCAGGGCTAACTAGTGTGATAGAGCATGATATTATCACAGAACCTGGAGTCAAAGTTTTTGTCCGGCCCTACTGTATCCCAGAGGCTCAAAGAAATGCCGTTTCAGAGGAAGAAGATGCTAGACCTGGAGATCATCAAAGAATCGCAGAGTGAGTGGTCGAGCCCGATTGTGTTGGTACCAAAGCCCAATGCGACTCTGCGATTCTGCAATGATTTCTGGAAACTAAATGAGGTTTCACCGTTTGATGCCTACCCCTTGCCCCGGGTAGATGAACTTATTGAGAGACTAGGTCCAGCCAGGTATATCACAGCATTAGACCTTACCAAGGGGTATTGGCAAATCCCGTTAACTAAGGCTGCTAGAGAGAAAACAGCTTTTTCTACTCCAGAGTTTTTTTTTCAGTACAAACAAATGCCTTTTGCTCCAGCCACATTCCAGCGAGCAATGGATAGGATTTTACGACCTCATCGGGAGTATGCCTCTGTGTACTTGGATGACATAGTCGTTTTTAGCAGAGACTGGGAATCACACTTTCCCAAAGTCCAGGCAGTACTGGACTCTCTTTGGAAGGAGGGGTTTACAATAAACCCAGATCAATGTGCTTTGGGGATGGAGGAGGTGAAATACCTGGGCTATATCGTGGGTAGGGGGATGGTGAAACCTCAGGTCAACAAGGTAGAGGCTATAAATATTTGGCCCCGCCCCCTCACAAAAAAGCAGGTACGTGCATTCCTGGGCATGGTGGGATACTACAGGAGATTCGTACCCAACTTTGCCACATTAGCGGCTCCATTGACCGATCTGACCAAGGGTCGGAAATCAGTCGTGGTAGAGTGGAATCCTTACGCTTAAATGGCTTTTTTGAGGGAGCTGTGGTGGCTCAACGTGATTGGCACTGCGCTGACAAGCCATTCACCTCTGCAGCCAAGGGTTCGGATCCCGGTCTCGGCTACATGTGAATTGAGTTTGGTGGTCTCAGCCCGGCTCCCGGTGGGTGTGCTATGCAAGGTACGCCTGTGCTTAGTACGCCCACCCCCCCCCCCACAAAAACCACCACACTTGCACGCACACAAAATTGGTTTAAAACACATGCACTTTGGCCATGCGGTCTCTTAAAATAAAGAGAGGCGAAGGACCTACGGGGCTGGCTGGGTGGGCTAGGCCCCCTCACTCCCTCATAGGGGGAGTCCCTCTGCCCCATTGGGGTCCCGTTGGGCCCCAGTTGGGCTCCCAAGAGGAGCAGGTAGGGCGGGGTGAGTGGGAGGCCCCCCTTCACACCCGCCATTGCCACCAGGGGCATGGAGAAGGATGGCGATTGCCTCCGGGGGGAGGGTCTGCCTACTCCCAACTCCTGCAGTCCGGCTCCTCTCTCTCGAGTTCACGCACAAAAATACACTTAAAAAAAAAAAATGGCTTTTTTGGAGCTCAAGTCAGCACTGTGCCAACACCCTGTCCGGATTGCACCCAATTTTTCTGAAGAGTTCATTGTCCAAACTGATGCTTCCGATGTAGGATTGGGAGCTGTATTGTCACAGGTTGTTCATGGTGAGGAGCACCCAGTAGTCTTTCTCAGTAGGAAGTGACACCAGCGGAGAAAAACTACGCTATTAAGTGGGCTCTGGAGTTCCTCAGATATTACCTCTTGGGGAGGAAATTTAGGTTAATTTCTGATCATGCTCCTTTAACCTGGCTGAGGCAAGGTAAAGGGACTAATGCCAGGATTACCCGTTAGTTCCTGGCGCTCCAGGAATTTAAGTTTATAGTGGAGCATGGGCCCGGGAGACTGCATCAAAATGCGGATGCCCTCTTCCGAGTCCATTGTTTGAGCTCCACTGTTGCCTCCACCTCCTTGGCGTTGGGGCACAGGGGGGGGGGGCATATGTACAGGACGCCGTGGCTGGGTCCTGGAAGGACGTTATGTTTCCCCTTTATTTGGGCTATGGTTTTTTTAAGAAAACGGAAAGGGTTAATGCACTTGTCCAGGATATGGCTTAAGTCAGGACAGGAAGTTGCAGGTGAGAGGAGAGGAGTGTAGTAGAGACTATGCATGGTAATGGTGGACAATTAAAAGGCTGTGAAAGCTATGAGAAGCTGTAAAGAGCTGTGAGAGGACTTGGCAGTGTCCTGCCTGAAAGCCTGCTACTGGAGGACTTACATGCAAGGACTATTGAACTGCGATAGCAGTACTAATCTCTACGAGTCGGTGAGACTGATTATTTATTTTGATTTGCTGCTGTGAAGCAATTTGTGTTTAATAAACCTCAGTTTTTGAGTTAAAAGCCTGTGTCCTGCGGTCAAGCTGGTCCCCCGAACATTTCACTAGCCAGACCTTTTTTTGTGTGTTTTAGACAGATTGTGGAAGTGTTTGAACCCTGGTCAAGTTCTCACTGCTGTCCAGGGCACCTTTAGAGAGATCTCCCCTTACTTCCTTACCTGGCAATAACATTTTACCAGAGAGCAAATGAGGAGAAAAACAGCACAGACAGAAATATATATTTTTTTTTCCTTGGGGGAATAGGTGAGGATTGGATTTCCTGTTATTTTTTTATAATTTTTTTGTTATCTTTGCCTGTACCCCCATTGCATATTTTTAGGATAGCCCATTATAGCAGTAAAATCACAAAAGGAGCTCTAATGATTCCCTTCCCTATCCAAAATAGATATATGGAAACATATTTTACCCAGTACTGAAATCATGAAATACACAGTACTTGCTGCTTTAAGATCTGTTTGTTTTCTTTTGTCGCAGTTTTGTAGATACATGACCTCTGATTATCCAATACCCTTGGGTGTATCATGTTCTGTGCAACTCAACAAACAAGACTAGCTCCTCCAAACACGTATATAAAGATCATTCAGATCATTCAGGCAATAAATTCAGCGCTTCTCTATATCTAATCTTGTCATAATCTATATATGAGGGTTAGCCTTAAGCCTTATGTTAGATGGAATATCCTTTATTAATCCTGAATTAATATAAATATTAAAAAAATCCTCATACAATGGGGTTACAGTATTTCTCCTTCTTTAATAAAATAAATGTATTTCTTCCCAAGTTGCTGTTAGAGATTCCCCTGAGATACTGTTTGGTAAAATGTTGTTAGCAGGGCAGGAAGCAAAGGGAAAGAAAAAGAAGTTCATATGACTGAGTGTATGGTTGCCATCATCCCTTATTGGTCACCACAGTATACAACCTCACCCAAAAAAAAATGAATGGAAAAAAAATATTTTATTCTTAATTTTTATTCTTTAAAAATACTAAAAAGTAATGAAATTCATAAAATCGTTTGGTACAACCATTGTTTTACAAATAGACATGAACAATATACACCATAATCGTACATCTGTAATACAATAAGTGGTATTCCCCAGCTGCTTGTTGTTCATTCCCACCACCACCATATGAAATAGTAGATGGTTCCAAGAGTTGGGGATATCCCAACCCAAATATCGGATATCATAGCTTTAGGGAAAGTAAAATGAAAACCTGAATGGAGATAATGACATATAGTAATACGTTTACCCCAGTTTATAGTAGAATAAGGGTAGATAATATATATTAATTAAGATACTGTATATGACCCTCCATAAAAGGATGATTGCACATTTCACATATTTTCAAAGAAGTATATAGTAGTTCCCCCATGACTTATCACTTATACCTCAGAAAAGTGATAAATGGGGGTACTTAAACTTAATATATAAAATCTCCAGTATAGTATAGAGGTCCTTGTGTGCCATGAACATTAAACCACAGTATCTTTGGGACAGTTTGGGGTGTGAGAGCACTCGAGACAAACATAGCATATTATGTAAGTATCATTGATTGTACTTAATGAGCTAAGCTTAAATGAGCATGATGTATTGACAACAGTGGCGACGGCGGCTCCATTAGGGGCTGCCCTAATAATCCATGCGCCGGTCCCTAATTTACATGCAGGGTTCCAGACCCATGGATTTCAGTGTTTTTTTTTTTTTCTCTTTTGAACCACATTATTAGAGCCCGAGGCCCTAATTGGCTTAAAAAAGGATGGAGCACTGCACCCTGAGCCCAACAGTTGTGTGACAATAGAAAATTAATATTCGCTATTGTCTTCCTGATTCTCCTCCCGGACAATCAGGAAGCGGGTCTTAATACCCGATTGGCCTAGAGGAGAGGCGATCATATTGGCTGGGAGCAGGGGGGAGGCACTAAGAAGGAGGCACAGGGGGATGCTGCTCGTTGCCTGGATGGGGTAATAAGTGCAGGTCTGATGGACGGACAGGCGAGCGATGGGGGGGAGTGTTTGAACAAAGAACTGACCGCCTGATGGACGAACGAAGGGAAAGGGGGATTTGGGTGGTTTGTTTGAGCACCAGCCACCACAAAGCTGTTCTATGTTGCAGAGTGGTAAAAAATCAATAAAGAAGAAATTATCTGTACCTTTATTTCTAAACACTTTGGTTATCCACAACTCTTGGAACCATCTACTGTTTCATATGGTGGTTGGATAGAAAAGCAAGCGGCTGGGTAATACCACTTGTTACATTACAGATGTGCTATTATGGTGTATATTGTTCATGTCTATATGTAAAACCATGGTTCTACGAAAAGATTTTAGCAATCAAATAACTTTTTAGTAGTTTTAAAGACTTATTCTGCGTACACGCGATCGGTTAAAACGATGAGAACGGTCTGATGGACCGTTTTCATCGGTCCAAGCGGATCGTGTGTGGGCACCATTGGTTATTTAACCATCGGTTAAAAAAAGCCAACTTGTTTTAAATTTAACCGATGGATACCTAACCAATAGCAAAAAAACGATTGTTTGTAGGCACGACCATCGGTTAAAAATCCACGCATGCTCAGAATCAAGTCGACGCATGCTTGGAAGCATTGAATTTTTTTTCAGCACATCGTTGTGTTGTACGTCACCACGTTCTGACACGATCGGTTTTTTAACCAATGGTGTGTAGGCGCGACGGACCATCAGTCAGCTTCATCGATTAACCGATGAAAACGGTACATCAGACCAATCTCAATGGATGGACTGATCGTGTATACGCGGCATTAGAATAAAGAATAAAATATATTTTTACATAAAAAGGTGTATTTGAGTTGCCCTTCGAATCCCATAAAGTGAGTATGAATATTGTGAAAGTGAAGGGAAATGTCTCTAATAGAACTAAGGATAACACTAAAACCTGTACACACGAGTAAATAGATTTGTTCAAAACGGTCTGTCCGACCGATTTGAACAAATCTGTCTGCTGGCATTTTGGTTTGCTCGCGTGTACACACGAGCAAACCAAAATCCCCGCCAGCAGACAGCACGCTGATGTGTCGGTGACGTGGCGGTGACGTTGACGCTGCCATGTCACCGCACCAGAAGTGAAAACCCTTCCGCGCATGCGTCGAAACCATTCGGCGCGTGTGCGAGAAGACATGTCTGCTGGTTAGCGTACTAACCAGCAGACATGACGGGCGGACGGGTTCCCAGCCGACAGCTTTCAAAGCATGCTTTGAAATCTGTCGGGTGGCCAAATCCGTCTGTTTGCCCGTACACACGATCGAATCTGTCTGCTGAAACGGTCTAGCAGACCGTTTCTAGCAGACAGATTCGATCGTGTGTACGAGGCCTTAGGGACTCTAACCCCTACCCCTCTCTATCCAAACCTAACCAAAAAATATTTGGGCTGCATACACTTCAAAATATCTGTATCAAAGATATTAAAATATGCTTATAACTTGTTAACTAGCTATATTCTGTTAATCACCACCACCTTTGTGATAGAATTCTGTGTTTTTCTTACACATCATTTCATTACAAAGAAAATCAACTTGCTATGCACTCACTACAAATTGGTTGACAAACACAATTTGCAGTTTTAAGTACGCATTAACACCTAATACATTAGATAACAAAACAGTGTTGGCCTTATTTATTTCACTGCTTTAAAGATTTCTGAGAGGTGCTAATTCCATAAAGTGGATCATCTTTAATAAAGAAGAATTGGTTTGGGACTTTAAATGAGGCATGTGAAAAACATGCGCCTCCATCCCTGTTGGGTAGAAGAAGGGGGGGTTTTGGGACTTTGAAAGAGATGTGTTTTAAGCAATAAGTAAGTATAAATAAAGGGCCAGATTCACAGAGCCCTTACTCCGGTCTATCTCGCGTTAGATCGGAGTACTTTCAAATTACGCGCGTCGTTTCATTAGTCTGAATCCTCAAACCATGAAACGACGGCTTCGGGCTTCAATCCGACTGGCTTACGTGTTCGTACGCCTTCGGATCTACGCTGCAATAAATTTGCGCCGCTGGGTGGAGTTACCGTCGTTTTCCGCGTCGGGGTATGCAAATGAGCTTTTTCCGACGATCAACGAAGTTACGAGGGTCATTCGCAATCTCTTACGGCATCTGTAGTCATCGTTTTGCCGCGTAAAGTTATTCCAGCTTTTATCTGGTCTAGTATTAGACAGCCCATGTTAAGTATGGCCGTCGTTCCCGCGTCAAATTTCAAAGTTTTTTTTTATTTTTTACGTAAGTCATCCGGGAATAGTAATGTATGTAAACGACGCTACTCGAACAAAAAATGACGTAACGACGTTATTTCGCACAATGCACGGCGGGAAATTTCTGAACGGAGCATGCGCAGTTCGATCGCCGCGGGGACACGCCTAATTTAAATGCTTCACGCCCCCTAATCGCGTATTTCGATTCCGCCGCGAGAAATACACTACGGCGCCGTACCTTACGGGCCAAAATCTACATGAATTCGTCGTAGAGCCAGGTAAAATACAGCGGCGTAGTGTATATCTGATACTCTGCGCCAATGTAATTGTACCTGAATCTGGCCCAAAGTTGTTTACATAATAACCAGGCTCAAACTTACCACCCAAACAGCAAACCAAATTCAACTGTCTAACTGTGTGCTTTAAAAACAGAGGATTGGTTGCACGCATTTGCAAATACATGGTTAACCACTTAAGGACCTTGGGTGTTTTTCAGATTTGGCGTTTACAAGACTAAAACATTTTTTTGCTAGAAAATTACTTAAAACCCCCAACCATTATATATATATATTTTTTTCTAACACCCTAGAGAATAAAATGGTGGTAATTGAAATACTTTTTGTCACACCGTATTTGCGCAGCGGTCTTACAAGCGCACTGTTTTTGGAAAAAATTCACTTTTTTGAATTAAAAAATAAGACAACGATAAATTTTTTTTTATATATTGTGAAAGATAATGTTACGCCAAGTAAAATGATACCCAACATGTCACGCTTAAAAATTGCGCCCGCTCGTGGAATGACGTCAAACTTTTACCCTTAAAAATCTCGATAGGCGACGTTTAGAAAATTCTATAGGTTGCATCTTTTGAGCTACAGAGGAGGTCTAGGGCTAGAATTATTGCTCTCGCTCTAATGATCACGGTGATACCTCACCTGTGTGGTTTGAACACCGTTTTCATATGCGGGCGCTACTCACATATGCGTGATATACAAAGAGAACACAAACTCCTGCGCACGAGTGGGATGTTCAACAAGTAGTCAATATTCTGCATACAAAGTACTTCTAATGTCAAACGGTGGAAAAAAAAAGCCTTGCTGTCCTTCATAGATGGGGGGATCCTGGCAAAAAACAAGAAAGGAAAAAGAAAGGCGCACCAGCCTCGTGTACTACCATTTGGCAATTTATTGAAATAAAAAATAAAAAATACAAACTACTCACAAACAAATGGTGATACAAGTCTTGTCACAAACGATAAAAGTAGATACCCCTTGAACCACACTTTCAATAAATTGCCAAATGGTAGTACACGAGGCTGGTGCGCCTTTCTTTTTCCTTTCTTGTATATCTGCGTGAGCAGGTCCTTAAGTGGTTAGGCTGCAGGCCTCGTCAAGGCTCTCTGTGTACTGCAGTCCTAACTAAACTTTTAAAGTATCCTCAATAGAGACACATAAATGCTGATGAGCAGGTGTGTTACTGCCCCTACCTATGATTGGTATAGCAGTAAAGAGCACTGGAAAAAAAATACATGTATAAGGGTATTACAAACACATCTCCATCCCTATATCTTATAAAGAGAATAGGTTTGGGACTTTAAATGAGGCATAAGTAAGTATAAATAAAGTTGTTTACATAATAACCAGGCTCAAACTTACCACCCATACAGCAACTAAATTCAACTGTCTAACCGTGTGCATTGAAAACAGCTGCATGCATCGCCAAGGCTCTCTGTGTACTGCAGTCCTAACTAAACTTTTAACCACTTGCTTACTGGGCACATATACCCCCTTCCTGCCCAGGCGAAATTTCAGCTTTCAGCACTGCAACGCTTTAAATTAAAATTGCGTGGTCATGCGACGTGCCTCCCAAACAAAATGTACGTCCTTTTTTTCCCACAAATAGAGCTTTCTTTTGGTGGTATTTGATCACCGCGGTTTTTATTTTTTGCGCTATAAACAAAAAAAGAGCGACAATTTTGAAAAAAAAAACACAATATTTTTTACTTTTTGCTATAATAAATATCCCATTAAAAAAAAAAAATGTTTTTTCTCAGTTTAGGCCGATATGTATTCTACATATTTTTGTTAAAAAAAAAAATCGCAATAAGCGTATAGTGATTGGTTTGCACAAAAGTTATAGTGACTACAAAATAGGGGATAGAATTCTGAAAAAAATTATATATTTTTTATTTTTACTAGTAATACGGCGATCTGTGAATTTTGTCAGGACTGCAATATTGTGACAATCACATTGGACACTTTTGACACATTTTTGGGACCATTCACATTAATACAGCGAACAGTGCTATAAAAATGCATTGATTACTGTATAAATGTGACTGGCAGGGAAGGGGTTAACACCGCTGGCGAGATGCTGCCAGGCACACGCATCGGCATCTCGGGGACATGCCGACGCGCGCCGTCCAGTGGCTGGAGGACTCGAGGACGTCATATGACATCCTCCTGGATTTACAGAGCCACCTTGAGGCTTTTGACTATGGCCCGGGGCTCAAGTAGTTAAAGTCTCCTCAATAGAGGCACATAAATGCTAATGAGTAGTTTAGTTTTAGTTGTAGAAGACATGTGTAAGTGAAAAATGTAAATGAACCTTTATTTAGCCTTTCTTCTAAAAGGACAGTATTTTAGGAAAGAGATAAAGACTGATATTTCATTGAATAAGACCCAAAATCTAACACTTTATATATACAGAAACAAGTGTGATGTTTCTAAAGATACTTTTTTTTCCTAATTTAAAAAAATCGTACATTTAATTATAAAGATAAAATGTCATCACTCTTCAGGAAACATCTCCGGTGGAAATAATACCTACTCTACTTTCATGGAAGTCCATATCTAGATCAAGCTCTGAGGTTACATGTGTTTATGACAATGATACCTCATATCAAAATAAAACAATGAGAGACTATCTTATCACAGCAGCAGCTCATAGTTCTCACTGTAATATGTGATATAAACAGTTTTTTTTTTTTTTATATCTTGACGTGACGAAAATCAGACTCACTAACACAGATTAAGAAATATGTTTTATGCTACAGTTGCCAGGCAACTGTTCAGGTATGACGCACCATTTTTAAGTGGATCTCTGAGGCTCAGTCTATCTCTATTCACTGCCTTATTTACAGCATATAATAATAGTTTTAGAGGTTTAAAAATATCAAATGCGTGTATAACTTTTTACCTTAAGTCAAGGGAATTTTCTAGAATATAACCCACTTATTTTCAAGAACTTACTTTAAAGGGGTGGGAAGCACATATTTTTTAAATGATTAAATAGCATAAATTGTATCCACAGTTAGATCCTAAAGTACATCTATCATTATAGTAAATTCACATGTCACGTGTAGCAAAAGTGTAGTTTCCATTCAAGTGAGAAGCACAATCTAGGAGAATGATGTAATGAGTCTGCTGCACCTTAGGCCGCGTTCACACGATCGGTCCAAACCGATGAAACTGGACTTAAGTCCAGTTTCATCGGTCCAAACAGAGCGTGTGTACGGCCCATCGGTCCGTCATCCGTCGGACCAAAGTTTTAAAACTTGCTTTAAAATCGGACCGATGGACACCTGACCATCGGTCCAAACCGATGGTTAGTACGCAAAAGCATTTGTTTCAAAAACCTGCGCATGCTCAGAATCAAGTCGACGCATGCTTGGAAGCATTAAAGTTTTTTTCTTTAGCATGTCGTTGTGTTTTACGTCACCGTTTACTGACACGATCGGTTTTTGAACTGACAGTGTGTACGCACATCAGACCATCAGACCATCAGTCTGTGAACCGATGAAAACGGCCTGTCGGACCATTCTCATCGGGTTGGATCGATTGTGTGTACGTGGCCTAAGAGGAAAAATGTCTTTAGTCTCCTTAGCCTAGGCTACATTTCTGCCATTCATATTGCTTTTTTATAGTAGCCCATGTGTGTATCATCGAGAAGCAACATTGTGATGCTATACTTATAACCAAAATATTTTTTTAATTCTGCCATACTGGATTTGTGTGTGCACATGCATATACGCTTGGCTGTGAAAGCCTTCCTTTTGTCCCTTGGCATTCATGAATATTAGAACTAGAGTGAGGGTGTCTGTGCTGGTGGATGATGACATGTAGAATAGTAATCAACACAATAAACCACATGATGAACCATGTATGTATTAGTAAAACAGATGTGCTTTAAGTGGTTGTAAACCCCACTTTGTTATTTTTACCTACGGGTAAGACTATAATAAGGCTTACCTGTAGGTAAAATTAATATTTCCTAAACCTTCATGGTTTAAGAGATATTTACACTATAACATCAGTGGCGAATGCGCTCTAAAGGTCCGACATACAGTGCCGAGGGATCCCGCGTGCATGATTGGGAGAGACGTCATCGTGGCTCAGGCCACTCACAGTACCATCCCGGAAGAAAGGATGGGAGAAGATGTCAGCCCTCACAGCGGTGACCGAGCACCACAGAGAGGGCTTCCTTCTAAGGTGAGTATTTCAAAATGTGCTAGTATGCAATGCATTCAAGCACATTATGCCTTTATCTTGCAGGTTTTTTTTTTCCTCAGTGGTTTACAACCGTTTTAAGATGTTCACAGTTGAAAACAAGCTTGGGAGCTTAGGAATGTCAGATATGAAATATGGTTGATAAACATCTGCATTGTTGTGAATAGATAAACAAATGTGAGGGTAGGTGGATTTAGCTTATGGATGGAATAAATCTGAGGATAGGGAAGCGTAGTGATACTTGGGAGCAATGTCTTAAACCATGTGCAGCACAAATACTTACATTTAGACATGTGCGGTTCATTTAGTTCCAAATTGAAATTCGGATGAATTTTTCATTATTAGGAATTTCAAATTTATCCAAATTTCTGAATTACAATAGTAACAAATTTAAACTGATCCGAAATAAAGAATCAAAATTTCAGATGATTTTGGAATTATATTTTTCGAGTCTAATTCGAAATAATTTTAATTTAAGGAATAGAATAGAAAACAAAAGGAAATAATAAAATAGAAAATAAAAGAATAGTAAAAAAATAAAAAATAAATAGAATAGAAAAAGGGATAGAATAGAAAAGAAAAGAACAGAAACAAATAGAATAGAAAATAAAGGTATAGAATAGAATAGAACAAAAAATGTAATAGAATATATTAAAATAGAAAGAATATAGCCATCTTCTGAAAATCAAATTTCAAATAGAATACAATTTTAGAAAAGATTATAAAGTAATAGAATAGAAAATAATAGAATGGAATAGACTAGAATAGAAAGAATATAATAATATAATTGTTTTCCAAAATACCTATTTTGCGTAAAATAATTTTGAATTCAATTAGAATAGAATAGAAAAGAATATAGTATAATAGAAAAACAGAAGAATAGAATAGAAAATAGAAGAAGAGAGTAGAAAAAAAAACTATAAAATAGAATGGAATAGAGATAATATAACCATCTTTCAAAATTCAAATTTCAAATATAATAAATTTGATTTGAATTTAATTCTAATGGAATTCAATTAAAAAAATATGAATTGATTCTAATTTGAAAGAAACAAAACAAATTAAACAAGTTTATTTAAAAAAGATTCAAAATGACATGAAACTAAGCCAATTTCTTTTGTTCCTCACATGTCTACTTACATTTGCATGACTGATTTATTGACCCACAATGGTCAAAAAAAGTGTTTTGTGCCTGTGACCTACCGCTGAAGTAGTCGCTTAGTTATTTGGGTTCTCGATCCTGCGTTTTGACTCGAAAAATATCCCAGCCCCTCTGACACACCTGGTTGGATGAAAGTCACTGTGAGCACTTATAAAGACACAAGAATATACAGTATGCCTATAACTTGGTGGTGTGCTAATATAAGGAAATAGAGTAATGGAAGTCCACAATAACTCTCCCTTCCTGGACTTTAATTACCATACTCCATTGTGGCCAGTCTATGGGGTACTGTTTACTTTCCTGCTCCCCCTGCTGATTGGAGGCAGCAGTGCACTAAAGTTCATCTTGTCCATTTGGTCACAGCTCAAGTGCACTGCAGACAGTGTTACAGCTTGTTCCTGCAGGCAAGAACTTGACATACTGTACATTAAAAAAGGTTGTGTGTTGGGGCGCTCGCTAATTATGAATGATAATTGTGACAATAAATAACAATAAATAGATAATCTAAAATCCAGAAATGAAAGATCACATGCAATTTCCGTGTAATAGGTGCATGACAGAATAAAACATTAAAAATGTGCAGCAATAAAGTGCATAATAAGTAGTAAGTGCTAATCAGGTGCATCCATACATTGACAGTTAATTAATTTAGGCAAACGGCACTGTTTTGGATGTGCAAAATGAGTCCAATATAAACAATATAAATAAATAGCTTCATGCAATTGTGCAAAAATGCATTAAGAGTGCAAAATTCCAGGGTCAAGAGTCCAACCATGTAATCCAAAAAAAAGAGAAAAATAAAATAAAAGATATGTTGAATAAATGTCCACAAAGTTTTCCAAATGTGCAGTGCTCAGAAATAGCTCAGAAAGTGCTTCACTCCACACGTGCCCAGTTTCACCAGCCTAAGGCCACGTATACACGATCGAACATGTCCGCTGAAACTGCTCCGCAGACCAGTTTCAGCGGACAAGTTCGATCGTGTGTACAGCCTATCGGACCGTTTTCCAGCGGACAAAAAGTTTCCAAACATGCTTAGAAACTTGTCCGCTGGAAACCTGTCCGTCGGACATGTTCGATGGTTATTACACAAAATCATCAGACCGAAATCCCGCACATGCTCAGAATCAAGTCGACGCATGTTTGGAAGCATTGAACTTCGTTTTTTCATCACGTCGTTGTGTTCTACCTCACCGCGTTCTGGTCTGAGGGGATTTTGGTCCGATGGCGTGTACGCACATCAGACCAACAGACCACTTCAGCCTGGTCCGATGAAAACGGTCCGTCGGACATGTTTCATCGGACATGTAAGAGGCTTAAAATAAGCCTTATGTGAAATCCCAATGTCAGCTTCTCTTTTCCTCTAACTGTAGCAGCATTGCAGATCACCTTCACTCCACAAAGGTAGCGCTTAGCCAGAGTTCAAACCCCTCTTCATTTGAATCAATGACTCCCCACAAGGCACATATGGAAGGAATAACGCTCACAATAGTGTAAAAACATCAGCATAATTTTATTATAAACATAGTAAACACTCACATTTCAGATTAGGATCTCAAACATCAGACATCAGACACAGTAGCTTCTCCACTCCACGATAGTGGAGATGACGACACCAACAGCTCACTTCCCTCACGCGTATCGTGACTGTGCACGCCACTTAGTCATAGGGTATGGAGCCGTGCTGACGAGGGTGACTATTTAAAATACTGCGTCGTCATGACAACCATCTCGGTCATGATGGCGGGTTAAAGCAATTTCCTTTCCTTTCTAGGATGAAAGAGAATCGGGTTACACTAGGACAAGTAAACAGCGGTGCTCCCTCCACTGGTCAAAGGTAGTAATCACACCTAATATCAATTAGGCAAGGATGATCCACTTAATCCCTCCCCTGGTGGATATATAACATAACACCCTCAAACAGAGAAAATAGTAAATATTAAAAATTATATAGTAAGATCGGTGTGTGAATAATAATTAATTAAGCCACTTAATGATTTCCTTGAAGGATATCAATAATGATTCCCACATGAATGGAGATGAGGATGGAAAAGGAATGTAATGGGACATAATGAATAACACTGCTCCCTCCACTGGTTAAGAAGTAACAATAACTCTCAACATTGTTTAAAGGAGAGAATCCAAATGGACAACGGTCCCAGGAACATATGAAAACATTGTAATTAATATATAATATGAATCAACCACATAATAATCTTCATAAAATTATTAGATAATCCTATAGTGGGGATCAATGAATAAATAAATAATTCCACATAAAGAAAAATGAGGATGCAGAAAGCTATAGCAGAGTAGAACTAAATGGTAATGACATCCAACTGCATCGCCAAGGTACATGGGTATCACATATGTGACAGTATCATGATTAGATGCCCTGTAAGGTATACCTTCCATATTGTTAAAAATTATTGTTTTTAAATTACTAAAAGATTAAAACTGGACAGAGGAAAAATATTAAAAGTTAGAGATAGATAGAGAGTTCAGATCAAACTCAACGTTGTGTCCATGGGGTACTAAAGTGCAAAGTTCATGTATCCAGCGGGATTCTAATTGGCTGATTTATTTTACCTTATCATCCCCCCTCCAATGAAGTTTATATTTTTCAATTCCCCATACTTTTAAGGATTAGGGATCTCTATTGTGACATCTATCAAAATATCGGGACAAACTATGCTTCGGATAGCCATTTTTTATATTTTGTGTGTGTTCTCTAAGCCTTTTCCATAGTTCTCTTTTAGTTCTCCCCACATATTGAATCCGACACGGACATTCAAGGAGATAGAACACACCTTCAGTTTTGAATGAAATAAAGTCTTTTATCTTATACTCGTTCCCGGTAAAAGTAGATTTAAAACTCTCTTTCTTCTTTTTACATTCTTTTGTATGTCTACATGTATAGCACATTTTGCACGGATAAAAACCTTTCCCATTAAAAAATGAGAACGCTTTTTTTGTGGGTGGATCTAAAACATTCTTCACTGTACATGTTCACCTCTGTTACTGAATATACTCCCCCACCTTTAACTGTTGGAGTGCCTGTATGTACACCCATTATAAAGAAGTTTGCCAAATAACTGATAGCTGTGCATTTACTAAAAATTGTAACAATCATAATGGCAGTTGCTAATATCAAATGTCAATAGTAATCAGAAGAATATTTAAAAATTGGATTCAAAGCTTTGTTTACCAAATAAATAATACCTATGAGCCTAATTTTTAAGACTCATGCCATAAAACGTTCAATATAACCTTTTATTTTCATTTATTAAGGCTTTATGCACACTGGGGCCGGGATTCAGAAAGCTTTCACGGCGTCGTCGCATCTTTACGGCGATTCAGAAAGGCAGTTACGCCTGAATTTTTTAAAGATACGACCAATGTAAGTCTCTTACGCCGGCGTATCTTGTGTGTGTATTTACGCTGGCCGCTAGTAGGCAGTGTTCGGCGTATCTTAGGCATTCTATCCGACATGATTCTGAGCATGCGCACTGGGTTACATCCAGGGATGGCGCATGCACCGTTCGTTCGGCCATGCATCTACATGGGGTCACGGTTCATTATCATACAACACGCCCCCTACCTGCCTACTTTAAAATACGCGGGCTTACGCCGGCCCATTTACGCTACGCCGCTGCAACTTAGGGCGCAAGTTGTTTCTAACAAAAGAAAAAAGAAAGGCGCACCAGCCTAGTGTATTACCGCTAGACAATTTATTAAATAGTAAAAATATTAAAAACGACTCACAAAGGACATGTCAGACAGGCTTGTCAACAAACAATGAGGTATAATCCCCTCGGACCGCACTCCACAATGGGGGAGCTTTGGAACTATGTTGCTGCTGGCTGACGCGTTTCGAGGCGTCTGGGGCCTCTTCATCAGAGCTCAGCCAAGTTGTTTCTGAATACGGTACTCACCTCTCTAAGTTACGGCGGTATAGCGCATATGAGATGCGTTACGCCCATCTAAAAATACGCCAGTCTTTCTAAATCCCGGCCTGGGTTTTTAAGCTAAAAACACTGGAAACAAAATACTGGTAATAGCATTTTTTAGTAATGTTTTAGTAGCATGTAGGAGCATATAGGAGTTAAAAATGTTTAATTAGTAGCACTTAGAAGTGTTCAGCAGCGTTTAGGAGCATTTATGAGCATCCAACATGTTTTTCTGCTGGGGAAAAACGCTCCAAGAAACGCCAAGACAATTTTCTTCTGCTCCTAGATGCTGAAGCTAAAATAAAAAGGCTAACAGCCTAAAGTTGTGTGCATATAGGATAACCCTATTAACCCTATTTAGCTTCTAGGAGCTTAAAAAAAACGTTGGTGTGCATGGTGCCTAAGGCCTCGTGCACACTGGATGTTATAAAAACGTAGCATTAGCTGTAGAATGCTGTGTTAAAAACGTGAGTTGTGCCAGGTTTTGAAGAGTTTTTGCATTAGCAGTTTTTAGCGTTTTGCCACATTTTTTAGCTTTTGCGTTTTTTAGCAAAACTATACTCCTACAAAAGCTTGATGCCGCGTACACACGGTCGTTTTTTGCGATGAAAAAAAACGACGTTTTCTGTGAAGTAAAAAACGACGTTTTTGAAACGTCACTTTTCAAAGACAATTTTGCATACACACCATCGTTTTTTCACAAAAAGCGAGGTTACGTTCACCACTCTTTTCCATTGAAGCTCGCTTCATAACTAGCTTCTGGGCATGCGCGGGTTGAAAAACGTCGTTTTGAAAGACGTTTTTGCTACACACGGTGACTTTTTGTGAAACAAAAAACGACACAAAAAATTCAAGCATGTTGGAATTTTTTTTTGGTCGTTTTTTTGAAGACAAAAAACGACGTTTTGCCCACACACGATCAATTTAAATGACGTTTTAAAAAACGTCGTTTTTTTTCATCGCAAAAAACGACCGTGTGTACGCGGCATGAGGCTCAAAAATGCTCATAAATGCCAGATAGCCCCGTTTTGATGTGTTTGGGCCCCTTTTACACTTGTGGGACCTGAAAGTCACGTGATTTTTCCGCAATTTTGTCGCGATTTGAAGCAATGCTTGTGTAATCTTAAAGTCTATGGACCTTTTGCCATCCATGTCACATTGGGAAGATTTTCATTTGCCTATTGTCTTAAAGCCAAGAAAGGAGGCAAATGCCTGGTTGTCACCCGGGTCACCAGAACTAGCATCTCGATTGGATGATTTCCCCTCTATAACTGTTCTGGAGACAACCCAAGTTGAGTTTTTATTTTATTTTCACTTTCAGTGATGGTTGCACTGAATGGAATAAATATGGCATATAGAAAGAGTGAAGGTCAACAACAGGAACCATAGATAGAAATAAAAACATGCCCAATGTTCTAATTCCTCCCCACCCTATCCAAAACAATCTTTTTTTCATTAGATCAAGACTTTTTGGAGGATATTTTTTTTTAAGTCACATAAATTGTGAACTCCACTTCTCTCAGTAATAACTGAACTTTGTCATAGCAGCTGTACATATATTTGTAATAATAATTCCTGTTCCTAAATGAGCAACTGGTCTCTGTACACATCTGAACATCTGTGCAGGGGAATTCCGTTCTTTGTCTTGTAGACTTTGTACTCGATGTGCTTAACCTCATTTTGTTAGTCAAAGCAGTAATAAGACCTCTTTTAAGTCCTATTTCAAGGACCTGTAATAGCCATCCTTGAAGATGAGTCACATGAATATAAAATGATAGTGTCACATGACGAAGAGCCCTGCTGAGATGCTGACACTAATTGTATGTTTGTGTCCGCTACATATTTGTAATCTTTTTCTCCCGTAGCACATTTTTCTCTTTTTCTCTTGCTTATTGAAGTTCCCTGGATGCTTGCTCCTGCCTTGTGTTGCTGTGAACTCTTGTTTTTACCCCTGGCAGTACCTATGCGGGCACTGCTCTTCTTTTTTGATTCATTTCTGTGTCTTCTTGTTTGCTTTCCTACAGCACTGAATGGATTCATTTACAAAACCTTTCACTGCTTTTCATCTAAGTTTTGTGCAACTGTTCTAAAGCCGAATAGGGGATTTGTTCATTAACATAAATATTTCTGTACAAATACAAAATGGAAACAGCTTGAATTTACCAAAATATAACATTACTATATGTACAAAGGAAAAAAGTTTAGGATTTTTCAAGGATGGGAGGTCTTATTCACTTGCACCACCTCCCCATAATGAAAATATTACAAAGAGAGATGTAGAAATTAGAGTTTTAAGGTGTAAATTAATCAGATTGAGAACAAAATCATATTACACATTTTTATTTTAATGAACATAACTAGAACATAACTAATACTGTCCAATAAGGCACAACAATGTTGTCTGATCCCCTTTACCTACTCTGTTTCAGCAAATGGTTAAGGAATGTAGATGTTTTATTTATTGTTTTGTCTTTTTAGATTATACAGCCTCTTTCTTCTATCAAGCTACATACATACTATTCTCTGAAGTAATCCCTATTAGTGACAAGATCATGTATTGTTTTGTTCTACTTTCCTTAACCATTTGCTGAAACAGGGTAGGTAAAAGGGATCAGACATGTACCATTGTTGTGCCTTGGCTTATTGGACATTTATTAGTTATGTTCAAGCATTACTGATCCTATGTTTCTTCAGGTTTAATAAGGGGTTTAACCCCTCTGTAACACACTGATACTTTGCTTGACTGTCTGCTTGGGGATCTTGATGGTCCGGAGTTGTGGATTTTATTTGGGGTGAGAGTTCACTCATCAGATGACCTATGTTTATCTGATTGTATTTCTGTTGTCTACTTATGTTGATTTTTAGACCTCATATGCATATTATGTTTTTATTTCATTGTTTATTTTGTTTATTTAAAATAAATCCTTTTTTTTTATTCATTGTGATACTGTACATAAGGTCTTGCCAAATCTCCTGAATAAGCCATGATTATGGCGAAACATGTAGACTTGACAAATTTTTGTACAATGGCCGTATGAATTATTTTATGTTGGTTTTATGCATTTTAAATAATGTTTATTAAAATTAAAAATTGTAGTTTGATTTTGTTCTCAATCTGATTAATTTGCACCTTTAAGGCCGCGTTCACGCGATCAGTCCATCCGATGAGAACGGTATGAAGGACAATTTTCATTGGTTAACCGATGAAGCTGACTGCCTACACACCATCAGTTAAAAAAACGATCGTGTTTGAACGCGGTGACGTTTACGTGTTTTAACACAACGACGTGCTGAAAAAAACAAAGTTCAGTGCTTCCAAGCATGTGTCGACCTGATTCTGAGCATGCGCAGCCTTTTAACCGATGCTTTTGCATACTAACAATCGGTTTTTACCCATCTGTCAGGCGTCCATCGGTCAAATTTTAAAGCAAGTTCTCTTTTTTTGACCGAAGGATAACTGACCGATGGGGCCCACACATGATCGGTTTGGACCGATGAAATGGACCTTCAGTTCGTTTTCATCGGTTTTGACTGATCGTGTGTACGCGGCCTAATGTAATATTACTATAGAACAAAGAACACGAATGATGTAAAAGATTAGCAAGTCCCAGAAAGCAGAAATAGGTCTGTTTTTTTATTTTTCTAGATTACTAGAGACTTATATTTGTCAGTGCTGTCTATATCCTGTACTTTCTGCAGTGTTATCTAAAGTAGGCTTATTGGCCCTGCCCAGTTTACCTTGGTGAGCTACAAAATACCCTACCCTCGTGCAGATGTGGAGGCCGCTCCTCTATAGATATCATAGGGTGTCACCCAGGGCTTTTTTTCAGCGGGAACGCAGGAAATGCAGTTCTGGCACTGTTATCACTGAATTAAGTAATAGCAAGGGGTACTGTGGTGTGCTGCAGGGTCTGTTGATGCTGGCTGCTGGGCGATCTATTTTTGCTGGAGGCGATTTATTTTTTCAGGAGGGGATTCTGTTGTTGCTGGGTAGGTCTGTTGTTGCTAGCAAGGCGTCAATTGTTCCCAAGGATGGGTGTTTTGTTGCTGGGAGGGTTCTATTGTTGAGGGAGTGATCTATTGTTGCTGGCTACTGGAGGGTCTATTGATTCCCGCCTGTGGGGAGGTCTGTTATTGCTGCAGTGGGTCTTTTTTTGCTGAGGAAGGTGTTTTGTTGTAGGTGGATCTATTGTTGCTGGGGAGGGTGTCTATGGATGATGGCTACAGGGAGATATGTTGTTGCTGCCGGGTGTCTTTTGTTGTGGGTGTCTATTGTTGTTGGGGGATCTATTGTTGTTGGCTGCAGGGGATCTATTTTACTCCTGTTCCTCTTATCATCACCAAGTTCTATACAAACTACTTAGTACCACAAATGTTACATGCTTCTATATTCTCTAAAAGGGGTGGTCCTGGGAGGTGAGTAGGGAGTGGAACCAAGGAACGGTGCTCAGAGGTGGGTAGAGGCTGAGACAATTGGTGACTTTAAAAGGGGAAGTTTCTGCATCTATTCTCTGAGAAAAAAATCCCTGGTGTCTCCCTAAAACAGGAGGTGTTTTTGCCAACAGGATTACTAGGTAAAAAAAAAAAAGCCTTAAAAATTCACTTTTTAAGTCATCACATGAAAGGGCTGGTAAGCAGAAATATATTACATTTTTGTTCTTGGGTTTAAATCATTTTACTTGATCAGATATGAATAAATAACTAGCCTTATGCATGATTTTGCTCAGAGAATACCTTTCAACTTCCTTTACAAAAGCTTATAGAATTTCTTTACTTTACGAACCTCCTCTACTCAGAAGGAAGCTTTTCAAATTTCTACATGCTTTGTGCATATATAAGCACCCTCAGAGGTAGTACATTTACTGTACTCATGCTTTGCAGTTGGAAACTGTGTTACAGCAGTCTCATCAAGTAGATGTTATATGTAGAGGGGCTCTCAGTGAATAATCCAGTTCAATACTCCATACTGGATTTCCCTTGTGGATTGACTGACCCACATGTGATGGAAGGCAGTGGCATCATCATCACCTCAGAATGAGCCTCACTTATGGGTACAGTGGGTGACCGCGATATTGTGTCAATCTCGCTCCCTTTCTCGGCGAGATTGACCACCTACAGTAAGTACAATGGCAAACTAAACAGAAACGCTCCACATAATTTAAGTATACCACCCTCTAGTGTGTGCAAGAAGTGAGAGTAGGAAAATTATAGTTTAGCCCTGGGCTAAGCCTGAGCTATGGAATATGGGTCAGGGTTTACTAGGGTTCAGGGTTGGGTGATTCATCCTGGCAGCTCTGTGGTGCCTCCCTCTGTTCTAAAAGGTTTGAGAATCTTCTATAGTGGAGGTTATGAGGCGCTGTCTTCAGGGCCGTCTCTACCATAGGGCAAACAGGGGCAGCTGCCCAGGGCCCTGTCACTGTTGGGGGCCCAAAGCAACCCCCTTTGAAAAAAAAAAAAAAAAACATTTTTTTTTTTTTTTTTTTTTAGGGGTCCGGAGGTCCCCAGGGGCCCGGAGGCCCCCAGGGCCCAAGATGGCAACCCCCCCTTTTTTTATTTTTTTAAAATAAAAAATTATATTTATTTTATATATTTTTATTTTATTTTTTATTAAAGGGACAATTTTTTAAATATATTTTTATTTTTTTATTAAAGGGACAATTTTTTTTAGGGGTCCCCAGGGACCCGGAGGCCCCCAGGACCCAAGATGGCAACCCCCCTTTTTTATTTATTTTTAAATAAAAAAATATATATTTATTTTATATATTTTTATTTTATTTTTTATTAAACGGCCAATTTTTTAAAATATATTTTTATTTTTTATTAAAGGGCCATTTTGTTTTAGGGGTCCCCAGGGACCCAGAGGCCCCCAGGGCCCCAGATGACAACCCCCTTTTTTTATTTATTTTTAAATAAAAATATATATTTATTTTATATATTTTTAATTTATTTTTTATTAAAGGGCCAATTTTTTTTTTAGAGGTCTGGAGGTCCCCAGGGGCCCGTAGTTCCCCAGGGCCCCGGATGACGACCCCCCTTTTTTATAAAAAAAACTTTTTTATATATTTCTTTTAATATATATATATATATATATATATATATATATATATATATATATATATATATATATATATATACACATACTATATAATATAAATGTTATTATTATTAAAGGACCCAGAGGTCCCCAGGGTCCTGGATGACAACCCCCTTTTATATTTTATTTCCTTTTTTTTATTTTTTTATTTATATATATATATATATATATATATATATATATATATATATGTAATTAAAGGGCTCAGAGGTCCCCGGGGCCCCATGTGGCAAACACCCTTTTTTATTTTTGTTTATATTTTTTTTATTAAAGGGCCCAGAGGTTCCCAGGGCCCTGGATGGCAACCCCACTTTTTTTTTTATAAGTGTTTATTTTTAATATATTTTTTTTATTAAAGGGTCCAGAGGTCCCGGATGGCAACCCCCCTTTTTTTGTAGTTTATTTTTATAAAAAAAATAAAAATTATTAAAGGGCCCAGAGGTCCCCAGATGGCAACCCCCTTTTTTAAAAAATATATATATTTTTTATATATATTTTTTATTTCTTTTTATTAAAGGGCCCAGAGGTCCCCAGGGCCCCCGGATGGCTACACCCCTTTTTTTATATATATTTTTCTTTATTAAATCTTTTTTTTGTAAAGGGCCTCCTGCTTCTAAATTCGCGGCAGCCCCGCCCCCCCGCGTCTCAATTTAAGGGGGCAGCACCCCCCCTCCCGTTCTCTGCTCCAGGGGGCCCATGCATGAAGCTGTGTAAGGGGCCCCATAATTCCTGATGGCGGCCCTGCCGCCCGTTAAGCCCCTGTGCTGCCCACAAATCAGGCTGAAATCAGGTGACAGTACTGCTTCCCTTCCCAGTGTTTTAAAATGTACAGCACACCTGGCTTCCCTTTAGACGTGCACTTCTCCCTTCCTGCCACTGGGTGCTGCTTGTATATAAAAGTGAATTAGAATGTGATTTTATAATATCCCAGTTTGCTCTTCCCGATGCGGCTGACTTCTTCATGTCCTGCTCTTCAATGTATGTCACTGTTTGCTAATCTATATTGTAAATAGAAGTTTTCTGTAGAGTGTGCCCAAAGTCTTTATAATATTTGATGATTCACTGCAGGTCTGGTCAGTGTTTTAAAAAGTTCCTGTATTTTACACATGGCATGGCATGGGGTCACAGCATCGTCTGTCCATTCTGCTTTAGCACCATGGGACCCCAGGCCATGCCATGTGTAAAATACAGGAACTCTTTAAGTCACAGACCAGACCTGCAGTCCAGGCCGAGTAAGGCCTCAGAGCACATGGCATTACTGTCTTTATTTAACTGCTTGATGGGCTTATTTTGGGCCTGGCTGGTTCACATGTATGTGTTTTGGTGGCCCACATTTGTGCAGGCACAGCAGCCCATTCATTTGATGCCTCATGTAATAGGCTGAGCACACGGCACACCTATGCCTATCAAGCAATGAAATACATCACTGTCTGTCCATTCTGCTGTGACTTATCTGCAGTTCCCGCACTGTCAAACTCGCTGCATTTTTAGATGTTTAGGTCACGCTTTTAAAAACACAGTGCGTTTGTGTGTGCAAGAACTGCAGGTAAGTAGCATGGTGCAAAAGCAGAATGGATTTCAAGGCAACTGATTTTTAAAATGCTGAATGCACTTTTTTTCTGCAGGAAACAAAGGCATGGCAGCCCATTCAAATCAATGCTGTGCCTGCACAAATGAGGGCCGCCAAAACACATACATGTGAACCAGCCAGGCCCAAAATAAGCTGAAGGGGGGCCCAAAAAAAATGTTTGCCCAGGGCCCAAACCATATTAAAGACGGCCCTGGCTGTCTTGAATATTTATGGAGCCTTGGCCAATCCTCAGAGGTAGGCTGGCAGGGGACTGAGACCACTCCATAAATAGACATGGGCCATGCCAGTAGGGGCAGTGAGGTGGAAGGTGGAGATACATCAGTGTTCCAGGGCTCAGGTGCTGGAAGGATCCTGCAATAACACAAAGGTCTTCCCAGAGGCACAGGAGCAAGAGAGAGGAAAGAGTAGTGCAGCACTGCAGCACTGTGGGGACCAACAAAGGGGGAGACTGTCACATGTAGCCAGTCTCCCTTGAAGGCAGCAGTGTGCTTAAGTCTTTAACCTTTCCCTAGAAATCTTCTGAGAGTTAGCTGGGTGAGCTGGTAAAGAGTAGTGTTGAGCAGAATATGCCATATTCGATTTCGCGATATATCTCGAATATATAGTCGAATATTCGAGATATATTCGTTAAATGCGAATATTCGCGATATTTTTTGGAAATGAAATGATTGCGAAATTTCGCTATTGCGAATGCGAATGCGAATGCGAATGAAATTTCGAGAAATGCGGAAGGAGCACTCTGATTGGCTCAGAATATTCGTGATATTTTATAATACAAAATAATTGTGAAATTTCGAGAAATGCGGAATGGAGCACTCTGATTGGCTCAGAATATTCGTGATATATTACAATACAAAATAATTGCGAATGTTCGGCAAATGTGGAAGGAGCACTCTGATTGGCTCAGAATATTCGTGATATATTACAATACAAAATAATTGCGAATATTCGGCAAATGCGGAAGGAGCACTCTGATTGGCTCAGAATATTCGTGATATTTTATAATACAAAATAATTGCGAAATTTCGAGAAATGCGGAATGGAGCACTCTGATTGGCTCAGAATATTCGTGATATTTTATAATACAAAATAATTGCGAAATTTCGAGAAATGCGGAATGGAGCACTCTGATTGGCTCAGAATATTCGTGATATATTACAATACAAAATAATTGCGAATATTCGGCAAATGCGGAAGGAGCACTCTGATTGGCTCAGAATATTCTTGATATTTTATCGTAATTTCGCAAAAATGCGAATGAGAAATTGATTGCGGAATTTCGACAGTAACACTCTGAAATCGAATATATGTGTTATTTTAGCTAAAAACAATATTGCGAATTTCTCGAAAATAATCGCGCGATATCGCTATTGCCGAATAATCGCATTGCCATTTTTTTCGGCAATATAAAATGATCGCTGCAGCTACTCGGCCCAAGGTCTCTAATCATACCAGCAATGCTTTTAGACGTCGATGGGGATCTCTAGGATGTGATCTGTTCTAAAAAAAAAATGAAAAAATACGAATATTCGAAATAGCGAATATTCACCGCGAAATTCTGAATATATCGCGAATACTCGAATATGCCATATTCGAGCCGAATATTCGCAATACGAATTTTTCGTGAGCAACACTAGTGAAGAGCCAGTCTGGTGGACTGGTGTGGCGAATTAGTCTTGAGGGCTAGTAAAAGGGGCAGCTGCAACCAGGTGAGTTGGCCTGAAGAGGTGGTACTGGGATTAGTGGCTACAGAGGAAAGCTGTTTCACTGCAATTGTGCTAACAGAGGGGCTACGCGTTCCTGCCTATAATGGGCTATTGCTAATCTGATAGCCTGTCAGATCATTCAAGTGATTCAGCTAATAGCTGTGGTGGCTCAACGTGATTGGCACTGCGCTGACAAGCCATTAACCTCTGCAGCCAAGGGTTCGGATCCCGGTCTTGGCTACATGTGAATTGAGTTTGGTGGTCTCAGCCCGGCTCCCGGTGGGTGTGCTATGCAAGGTACGCCTGTGCTTAGTACGCCCACCCCCCCACAAAAACCACCACACTTGCACGCACACGAAATTGGTTTAACACACACTCACTTTGGCCATGCGGTCTCCTAAAATAAAGAGAGGCGAAGGACCTACGGGGCTGGCTGGGTGGGCATGGCCCCCTCACTCCCTCATAGGGGGAGTCCCTCTGCCCCATTGGGGTCCAGTTGGGCCCCAGTTGGGCTCCCAAGAGGAGCAGGTAGGGTGGGGTGAGTGGGAGGCCCCCCTCACACCCGCCATTGCCACCAGGGGCATGGAGAAGGATGGCGATTGCCTCCGGGGGGAGGGTCTGCCTACTCCCAACTCCTGCAGTCCGGCTCCTCTCTCTCGAGTTCACGCACAAAAATACACAAAAAAAAGAAAAAAAAATTCAAGTGATTCAGCTGGAGCAAACACGTGTGTGCAGGAGGAAAGTGCAGGAGACTGTATATATGTGTATATGTCCCTGAAGTTTACTGAAAAGTTTGTTCAGTGGGCACCCCAAAATCTCCCATCCCTATTCAAGTTATTAACCCTCTAATAAAAACAAAATTAAAACAAAGTCATGAACTGTTCTCTGACTCTGGGTGCTTGTGAAAATGTGATGTGCCTGGCTGTGCAGGAGTGGGGAATCCAAGTTCATCAGCAGTCCCTATGGGGGTCCGCTACATAAGTAAGTGAGATACGGAGAACCTCTAAACTTTTCAAGTTTCTAGTCTCTGGTGGTTGTCCAGGAGGCCCAGTGCTCATTACACCAAACAGCTCTCCTCAAACAGTGGAAACCCAAAGTACTACAAACACAAAAGATAGAAAGGGCCTAGTGAAAGTGCAAGTGCAATCTAAAGCACTGTTTATTTTATAGGAAGAAGAATAGGTTGTTCCCACAATAAAAAAAGGAGTAAAACAAAAGTTAAGCTAATGTACACCAAAATCACAAGGTTAGTGGATATGGGGTTCCACCCTAAAGTGGAACTTCCACTCATGTGGCACCTTTCTGGGGGAGGGGGCAGCGCATACTGTTCCCACTTCCAGGAGTCTGGGCCGGGTCGAATCACGCTAGCTGCTCGGCTTCCTCCTGCTTCCCCCGCTGGGCCAGTAGGAGAGTGCAGCAGAGCCTCACGCATGCTCAGTAGGGTAGTGAAGCCATATTGCTACACTGCCAGGTTCCCTTACCCGCAAGGGTAAGGGATCCGACATCGCCGGACCCCAGTACAGGTAAGTGGCCTATTATTAAAAGTCAGCAGCTGCAGTATGTGTAGCTGCTGGCTTTTAATTTTTCAGAGGTGGACAGACCACCGTTTTAATTACATAAATAAGTGCACTGAAACTAAACAATACTCTATGCATAAATAACAGGAAGCACTTCAAACAGCTAACTTTTTGATTTTCATTTATTTATGAAAGAAATATCATGTAGAAACATAACACTACATCAGAGTACATGCACAAGATCTCCCCAGAGTTCCTCATTCTAGAAAAAGGCAAACTCTCAGCTACAAGCATACATTTTCATTAGAACAGGGAGGGAGGAGACACAGGCTAAATGTACAGCAGTTAACAAACATCAATACACATGAATAGATATCATATAAAAAACCTTCAACTGACAGGGAGATACTGAGGATCAGGCGGAGATGGGAATCACATTGTTTTAGAGTACAAACCCTTTTCTCTAGTGCGGTGTTTCTCAACCTTTTTTCAGTCAAGGCACCCTGGACAATCTCGAGGCACCCAATTCTAACATGTAAAAACTATTCTAGTAGTTTTATATAATGAAGCAACATCCACAAGTCCAAGTAGGACAACCAACATTAGAGGTGATTTTTTCTTCCAGCGCAAATACACTTTTGCACACTGGTACTGACTAGTATTCCGATGTTTCTCCATCACTCAGTTAATGTGACTACACCGCTTATGGTGAGGGTCAAACGAGCGCCAAACAAGGATTCTATGCAGATGACTGACATCCTTCTTATTACAGTAACTGATGATGCCATTGGTCATTAGGACACCGGCTGCTAGAAGGTTGTAATGGTGCACAATGAAAACCTTTGACTTAAGCCTTGTACACATGATCGGTTTGTCCGATTAAAACAGACCGATGGACTGTTTCCATTGGTCAAACTGATCATGTGTGGGTCCCATCGGTTTGTTTTCCATCGATAAAAAAAATAGAACATGTTTTAAATTTTTCTTATGGATAAAAAAACAATAGAAAAAAACGATCGTCCGTGTCCATCGGATTAGATTCCATCAGATGTCCGATCATTTGTACAGGGCTTCAGTGTAACTAAAAGGCAAGCTTCATCCACACACCGACTTGTATACAACTTTTGGAAAGTTTTTATGCATTTTGCCAAGGCACCCCTTAAGAAACCTCAAGGCGCCCGAGGTTGCCTAGACACACTGGTTGAAAAAGTTTGCCTGTCTGCATGTGGCATCTACACAAATTAAATACATAAAATGGCTCCAATACTCACTAAACCTGCCTGACATGGACTTTCATGGACTTTCACTGTATTTGTTAATTTGAGCACAAGAGACTCCATCTTGCTTGCAATGTTAAAATATATATGTGTGTGTTGTGACACCGGCGCAACTAATTTATGATACCTATGCTTCCAATCTGCTGCAGTTGCTGTAGACACCTGTGACAGGTGATATATGAAGAAAAAATTGTGTATGTGACATATACTACCGCGCAAATTGCATAAATCCAATTATCAAGAACGTATAGAATATATAAATATAAATTAACAATACATCCATAAACACCAGTGCTAACTCAAAAAAATTTCAACTCAGAATAAATGTGTAGTCCTTCTGTGCATGCTGGTGCACCTATAAACACCAGTGCTAGCTCCAAAAGAATTTTTAACTCAAAATAAACACATAAATAAAGTCCTTTAGTGCATGCTGTTGCACCTATGATGCGTGCTATTGCTCATATGTAGCAGTGCCTCAGTCCTATTAAACCTTCCAAAGTGTCAAAAGATGATCTCCGTGACGTTTACACCCTTAAAGTGTGACCACCACCTCTATTCAAAGATTGCGCTCACCAGATCAAGGAAATGAGACAGCATATAGCATCCTTAAACAACAGCTCCACGCGATCCTCAATCATAAATGTCAGACCCAGATGGCTCTTTGCGTTTGTTCTCCCAAAAAGAAAAAAAGCCTCTTATGGTGTAATAGAGTTACAACCAATTTATTTAAAACAAGAAAGCCTTAAGGTCACACTCACATGCTCCGATGCCCAGCCGGCATTAGCTTATCCAGCGTTACTGTTTGTGCGGCGTGCGTTCCAACCCTCGCTCGTGTTGCGGTTCAACAGGCGGAAGCTGCAGTACTGAACAATGGCGGAGGTTGGTGACACAATTCCGTGTATGTGAGAGATATTGCCCAAATGCCTCTACATGTTTTGCATGCACGCATGCGTCATTAGGAATCTGCGTGCATGCGAAACATGTAGAGGCATTTGGGCAATATCTCTCACATACACGGAATTGTGTCACCAGCCTCCGCCATTGTTCAGTACTGCAGCTTCCGCCCGTTGAACCGCAACACGAGCGAGGGTTGGAACGCAGGCCGCACAAACAGTAACGCTGGATAAGCTAATGCCGGCTGGGCATCGGAGCATGTGAGTGTGACCTTAAGGCTTTCTTGTTTTAAATAAATTGGTTGTAACTCTATTACACCATAAGAGGCTTTTTTTCTTTTTGGGAGAACAAACGCAAAGAGCCATCTGGGTCTGACATTTATGATTGAGGATCGCGTGGAGCCGTTGTTTAAGGATGCTATATGCTGTCTCATTTCCATGATCTGGTGAGCGCAATCTTTGAATAGAGGTGGTGGTCACACTTTAAGGGTGTAAACGTCACGGAGATCATCTTTTCACACTTTGGAAGGTTTAATAGGACTGAGGCACTGCTACACATGAGCAATAGCACGCATCATAGGTGCAACAGCATGCACTAAAGGACTTTATTTATGTGTTTATTTTGAGTTAAAAATTCTTTTGGAGCTAGCACTGGTGTTTATAGGTGCACCAGCATGCACAGAAGGACTACACATTTATTCTGAGTTGACATTTTTTTGAGTTAGCACTGATGTTTATGGATGTATTGTTAATTTATATTTATATATTCTATATGTTCTTGATAATTGGGTTTATGCAATTAGCGCGGTAGTATATGTCACATATACACAATTTTTTCTTCAATGTTAAAATATACCCTGTAACTAGGGTTGTCCCACTACCACTTTTTTGAGACCGAGTACAAGTACCGATACTTTTTTTCAAGTACTCGCCGGTACCGATTACCAATACTTTTTTTTAATGTCATGTGACAGTGTTGGTATTTTTTTACAACTTTTGTTTTTTACAATTTTTTTTTACAGTGATTTCTTTCTTTTTTTATTATTAAAAAATAATATTTATTGCATTTTTTTTTCTTTTTTTAATCAGCCCTGTTGCGGGTCTTTGGGGAGATATCAGGGGTCTTAACAGACCTCTGACATCTTCCCTTTAAGACAGCCTCTTGATGGCCTCAAAATACACCAAACATTACATTATTTTCCTTATCCCTTTTGGAGCAGAGGCTAGCAATGTTCATCGAGAGTTTCATAGACACTCATTAGAAATCTGTCTCCCGTCCATGCAACAAATAGCGCACCTTGACACAAATTTATGTAATGGTCTGTGAATCTGTATGTAAAGCTGTTGCAGAGTTGCCCAATACATTAGCACTATACAACTGCCGGAAATAAATGTCAGCAATATACGATCTTTTAATTAATACCTAAGTTGCTTGCAACTGCAATATATAGTACTAGTGAGCGACAGTCACAGCAGTATTCAGTGTTCACATGACACGATCTATTTTACTTCCTTACCCGAGGACTGCTCCACTCTCGGTCCTGCGTGTATTTCTCTCTGCCCCTCTCAGGCAGTTTCTCATCCTGCTCTCCACCCCTCTCAGCAGTTTTTCATCCCGATCTCTGCCCACTCTCTGCCCCCTCAGCACGTTCTTAGGCCGCTCTCCACCCCCTCTCAGCCCGTGCTCTCCACCCGCTCGTCGCTTGAAAAAAAAAGTATAAGGTGAAGTTTTCCGCCCCTCAGCACGTTCTCAGCCGGCTCTCCGCCCACTGTCCGCCATTCAGCATGTTCTAAGCCTGCTCTCCGCCCACTTGTCACTGGGAAAAAAATATCGGGTGAAGTTCTCCGCCCCTCAGCACGTTCTTAGCCGGCTCTCCGCCCACTGACCGCCCTTCAGCATGTCCTAAGCCCACTATCCGCCCCGGCTCTCCTCCCACTTGTCACTGAGGAAGCATCAGGGCAAATGCTCAGAATCTGTCAGGGCACCACTTCCACCCGTATCGAGCGCATGCGCAGTAAAACATCGCTATTGCACTCGTCTGTGCGCGAATTGCGCGCGCATGCGCGGTACTGCCACGTCGCGTGCACGGACGCGCACGGCTCGCTCCTCTCGGGACCAATCAGAGGCCTGACCGGCCTATTTAAAGCAGCTTCTCCCTCCTGTCAGGTTGCTGGTTTGTCATCACCTCCTTTGTACTTCCTGTTGAAGCTCCTGTTTTGTTACCTGGATTACCTGACCCTTGGCTCACATCCCTGTATTGCTGTAGGTAACACCAACCATATAACAAAAAAATGAGGGGACCGCACATAGTGTAAAACCATTAAGGAAATTTAATAACGAATATAAAAACCTACTTACAAACGAAGATGACATTCGATTACAAAAACAGATCCCGGCCGGCAACAAGAGGAGCCCTTCTTCATAGCGTCGAACGCGGTGGCGTCACTGCACGCCGTTTACACAGACGTGTTTCGTCACAGAATGACATTCTCAATGGGGACGTTTCGTCATTCTGTGACGAAATGCATCTGGGTAAACTGCGTGCAGTGACGCCACCACATTCGACGCTACAAGGAAGGGCTCCTCTTGTTTCCGGCCGGCATCTGTTTTTATGATCGAATGTCATCTTCGTTTGTAAGTAGGTTTTTATATTCGTTATTAAATTTCCTTGATGGTTTTACACTATGTGCGGTCCCTTCATTTTTTTGTTATATGGTTGGTGTTACCTGCATTTGTGCTGAGGACCACGTATGAGGCTATCCCCTGGATTGAATCTACTGTCATCTGCCTGTGTCCTTTGAACGGCTGTGGAGTTGATATATGCTGATACCCTACTACCTGTTGGTAAGCCTCTGTCCATGTGGTGGTGGCTCACCGGATCTGTGCGCGAATTGCATGCGCGCATGCGCGGTACTGCCACACCGCGTGCACGGACGTGCACGGCTCGCTCCTCTCGGGACCAATCAGAGGCCTGACCGGCCTTTTTAAAGCAGCTTCTCCCTCCTGTCAGGTTGCTGGTTTGTCATCAGCTCCTTTGTACTTCCTGTTGAAGCTCCTGTTTTGTTACCTGGATTACCTGACCCTTGGCGCTCACATCCCTGGATTGCTGCAGGTAACACCAACCATATAACAAAAAAATGAAGGGACCGCACATAGTGTAAAACCATCAAGGAAATGTAATAACGAATATAAAAACCTACTTTCAAACGAAGATGACATTCGATCATAAAAACAGATGCCGGCCGGCAACAAGAGGAGCCCTTCTTCGTAGCGTCGAACGCGGTGGCGTCACTGCACGCCGTTTACACAGACGCATTTCATCACAGAATGACGTTCTCAATGGGGACGTTTCGTCATTCTGTGATGAAACGCATCTGGGTAAACGGCGTGCAGTGACGCCACCGCATTCGACGCTACAAGGAAGGGCTCCTCTTGTTTCCGGCCAGCATCTGTTTTTATGATCGAATGTCATCTTCGTTTGTAAGTAGGTTTTTATATTCGTTATTAAATTTCCTTGATGGTTTTACACTATGTGCGGTCACTTCATTTTTTTGTTATATGGTTGGTGTTACCTGCACTTGTGCTGAGGACCACTTATGAGGCTATCCCCTGGATTGCATCTACTGTCATCTGCCTGTGTCCTTTGAACGGCTGTGGAGTTAATATATGCTGATACCCTACTACCTGTTGGTAAGCCTCTGTCCATGTGGTGGTGGCTCACCGGATCTTACAAAGCACTTGGGTGTTGTTTGTCGTCAAGCATTATCATTTGGACTTTATAATTTTTTCACTCACAAGGACTGTTGTTTGTGTCTATTTACTTTATTGGCGCAGTTTTTCTTTTTTTATATGTTATTGTGGTATACACGCTTACTGCTGCCTTTTTTAAATCATTTTTCATATTTACACTTGGTTAGCGCAATTTTTTTTTTCCTACAGAAAGTTATCAGTTCACTGGATTTCTGGCAGAATAAACTTATTTTTTTTAAAACAGAGGCGTTGATTATTAGGGTTTATATACACTTTATTTCTGAAATCATTAATGGCATTGTATAACATGCTTCATGAGCTACAGTCAATTTATAATATTTCTAAATCTGAAACTAACTGATTACTATCAATGTGTCTATTGTCAGAAAGTATGAACAATTAATCAAGACAGCAATATTGATCATTTATTAATCAAAATACCGTGCCTCCAGCATTTTGGCATGCTAATTATAATAAAATAGCACAAACTTCAATAAATTCCTGAGAGTAGTAAACCCCTATGTAGAGATTTTTTTAGCACAATAAATATATATATATACAGATGGACGAAGTGTTGGGGGTCGTGGCGCTGTTGTTGATAAATTGTATTGGTGAGCAATAAGAAAAAGCTCTGATAGGGCAAGTTCCCTAAATGTAGAGGTGGCCACCCTGAGCAAGGTGGATCTAAGTGTACAGGAGTAATGGTATTACCCTCTAGGGGCCGCTAGAAGGCGGTAGTATTCCTAATATTGAGTGGTATAAGTACTTGATGGTGTTCTATAATGTAACAGGTCCACTAGTCATATAGCTTAGGCCACAGTGTAACAGTAAAAGGACTGGCCCTTAAACACCAACTAATAAAGTACATATAAAACAGCAAGTTGTTCAAAGCTATAGGCTCAAATATGTATGTACAAATTATATATAATAATAAATACAATTGATATAATCAATATGCAGGAGTCCATGTGATAATCCACAAAAAACACAACAAAAAACACAAGACACAAAACAGCAGGCTGGTAGGTGAAGGTGATGAGAAGATCAGGGTGCACCTAGCTAGGTGGTCTTTATACTGTACAACAGGTGTTGTTCGCTGTGATCCCGGTGCTCCCCCTTGTGGGTCCCCACTCACCAGAAGCAATCACCCCTGCAGGGGTAGAATGCGTGTCAAAACCGACGACTGCTCCTTCGTGCCAAAGCCTTGTCTCCTAATGTGTCTCCTGTAGTGTGTCCTGGATATTGGTGATTTGAAGTTCAGTTCTTTATAAGTTCCTCCAATGCAAAGAAAAAAGCTCCCATAGAGTAGTACGTTTAAAATGTAAAAAAGTTTTATTAGCACTACCAATAGGTGTGCATCAAAGCAATAACAGAAATGCAAAAATAAAAATACAAATAAAAAATAAAAATATAAAAATGACAGCAGACTGTGTTGTGTGTCTGGCACAGCTGGCAGTCAGAAAAACCAAAAGATAGCAGTAACCTAATAGGCAAAGTATAGGTCCTGCATAACCACTGCACTGTGGGACCTGTAATATGTTCGTCCCAGCGTGGGAACGGCTTGCGTTCCAGCTACAATCAGCTGGTGAACCGGATCCGGAAGTGCGTGTGGCTGTGCGTGTATCCGCTTTACGCACGTTTCGTAATAACACGTCTTCAGAAGACGTGTTATTACGAAACGTGCGTAAAGCGGATACACGCACAGCCACACGCACTTCCGGATCCGGTTCACCAGCTGATTGTAGCTGGAACGCAAGCCGTTCCCACGCTGGGACGAACATATTACAGGTCCCACAGTGCAGTGGTTATGCAGGACCTATACTTTGCCTATTAGGTTGCTGCTATCTTTTGGTTTTTCTGACTGCCAGCTGTGCCAGACACACAACACAGTCTGCTGTCATTTTTATATTTTTATTTTTTATTTGTATTTTTATTTTTGCATTTCTGTTATTGCTTTGATGCACACCTATTGGTAGTGCTAATAAAACTTTTTTACATTTTAAACGTACTACTCTATGGGAGCTTTTTTCTTTGCATTGGAGGAACTTATAAAGAACTGAACTTCAAATCACCAATATCCAGGACACACTACAGGAGACACATTAGGAGACAAGGCTTTGGCACGAAGGAGCAGTCGTCGGTTTTGACACGCATTCTACCCCTGCAGGGGTGATTGCTTCTGGTGAGTGGGGACCCACAAGGGGGAGCACCGGGATCACAGCGAACAACACCTGTTGTACAGTATAAAGACCACCTAGCTAGGTGCACCCTGATCTTCTCATCACCTTCACCTACCAGCCTGCTGTTTTGTGTCTTGTGTTTTTTGTTGTGTTTTTTGTGGATTATCACATGGACTCCTGCATATTGATTATATCAATTGTATTTATTATTATATATAATTTGTACATACATATTTGAGCCTATAGCTTTGAACAACTTGCTGTTTTATATGTACTTTATTAGTTGGTGTTTAAGGGCCAGTCCTTTTACTGTTACACTGTGGCCTAAGCTATATGACTAGTGGACCTGTTACATTATAGAACACCATCAAGTACTTATACCACTCAATATTAGGAATACTACCGCCTTCTAGCGGCCCCTAGAGGGTAATACCATTACTCCTGTACACTTAGATCCACCTTGCTCAGGGTGGCCACCTCTACATTTAGGGAACTTGCCCTATCAGAGCTTTTTCTTATTGCTCACCAATACAATTTATCAACAACAGCGCCACGACCCCCAACACTTCGTCCATCTATTTCACTATACTCCCCTAGGGGAGCTATATTTAGGGGGGGCTGCAGTTGTTATCCACTACCCTATTTCCACCCTCCTAAGCGCAGTTATACCCTTTTATTTTTTACCCCTTTTATATATATATACAGCCCTCAAATTTTCCACTCGCCTACTCCCATTTTTCAAGTGGAAAATGATGGCTGGAGTGAGCTGTCTGGGAACGGGGTGCTAGCACCGCCAGCAGGTGGGGTTGAAAAGAAAGCCATGCTTCCAGTGATCATTAAGGGGAAGAGAGATGAGAGAGCCGGCTGGATCATTAGTGAGTGGGGAACATAGCTGTAACAGCTTTAATTTAAAGGGACACTAAAGTAAACATGTTATACTTACCTCCACTGTGCATCTCGTTTTGCACATAGTGGCCCTGGTCCACATCTTCGGGAGTCCCTCTGCCGCTGTCTCGGCTCCCCCTGCAAGAGTTTTTCACCTTTATGCGAGCTCGCATGGTGGAAAGCTCTTGCGGGCACGCTCCCGTGATACAGCAGCAGCCATAGCCGCCGACTTTATTATTCGGCCCTGCCCCCCGGGGTGCCATTGGATGTGATTGACAGCAGCGCCAGCCAATGGCTGCGCTGCTTTCATTCCATGCAGTGTAGCCAATCAATGGCCAGACTGAGAACCGAGGAGGATGATGGGGATGAGCGCGGGACTTTCGAGGGGTCAGGTAAGTAAAACAGGGGTTCGGGGGGACGGTAATGTCGAATGTTTTTTCACCTTAATGCATATGATGCATTAGGGTGAAAAAACATTTACCTTTACAACTCCTTTAAATTTCAGAGTGTTCTCTACACTTTCTGTCACATATATCCCTGCCTCATGGCCCGGGTACTTTGATAGACAGACCGCCCATCCAATCCCGGGATATGTGACGTGTATCAAAGTAACCAGGCCAAGAGGTGGCCTGTATGTAATGGCGAGCACTCAGCAATTTAAATGAAAGCTGTTACAGCGATGTCCCCCCACTCTCTGATGATCTGGCTGGCAATCCTCTTCCTCTCCTCTCACCCCTTATGCACAGGTGAAGCAGCATTGATGGACACAGGTAGGCTACATTGTTGGGCACAGGTGAGGCTGCATTGATGGACACAAGTAGGCTGCATTGATGGACACAACCACCGGCTGAAAAAAAACTATACCAAAATGATGCCTAAACCTGCAGGCAAGATCCCGGTATAACCACACAGTACGTTGCCAGTCCTTGTTGGGCATATATTGTAATGTTATTTTTTTCATGCATCCTGTGGGCTGTACAAAAAAGAGAACCTCCATTCACATCAATTGATGAAGACATCTCTGCCAGAATAAGTGTGTGGTATGCCCACCATTAGAATATACCGCCCTGCATCCACACACTTCTAAAGATGGCATACATGCAATGTTCTTTTTTTTTCACTCAGCTCATTGGCAATTGATGTGGATGAAGAAATCTCTGCCAAGAAAAGTTAAAAAATAAATATGTGCCAAAGCATAGAGGCAATCCGCCCACTGTCCACCCCAGCCCCTTTCTTTTTTTTAAACTGTGGTTGTGATTTCCTCCTACAGCACTGCAATCATTGATTTATGTATTTTGAAAGCAAACCCTGTTGCTGTCAAAGTAAACGGATCAGTGCTACAGCTAAATGGCGTTCCTGCAAAGCAAACAATGGTTAACAATAAAACACAGTAATAATACAAACAATAACTCAATAAAACAACTTTTTTATTGCAAAGAGTGCCAAAAAAAGAGTAAAAAATATACGTTGAAGCATAGGGATGATCCACCCTCTGACCACCCCAGCCCCCATTTTTTTTGTTGCAGTGGTAAAATCAACTCCTACAGTGTTGCAGTCACTGATGTATGTATTCTGAAAGCCAACCTGTTGCTGTCAGAATAAACTGATCAGTGCTGCAACTAAATGATTTACCTGTAAAGCAAAAAAGCATTAACAATAAAACACAGTTACAGCAGTAGGAACCTAAAAAAAATAAAACAGCAACTATTTTTGGCGTTTTTATTTTATTTATTTATTTCCTTTTTTTATGTTTTTAATTCGTTTTTTGTAACTTTTCTGTAACATTAAAAAACTGTAAACATTTAAGGATAGGGTCTCTCAAAATGCTATAGACCGTTTCCTGACTATCTAATATCATTTGAGACCCTGAGTGAATGTGTGCCCTAGTCTATGCCATGCTGTACCCTATACTAATACTCCACTGTGTGTGAAAACAGTCCTTGAGGCAGATACCAGGTTGGCCAGGGCAGGTGGGACAAAAAAGTGTGTGTCTCTTCTTATTCCGTGTCTGCTACAGACACAACGTCTTTTTTTGGAGTGACTTTAGGGTTAAGGTACCATGGATGGCATCCGTAAACTGCCTCTCATGCAGCCGGCTGACTGCATCTGGATTGGGAGTTTGGGACACAGCACCTTCTAGATAAAAAAGGGTTTTGATGATCTCTTTGTGAAATTTTTGGATGGGTCCACTTATTTCTGACGCTTTGTATAGTGCAAACACGTTAAACATGGCCAAATTAGATAAATATACAGATATTTTTTTGTACCAGATAAGGGGTCAAGTATTCTATGGGCTCAACATGCCTCTCAGCAAATACCTTGGGGTATCTACTTTCCGGAAAAAAAGGGTATTTTGGGGGAGGTGTTGTGTTATCTTGGTATTTCAGGGCCCTTCGAAACTGTGATAGGTGGTGAGGAAGTGAAATCAACAATTTGCATCCTAAGAAAGCCTGAAGGCGGTGATTGGTTTTTGGGGTCCTGTACACAACTAGACTGCCAAAAAGTCTCCCCATACTAAGGAGAAGCAGCAGAATGTATTTTGAGGAGTCATTTCACATATACCCATGCCATGTTTGTGCAATATATAATTTTAGTGACAACATTGTGTAAAAACTTTTGTCAAGGTTCATCTTTATTCATCTTCTGGTGAGAGCATTATACTGTATACTGGTAGAGGGATATCATGGTGGAGAACCTACAGACCATATTTTTGGTGGAATGTCCTCTGCTTGAGATGCTAGCTTCCAGCTGATGTCTGATACACATTGTGACACTTTAGAGTCGGTTCACACTAGGGCGACACGACTTCCAGCACGACCTTCAGAAGCAACTCCAACACGACTTGAGCATGAACCACAGGGCGATCTGGGGAGATTTACAACACGACTTGAAGTCGTCTCCAGGACAGGAGACATTCCAGTGGCCAATAAAACAACAATCAGCTCTGGGAGAGGGAGGGAGGGGTTTGCCTGAGAAATGTATGTTATCTTCCTGGAAAGTAGCTTCAGTTAAGACAGTGATCAGACTTGGAAGCGACTTCCATTGAAATCAATGGGTACAAATCGACTACAAGTCGGATTGAAGTCGTACAGGAACCTTTTCTGAAGTCGGAGCGACTTGAGTAGTGTGTATTAACACCGCTCCCATTTACTTACATTGTTTTTCTCTACAGCGTGACTTGGGACGACTTGAGGCGACTTTAAGTCGGACCCCAAGTCGCCCCAGTGTGAACCGACTCTTACAGTTCCTTTGAATAGAGACGCCTTAATAAATTCAATAATTTGTTATCACCATGCACTTTTGCACTTTATGTCTAATCACGAATTGATGTTTTTTATGTTTCACATGCTGTTTTTAATTCTGGTCAATCATTCACTTTATTCATTTTTAGCACTGCACTTATTTGATCTTATGACTGTGCAATTACTAGTTAAAGTAGCGCAGTGCTAAATAGCAACAAAAAGGCCTGGTCAGGAAGGGGGTAAAACTTTATGGAGGCCACGTGGTTAAGTGAAGTCCCACAACAAAAATAAAAAAAACACAGAGTTGGGTCCCCCTCAAAATCCATACCAGACCCTTATCCGAACACACAGCCTGGCAGGCCAGGAAAGGGGGAGATGAGTGAATGCCCCTCTCCTGAACCATACCAGGCCACATGCCCCCAACATGGGGGAGTGGGTGCTTTGTGACATCACTGACCACTGTATGCTGGGTCGGTGACATCACAAGGGTGTGATAGGTGGCTCTGCCCCTTAGCTATATACTGTAAGAACTGTCAAATTGCAGATCCTGCAGTAGGTGGTCAGCCTTCATTGACGGTGGAGCGTTTTTATTTTTTCGGGTCCGGCGGTGGGTGGCAGATCTACATTAGGGGACATTGTTTTTTTTAATAAAGGAATTGTCAAAAACCTGTTTTTATAATTTTTTTACTTTTTTGGTGAATGTAGCCCATAATCATTCACATGGGAGGGCTGGGATCCGGGGACCACTTGTTAGAGCCCTTTCACACTGGTGTGTTTTTGCCGCGTTTTCGTGGTAAAACGAGCGCTAGTAAAACGCTCATAAAACGCTCCCCATGCCACTCTCCATTGAAATTAATTAAAAACGTGAAAAAACGCGGAGTTTTACCGGCATTTTAACGCTCCGTTTTTACCACGTTTTACCGCGTTTTTACAGCTTTTTTAATTCATTTCAATGGATTCTGGGCAAGAAACCCTTGTCCCCATCAACACCCACCCCCCCTATGTTGAGGGTATGTAGCCTGGTATGGTTCAGGGTGGCTCTAGCTCGTTCCCCCCTTTCCTGCCAGACTGCGTGCCTGGATAAGGGTCTGTTTTTTTTGGCATGGGGTTCCCCTAAAATTCATACATGGCCCAAAGGGGGGACCCTACGCAGTCTTTTTCTTTATTGTTTTGGCAATTGTTACCACAAGTCAAATTAAACACTACAGTAGAAGACTGCCCACCACATATAAACTGCGGCAGGGCGACTCTGTTGCGTGAAAAAATACCTGTGCGTAATTTGGTGCAATAGTTACTGCATATGCCCGCTGCACGGAGGGGAAAGCAATCAATGGGTCCGGCAGGCCCAATGTCCGCCTGCCACTCACGATCGCTCCACAGAGAGGAAGAACAAGGCATGTAAAAAAGGCAGATCCCTGTTCTGACAGGGAAGTACAGAGAGATCTTCTGTTCCTTGTAAACAAGAATAGGGATCTCTGTGTTCTTCCTGTCAGTACATCCCCCACACAGTTAGAAAACACTTGCAGGAAATCAATGCTTTTATTGCCCCTGATGTTAAACCCTTCCCTGACAGTGTCATTTATACAGTGTCAGTGCATTTTTTTTGCACTGATCGCTGTATTGGTGTCGCTGGTCCCCAAAAAGTGTCACTTAGGCCGCGTACACACGATCAAATCTGTCTGCTGGAAACGGTCGGCCCGACCATCCCAGCAGACAGATTCGATCATGTGTACGGGCGAGCCGACGGATTTGGCCAGCCGACAGATTTCAAAGCATGCTTTGAAATCTGTCGGCTGGGAACCCGTCCGCCCGACATGTCTGCTGGTTAGTACGCTAACCAGCAGACATGTCTTCTCGCACACGCGTCGAATGGATTCGACGCATTCGCTGAAGTGATTTTATACTTCCTGGTGCGGTGACGTGGCGGCGTCAATGTCACGCCACGTCACCGCGCCGTCTGCCGGCGGGGATTTTGGTTTGATCGTGTGTACACGATCAAACCAATACGTCCCCAGCAGACAGATTTGTTCAAATCGGTCTGCCCGACCGATTTGAACAAATCTGTCTGCCCGTGTGTGTGGGGCCTTAGTGTCAGATTTGTCTGCCACAATGTTGCAGTCCCGCTAAAATTCGCTGATCGCCGCCATTGCCAGTGAAAACAATTTGAAAAAATGCCATAAATCTACCCCCTAGTTTGTAGATGCTATAACTTTTGCGCAAACTAATCAATATACGCTTATCAGGATTGTATTTACCTATATGTAGCAGAATACATATTGGCCTAAATCAATGAAGAAATTAGATTTTTTTTATATGTATTATAGCAGAAAGTGAAAATTATTGTTTTTATGTGCAAAATTGTCTTTATTTTTTGTTTATAGCGCAAAAAAAAAAAACGCATAGGTGATAGAATACCTCTAAAAGAAAACTCTATTTGTGGGAAAAAAAGACATAAATTTTGTTTGGGTACAGCGTTGCACGACCACGCAATTGTCAGTTAAAGTAACAAAGTGCCCGACCGGTGTCCAACCGGTGTACGAGCATGTACGCCGATAGAATGGCAAGGCTGCGCACACGGTCGTACAGGTACGTCCCCTTTAATTTACGAGCCATGTGGTCTTGTGCGCACCGCCGGCGGTGCATTTGCGACCCTACCGTGATCTCTGTGACCGTGCCCGCGGGACCCGCAGACCCGATCACCGCCGGTTTCCCGCGATCGGGTCATAGAGCTGAAAAACAGGGAGATGTTAGTGTAAACACTACATCTCCCCGTTCTGCCTAGGTGACACGGTCACTGATCGTGTTCCCTGTCATCGGGAACAATGATCAGTGACGTGTCACAGCAAGCCACACCCCCTAACAGTTACAAGCACTCCCTAGGTTAACCCCTTCACTGCCAGTGTCATTTTTACAGTAATCAGTGCATTTTTATAGCACCGATCGCTATAAAAATTACAATGGTCCCAAAATGGTGTCAAAAGTGTCTGATGTGTCCGCCATAATGTCGCAGTCATGATAAAAATCCATGATCGCCGACATTACTAGTAAAAAGTAATCCCCTATTTTGTAAACGCTATATATTTTGCGCAAACCAATCAATAAACACTTATGCTGCGTACACACAGTCGTTTTTTGTGATAAAATAAAATGACATTTTTAAAAACGTCATTTAAAATGATCGTGTGTGGGCTTCACATCGTTTTTTGTTTTCTGAAAAATGACCAAAAAAAAAATTCGAACATGCTTCAATTTTTTATGTCGTATTTGAAAATGTTGTTTTTTTGTGTTGTAAAAAATGATCGTGTGTGGGCTAAAACTACGTTTTAAACCTGCGCATGCTCAGAAGCAAGTTATGAGACGGGAGCGCTCATTCTGGTAAAACTACAATTCATAATGGAGTAAGCACATTCATCACGCTGTAACAGACAAAAAGGCGCGAATCGGCTTTTTACTAACAAGGAATCAGCTAAAAGCAGCCCAAAGGCGAATAGAACTTCCCCTTTAGAGTGCCGTCGTACGTGTTGTACGTCACCGCGCTTTGTTCATCATTTTTCAAAAACGATGGTGTGTGGGCAACATCGTTTTTAATGATGAAGTTGGAAAAACATAGGGCCAGATTCAGAAAGTATTTACCCCGGCGTATCAATAGATACGCCGCGTAAATACTAAGAATAGCCGGCGTATCTTTTTTTGCTATTCAGAGAAGAAGATACGCCGGAATTCTGCTAATATACGAGTGGCGTAATTCTGTTACATCGTTGTATATTAGTTGCAGTTTTACGCTGGCCGCTAGGTGGCGCTTCCGTCGTTTTACGCGTTGAATATGTAAATTATGGATTTACGGCGATTCCTGAATGTACTTGCGGCAGGCCGTCGTAGTTTACGTCATTTGCGTAAGCGTTATTGCGGCGTAAGGTTCCCCCTGCTATAGGAGGCGTAGCCAATGTTAAGTATGGACGTCGGGACAGCGTTGAATTGTACGTTGGTTACGTCGTTTGCGTAAATCATTCGGGAATGGGGCTCGACGTAAATTACGTAACGTTGTTTACATTGACAAATAACGACGTGATTTTGCGCATGCCCCCACATCACAAATTTGAATTGCGCAGCCTAACGCCAGGCACTTTACAATACGCCGCTGCATATTATGGAGCAAGTGCTTTCTGAATAAGGCACTTGCCCATAATATTTGCAGAGGCGTAGCGTAAAGACCATACGCTATGCCGCCGGACAGATACACCACATGACAGGCAGTTAGTGTTAGGTTCAGGGTAGCCCCGTACCCCCCCCTAATAAAGTTTTAACCCCTTGATCACTGCCCTAGTTAACCCTTTCACCCCCTATTGCCAGCGTCACTAAGCGATCATTTTTCTGATCGCTGTATTAGTGTCGCTGTTGCTGCTAGGTAGCTAAAAAAAAAATTATTGCAATTTTTTTTACTAAAGACATGTGGCTGAATAAATTTTGGCCTAAATCTTTGACTAAAATTTAGTTTATTCAATTTTTCTTATATTTCCTAAATATTGTTTTTTTTTTCAAAAATGTCGCTCTATTTTTGTTTATAGCGCAAAAAATAAAATGTAGGAGCCACGTGGCACGACCGCGCAATTGTCTGTTAAAGCGACGCAGTGCCGAATTGTAAAAACGCCTCTGGGCATTTAGCAGCATATTGGTCCGGGGCTTAAGTGGTTAAAAACAATAATTTAAAAAAAATGTGCATTGATACATGTCCACAAGGGCAGTACTTGGACCCTCATACCCTTTTTTGGCCAATTACTTGAAAATAAGCCTTCAAAATGGGAACTTTTGATTTCTCATGTTGGGCTCACATAGACTTCAATAGAATTTGTGGTTCAGGGCAGAACTTTTACCCTGTTCGAGTGTTTTGTTGTGAACCAAACAGGGGGGCGTTTGGCCCATCTCTATCCCCAGGGAAATAATATTATTTATATCTAAGTCTTATATCTCAATGTACCTACATCTAAATCTAGGGCTTCACGGGAATCATAATTAGATCTTTTTTTTTTTAAAAGAGACGTTTGGGGTTTAAAAAACAAAAATGTATACTAACCTAAGTGGATGCAGCATTGATTAAATAATGCATATCCCCCTCCCAGCTCTGCGGTGAGAACTGAGTGATCAAACACTACTGATCACTCAGTTCTCCCCCTCCGCTCTGGGCAGAGAGCCATGACCGTACTCACTGGAGCGCTGGGCTATCGAGGGGTCAGGAGGGGCTGGCTCCAGCTCTAGCAGACCATTGAGAGGCTGAGGCAGGTGCCAGTAGAGCCATCAAGGTGAATCCCAACCATATGGTACGGTTTTTACTCTTTCCTGAGTCTCAACGGCTTTGTGACGTCAGCCGACAGTGGCCTTTAGCCTACTACAAAAACATACATTAGTCACCTTATACTTAAAAAGCCCTCATTTGATTCCCACAACAACTCCCTTAACAACCTATGGCTCATCTGTTTGCTCTCCTTTTTCTCCAAACCTTGATCGTCTGATCTACAACTACTGAACTAGGATTTAGCCCTCAACAATCCACAGGAACTGCTCTCCTAAAACTCACAAATTATTTATTAACAGCTATAACCAATGGTTACTATTCTGTATTCCTACCTCTGGACCTCTCTGCTGCCTTTGATACGGTTGACCACCCCCTCCACCTCAGAAAACTCCACTCTTTTGGTGTCTGTGACTCTACTCTTCATTGGTTCTCATGCTACCTATTCCACTCTGCACCTTCAGTGTCACTTACAATTATAACTCCTCCTTTCTTCTTTTTCCTTCCTTTCTCTGTTGGGGTCCCCCAATGTTGTTTTCTTGGACCTCTCTTATTCTTAATCTACATTTCCTCCCAGGGTCAGCTCATAGCTAGTGTTGAGCAGAATATGCCATATTCGATTTCGCGATATATCTCGAATATATAGTCGAATATTCTAGATATATTCGCTAAATACGAATATTCGTGATATTTTTTGGAAATGAAATGATTGCGAATTTTCGCTATTGCGAATGCGAATGCGAATGCGAAATTTCGAGAAATGCGGAATGGAGCACTCTGATTGGCTCAGAATATTCGTGATATTTTATAATACCAAATAATTGCGAAATTTCGAGAAATGCGGAATGGAGCACTCTGATTGGCTCAGAATATTTGTGATATATTACAATACAAAATAATTGTGAATATTCGGCAAATGCGGAAGGAGCACTCTGATTGGCTCAGAATATTCGTGATATATTACAATACAAAATAATTGCGAATATTCGGCAAATGCGGAAGGAGCACTCTGATTGGCTCAGAATATTCGTGATATATTACAATACAAAATAATTGCGAATATTCGGCAAATGCGGAAGGAGCACTCTGATTGGCTCAGAATATTCTTGATATATTACAATACAAAATAATTGCGAATATTCAGCAAATGCGGAAGGAGCACTCTGATTGGCTCAGAATATTCTTGATATTTTATCGTAATTTCGCAAGAATGCGAATGAGAAATTGATTGCGGAATTTCGACAGTAACACTCTGAAATCGAATATATGTGTTATTTTAGCTAAAAACAATATTGCGAATTTCTCGAAAATAATCGCGCGATATCGCTATTGCCGAATAATCGCATTGCGATTTTTCGGCAATATAAAATGATCGCTGCAGCTACTCGGCCTAAGGTCTCTAATCATACCAGTAATGCTTTTAGACGTCGATGGGGATCTCTAGGATGTGATCTGTTCTAAAAAAAAATTGAAAAAATACGAATATTCGAAATAGCGAATATTCACCGCGAAATTCGGAATATATCGCGAATACTCGAATATGCCATATTCGAGCCGAATATTCGCAATACAAATATTCGTGAGCAACACTACTCATAGCTTCCCATTGCTTTTAATACCATTTCAATGTTGATGACACCCAAATCTCTCTACCTTACAGCCTACTCCATCAGTCTCCTCATGCATCACTAATTTACTAAAAGACACATCAGTCTGGATGTCACACAACTTTAAACTCAATCTGTCCAAAACCAATCTCATAATATTTCCTCCCCCATTTCCACCTTTTCCAGACTTCTCTGTCAAGTTTAATGGCACTATTGAACTGATCGAACTATTAATCTGTCCCCATATGCCAGGGTGCTAGGTGTAATCCTGGATTCTGAACTCTCCTTTCAGCTAATTTCTCCAATGACACCACAAAGCTTTTAACCTCCCTGGCGGTATGATTCTGTCTGGAATTACGTACAATTATTTTGCATGAAAATTTGGCATTTTATACTGTAGGCCTGTAATTCTAATGCCGCGTACACAGGATCACTTTATGTGATGAAAAAAACGTCGTTTTCTGTGAAGTAAAAAACGACGTTTTTGAAACTTCAATTTTCAAAGACGATTTTGCCTACACACCATCGTTTTTTCCCAATGCTCTAGCAAAGCGAGGTTACGTTCACCGCACTTTTCCATTGAAGCTCGCTTCATAACTAGCTTCTGGGCATGCGCAGGTTGAAAAACGTTGTTTTAAACAACGTTTTTTGCTACACACGGTGATTTTTTGTGAAACAAAAAAAGACGTTTTGAAAAATGACACAAAAGCATGCTTCAATTTTTTTTTTGTCGTTTTTCACAAGACATAAAACAAAGTTTTCCCCCACACACGGTCATTTAAATTGACGTTTTTAAAAACGTCGGTTTTTTTCATCACATAAAGTGATCGTGTGTACGCGGCATTAGGAATAACTCACTAAAATCTGTCCAAACACGAGTCTAGTAGACATCCCAAGTATGATAACGTTTGAAACACAAAATCATAAAATTATAATCTAATAAATAACTATAAATAATTATAACAAATGATAATGTAATTATAATAAAAATTATTCAATAATGTAATCAACTCCAAATCACTGAAATTTGCTCAGTTGCAGAATTGTTGCTGTCATTACTTTTATTTTTTTATGACGGATTTCCCCACAAATCGCTATCGCTCAATTCTGCAAGTGATTATAATTTATTATCGCTGTTTTCAAGCTGCTCTAAAACAATTTTTGACATACAGGGGCACTTTTGGTTGCTATGGACAATCTCTAGTTTGCAGGCACAATTTTTTTTTATTATTATTATATAAAAGTGCATGTAGGACACAGGGCAGACCACTAGGGACAAGGGGGGTGTGTATTTTTTACATACAGTACTGTAATCTATAAGATTACAGTATACTGTATGTAATGTGTTTGTTTACATTTTTGAATTTGCCGCCGGTCTCCACCCCCGTGCGTCGTAACGTCGCAAGGAACGGACATCGGCGGCGCGCGGGCACTGTGTGAATCGAATGGAGGACACCACTCGCTCACACAGCGGGGATGCATCGCTGGATCCAGGGACAAGGTAAGTACAGTACCCTGCCTGGAAAAAGGTAAGCCAGCACGCGCTGCAAACTCTGCACATCTACCCCGTGACTCTGGGTTACCGATTTTAGCATTGAAAATCCACCCCGAGTCACGCTCGGGGATACCGCTAAGGGGGTTAATTCACTCCCTAGTTATCCTTCATTTAGACTACTGTAGCTCCCTCCTCTTTGGATTACCATTACATAGGCTACCCCCCCTCCTCTTCAGTCTATCATGAATGCTGCTGCAAGATTCACCCATCTTACCAACCATCAATAACCTAGTCTTAAAATACCAACCAAATAGTTCTCTTATTTCCTCCCAAGACCTCTTGGTCTCTAGCTCCCTTGTCACTGCCTCCCATGCAACCCTCCAGGACTCCTTACCCCAATCTGTCCAACTATCTCCAACTCTGTTCATGTTCAGGTGATCCCTGAAAATCCTTCTTCAGAGAAGTCTATGCTGCCACCACCTAACAACTGTATTTTTTTCAATTCATCCCCCACAGGTATTACCCTTTGTATCACTCGACCCTCCCTTTTGGATTGTAAGCTCAAACAAGCAGGGCCCCTGATTTCTATTGTATTGACATTTATTTTAACTGTACTGTCTGTCCTCATGTTGTAAAGCACTGTGCAAACTGTTGGCGCTATATAAATAATAATACTTTTATTTTTTCATGCGGAAATAAACTATCTATGCAGATTCACCAGCACCTTTATAAATCTGTCCTTGAAACTATGCAAGATCCTTGTTTTATTTAGCATTATGAACCATGTGACATGGGAGTTTTATAAAACAACTTCCCTACTGGAATGTAATTAAGAATATATCAGCGCCTAATATAGAACAGATGTTACACCAATTGCATTATCTTTTGTCTCTGCAGTGATAGTACAACAAGAGAGGATGCTTGCCTAATGATTCCTGCATGCAGGGTTGATTTTTAGGTCATATAGAGGTGACATAGCAGCAGCTTTGTTTTTCGCACTGTTACTTTTTTTCTAACTACCTGAAGAACTTAAAGAGCCAACAACCCTAAATTACAGGTATGTAAAATAGCCCCAAAAAAAAAAAAAAAAAAACATCCACATACATCTACACAATTATTGATAGGGCAATTCCCGACTAGAGATATTTGAGATGGAGTTTAATATTGTAAGAACATCCTCCAATATGCAATTTTGTGGGTTCTAGTTGTAGGAATTGTAAAGAATTACCAAAAATTGAAAATATTACTATTATTATTGTTTTCAGGGACTTATTACATCCTGTAGTAAAATGCATAGTGTTACCTGCATGAAAAATGCATTTCAAGTAGAACTCCAAATCCATTAACTCCACTAAAGTCTACAGAAGCCGGAATCTTGAGATTTTTTTTCTGGCTTTTTACAAGGCCAACTCGGCAATGAAAAATGTAAGTACAATTTAGTGTGGGAAGGGTCTTTTAATTTAGCTTGAAGGGCAACATTGAAAATGCACAAATTCTTTAAATAGCATGCTTGAGGATGGCTTAAAGCTGCATGTGAAGTTGTGCATGCAGTATAATGTACCCTATTAAAAGTGACATGTTGTGCTTACAAACAGCTGTGGGAAACCTGTCGTTTAGCAGTGGTAGCAGTGTAGCTGCTAAATGACAGATTCCTGCCAGCTTCTGTTTGTCAACAAGCTAGGGGATCTGTCGTTCGGCAGTGGTATTACTACTGCCTCTAAATAACAGATCCTATTTGTAAACAAAGGAACTACGGATCCTGGATGACCTCACTGATGGTGGGTCAACATAATCTGGTGTCATATACCTTGATGGATCTACACCACTGGATGATGTAGGAACATTGCTGTTGTTTTTTTAGCACCTCAATATCAGCATGTTACACCCTCTTCTTTTGCAGGCCGTTTTAAGTTTGTGGTGCTGTGATAGCTATTAGTCATGCAAGACTGTACCCAAATTATTTTTATATGATTCGTTTAGAGCTTTCTTTGGATGGCATTTAATACGTTTTATATATATATATTGTGACAGGAAGTCAGGTAAATCTGTGGGTATTGTCACAGACGGGAGATACATTTGTGCCTTGTATAGACAATTCACCAATTACTATCAGGTGTCGGCTACAGAAGTAGCCAGAAAGGTCCTTAAGGACATTGGGGTGAAAACTTCAGCTGATAACCAACATAATCGAAACAATGATGTGAATGAATAAACACATAAGGCCAATAAATACAGGAAAAACCCAACACACTAGCCAGTGTAATGTGAAACCAGTGAAAAACAATCCTAAATCCAAACTATAAGACCAGAGAAAATTCCATGAGGAAATGCTATGGAAAAAATATGAAATAAATAAAGTCTCTAGTGAAAAAACCCAGAGTCCAGATGTCCAAATTGCCATGACAGCTGAGGCTATAGCTCGGATAGCCTGAACAGCACCTCCCGGTAGGACAGTGATCCCTTGCGGTAAAGGTAAAGCATGAGTGACTAAAAGACGTCTGGTAGGCAACTAGTGTCACTCGTAGGGGTGATGGATGATGTATGATTCGTACTTCTAATGGCAGATGCTGAGATGGTCACTCACAACAAGGGATCAGATGGCATACATGATAAAAGAAACAGACCATAGCGCAATTGATTTGCGTCTGTGGACTGTGGCTCCTATAACACCTCGTGACTTCCTTAGGGATCACTAGAGACTTTATTTATTTCATATTTTTTCCATCCAGAGGCATCTCATGGAATTTTCTCCTTATAGTTTGCACTGGTTTCAGGCTGTGCCCCTTAGACATTCACATCATTGTTTCGATATGTTGGTTATCATGTTGTCCTAAACCCACCTGCATCCACCCATCCAGTGGCTGGTGTCGGCTACAGAAGTAGCCAGAAAGGTTTAAGGACATTGGAAAACTTCAGCTGTTCAGAATGAGGCAATTAAGGCCTCTATAAGTCATCCAGAGGATGACTACTGATTGCTGCATCCTGAGGCTTTTGGAAGTTAAGGAGAGCGGTGAGAAAGATTCTGAAGAGGTGAGGTGGTTGTTGATTTTTCTGTGTGATAAAAAATCAAAAAGACTATTGTTTCTCTGCTGTATGACCTGACCAGAAGTGTCTGCCCAGCAGTAGGCTGTGCCAGACTCCATAGATAGATTCCTGTGTGGTGAAGGTAGATGCCCCAAGTGGCCAGGGTTTATTTTATGTTTTGTTTTGTTTATGCTGTTTGGATGCTTGCACTTGTTTCCAGCAATATGGAAGAATAAAGCAATTTCTTTGTTTTCAACCGTCTTCGGCTGCCTCTCTGTATAGTTCAGTGTGTAGTGAACCAATCCAGGGGGTCACATACCCCCGCTACCGAGCTAACCCCTTATACATGGTGGAGTGCCGCGGGCAGTTAAAGTAAACCCAAAATGGAGGAGATACTAAAACAGCTGGCTATAGAAAATGCAAATCAACAGCAGACAAATGCAGGTTTGCAGCGGAGCCTTGCAGCTCAACAACAGGCTCACGCAGCTCAACAACTTGCTTACCAAGAGAGCCTTGCAGCTCACCAAGAGAGCATGGCAGCTCAACAACAGGTTTACCAAGAGAGCATTGCAGCTCAACAACAGGCTCACCAAGAGAGCCTTGCAGCTCACCGAGAGAGCATTGCAGGCTTGGAACAGAGACACCAGCAGCAAATGGAGGCCATCGTGAAACAGCTACAGAGACAGCAGACCGAGGCTGGGAGTCAGGCCAGTAACATACCGACTTTTCGGGTAAGACACTTATTGCCAAAGATGACTGCAGATGATGACCCTGAGATGTTTCTGACCACGTTTGAGAGAACAGCGGAAAAAGAGAGTTGGCCTAAAGAACAGTGGTCTGGACTAGTGGCCCCCCTATTATCTGGAGAAGTCCAAAAGGCATATCTTGATTTGGAGCTTGCAGACGCAAAAAAACTATGAACAGTTAAAAGAGGGAATATTGTCATGTTTTGGTGTAACCCTGGATGTCCCTGCTCAGCAGGTCCACAATTGGAGTTATCAGCTGAGGAAGCCACCTTGGTCGCAGATGTATGACCTCATCCATTTGGCTAAGAAATGGCTGCAGCCAGAAACTCTGTCCGGACCAAACATTTTGGAGTGAGTAGTCATGGACAAATTTCTTAGGCCTCTTCCTAACACCCTGCAGAAATGGGTGAACCATGGTGCTCCGGAAACCGCAGACAAACTTGTAGACCTGGTCGAAAGGTACCTAACAACAGAGAATTTGTCCTCTTTCACCAGAGATGCACAGACTTTCCACCCCAAGACCAGACCCTCCCCACCTATAGGTAAGACTGCATCAAGGGATGGGGGTGGAGAGAGGGACCAAAGAGCAACTAGAGGTATTATCGGGACTACTGCTAATGTTTGGCAAGAGCGGCCTGGAAGACCTATCCCACAGGAGAGGACCAGAAGATTTATTTGTTACCGTTGCCGGGAAGAGGGACATGTGGCAGCGGTTTGCCCAGCGGGTGATGAACCCATGCAGTGTGACTTTCTGACAGAGAGACGACAGTCCCTTTTTGCAACCACATGCACTGCAGTAAAGGGAAATGAGAAACCTTTATGTAGAATGTGCTTAGATGGTAAAGATGTTGTGGTATTGTTGGATTCAGGTAGCCTGGTCACCTTAGTCAAAAGTGATCTAGTGGTGGGAAAAACCTTACATCCTAAGAAAATGGCTGTAGTTTGTGTACATGGGGACACTCGAGAATATCCGGTGACTATGATTTCCTTTGAAACCTCCATCGGTAACTTGTTTCACCAGGTGGGTTTAGTTCCCAAACTGCCACATGACGCCATTGTGGGAAGGGATTTCCCAAAGTTCTGGGAACTCTGGGACTGCCCAGATTTCCCAGTAGGTGGTTCTTCTGAGCCTGAAACATCTACTCCAAAAACCTCTAACTGTGAGGATTCTCCTGAGTTTCAATTCTCAGTCTTAGCAGGGGAAACACCAGTCCCTAGGGAGGAGCCTGCTACCTCAGAAGAGGAACAGCGGCCGATAGGGTTTGATGACCTTGAGGTGCACAGAGAAAATTTTATCACTGAGCAATTGAGGGACCCCACATTGCTAAGAGCCCGGGAGAATGTAGTAAAGATAGATGGGGAGTTAGTTAACCCTGATGAGAGGGTTGCCCTCCCTTACTTCATTATTGAAAGGGACCTGTTATATCGAGTGTCACATAGGATAGAGGACACAATTGAGCAACTGGTAGTGCCTAAACCGTGCCACAAGATGGTTTTGGAACTGGCCCATGGGCACATTCTTGGGGGACATTTAGGAGCAGAAAAAAACCTGGGAGAGGCTCACCCAGAGGTTTTATTGACCTGGGATCACTAAGGAAGTGGAATTGTATTGCTCTTCCTGTCCAGTGTGTCAGATTACTGCACCCATGCCACATTTCCGCAGTCCGTTGGTACCCCTGCCCATTATGGAGGTCCCTTTTGAGAGGATCGCCATGGACTTGGTTGGCACCTTACTGAAGTCCACTAGAGGGCACCAGCACATCTTGGTAAAAATGAATTATGCCACCCGTTACCCAGAAGCAATTCCTCTCCAAAACACCTCTGCTAAAACCATTGCCAAAGAGTTATTTCAGGTTTTCAGCCGTGTGGCTCTTCCTAAGGAAGTCCTAACTGACCAGGGCACCCTGTTTATGTCTAGGGTGACCAAAGAACTTTGTAAAATCCTGAAAGTGACCCAATTACGTACATCAGTATATCACCCTCAAACTGACGGGTTAGTAGAAAGGTTTAATAAAACCTTAAAACAAATGTTGAGCAAGGTGGTGGATAAAGTTGGAAAGAATTGGGATTATCTGCTCCCTTATCTGATGTTTGCCATAAGAGAGGTTCCCCAATCGTCCACAGGGTTCTCTCCGTTTGAGCTACTGTATGGGAGGCACCCACGGGGCCTACTGGACATTGCCAGGGAAACATGGGAGAGTAATCCCGCATACACACGATCATTTTTTGTGATGAAAAAAAACGACGTTTTATGTGACGAAACAAAACGACATTTTCCAAACTTCATTTTCCAAAACGACGTTGCATACACACCATCGTTTTTCCAAAATGCTCTAGCAAAGCGTGGTGACGTACACCATGTTCGACGGCACTCTGTTCCATTGAAGCTCCGTCTCATAACTTGCTTCTGAGCATGCACGGGTTTAAAAACGTTGTTTTGCCCACACACGATCACTTTTTATGACACAAAAAATGACATTTTGAAAAACGACACAAACAATTCAAGCATGTTCGAAAAAAATATTTGGTCGTTTTTTTGAAGATATAAAACTACGTTTTGCCCACACACGATAATTTTAAATTACGTTTTTGAAAATGTTTTTTTTTTTTCATCACAAAAAGTGATCGTGTGTACGTGGCATGAGAGTTCCCCGCATCGAAGTGTGATTGAACATGTGGCCCAAATGCAAGATAGAATTGCCCAAGTGATGCCGATTATATATCAGACAGGAGGCTCATATCTTATGCATTATCTTTCTTTATTAATGCCCATAGCAGAAATCTAACTTTCAGTGAATTCAAGTAGAAAAACGTTTAAAACTGAAAGACAAGAGAAAACTACAACACCCAGCAGCCCTCAGACTGGATCTGCCAATCATGAGGCAGGACAGCAGGTATATAAGGGGCTGCCTCCTTATAACCCTCCTCTTTCTTTCTGCTCATAGTCAGAATCAGATGAGTACACTGTATTTTTCACTTGTGTCTGTAAATTTGTATTATCTGTAAATCTTGACTATTGACTCCTTACCGGGTGTTGGGCCCCCCCCCCCCCGTTTGTCTTTGTCTTTTTCTAGTTCATTTGGGGGGTCCCCCCCCCCGTTTGTATCCTACAGTCTTTCCCAGCTGTATCCTTGTTGTTTTTTCTCCCCTCAACCTTCCGGTTGGACTTCGGTAGACGCGCACCCTTTTTACCTGTGCGTTTTGGGGCCTTTTCTTGTCACCCCACGTCCGTAATATCGCACGTCCGTAATATCGCGAGACGACGATGCCGCCATCTTGCTCCACGTCATTCTTCTCCCGCTTGTTCGCGCCTTTTTAACAGCGCGCCCCCCCCCCCCGGACCGCGCGCTCTATCCTCTGGGCCGCGCGCTCTATCCTCAGGGCCGCGCGCTCTATCCTCCGGGCCGCGCGCCTCCCAGGGCGGGCAGGATTTCTCCTCCTATCAGCTTGAGACAGTAGTCTCACGAGACTACGTCCTCAAGCCCGGAACTCGCTCCCCACGCACCGCTACGCCAGTGTGAGGCGAACGGTGCAAGGTACAGGAAGCGATCCCTTACGTTAGGTGCAATCCTTTGTTGGGGAATTTATTTCCTAGGACATCCCTATTACCTTTAATCCCTATTACCTTTAATTTGCTCTGCAGTACAATTTGCTCTGCTGACATTTTCCCATGGCTGACGACAGGACATACACTCCTGCTAATGCCCCTGAGATGGTAGACACATCTCTAGATAATGCAGTTTACCTCAGTGCAGCACAGATTCAGGATCTGATTAGTAGATCCGTCCAGGCTGCCATGGCGTCGGTTGCCCTAACCCCGCCTATATCCCAACCTGCACCCCCCATGTCCGGACCACCCGGCGATGGTAAGCCGCCCTTAAAGAAGGGCAAGGTGTCCCAAAAACGCCGCCACATTAATGTGGCCCCTGACTCCCCGGCAGGGGAAGGAAATAACATGCCCCAGGCAGTACTCTCCCAAGACTGCCGACCCACTACCCTCCCAGACTCCGATCGACCCCTGAGCCTCGGGGAGATGCACGTGCAGAGGCACCGGTCTGCTAGGCGGACCAAACCGGACTCATTCGTGGACTCCTCTCCAGAGTCGTCCACGGAGTCCGAGGCGGATAACGCCTTTGAGTCTGAGGATGAGGATGATGATGATTATGAGGGTAGTGGGCATATGGCGCTTCATGACAACGCGAACCCTGTATCCCAGGGCGAAACATTATTGGACTCTCGTGGAGAGCCTTTTTTTGATCCGGAGGCGATTAGCCACCCACGATCCGGTGACTGGGCACCTCTACCCGAGGTGGCCCAATATATTGAATACTGGGCCCGTAGATCGGTTGATAAAGCCAACCGAAACAAGCTGAGGGTGGAATGCCCCCGTCCTTGCATTCCTAAAAAAGTCGTACATACTCCCGAGGTGGACCCCATACTTTTGAGGTATCTTACCAAGCACGGGAAATATTCCAAAAAGGGAATAGAGAGGTCCTTTAGGGCCATACAGGACAGGGTCTTAGACCTTTTTGGTCCTCTTACCAAAATCCTAAACCTTAGTGAGCAGGCTACCGCCTCTCAACAACCAGTTGATCTATCCCAACTTAGGGGCTGGGCCCAACGAGCAGTTTGCCTCCTGGGCTGCGCGAACACTGCATGTTCAACAGAACGCCGCCGCTCAATCTTAATGAGGCTCGATCCCCAGCTGTCCCACCTTGCCGACTCGGAACCAGGCCCGGCCGCAGACGGCATGTTGTTCGGGGACACACTAATTAAAGATATAAACAAGATGGTGGGTCTCTACTCCAGTTTGGATAAAGCCCAAACATCCTTAAAACGGTCTAACACCGCTAAGGTTTTTCCCAAGGCCGGCAGATACAAGGGCCGCTCTGCCGGCCGATCCTTCCCTAACAGGCCATACCATAGGGCTTCCGCTCAGTACCAAGCTCCACAGCCCTATCCAGTACCAGTGGCGCAACCGGCACCTTTCTTTCCTCCCTGCGGACGCCCCTGGAGAGGCCGAGGAGGAAGAGGCTACCCCCGTTCCCGTCCTCCCACTGGTGAGTACAACACACCTCAATTTTTCTCACATTCCTGTAGGGGGAAGACTGAGACATTTTATTCACGCCAGGTCTGCGATTACGGCAGACGCATGGATACTCAGTACTGTAGCGGGCTATCGAATATAGAGTTATATTCACTACCAGACATGGATTGGGTGCCCCATCCCATTTGGTTTTCACACCTGAACGCAGTCCTAATAGACAACGAATTGCAGGACCTTCGGGCCAAACAAGCAGTGGTAGAGGTGGACCCACACTCTCCGGGCTTCCTCAGCAATATTTTCCTAGTCAGAAAAAAGGGTGACGGTTATCGCCCAGTGATAAACTTGAGAGATCTCAACCAATATGTCGTATTCCGACATTTCAAAATGGAGGGAATCCACTGCCTGCGGGACCTCTTACGTCCCGGGGACTGGTTAGTGAAGGTGGACTTAAAGGACGCCTACCTTACGGTTCCCATCCATCCAACCTCCCGACACCTATTCCGCTTCTTATGGAGAAACAGAACGTGGCAATTTACCTGCCTTCCGTTCGGTCTCTCCTCCGCCCCGTGGTGCTTCACCAAATTGCTGAAGCCGGTGGTAGCAGCCCTGCGGAGCAGGGGGGTGAGGTTGATCATTTACTTAGACGACCTACTCATAATGGCTCGCTCCTCTCACCAGGCATGCGAACATGCCTCCTGGACTGTCAGATTGCTCCAAGACCTGGGATTTCACATAAATCACGAGAAGTCAATCCTATCCCCATCTCAAGAGCTGGAGTTTTTGGGGTTCTTGGTGGACACCAACCGTGCGGTCCTCCGGCTACCCAAGACCAAGTTAACTTCCATCCGCAAGGAGATCAGTATCGTGCTGGACAAACAACGGGTGTCCTTACGCGGACTAGCTCGCCTAGTCGGCCTGTTATCGGCGTCGATCCAGGCCATCTTTCCAGCCCCTCTTCACTATCGAGCCCTCCAGAGACTCCAGGCTCTTCATCTTCATCAGGGGCTTCGCTATGCAGACGAAGTCGCTTTGGACGCAGAAGCCATGGTGGAACTACGGTTGTGGCTTCGTCATGCCGTCGAATGGAACGGCAAGACCATCTTCAATTCCACTCCAGATTTCGTCATAGAGTCGGATGCCAGTCGCCACGGCTGGGGCGCTCGGTGCGGTTCCTCGTCCACAGGGGGGACATGGTCCGCAGAGGTGTCTCTGCTGCACATCAACACATTAGAACTCCTGGCAGCGTTTTTTGCCATCAGGAGTTTTCTGCCACACACGTCCAACTGCTGTGTATTGTTGCGTATGGACAATGTAACCGCAGTCCAGTACGTCAATCGCTTGGGGGGTCCCAGATCCAGGACCCTTGCGGATCTAGCGAAAAAATTCTGGCATTTCTGCCTGGAACGCAACATCGTCCCGGTGGCGGAATATATCCCAGGCACTTCCAACATGGTGGCAGATTGGAATTCTCGTTACCTGACCGATTCCAGCGATTGGCGACTGGACCGGTCAGTGTTCCTGGCCCTCGCTTGTTTATGGGGTCCTTTCTCTATGGACCTGTTCGCCTCTCGTCTCAACCATCAGCTCCCGCGCTTTTACAGCTGGAGGCCGGATCCGGAGGCGCACGCTGTGGACGCTCTCCGCCAAACCTGGCCACAGGGGACACATTACGCGTTTCCCCCGTTCTCTATGATCCTCAGGGTCCTCCTCCACATAGCGAACCTGAGAGCGTCAGTCGTGCTGATCACTCCGTGGTGGCCGACACAACCATGGTTTCCCCTCCTTCTGGGGATGACTGTGGATGTCCCCAGGTTGCTTCCTCAATTCCCCCATCTCCTCGCCAGTCCGAACGGAGACCTGCACCCTCTAATCATGAATCACAATCTACCTCTCCTCGCATGGTTGGTCTCGGGGTGCCGGTCGCAGACAGCGACCTTTCAAGAACAGCTAGGGACCTCCTTGCCTTGGCCTGGGCCCCCGGGACTAGATCGGCATATCGATCAGCCTGGCGGCTCTGGGTTCGTTGGTGTGATCAACGGCAGGTTGATCCCGTTCAGGCACCTGTCTCTGTAATGGTCAACTATCTGGCGGACTCTTTTGATTCCGGGAGGTCCTATAGCTCCCTTAATGTCTATCGCTCTGCGATCTCAGCCTATCACTCCCTTGTAGACTCATTACCGGTAGGTAAACACCCGTTGGTATGCCGGCTTTTGAAGGGCGTTAAGTTTAATCCCCCCCCCCCCACGGCCAAAGTACCAGCACACTTGGGATGTGACTAAAGTCCTGACCATGTTCTCGGACTGGGGGGACAATGACGCTCTGTCGTTGAGGCTATTGTCTTTCAAACTTACTGTCCTCTTATGTCTGATCTCCATCAAACGAGTCTCAGACGTCAAGGTCTCGGACATATCCAGGCATCAATTCTCGCCTCAGGGAGTCAGGTTTTCAGTCGTACGTAGGACTAAGACGGGGCTCCATTCGGTTTTCTACCCGTTCTTTCCCGCGCATCCACACCTCTGTGTGGTCCGCTGTCTGCAGACTTATGAGTCTTTAACGACCCCGCTGCGATCATCGCAATTCTCCCAACTCCTCATTTCCTACGTTAAACCTCATTTATTTTTGGGGAGCTGTGGTGGCTCAACGTGATTGGCACTGCGCTGACAAGCGATTCACCTCTGCAGCCAAGGGTTCGGATCCCGGTCTCGGCTACATGTGAATTGAGTTTGGTGGTCTCAGCCCGGCTCCCGGTGGGTGTGCTATGCAAGGTACGCCTGTGCTTAGTACGCCCACCCCCCCCCCACAAAAACCACCACACTTGCACGCACACAAAATTGGTTTAAAACACATGCACTTTGGCCATGCGGTCTCTTAAAATAAAGAGAGGCGAAGGACCTACGGGGCTGGCTGGGTGGGCTAGGCCCCCTCACTCCCTCATAGGGGGAGTCCCTCTGCCCCATTGGGGTCCCGTTGGGCCCCAGTTGGGCTCCCAAGAGGAGCAGGTAGGGCGGGGTGAGTGGGAGGCCCCCCTTCACACCCGCCATTGCCACCAGGGGCATGGAGAAGGATGGCGATTGCCTCCGGGGGGAGGGTCTGCCTACTCCCAACTCCTGCAGTCCGGCTCCTCTCTCTCGAGTTCACGCACAAAAATACACTTTAAAAAAAAAAAAAAGACGAAAAAAAAAAAAAAAAAAAACCTCATTTACCGGTTTCCTCGGCTACGTTAGCCAGGTGGGTACGGTCAGTCATGGAAATGGCAGGGATTGACATAACCCTGTTTGGTGCCCACTCCTCCAGAGGGGCGATGGCTACTAAGGTCGTCACCTCGGGAGGATCCCTCTCGGATTTACTCTTAGCGGCAGACTGGTCATCTGCGACCACCTTCCGCCAATTTTTCTTTAGACCGGAGGAACACATATCTATGTCGGTTCTGTAGATTATTATTCTCAACTGTTTTTTTAATGTATGCATTGTTATAGCTTTGAACTTGCATAAGATATGAGCCTCCTGTCTGATATATAATTCTAGATTTTCCTAGCTTGTGACGGAAAATATTAGTTATATGAAGACAGGAGGCAATTATCTTCCCTCCCGACCCAACCCTATCACGGTGTTGTTTCTCTCGTTCTAGGCTATTGAATCAAGCATCCTTCAAGTCGGAGGCTGATACGTTCTGGAAGCTTCTTTTCCACTATCCCCGTTGGGATTGCTGTTCCTGTTCGATCTATGGATCCTAGTTCATCGCAGACCGGAAGTGAAGTTCCAACTGCGTCCAGATCCGGAGACCGATTGCCGTCGGCTGAGTCCGGAGTCCGAGTTTTTTTCCAGGTTCCCGGGTGGTTCCAGTTTACAAGGGTCCCGGTGTTTTGAACTGTTCCGGTTTCAGGATTCCTGCCGATTCGCCTCAAGAAAGAGGAGGGTTATAAGGAGGCAGCCCCTTATATACCTGCTGTCCTGCCTCATGATTGGCAGATCCAGTCTGAGGGCTGCTGGGTGTTGTAGTTTTCTCTTGTCTTTCAGTTTTAAACGTTTTTCTACTTGAATTCACTGAAAGTTAGATTTCTGCTATGGGCATTAATAAAGAAAGATAATGCATAAGATAATCGCCTCCTGTCTTCATATAACTAATATTTTCCGTCACAAGCTAGGAAAATCTAGAATTGTGAAGGAACATTTAGCCCAAGCCCAATTGGCTCAACAAAGGATTTACAATCGTGGGGCCCAGGTCCGTTCCTTTGCACCTGGTGATAGGGTGTTGGTGCTGGTCCCCACGGTCGAAAGTAAATTCCTAGCCAAATGGCAGGGTCCCTATGAAGTGTTGGAGAAAATGGGGGTGGTGAATTATAAAATTAGCCAACCGGGAAGACGAAAACCTGAGCAGCTCTATCACGTGAACTTGTTGAAACCATGGAAGGATAGAGAGTCCTTGGTCGTTAAGACAACATGATTTTCTGCTCCGTTTAACCTGGCTGTCCCTGAAGTTGGGATAGCGGAGACTCTGTCCAAAACTCAGCTAAAGGAGGCTAAAGAATTTGTGCTCCTTAATAGGGAGAAGTTTTCAGACTTGCCAGGTTGGGTCTCCGGGGTTGAACATGACATTATCATCACACCAGGGGATAAGGTCAAGTTGAAGCCTTATAGAATTCCACAAGCCCGGCGAGAGGCAATTCGGAAGTAAAAAAAAAAAGCTTGAGCTGGGGGTGATAGAAGAGTTAAATAGTGATTGGTCCAGTCCCATTGTCTTAGTGCCCAAACCAGATGGAAGTTGGCGGTTTTGTAATGACTTTCGCCACCTAAATAAAATCACTAAGTTTGACACCTACAGTGGGTGACAGCGATATTGTGTCAATCTCGCTCCCTTTCTCGGCGAGATTGACCACCTACGAGCACCATCGCGGGAGCCAGCACTCCTTACAACCCATTGCAGACCTAAGGGCCTGGTATGCCCCTGGGGGGGAACCCATGCCATTTTTTTTATTTCAAATTTGGCGTGGAGTTCCCCCTCAGGATTCATACCAAATGCCCAGCTAGATTTGGCGGGAATCCAAGTCGGATCCCTGTCGCTTCTATGACGCGCTCGCTGGAATGTGCTTTGTCTATTTCAGCGAGTGCTGGAAACACATTCTCTGCAACAGGTACAGTATCCTATGCCCCACATAGATGAACTGATTGATCGCCTAGGCACTGCCCTGTACATGACGACGTTAGACCTGACCAAGGGTTATTGGCAAATTCCTCTCTTGGAGTCGGCCAGGGAAAAAACAGCATTTGTAACTCCAGACGGATCTTTCCAATATCGGAGGATGCCTTTTGGGTTACAGAATGCTCCCGCCACATTTCACTGCATCATGGATAAGACCCTTCGGCCTCATCGAGCCTATGCTGCTGCATACCTCAATGACGTTGTCATCCACAGTGAGGATTGGGACTCACACTTACCAAAAGTTCAGGCTGTGTTGGATTCCATCTGGAAAGCTGGGTTTACAGCCAATCCAAAAAAATGTACCCTTGGGCTAGAAGAGGCAAAGTATCTGGTGTATACCATTGGAAAAGGTCTAATCAAGACCCAAATAAACAAAGTTGAGGCTATTCAGGATTGGCCACGTCCCACCAACAATAAACAGGTTTGTGCATTTTTGGGGATCGCGGGTATTAACGCCGCTTTATCCCCCATTTTGCCTCACAGGCTGCTCCAATTTGACCAAAGGGAACTAGTCTGTCATGACCAAATGGACTCCCGAAGCAGAAACAGCTTTTCAGGCTTTAAAACAGGCATTATATAGTCAGCCAGTTTTAAATTCACCTGATTTTTCATGGGACTTTGTGGTTCAGACAGATGCTTCAAATGTGGGGTTAGGAGCTGTTCTGTCCCAGATTATCAAGGGGGAGGAACACTCTGTTATGTACCTCAGCCGAAAGTTGAAGGCCCATGAGGAGAATTATGCCACCATTGTGAAAGAGTGTTTGGCGGTGAAATGGGCTTTGGATTCTCTCCGGTACTACCTCGTGGGTAGACAATTTGAACAGGTGACGGATCATGCCCCATTGAAGTGGATGGCACAGAACAAGGAGACCAATAGGAGAATAAATAGGTGGTTCCTGGCCCTCCAGGAATTTTGTTTTGTGGTAACGCATCGCCCCGGTGTTAAAATGGGGAATGCAGATAGGTTGTCCCGAGTGCATGCGTGTCTGGTAACTTGTGTCCCAACCCTAGGGTTGAAACAAAAGGGGGGTATGTCACAGGAAGTCAAGTAAATCTGTGGGTGTTGTCACAGACGGGAGATACATTTATGCCTTGTTTAGACAATTCACCAATTACTATCAGGTGTCGTGTACAGAGGTAGCCAGAAAGGTTTAAGGACGTTGGAAAACTTTAGCTGTTCAGAATAAGGCAATTATGGCCTCTATAAATCATCCAGAGCATGACTACTGATTGCTGCATCCTGAGGCTTTTTGAGTTAAGGAGAGCAGTGAGAAAGACTTCTGAAGAGGTGAGGTGGTTGTTGATTTTTCTGTGTGATAACAAATCAAAAAGACTATTGTTTCTCTGCTGTATGAGCAGTAGGCTGTGCCAGACTCCATAGATAGGTTCCTGTGTAGTGAAGGTAGATGCCCCAAGTGGCCAGGGTTTATTTTATGTTTCGTTTTGTTTATGCTATTTGGATGCTTGCACTTGTTTCCAGCAATATGGAAGAATAAACCAATTTCTTTGTTTTCAACCGTCATCGGCTGCCTCTCTGTATAGTTCAGTGTGTAGTGAACCCATCCAGGGGGTTACACCCCCCCGCTACCGAGCTAATCCCTTACAATATATATATATATATATATGATTTTAGATTGATTCGGAAGCTGCAGTCTTAGTGAGAGGAGGTCAGGCTCACAGCGTATACTGTGCCCACTTGCCGGTTGCCACCACTCATATCTGGTGTCACAGTAGATTACACAGTAGCCCAGGGGGCTTGTTGTCACCTTTCAGAGACCCTTGGTGTTGTACGTGGCTGGGTGGAGATAGAGACATTCAATGACTGTCAGGTCACATGTGGCCAGGTGACAAGTGCATCCCGTTGGGGTCAGGGATGCACCACAGGGTAGTGAACCCTATAGCCGACTGCTGCTATCAGAGAGGAAGCGTGAACCCAAGATCGCCCAGGGCGCAGAGTCTAAGACCCAGCTTTGTGTTCACCAGTGCCTCTAGTGGTGAGGATGGCCTTCGCCGCAGCTGGATCCAGGTCGCGACCCCTGGGATCCCCTAGGTTACACTCCACAGGGAGAGAGGGGAAGCAAGCAGAAAAAAAACGGTAGTGATGGGTAAGCCGAGGTCAGGACAACAGGCAGACAGGGGTAACCGAGGGACAGGCAAAGGGTCAGGAGCACAGGCAAACAGGAGAAGTCAGGGACAAGCCAAAAACGGTACACAGAAAGATAATCGTATCACACTGCAGACAGGAACTTGAGCAAACATCACTGTTGAACAGCACTGCAGGACCATACAGGAAGGAGAGGAAATAAGAAGGTAACCAGAACAGGGTCAGGCCTCTTAATGGACAGATGGAGACAGGTAAGCTGCCAGACTATTGCATATCCATGACAATTATGTCAGTGAGGACAATGAACGGGACATGGCTAGCTTGGTATCCAACCTTGTGCAAATGGGGAGTTTGCGGTTGTGCAAATGGACTGTTTGCGGTTGTTTGCAGTGCGTTAAACGGGGAGTTTGGTCTGTCAGAGTTTGGTCTGTCACTGTGAAGCGGGCGTAACCCTTACACTACCTGATCGATACAACATCATACCTGATGTTTTAAAGGACGTTATTCCAAACAATTTAGTAATGTTAGGTGATTTATGCCCTTTATGGATTAAAACCTGACTCTGCGTCAACTACGTAATTTTCCATGGGAGTTTTGCCATGGATCCCCCTCCGGCATGCCACAGTCAAGGTGTTAGTCCCCTTGAAACAACTTTTCCATCACTATTGTGGCCAGAAACCCTGTGGGTTTTAAAATTTGCCTACCTATTGAAGTCTATGGCGGTTTGCCCGGTTCGCCCCTTCACGAATTTGCGGAAATTCACGTTCGGCGTACGCGAACGGAAAATGTTATGTTTGCGACATCTCTACCTGTCATTAAGAACATGGTTCTTGCTGTGGATGGTGGAAATCAATGCTTAGGGAGAAGCAGACCTTTGTCCTGGGGTGTGTGGGGGTATGGGGGTTGGGGGAAGGGTGCTATGTCATGGGTGGTTGGTAGGATAAGAGATGTGCTAGAAAAAAATTCTGAAATGCTTTTGTTGCTGAGGTGCAGGTTCCTGATAGATTTTGCATATGGAGTAGACAATCAAGGAGTATTTGTGTCCACAGTGAAATCTATTTTATTGTTACATTTACTCTAATACCCCTTATAACTTTTAGTGTTTACTCGCCACTTAGTCACAAATTGTTGATGACAGTAACTTACAATAACAACAGGTACATGGCTTATCTTAAAACACAGGCATTTATATGATAGTGCAATGCACAGTATCCCTAGATAATGCAAGCAGTGATGAGAAAACCAGTTTACCCACCAATGCTTCCTTCCATTGTGCAGGGCCCTCACCCATATTTGCTGATATCTACTGGAAGGGTGTATCTAAGGAGATGAAGTGCACAAAGTTTTGGGTACCCTGCATCATCATAACATACCATTGATTGGACTTCCCTTATTCCAATTTAGGAACTAATAATTCACAAATAAAGGTATCTACCTCATGACAAAGTAGCACACTCCTAAGGTAGTGAGTCAACACTATCTATATAAAACATACTTATCGTACCTTTTAGTCCTTTCACTGGAGATAAAAAAAAAAGATCTGGAACCTGTGCTTATGAGAAGGGGAACTTTGCTCCAGAGAAGATCTTGAGATACTGATGTAAGGGGTTCAAAATACCCCTTTTCTTAATGATGTTATGTTAAATTCCAAAATTATTGTTAATCAATTACAAACATCCTACCCTCACTGATCTACACACACAGAGTAGGCTGTATGCCTCATAGAGAAGCCCAAGATAATACCATGAAGACCATACATCTGCTGTCCTATGCCAGGAAGAAAAATATTCCTCTCTGCTTTTGTTCTGATGTCGCAGAAAAAGTATTCAACAGGGTGGATTGGGATTTCCTTAGGATGGGACTTATGCAGATTGGCCTACACAAATCTCTAATCTCTAAAATAATTACATTATACACTCTATTTTCCACAAAACAGCTTGCTATACCCAAGTTACTCCATTGTCAATGGCACTCACCAATGCTCTCTGTTTTCACCAATTTACATTTTTCACAATGGAACACCTGGCAATAGAGCTCCAGACCAACCCATCCATCCAAGGCCTTCAAATTGTTATGTCTGAATATAAAAATATAGGGCCAGATTCAGGTAGATGAGAGCATCTTTGCTCCAGAGTAACGCTTCTCATTTGCGTTACGCTGCAGAAATTTTAGGAGCAAGTGCTGTTATTCAAGAAGCACTTGCTCCTAAAGTTGCGGCAGCGCATCGCAAATGAGCCGGCGGAATTCAAATTGGGCGGGTACGGGGCGTGTAGTATTTAAACGAAGCGCGATCCCGCCGCGAACGTACTGCGCATGCGTCGAGTGTTAAAACATCCCCGTGCGCATGCTCCAAATTCTGTGAATGAACGTCAATGACGTCACATTCCCATTCATGAACTTTTTACGCAAGCGACGTGATTTTTTTTTTCCCGACGCGATGACGACGCCTATACCTAACATAGGATACTCCAACCCCATCTTCGCGCCGCGTATCCCGTCCGGAAACGTCGTACCGCCATTGCGTCGCGCCGGAATTCGCTCGTGAATTGCCGATTTCCGCTCATTAACATATTTTTTGAGCGGAAATCGACGGGAACGCCCCCGGCGCCATTTTTAAGTTGAAGTAACGATGCGATGGCGAAACTCAGTTACGCTGATCGCATCGGAGCTTCAACCCGGCGTTTCTTGTTTTCTGGTTACAGAAAACAAAAACGCCGGCTCAAAGTCACAGTTAGGCTGGCGGATCACTGGATCCGCCAGCCTAACTGTTCCTGAATCTGGCCCATAAACTTGCTTTAAATGCAATCTCTTACTTTATGTTTCTGCACTTGTAATTAGTCTTATTCCTATCCTATGTGAATTTGAGACATTCTGTGCCTTGAGTAATTTGAACCACTTCAGCCCCCTTAATATACATTGATCAGTGCTAAAAAAAATGGACTGTTACTGTCGAAATAACACTGGTAGGAAAGGGGTTAACATCAGGGTTGATCAAAGGGTTAATGTGCTCTTAGGGAGTGCTTTCTATCTGTGGGGGGTTGAACTGATTGGAGGAAGAGAGATATCTGTGTTCCTTATTATCAGGAATCACAGATCTCTCTCTTCTTCTTGTTTACATAGGCAAACAGCCATTCTGCCTCTCCTACGGACAATCACAGGTGTCTCACCAAGAGACCCTAAGGCTCTTATATGGTCTGGCACATTGGTAAAACACGAACTAAAATGATCAACGATCTATGGCCCTTTGACTCCTATCCTGGATAATCCAAAGTTTTCAAACTTTTTTTGACTCACCTGTCCTGGCAATTTGAGACAGAACATTTTAGCCTCAACTGTGACACACTCTTACCCTGACAGGTTTCATGTTTGGCTTCTAGTGTCATAGCAGATGCTCTTTGTGGTTACTCCATAGACAATTACACAATTTCTATAGGTCCCTTGCTCCAAACCTAAACCTACTGTCAGGGACATGGCCATCAAAGGACTGGCAATGTTGCCAATATACAACATGGAAGCTCTCAGAGAATCCAGGTATGCGCTGGAGGGTGCACCTTGGATCGGCACATGCGCAATGTGGCATGACAGTCGCTGGTGCAAACTACCCTATTTAAACCTGCTACTGAAGTCAGAATGTTGCTGGATTATCTTCAGCGTCTCCATGTTCCCTGTGCTTCTGTATCTCTGATCAGTGGATTTCCTGTTACTGACCCAGCTTGCCTTGACCCTGCTCTCTGATATCCCGGCTTGACCCCTGGCCTGCATCTGGGCTTTGCTACTGCTCAGTCTCTTGTGTCTGACCCCAGCTTGGCTCCTCAAATGTTCCTGTTTCCAGCATATGAACTGAGGTTGCTCCTGTTTATGATTCTGGACTAATCTACCCAATATGACCTTTGGCCTGGCTCCCGGTTTCTCTCCTTTCCAAGCACCTTAAGTACTTCTATTGCTACCAGCGTGCTACAGTCATCCCTTGGTGATCAGCTCATATGACTACAAGCAAGCACCAGGCAACCCGTTCTTCTTTGAGCACTGCGCTCCCTGTTCCCAACCCCAGGGGCATGCTGCACTTAGCCCCAAAGGGAGCCCTCTTAGCATCTCGGCCTCCATACCAGAACCTGACAGTATAATCCAGCCATGTCTGAGGCTGACTGAGGTGCTTTCCCTAGAAAGGCTTTGTGTCAGCAGGTCACCGCCTTAACCCAAGTGGTGCAGAGGCTACAAGAAGACTACTTCCAGCTGGGGGGTCGTCTGCAACACCGGTCTACGGCAACTTCTTCCCCCGACCCAGGGCCTCCTTCCGTCCTCACCTCTTATGCTGCTGCATCTCAGGAGCACACAACCCCCATATCGACTGTCTCAAGAAAGAAGTCCTGTTCACATCTACGTACTGCCAGCAGCATTGCCTCACCCCTACTTCTAGAGACTGTACTAGCTGTTTGACCCTACAACCTGCCTTCAGTGCCAGTCAACATATACAACCTGCTTACAAAGAATTTCTGGACGTGTTAGACAAAAAAAGTCTGACGCCCTTCCACAGAGAAAAGCATGTGGGTTTGAGCTTTGGGTTGCACACCCTAATGCAATAGGCTGTGCACACCAATGCTCTAATCTGAAACTGTGTAGCTATATATATATATATATATATAGCTATACAGTTTGAGATTAGCGCATTGGTGTGCACAGCCTATTGCATTAGGGTGTGCAACCCAAAGCTCAAACCCACATGCCTTTCTCTGCAACCTCAGCTACATGGGGCAGTGAATGAAAGCAAAGTGTTGTGTGCTCAGTGGCTTCCTGTTTATTCACAAACTGTCATACTACTTCTCGAAGTCTTCCTGAGCCTTCCGCATGGTTTCTTGGGAACTTGATAGTTTGTTTGAAAAAAGCAATCCTATCTTAAACGGCTGGTACTGGAGATTCAGGAATGATGTTGGGCAGAAACGAGGGATGAAAACTGTAATTAGCCCAGAAGGGTGACTGATTGGTTGCTGTGTTTAAGGAGTTATTTTATGTAAATTCAGCACAAGGCAGCAAAGAGACCCAGTCATCTTGGGAAAATGAGCAGAAGCACCGTAGATACTGTTCCAGCATCTGGTTTGTCCTCTCCCTCTGACCATTACTTTAAGGAGGATAAACAGAAGAGAGACATACCTCAATTGACAGGATCTTGCAAAGGTTCCCACAAAATTCAGAGATTATAGTGTCAGGTAGTCCATGTAGTCTACTTCCTTAATTAACATTTTTACTGTGTCCATGGCGGAAGGTGTGCCTAACATGGGCAAGAAGTGTGCCATTTTGGACAGCCGGTCCACTAATACCAAGATGTTTGTGAAACTCTTTGATGGGGCAAGATCAACTATAAAGTCCATAGAAATATTTTTCCAAGGTTGCTCTGGGACTGGTAAGGGCCTTAGCAAACCCGAAGACATGGAATTATAACCCTTGTTGTGCTGACGTATAATGCACGAGTTTGTGTATTTCCTGCAATCTGATTTTAATTAAGGCCACCATAGGTATCGCTGAACGAGGTCAATTGTCTTCTGAACTCTGAAATGGCCAGCAAACTGGTGATCATGGAACCTTTTCAGGGTTTGCAATCTGACTTCCCGAAGAACAAAAATGTTGTCTTGATGCCACAGGAACCCTTTGTGGTTTCTTAAGGATGACATCTCTGGCTCCGTGCACTGGAGGTCTGCTCAATAGATGTCCTTAGGTCTGATTGAATTAACAGAAAATTTTAAGTAGACAGGATTGTGCCAGGTATGGCTTTTTCAGGAGTGTCTGGGAAAAACAGAGAAAAAGCATCAGCTTTTCCATTCTTAGATCCAGGGCGGTAAGTAATATGGAAATTTAATCTAGAAAAGAGCAGCGCCCACCGGGCTTAAACGGTTTCAAACATCTGGCAGTTCTCAGATATTCCAGGTTTTTTTGGACTGTAAAAATCATGATGGGATGTGCTGCACCTTCGCACAGGTATCTACACTCTCATAAGGCTGTTTTAATGGCAAAAAGCTCCTGGTTCCTGACATCCTAATTTTTTTCCGGCTGGCTCATTTTCCATGAAGAAAAAGCTTCAGGATGTAACAGTGACTTGGGACCCTACCGTTGGGACAGAACATATATATATATATACTGTATATGTATATGTTATGACTTGACTTCCTATATAACTTGTATTTAGATATACAGGCTTATTAAAATCCATTAGTGAATTCATGAATGACATTAAAATTCTAAGGTTCTTTATGCTAGCCTGGACACAATATTAGTGACACTAAACATATGGAACAGAAAATTCCAGAAACTACCAGGAACAAGAAAGAGAACAATGTTTTCTACTTGTTTTATTGTTTCATTTGTTAGATGGATAACACACTTTATTTTTTCTGTCTCCCAAGATTAATGGGATGATGTAGCATGGGACTGATCCCAATTTGCCTTAGCTGCAGACACATTGAAACTCCATCAACTGGTTGCCTTTTAACTTATCACTTGGTTTCTCTCCATCGGTCACCTTTAGAAGCACTTGACAATGGAGAAGTGCAATGACAGGTTTCTGTGTGCGTTGGTCATATTTGTAGCTGACCTTGAGTGCCAAAAGGAGTCATATAGGGCAATCCACTAGAGTGGCACTTGTTGGGTTGTTTTAACTTTAGCTCATTATTTTATATAATGTTAATTTTCTTATTGATTTGTTCTATTTACAGTAAGTGCAATCATTATTGTTTTATTTGCCACCATTATTTAACTATTCTTTAACTACTGCAAGCTTACATTCTGAATATATATATTTTTTGATCCATTAATATCGTTTAGTGAAATTTTATTTAATTTTCTAAATAGATAACCATGAGTGGCTCCATGTTCATTTCTTTTCACTAAAAGAGTTATGAGTTACATTTAGCAAAGCCTCTGAACCATTGTGACTCTGATTTTGCTACATAGTGTTGTACTTTTATACTGTTCCTTTGTTCTTTTTTACCAGACACCCAATTACTTGAAGCATATATGTGGGTGCACTGACCTACTTATGGCATCACTTCGGACTTCATTTAGATTGTAAGTACCCTACTTACCCTCTTGTCTTGAATTGTAGTGAAACTGTACTGTAACCCGTTATTTTATAAAGCACTGTGCAAATTGATGGCACTATATAAATATTCTAGTAATAAGGGCCTAGATTCACAAAGCGATTACGCCTGTGTAAATGTTGTTAGACAGGAGTAATTTCGATTTACGAGCGTTTTTACGCTAGTCGAAATCCTCAAACCATGAAAAGACACCTGCGTGCTAAATTTCGACTTTATTACGTGTTAGTACGCCTTCAGATCTACGCTGCCTGAAAATTGCGGCCACTGGGCGGACTTCCTGTTGTTTTTCACCTTCATGGTAGCTAGTTTTGCCTGGAATCCACAAAATTTCGCTCTTCAAACGCAATCTCTTACGGCACCTTTAGTCATCTTTTTTTTCCGTTTCCTAACCAGCTTTTTGCTGGTCTAATATTAGACAGCCCATGTTAAGTATGGCCGTCGTTCCCGCGTCGAATTTCAACGTTTTTCGATTTCTTTTAGTAAGTGCCGGGAATAGGAATTTCGTAAACGCCGCTACTCAAACAACGAATGACGTCACGACGTGATTTCGCGCAATGCACGGCGGGAAATTCCTGCTGCGCAGTTCGAACCATTAAATGCGTACGATTGCAAAAAAAATACGATACAATAGCGTACGCGCAAAAAAACTACCTGAATTCGGCGTAGAGTCTGGTGATAGACGGCAGCGTAGCGTATTTCGATTACGCAGCGGAAGATTACATCTATGTGAATCTGCCCCAATGTCTGTGGTCTGCTCTAGCTCCATGGACTGGCCAAAGTGCTTGCCTGATGGGAATATATGAGAGTGAGATGAGGTTCCAACTTATAGTACAAGTGAAGTTGCAGTTATACACATTTCCCAGTGCTGTGAACCATTACGTGATCAACTCCCAGGTATAGTGTATAAAAAGGGTATATTGTGTCAACGTTCCTGTACATCTCTTTCTGATAATCATAACCAATGAAACTGTCCAATCCATGTGCAACACAACCAATGAAACTGTCTAATCCATGTGCAACACAACCAGGGAATGATACTGCACTCCAACCCCCTGTACACAAATACCAAAAATGACAAAAAAGTAGGGGGGAAAAAAGTGCAAAAAAAAAAAGGAAAAAGTAGGGGGAAAAAAAGTGCAAAAAAAAAAAAGTACATTGTGTTGCATAAGGAAATTAAGAATACACTTGTGATATTATTACTTTGTTTTTTTCTTTAGTAAGTCAAACATTTTTTTTTTATTATAGCTAAAAGCATTTTACCTTTTATGCATGGTCTACTGGCAGTAAAAGGTTAAAAGATGAATGACAGGGAAATTATTTATTTTTTTTTAAATCTAGCAACATCATAAGCAGCTCAAGGAAATGTCTCTCCAATATCAAGATAATTCAGAACTCGACTGATTTGTTGATAAGTTTGACAGACTCTTGAAAGGTCGTTTCCTGCTTCTCATATCCTGTCAACTGCTAAAAATGTGCACTTCATATTTGGCAACTAAGCTTTTATAGACATACATGTACACATGCTTACAAATGTATGCACTCCTGCTTTTGATATAGTAACATCATTTTTTTTTATAGTTTCTAGACAGTCTTCTTCTGCGCTGGTGTGCCATAAAGCCAATCTTTGTGCAATGAGAAAGAAAACAGACAAAACATTTGGCACTATGTCTCAAAATATTTAAGTTTTTTGCATTTTTTTGCAGAAAAAGACCAATAACACTGAAATAACAAAGGAAATGTGTTTCCTGCATGTAGAAACCTACAACTATCGACATCAGCCGAAGAGGGATACAAAAAAATTACATGTTATTTAAACACTTAGGGCCAGATTCAGGTAGATGGGCGCTTCTTTACTTTGGAGTAACGTTTGTCATTTACGTTACTCTGCCAACACTTTCGGCGCAAGTACTGTTATTCACATAGCACTTGCGCGTAAACTTGCGCCAGAGTAACGATAATGCGCTGGCGTAACCCGACGCAAGTGGAAGTGGGTGTGATCATATGTAAATGATGGGCGGAGCCCAGCGCAGAGGCTTACGTTCAGCGCATCATCCACGGAGCATGCGCAGTAAGTGAGGCTCCACTCGCCCCCTTGTGCGCATGCTCACAACTTCCGTCGGCACCACTTCACGGGAAACGCCAGCGCAATGTGTTCCGTTGCGCGTATAAAAGCGCTAGCGGAAACGCCATTCCGGCGCAAAAGTATATCCGTTTCCCCCCACCCCAGGGAAGATACTTTTGCACTGTCATGGCTGCTCCCGCTACCCCCAAAGAGAGGAGGAACCTCAACTTTAATGCCCAGGAGGTCTCTGTGATCATCTCGGCTATGGAGACGTTTAATGATTTCCTCCACGGGAAAAAAAGTAGGAAGACCAGCCGGGAGAGGAAGCAGGGCATCCTGGAGACCATTGCTGCCAGGGTCAATGTGTTAGGGTACTCCACCCGGACTGCAGGCGACATACAAAAAAAAATAAACGACCTGCGGCGCAAGGTCCGTGGCAAGGTGGCCACCATTAGGAGCCATGAGAGGGGCACAGGTGGTGGTCCACCATGTCCGGTCAGCCTGACCACGGAGGAGGAGGTGGTCGCCCGCTGCATGGACAGGGAGCAGTTGGAGGGGGTCCCTGGCTATGACTCCATGGAGGAAGGCTCCAGGACAGGTAAGTGCTTTTTATCCCCTATTTGGTGTGTTGCATGTGGGGGGGGAGGGTACATGTGCCAAGTGTGTGGGACCACCAACATGTGTCTGCTTTGTGTCATCCACAGATGACGGAGCTGGGCCATCATCTCGTACCGGCCAGTCCACCCCAACCTCCCAACGGGATGCTGATGACGAGGCCCTGGGTGCTGGAGACACCGAGGTGGAGGAGGAGAGTGCCCACACCACTTCAGCAGAGGTGGTTGAGGAGGAGCCTGTCCCTGAGCAGGACTTTATTTTATTGTTGGAGGAGTCCTCCTCCTCTGCAGGGCCCTCTGTCATCCCCTCCCCCATCCTAGGTAGCCCCTCAAGGGCGACTCCATCCCCACGGGGACAACCTTCTCCTGCCCCCAGGAAGGCGACCCATAAGACCAGGGGGGTGTCTGATATGGTCCAGGACCAGGTAGTGTTGGACCACGCAAGGCAGACCCAGCAGATGGGGGAGATTGCTGGCCACTTAGACCGGGTCGCAGACAGCCTGGGCTCCATGTCACAGCTGCCCAGTCGTGTGCAGGACGTTGTCACCAGCCTGGGGGAGGTGCAGGCTGATGTCCGGCACCTGACAGCAGCCGTCAACGCCAACACAGCTGCCATCCGGGAAGAGGGGAGGCAGCGGCAACGAGACCAGCGGCATCATATCACCCGCCAGCTGAGGATGCAGGCCCAGACCAACCTGTATCTCAGCCGTATTGCCGTGGCCTTGGAGGGCAGGCAGCCAACAGCTCCCAGGAGTGGCCCACCCGGGGATCAGCCTCCTCCAGATGCCCCCCCACCCCCACCACCACCCACTCCCTCCAGGCAGCTGAGGAGCCCGAGAGTGCCCCCAAGGAGGAGCCCCCGTCATCCCAGGTGAGGGTTTTTTGTTTTTTTGGTTTATAATTTTTTTTTTTTTATACTCAGGTTATGAGTTTATGTTTATTTTTGAATATTTATTTTATACTCAGGTTATGAGTTTATGTTTATTTTTGAAGATTTATTTTATACTCAGGTTATGAGTTTATGTTTATTTTTGAAGATTTATTTTACTGTTTACTGTTTATTTTTTTTCTCATGTTATGAGATATGTATTTTTTTTTTTACTGCACACGGTCAGGAGTGCAGGGGACAGTGTGAATGGTGTGTGAATGTGAGGGGGTGGCACTCCTGCCAGTAAGGGGTGTCACCCTCGGCCGTGGTGGTGAAGTTAACCCCACGGCTGTATGAATGACGTGTGAAAGGTGTATGAATGGACAGCGACATCATTGGGGCCTTGACGCTGGCGTTGCTGCTCCCAAGTCCTACATGCTGGACTTGGGCTAATCCAATGCGATGTGCATGTGGTGTGTGTGATCTAGGGACATCAGTGGTGTACACGCGTGCATTGTCTGCGTGATAAATGTTTTGGTTTATTGTCCAAAGATGCCTACAGCGAGGACCCTCCTGACTGCTCTTCCATCAGCAGACTGGGTCTCCTCTGGCAGGTGGGGACTGTGTGGGTCGGGGGTCAGGTCATCACGTATGTCAATCTGCAGGACTTTTCTCATAGCAAAGTTGTGCAGAATGCAACCTGCACCGATGATCTGACACACAAAGGTAGGGGAATACATTAGGGTCCCCCCGGACTTATCCAGGCAGCGGAAACGGGACTTCAGGAGCCCAAATGTTTGCTCCACCACTGCACGGGTTTTGATGTGTGCTTCATTGTATTTTCTCTCTCCTCTGGTTTGGGGGTTCCGGAAAGGAGTCATGAGATGGGGTCCCAGTGCATATGCAGAGTCACCTGGAAGGGAAAAGACAGGAGGATGTAAGTCATGCATGTGCCACTTGTGAGGTGTGCATCATGGGAGGGTATAGTCATGCCTGCCACCCATGTCACTCACCAACCAGCCAGCTGTCCCCATACATGTTCTGCTCGAATTCTGCTGGGATGGGGCTCTGACGGTATATGAAGCTGTCATGGCTGGACCCGGGGTGTTTGGCACGGACGTGCCATATGAGGCGTTGGGCATCGGCTATCACCTGTATGTTGATGGAATGCCAATGCTTCCGATTGCGGTATATGTGCTCTGTGGCATTGGGGGGCTGTAAGGCCACATGTGTGCAATCAATGGCCCCGATGGTGCGTGGGAATCTGGCAATGCTGTAGAAATCTGTCATTGCCTTCAGCCGCAGCTCCTCAGTGGTGGGTCTGATGAACTGGTTGGACATGCGTCTGAGGATTGCAGGGACAACCTGGTGCACACATCTGCTTATGGTGGATTGTGACATCCCAGCCACCACTCCACTTGTACGCTGGAATGATCCACTTGCAAGGAAATGAAGTGTTGCCAGGACCTTCACCAGTGGCTGCACTGCTTGTGAGCGGTGTGTCTTGCTGGTGATGTCATCCTGCAGGGTTGTGGTTAGTTCAAGTATTGCATCAGGGCTGAATCTGAAGAGGCGATACACCTCCTCATCCCCCATGCCAAAGAGGCTCATGCGCGTGCGGTATATCCTCTCACGTGCCCGCCTCCTTCGTTCCGGGGGACCCAGTACTAGTGCTAGGACCACGATTGCCCCTGGCATGTTGGCACACAGAGGTGTTGTCCTTGCAAGTGTGGTTGTTCAGCTTGCTAGTTTCATCGGTAACGCTGCTGCTGTAGCTGCTCTCCTACTGACCTGAGGCCGTCTGGAGTAAAGATAAAGCAGCCATTTGTAGAAATAACTTTGCGTCGGACGGACGAGATACGCGCGGCGCATGTAGCCGGCGTATGGTGCTAATCCGTTCGCAAATTGGGAAATCTCCCTCATTTGCATATTTGCAGGGGAAATCAATAGGCGCGACTGATGCGCCAAACGAAATTATGCGCTGACGAGACTCTGGCGTCGGAAAGTTAAGCCGATCGGAAATGGCCCGTTTTCTGTCGCATCTAGTTTGGTGGGTACGGCCACATAGAAACGACGGCGCATAATCACAGTTACGCGGCGCATATCGAATTACTCCAGCGCAAGTGTTGCTGAATCTGGCCCTTAGATGCTTGTCTTGACTTCCCATGGTAACAAAATTCATCATCTGTTTTCGAGAATAAATCAGACAAAAAATAAATACTTTGGGCCAGATTCACGTACATCGGCGCATATATTGAGCGGCGTAGCGCATCTCCTTTACGTTAGACTGGCGCAATGTAGAGGCGCAAGTACCGTATCCTCGTAGTATTTGCACAGAAATTTGCGCCGGTGTAACGTAAATTCCGAGGCGTAAGGCGGTGTAATTCAAATTGGGAAGGACGTGGGCGTGTTCCATTGAAATGAGCCGTGACCCCATGCAAATGAAGGGCCGGCCGGATTGCGCATGCGCGCATGAAGCAGACTATGGTCAGCACCTCTCTGCGCATGCTCAGAACTCGGCACGGCGCAATCAGTGAGATTGGAACTAGGCCCGGTCAACTTAGTGAGCTACGCACAGTGCTTAAATAGACCGAGAGAAACGCCCTTCCTTTGCAAAAGTACATCCTTTTGTTCCCCTTCCTACAGCAAGGTGCTTTTGTTCTGTTGTTTGTTAGCGTTTGTTGGTTTGTGACGTGTCTTTGAGATATTTGGTGACTGTTTTGGATAGTGTTTTGGATAGTGTTTTTGAGAGTGATTTTTGGTGACTATTTTGGAGACTGTTTTGATGAGTGATTTTTGTTGAGTGATTTTGGGTGATTGTTTTGGAGAGAGTTTTTGTGTGAACATGAATGAGAGGAAGCGAAAGTAAAATTTTTCCTTGCGGGAGAAGGAAATTATTGGCAGGGCCATTACCCTATATGGGCGATTCCTGCACGGCCCTGAGAGTGCCAACACCCCCCCCCCCCCCCCGGCCAGGAAGGCTCAGATTTTGCATGACATCGCCGACGAGGTAAATTCGTTGGGGGGGAGACCCGGACACGCCAGGGGATCCAAAAGAAGATCAATGATCTCCGGTGTGTGGTCCGTGTGAAGCTGGGCAAGATTGCAGCACATGCCAGGGGCACTGGAGGGGGCCCACCATGCACTGTTAGGCTGACTGAGGAGGAGCGTGCGGTGGCCCAGACCTTCAACAGGCAGCAAGTGGAGGGGCTGCCTGGCTTTGACTCCATTTAGGAGGCCGTGAGGACAGGTAAGGTTTTCTTTTTCTATTTGGTGTGTAGCATGTGTGGGGGGGAGGAAATATGTGGCAAGTGTGTGGATCCTCCAACCTGTGAATGTTTTGTGTCATCCACAGATGTGCAGGAGGGTGCTGGGCCATCTGGCCTGTCCGCACCATCCCTGGGACAACAGTCTGAGGAAGACCCCCAGACAAGGCCAGAGTCCTCTGAGGAGGTTGAGGAGGAGGAGTTTGAGTTGGAGGAGGAGGTCATGTCAGGGAATGACTTCATGTTACTTTTGGAGGAGTCTTCCCCTATGGCTGGCAGCAGCCAGGCCTCCATCAGGGGTAGCCCCTCCCACTCCTCCCCCAACAGGGCTCCCCTCCCAAGGGGCTCCCCTTCTCCCCAGCCACAAGCCTTATCTGGAGGCAGGAAGGCGACCCAGAAGACCAGGGGGCAGGCCGAGGTTCTGCCTGCCAATCTGAGAAGGGACCAGGCCCTTCAGACCCGCCATCTGGGACAGGTCAGCCAGACTTTGGGGCGGATGGAGGAGAGCCTGTCCTCCATAAAGGATTCAGTTGGGGACATGGCCTGCAACTCCCTGGCTCAGATCAATTGCCAAAATGAAATGCAGGCTACCACAGCAGGCATTGGTCAGGATGTGCGGGCCCTCGGTCAGGATGTGCGGTCCCTCACCCAGGCTATCCAGGCCAATACGGCAACACTCAATGCTGGCCTTACTCGCATTGCTGTGGCCTTGGAGGGCAGGCCGCCAGGTGGGCAGAGACCAAGGGATGCTCCTCCTTCCCTGGATTACCCCCCCATGAGTCTCCCCTGAAGAGCCGGGGCCGTGGCCGTGGCCGCCCCAGGCGTGGGTCACGCCAGCGGCGGTATTTTTATTTATTTTTTGCTGGGCTTTTCTTTTTTTTTTTTGATTTTTTTTTTTTTTTTGTTTCTGTTTGTGAATGATTTTGGAATGTGGGGGTGACATTCCTGCCGGAAAAGGGGTGTCATCCTCATTTGTGGTGGAGAAGGGTTCCCCAGGACCAGGGAGAATTGATCCCCAGGTCCGTGTGAATGGTGTATGAATGTACAGTGACATAATTGGAGCCGTGGCGTGGCGTTGCTGCTCACAAGTCCTGCATGGTGGGCTTGTGCTAATCCAATGTGATGAGGATGTGGGGTGTGTCTGCTAAGGACCACAGTGGTGTGCATGCATGCATTCTCATTGTGCCATGATTAATGTGTGTGTTTAACATGCAAAGATGCCTAATGTAAGCTGTCTCCTGGCTGCTCTTTCCTCAGAAGATGGGGTAGCCTTGGTTAGGAGGGGATTGTCTGGTTCGGGGGTCAGGTCATAACTTATGTCAATCTCCAGGCCCTTTCTCAGGGCGAAGTTGTGCAGCATGCAACATGCACCGATGATCTGGCATACAAAGTTTGGGGAACACAACAGGGTACCCCCAGACTTATCCAGGCATCGGAAACGGGACTTCAGGAGTCTTCCCCTATGGCTGGCAGCAGCCAGGCCTCCATCAGGGGTAGCCCCTCCCACTCCTCCCCCAACAGAGCCTTCCTGCACGGGTTTTGGCGTGTGCTTCATTGTATCTTTCCTCCCCTGGGGTTTGGGGGTTCCGGATAGGAGTCATGATATGGGGTCCCAGTGCATATGCAGAGTCACCTGGAAGGGAAAAGACAGGAGATTGTTAGTAGTGCGTATGCCCCTTGTGATTTCTGCATCATGGGGGGGACAGTCATGCCTTTCTCCCATGTCACTCACCAACCAGCCAGCTGTCCCCATACATGTTCTGTTCGAATTCCATTGGGATGGGGCTCTGATTGTATATGTAGCTGTCATGGCTGGATCCGGGGGGGTTTGGCACGGACGTCCCATATGAGGCATTTGGCATCGACTATCACCTGTACGTTGATGGAATGCCAATGCTTCCGATTGCGGTATATGTGCTCTGTCTCACGGGGGGGCTGGAGTGCCACATGTGCAATCAATGGCCCCCACGGTGCGTGGGAATCTGGCAATTCTGTAGAAATCTGTCATTGCCTTCAGCCGCAGGTCCTCCTGGGAGGGTTTGATGATTTGTTTGGCCATGCGTCTGAGAATTGCAGAGATAACCTGGTGCACACATCTGCTCATGGAGGATTGTGACATCCCAGCCACAACTCCACTTGTTCTTTGAAAAGAGCCACTGGCAAGGAAATGGAGTGTTGCCAGGACCTTGACCAGTGGCTGCACTGCATGTGAAGGGTGTGTTTGGCTGGTGATGTCCTCCTGCAGGGTTGTGGTTAATTCCATGATGGCAGAAGGTGTGAATCTGAAGATGCGATACACCTCAGAATCACTCATGCCAAAGAGGTCTATGTGTGTGCGGTATATCCTCTACCGTGCCTCCCTCCGTGCCCTCCTCCGTGCACTCCTCCTTCTGCGCTCATCTAAAGTCAGTAGTATAGCTATGAGCAAGGATGCCCCTGGCATGTTGGCATACAGATTGTTGTCCTGCAAGTGTGGCTGCTCAGCTTGTCCCTTACGGTGTTGCTTTAGCTGACATGTAGACGGATTGTCTAATTTTAAACCTGCTTTTATATGGACTAACTTTAGACCGGACAAACAGCTGATGCGCACAACTTACTTGTGTGGATCGCCGTATCTCCCTCATTTGCATATTTGCCTAGCAAATCAATGGTGTGTCTAGCGTATTTTTGCACGCACGATGCGCCGGTCTATCGAAATTACATTGGTCGAAAAATTCTAGATTTCAGGCGTATATCGTTTTGGGGATACGGCGTATAGATACGCAGGCGCATATTTAGAATTACGCCGCGCATCTCCTGAAATGCCGGCTTAAGTGCTTTGTGAATCTGGCCCTTTGTTACTATGAGCAGCATGCGTCATGTCTCATATTATATTAAATAGCAATATAATATAATATAAATAACAGTATAAAAACTTTTGGTGGTATTAAAATACATATATAATACATACAATGCCTTAAAAAGTATTCATACCCCTTGAAATGTTCCACATGTTGTCATGTTACAACCAAAAACTACAGCTACAAGTCTTTTTGGGTATGTCTTTACCAGCTTTGCACATCTAAAGAGTGATATGTTTGCCCATTATTCTTTGCAAAATAGCTCAAGCTCTGCCAGATTGGATGGAAAGCATCTGGACTTTGACTGGGCCATTCTAACACATGAATATGCTTTGATCTAATCCATTCTGTTGTAGCTCTGGCTGTATGTTAAGGGTCGTTGTCCTGCTGGAAGGTTAATCTTCGTCCCAGTCTTAAGTCTTTTGCAAACTCTAAAGCCGCGTACACACAATCAGTCCATCCGATGAGAATGGTCTGAAGAACCATTCTAATTGCTTAACCAATGAAGCTGACTGATGGTCCGTCGCGCCCACACACCATCGGTTAAATAACCGATCGTGTCAGAACACGGTGACGTAAAACACAATGACTTGCTTCCAAGCATGCGTCGACTTGATTCTGAGCATGCGTGGATTTTTAACCGATGGTCGTGCCTACTAACGATCGGTTTTGACCTATCGGTTAGGAATCCATCAGTTAAATTTAAAGCAAATATCAACAAATTCCAATGAAGAGTGAAAATAAAAGACTTCCACCAGACTTTAGGGTGCACAGAAGCAAAGCACACCAACACCCAGTGCAATCGATCTGCTTACCAGATAGGTATGAAAACAAGCAAGTAATCATATGATGCAGAGGCAAAATGGTGGATGGCAACACTTCAAAATTTGGTATGCAGGATTGGGTCAATCCATAAACACCAGTACCAGAAGAACATCAGAACTCACATAAATGGATGGATGGATGGATGGTGCAGTCATCAACAGGGTATTTAACCGTATACACAGGAGGTTTAAAACCTTTTCAATTCATTTGAATTTTTAAATGATTTTCAGATTCCATCACTTTCTGTAGATCATCTCTCAGAATTCACTTCCTGTAGGTCATTTCCCAGAAGCCCTCCCTTCCTTGTTGAATCACAGAAGAGGGCGTGATAAGATGTTCTATAAAGGCCAGATTTGTGGAATGCACGACTAATAGTTGTCCTGTGGACAAATTTTCCCACCTGAGCTGTGTATATCTGCAGCTCCTCCAGAGTTACCATGGGTCTCTTGGCTGCTTCTCTGATTAATGCTCTTCTTGCCCCGCCGATTAGTGTTGCTCACGAATATTCGCATTGCGAATATTCGCTACGAAAATTGCATATTCGAGTATTCGCGAATAACTCGAATATTGCGGCGAATATTCGCTATGGCGAATATTCTTATTTTTTCAAATTTATTTTTAAAACAGATCACATCCTAGTGATCTCCATCGACGTCTAAAAGCATTGCTGGTATGATTAGAGAGAGACCCTGGGCCGAGTAGCTGATGCGATTCTTTTATGTTGCCGAAAATTCGCATTGCGAATTTTCGGCAACATAAAAGAATCGCATCAGCTACTCGGCCCTTCTTTTGCATCAGAGCCAATCAGAATAACTCGAATATTCGGCAAAAGGAATATTGCGCGATATTCCTTTTGCCGAATATTCGAGTTATTCTGATTGGCTCTGATGCAAAAGAAGGGCGGAGAAGATAATCGCGCAATATTCCTTTTGCCGAATATTCGAGTTATTCTGATTGGCTCTGATGCAAAAGAAGGGCGGAGAAGATAAACGCGCAATAGGAATATTCTCCGCCCTTCTTTTGCCCCCTTATTCTCCTTTCTTTTAAGTAGAGTTAGTGTAGAGTTAGTGTTTAGTGCATATTAGTTTAGTAATACAGGAAATGATCTCCGTTTATGAGAATTTCGCAATCATTTTCGCATTAGCGAAATTTTTTTTGGATAAAATATCACGAATATTCAATATTAGCGAATATTCGCGAATATTCTTCTATATATTCGCGCAATATCGCGAGATCGAATATGGCGTATTCCGCTCCACACTACCGCCTATCAGTTTAGGTGGACAGCCATGTCTTGGTAGGTTTTCAGTTGTGCCATACTCTTTCCATTTTCAGATGATGGATTGAACAGTGCTCAGTGAGATGTTTAAAGCTTGGGATATTTTTGTATAACCTAACCCTGCTTTAAACCTCTACACAACTTTATTCCTGACCTGCCTGGTGTGTTCCTTCATGATGTTGTTTGTTCACTAACGTTCTCAAACAAACCTCTGAGGGCTTCACAGAACAGCTGTTTTTATACTGAGATTAAATTACACACAGGTGGACTCTATTTACTAATTAGGTGATTTCTGAAGGCAATTAGTTTCACTAGGTTTTAGTTAGGGGTATCAGAGTAAAGGGGTCAGAATAAAAATGCAAGCCACACTTTTCAGATATATATTTGTAAAAATTATACAAAATCATTTATAATTTTTTTTCCAGTTCACACATTTCCAATAAAATACATTTAAGTTTTTGGTTGTAACAAATTTTAAGGGGTATGAATACTTTTTCAAGGCACTGTATGCTGTACATAAGAGCTGAAAAGGGAAATGAAATGCTGCAAAATAAAGAGGAGTTGAAACATACGCTTATGCCTTGTACACACGATCGGAATTTCCATTGGGATAAACTCCAACAGATTTTTTTGTACTGAATTCCGTTCAAGCTGTCTTGCATACACACTGTCACACCAAATTCTGACCGTCAAGAACGCAGTGACGTACAACACTGCGACGAGCCGAGAAAAATTAAGTCCAATGCTTCTGAGAATGTGTCAACTTGATTCTGAGCATGCATGTTTTTTTTCTCTGTCGGAGTTCCATACAGACAAATGAAATTTCGGATTGTGTTAATAGGAGGTTAAGTGTCAAAAGCAATTTTTAGGACATAATATATTTGTAAAATATTATGGCCCAGATTCACGTACATCGGCGCATTATTGGACCGGCGTAGCGCACCACTTTTCCGTTAGACTTGCGTAATCTAGCCGCGTAATCCCGCGATTCACGAAGCTTTTGCGCAAGAGATTGCGCAAGCGTAAGGTTTTTTCCGGAGGCGTAAGGAGGAGTAATACAAATTGGGAGGGACGTGGGTGTGTTACATTGAAATGAGCCGTGACCCCATGCAAATGAAGGGCCGGCCGACTCGCGCATGCGCGCGTGAAGGAAACCATGTCAGCTCCGTTGTGCGCATGCTCACAACTCGGGAGCGGCGCAATCAGTGAAATTGGACATGGACTAGGGCAACGTTGTGAACTACGCAGACAGCATAAATAGACACACACAAACGCACTTCCATTGCAAAAGTACATCCCTTTGTGTCCCTTCCCATTGAATCAAGTGCTTTTGCTCTGTTGTTCGTTAGAGTGTGTTTTGTAGTTGTCAGATTAGTGTTCTGTGTGATCTAGTGCTTGTTGGTAGTTTTGTGAAAGTGAGTTTTGATAAGTGTTTTTTGACTGTTTGTTTGATTGATAGATTTCTGAGCGTTTGTTTTCTTGCTTTATTTTTTCATCTGATTTTTTTGTGTCTGTTTCTTGCTGAGTGCTAGTGTGATTTTTAGGTGTTCTTTTTCTCTTTGTGTGTGTTCTTGTCTGATTGGTTGTGCTTGTATTTGTGACAGATTTTTGGTGACTGCTAGTGAGTTTGTTTGGAAGTATGACTGAGAGAAAAAGAAAGCTTAATTTTACAGTGGGGGAAAAAAGAATTCTTGCCCGGGCCATTACCGACTATGGGCGTTTTCTCCACGGCCCGCAGAGTGCCACCACCACCCCGGCCAGGAGGAGGGAGATATTGGATATGATCACAGAGCAGGTTAATTCATCGGGGGAGGGGGAGACACGGACCCGGTCTGGGATTGAAAAGAAAATAAATGACCTCCGGCGTGAGGTGAAAAAAAAACTGGCCGCAATAAATGCCCATGCCAGGGGCACAGGAGGGGGCCCACCATGCCGGGTTAGATTTACAGCGACGGAGCGTGTGGTGGCCCTGACCTTTCACCGGCATGAAGTGGAGGGCCTGCCAGGCTTTGACACAAGTCCGGTCCCCGCGGTGCCAGGTAAGGTTTTTATTTCTCTCAAGTGTGTAGCATGTGTGGGGGAGGGGGTGAAAGGGAATATGTGGCAAGTGTGTGGATCCTCCAACCTGTGAATGGTTTGTGTCATCCACAGATGTGCAGGAGGGTGCAGGGCCATCTGGCCAGACCGCTCCAACGCCAGGACAGCAGCCTAATGAGGCCCCCCCAACAAGGCCAGAGTCCGCGGAGGAGGAACAAGAGGAGGAGGAGGATCATGCGGAGGACGATCATGAGGAGGAGGAGAATCATGAGGAGGAGGAGTCCATGGCAGGCACTGGCCGTTTGGTTTCTGCGGACTCTTCCCCTCTGGCTGCAAGAAGCCTGCCCTCCCTAAGGGTGAGCCCCCCCCCCTCCTCCCCCAACATGGCTCCCCTCACAAGGGCCTCCCCTTCTCCCCGGCCACAACCATCAGCAAGAGCCAGGAGGTCATCCCAGAGCACCAGGGGGGCGCCCAATCTCCTGCCCGCCAGTCTGAGAAGGAACCTGGCCACCCAGACCCGCCTTCTGAGACAGCTCTGCCAGACTATGGGGCGGGTGGATCAGAGCCTGTCCTCCATCAACGATAGGCTGGGTAACCTGGACTCCCACTCCCGGGCCTCCACAACCTGCCTAAATGACCTGCAAACTACAGCAGCAGGCGTTGGGCAGGATGTGAGGGCCCTTACCCAGGCTATCCAGGGCAACACAGCAACACTTGGTGCTGCCCTGGACAGAATAGCCGTGGCCTTGGAGGGCAGGCCGCCAGGTGGGCAGATCTCAGGGGCTGCTCCTCCTTCCCCGGCTTTTCCCCTCCCCCATGCGTCTCCCCTGAGGGTCCGGGGCCGTGGCCGGGGGCGCCCCAGGCGTGGCTCAGGCAGAGGGCATTAATTTTTTTTCCACCTTTTTTTGGTTTGAAAGCATGTTTATTTTTGTTCTCTGCTTTTTTTTTTTTCTATGCATTTTTTTTTTTTTTTTTTTTGCTGACATTTTTGGCATTTTTTGGGTTGTGAATGATGTTTGAATGTGGGGGTGACATTCCTGCTGGAAAAGGGGTGTCATCCTCAATTTGGGTGGAGAAGGGTTCCCCAGGACCAGGGAGAAGTGATTCCCAGGTCCGTGTGAATGGTGTATGAATGTACAGTGACATAATTGGAGCCTTGACGTGGCGTTACTGCTCACCAGTCTTGCATGGTGGACTGGTGCCAATCCAATTTGATGAGGATGTGGGGTGTGTGTGCTAGGGACCATAGTGGTGTGCATGCATGCATTCTCATTGTGCCATGATTAATGTGTGTGTTTAACGTGCAAAGATGCATAATGTGAGCTGGCATGAGATGGGGTCATGAGATGGGGTTCCAGTTCATATGCAGAGTCACCTTGAAGGGAAAAGACAGGTGGATGTTAGTCATGCATGTGCCACTTGTGAGGTGTGCATCACGGGAGGGGATAGTCATGCCTGACTCCCATGTCACTCACCAACCAGCCAGCTGTCCCCATACATGTTCTGTTCGCAATCTGTGGGGATGGGGCTCTGATTGTATATGTAGCTGTCATGGGTGTCATGGGTAGTGCCATGTGTTGGGCTGCTGATGTCCTCCTGCAAGGTTGTGGTAATTCCACGATGGCATGAGGGGTGAATCTGAAGATGCGAGACACCTCAGAATCTCTCATGCCAAAGATGTCTATGCGTGTGTGATATATCAAGTGAAGAGTGAGGGGCTTGTATCAGATAAGAATATTGTATTAGATTAGATTAAATTGTAAATTTTATATAAGCCAAAAAATAAAAAAATAAAACATCTCCCGTGCCCTCCTTAGTGCCATCCTCCGTGCCCTCATCCTTCTTTGTTCATCTAAAGTCAGTAGTATAGCTATGCGCGACGATGCCCCTGGCATGTTGGCATACAGATTGTTGGGCAACACGTGTGACTGCTGAACTCCTCACTAACAGTGTTGCTTTATCTGACAATTAGACTTTTTTTCAAAATTTAGACCAGCTTTTAGGTCCTCTAACTTTAGACAGAACATTTTGCAGTTGCGCACATCGCGTAGCCTGCGCAGCAACTGCGTTTTTTTGTGAATCCCCGTAACTCCCTCATTAGCATATTTGACTAGCAAATCAATGGTGTGTCTAGCGCAGTTTTGCGCGAAGGCAAGCGAAGGTCTAACTCAATTACGCCGGACCAAAAAACGTAGATTTCTGGCGTATATTGTTTTGTGAATCGCGTCCAACTATACGCACGCGCACATTTAGACTTACGCACGCGCAACAGCAGTTGCGCAGGCGTAATCGCTCTGTGAATCTGGGCCTATATGTTTACTCACATTACTTCCATTTATTATGTCACTACTGGTACCAATTAATTTTCACAAAAAACTGTGGAACTTTGGGAATGCTAGAGGCTCTCTCCATAGGTGCATTCCCCTATCCCCCCACTTTTTGGCCTTGACATTCTTAAAGCAGCTTCAAGGGAAGTCAATAGGTACTTTTGTAATTATATCCCCAATGATGATATCACCGACAATGGGAGTGTTCCTGCATTTACTTAGTAAAAACAGTAATAGCAAATATTACAAAGTCATTGTCAGTGTGCACTTTGAAAGCAGCTCATGGCTCACTGGAGACATTGATGTACCATAATTAGAGGAATGGTTAGAAAATTTCCGAAGTACAACATTGTGTAAAAATATGCTTTGGCTTTAGGTTAAAAAAAAAAATAGGGATGCAAAAGCACCACCAGTCCCAAAACTACCAGCACTGAATTTCCTGGGTCAAGAGAAAATGTGCCATTCTGGGACACCACTTTGGGCTGCCTCCGCTTATAACAACATGAGGTTTGTTTATCACCTTAGTTATAACCCAATAAGGTCTCTGTCCCATAGCTCCAATTTTACTTACCTAAAATGCAACTTCAGGTAGACTTAACTCTACACCTTGCTGACAATGAACCTTCTCTTCCACAGTGTCCCACCCCCTACGCTGCACATGCACTGTCCATACACTGATTTCAATGACTAGTCTGACATCAGGAAGTTTGGAATTCAAACAGGCATTTGGAGCGTAGGTTGTGCATATATGAAAGTCACAGTGCAGGTTTGAGAAGATTTTTAAGAAAGGCTGCACAGCTCCAGGCCAACCCAGGAACTACCCTTTTGATGAGCATACGTTTTTATAAAACTCCTGTGAGAAATCAGAAGGCTGAAAAAGCATAGGTGCATTTAAAGCTGCACATAATCCTTCCTGGACAAGCACCTACTTCTGGACCCCAGGGTTTCCAAAGAGTGACAGGCAGCAAATCTTTGGTCAGCCATGCAGTGCTGAATAACATGTTAGCTGGTATTAGCCTAGCAGTGGGCTGCACACTCCTTGCCACAGGATTGTCGATCTGGATGTCTGACTTGCTGATAAATTAGTAGTGCCAATAGATGGGGGCACTTTGCCAAAATCAAAACTAAGGTCAGTGGATGAAAAATATTTTTGACTGTCTTCTACTAGTTGAATGGTTTGGTTTTATGTTTGTATATCTTCTTACCCTTTTTGTGTTCTCCGTCCCTCTTATTTTCTCATTAATTTCTTTTATAATGAATCTTTCTATGAGTAACATCTATGGGTGGACAATAATTTGAAAGTTGGCTGGAGGAAGCACAAATGTAGTGCTCTGAATTGTAAGCAGGATGCAATGTGTGTGTGATCTCCAGCAACTTGAGTAACATGTCCTCGGTCTCTGATGGTCTACTGCAGCATGTTCTCAGTCAGAAACCACACTCAATATGTCCATCGTTTCTGACCACCTTCAGTATAAAGGCTGTGGACTGTCTGTAGCATTATATTAACAAAATATCTGTTGCTTTGGCAATCCCTGGAACCACTCTATAAGCCCCTATATCTAGCAAACGTATAACCACTGTTTTAACCGATTTATGTAGAAGAATACATATCAGCCTAAACTGAGCAAAAATACAAACATTTATATCTTTTTTGGGGATATTTATTATAGCAAAAAGTAAAAAATATTGAATTTTTTTAAAAATTGTCACTCTTTTTTTGTTTATAGCGCAAAAAATAAAAACCACAGATGTGATCAAACACCCCCAAAAGAAAGCTCTATTTATGGGAAAAAAAAACAACATCAATTTTGTTTGGGGGCTACGTTGCATGACCACGCAATTGTCAGTTAAAACGACGCATTGCTGAATCGCAAAAAGTGCTCCGGTCAGGAAGGGGGCAAATTCTTCCAGGGCTGAAGTGGTTAAACATCCAAACATTCAACATGCTTACCATTCACCCACAAATGTTTGTGTTTCCTGCATAAAAATAAGGCATGAAATGTTAGCAGTGACATAAGGAAAATCTCAGCAAATCCATATATTATATATATTCTAAGAAAAATGTATTACACAAAAGCATGCATGTCATTTACAATGTGTGCAATAAACAATATTAATCACTGCACAGACTATAACAGCTGTGAGTAGTGAACCTTTAAAAAGTTTATAGTTTTGCGGAAGAACATTTTTCTTAAAGGTCTGATGCTTTTTTTGAGGTTTTCACAACACTGGAAAATAGACCTGTGTTAAATTTACAAGGGCATTATTGAGAATCAACACAAAATTGAATGGGGGGAAGAATAAGTGCAGCTGTGAAAGTGGTAATACTAGGCGACATGGAAATCTAATGAATTGTTTATATGTATTTACAATCTATATGGATTGATACATAATATTTTCCAACATAATCAATGCGAAGGGTATTATATGACTGAGTTATGGATGCACATGACATTTTAATCTTGATGTCTTTGTTATGCTTAGCTCTCCTGGCACTGTGTCCCTGGCAGCAGTTCTTTAGAGTTCTAAAGCTTCAATAATAGGACTGGGAGGTCAAGTGAAATAGCGGAGTCTGGAGGAAACCAATATATTGTACATCAAGACTATTTGAAAAAAATATGAAATGCTTAAAATAAGCTATGCATTTTCCTTTCAAATCTACAGTACATCCACATTTCCATTTATTATATAACAAGGTTGTCTGGTCGAAAAATATGCACAATAAAAATAATCCTAACTGTGTGTTATTTCATTGTACTGGTAGTTTAGAATTGCTTTACTTGTTACCAAAAGCAAATATTCAATTAACTATGTCCTTGGTAGAACTTGGTGTGCATTAAATGTACAGTATGTTAAAGTGGATGTATCTTTTTATGTTCTCGACATTAGGGATGGGTGAATGTGCCTGGGTTCATTTCACAGGCCTTTCATCAAGCCTGTCGTAAATTGTATATCTGTTCTGACCATTTTTAAAGGGGTGTTCCAGCCAAAAAATGTGTTTATTAAAAGTCAGCAGCTACAAAAAGTGTAGCTGCTAGCTTTTAATAAACACTCACTTACCTGCTCCTGCGTTCCAGCGACGCGCAGACCGGGGCTCCGCTCCTCTCCCCCACTCCCCGGCCGGCGTCTCCATCCCGACTGTGGGCACCCAGCCGTGACAGCCTTCGGCTTCACGGCCGGGCACCCACTGCGCATGCGCGAGCTTCACTGCGCATGCGCGCGCGGCGCGGCTCGCCGCTGATTGGAGAGGCGATCGCATGGGACCTGTCAGTGTCCCATGTGATTGCCTACAGGGAGGGGCTGGTGTAGGCGATTAAGGCTTAATCGCCTAACCAGCCCCTCGGCGGAAGCAGGAAGTGGGACAGGAAGTCCCACTCCTACTGAAGCCCCCACCCCCCCCCCAAAAAAAATTTACATGCAAAATGTGGCATGTAAGGGGGTGAGGAGTGGAACAAGAGGAAGTTCCAAATTTGGGTGGAACTCCTCTTTAAGGTTAATAGGCAAGGGGTTATCAAACAAAGGACATTGAGAACTGGACACTGCCCTGGAGACATGGAACAATCAAAAATAAGATATGAAAAATACCAGTAGTAACAGGCATTAAAAGACTGGTGAGAGTAGCAGCAATAATAGATCCAACAGTTAAAGAAAATTGTACTCTCCAAATAAATACATTTTAAGCCCTCAACGCTCTACAAATTGGCCAGTGGAAAAACATTTTAATAGCATAATTTGTGAATGTTTTTTGTTTTTTTTGTTTGCTGCCAACAGAACTATTGTGATCTGCAGCCTCTGCTTAAAGCATGTAAACCGTGGTAATAGTACCAATCATTTGGGTACCACATTTATGAGGAAGCACATGCCTACACCTCAGTCTAGCCAGACCACACTCCTCCTCCTTTTTGCACCTACCACAGCTAATCAAATGGTAAAGAGCCCCTGATTATCTTATGTCCTCCCCACTGCAGTCACAGAGCATGCCGCATACACCCTCCCAGTACTAGCCTTTCATTGTATACCTGTCATTGAGCTATAGCATGTCGGCAAGTGGTTAAACACCATATGGTCCCTATGCAAAATTTAAATAAAAAAGGGGTTCCTTGCAGGATAAGGCAGCCAGCTCAGACTGTGGCCTTTCAGAGGTGATGGCATCATGTAAATTCCACCCTGTAGATGAAAGAAATGTCTCTAATGCTAAACAAAGTCATTTCTGAAGGGCAGACAGAATCAGGTTAGGGCTTCTTATTCAAGGAGTGAGAGGCCAATAGTCTCTAAAACAAAGATTTAAAGTACACAATCATAAACTGTGATTGCACTGAGAGCCAAACACTGGTTAAGACACATTTTCCTACCCACCAACAGTATTATTGTATTCATTCTGAACAAGATTAGCATTTGTTTTTTATCATCCAAAATGTTTATCATGATTTTTATTTATTTTGTGTCAATAGACTTTTTACAGGCTGCGGGAGTCCATTTATTGTTTAAAAGTCGCGGTCTCTTTGCTCTGCCCCTCCAGTGCTGCACTTCTACTTTAAAATAAAAGAATTAACAGACACAAGCAAAAAATTCAGTTTTCATCAAAGTCCCCCAGTCTGTATGAAGTTGGAAAAGAATTCAACTCATGTAAGGTGGCATGTAGTTGCCATCATCCCTTTGACATGTTAAACAATTGAAATAACCTCAAAGGATTGGGATTGTATAGGCAACAAATAATAATTCCAAAATTGAAAAAAAAGATACAAATTTATTACAAAAATATATAAATATTACAGTACAAATTAAATAAAAGAAATACTGTTGAACATGTATAGTTTATATAATGTAAATACTGTCCGTCATAAACTGCCATCATCTGATGTTTTTATGGCAGATTGAAGCGGATAACCGACGCGTTTCGAATGAAAGAAAACATTCTTCATCAGGGTATGTAATAGTATCACATCTATAACAGATCAAAATATCAATATTAAACATAATACAAAAAACCTCACCATCCCACATGAAATTGTGTATAGTGAAACTCACTTTTGTCTAAAAAATCTGGGCTTGAAAGGTCATGCACTTCACGGCGTCATCAGATGCGGGTGCCTCCACACTGTATACAATGCACAAAAATATATCTCCTCATCCCTGCCTCCCATGGGGTGGACTGAATCAATAGATTCAAAGATTGGTGTTTAAGAAGTCCTCACCACCACTACAAAAGGGGAAAAAAGATAGAGAGGAGGACAAAGAACAAGAAAACAAAAAGAACCAAGCAAGAGAGGGGAAGAAAAAAATACACACAATGATTATCATGTGAAGGTGGTATAAACATATGAAAAGGGAGCAAAAAAGATTTTTTATCCCCCAATCCATACTTACCACCGAGACAGAGGATCAAGGTTCTTCCCAAATAGGTGCAAGGCCTGTTGAAATGGTCCCTATTCAGCCACAGGTCCATCCATTGCAGCAATAAAGATTTGCCTCCTCAATCTCCATAGGGTGGAGAGGGAATGACACCAAACGTCCCCCCTGGCCTTCCTTTTATACTCACCTGTCCACTTTCCTAGGTGATGGGCCACTCCCATCCCTAACTCACACCTGTGTGTAGAAAGACAGGTGTATACGTCCTGTGCGGACGTCAGCTCGCCGTGTCATAAAGCCGCGACGCGAATCTTCCACAGCTATTGGCTAATGGCCCGCTGACGTCATCCCCGAAACCGGAAACTCCGCCGCAGCCATCTTGCTGAAGGGCTTCAGCAATGCCAGGCCGAGGACGTCATAACCGGAACCGGAAGTAGCGCCGCGGCCATTTTGCCAAAGGGCTCCGGTCGCACCAGAGACCTGGCGAAAAGAAAGCCTGGGCCAAGGGTGGGACCGGAACCTACGAGAGGGGAACGAAAAAAGGAGGGGGGCCATGATGGGCCAGGTGGATGGAATACCCCAGCTAAGGGAACGGGATAATGTTGGGAGCTGAAAAGATGGAAAAAACTATCGCTCCAAAAGCTAATATATTAGGCCTCTACAACAGTGCCACCTGATGGTGATAGAGGGACAATTGAGAAGGCTTAAAGAAAAAAAAGGAAGAAAAATACCACCGCTGCCGGGATATTACCCTAGGATATCATAGACATCCCATTGGGTATATGAACTATCGGGCAAATTTGCAGCCCAAAGGTCTCCCCTGGCAGCGGATGGGGGGGAGGGAATTGAAGAGATAGTGCATGAATGAGGAGGACAGTACCCCATCCGATACATCGCGAGTAGCATAGCCCACAAAATTAATCAGCACAGATTCATAAACAGTTCTGTACATATGTACATATATATAACAATGAATAATACATCATGATGTGCACTGTTGCAGAAATCAATCTGCAAAAACGCACAAACCATTAACAAAAAATCAAATAATCAAATGAAATGTTGTGTACAACAAAGCATCCTAATAGCAAAAGTAACAAGAAAAAAGAAAAAACCCTATCTATGCATCTCCCATATTTATATTTCTAGTCCCAAGGGAGGATTCTCCCGACATTCTGAAACCCCTGGGGTATAGCAAGGAGAAGGATGTAGTTGTAAGGGATGAAAGACTATCCCAATGGTCAATACCAGGTATTAAACCAACAAGACATTCATCCAAAGAGGAGAGAAGGCTAGGAGACGATCACAAGATTGTACTCCTCGGATTGAGAGTAAGGTTAGAGGGAAAGGGAAAAGATGGTACATTCATTAGTCCGTTTTCCCCGAGCTAAATCCCTCTAGGAAAGGTCTGAAGCTTTCGCTCTCATTAAGCCCAGGGGGGGTTGTGGCCCTTAGGTACATAATCCAGCGCATTTCATGCAGGAGTAGGACCTTGTTCCAATCCCCCCCTCTTAATGGAATGTGGATACGATCTAGTACAGTGAAATTGACCATTGGCATGTGGTATTCATGGCATTTAGCTATATGTCTGCCAAGTGGAAGATATAAATTGCAAATGTGCATGGAGTGCATATGTTTGTCAACTCGCTTGTGGAATCCTTGTTTTGTTTTTCCTACATAAAAAGAACCACACTGACACTGCATGAGGTATACCACTCCCCGAGTTTTGCAATTAGCAAAGTGTTTCAGGGAGAAGGTATCCCCATTTGGCAGTGTCAGTGTGGTTCTTCTACCTATTACAGGACATTGGGCACAAGACCCACAGGGGTAGGTACCATGTGTTGTACAGGGATCCTTCCTACCATTGCCCCTATACTCACTCTGAACTAGCATGGTACCAATTGAACCTGCCCTCTTAAAGGTAATCTGAGGTTTATCTGTAATCAGTTTTTTTAAGATTGGATCGTCCGTTAAGATGGACCAACATTTTGAAATAATTTGTCTTATTTTGGGATGTTCATTTGAATAACCAATAATAATCCTGGTTTCTTGTCCTTCACCCTTCTTTGTTTTAGATTTGGGTTTAAAAATCAGGGTTCGTCTGTTGGTAACTCTTACCCTATTGAAGGCTTTTTTGAGGCTGGTCTTAGTGTATCCTCTTGCGAGGAGACAAATTGTTAAAGCATCACTTTCTTTTTGGAAATCTTCGTCTGTTGAACAATTTCTTCTCAGACGAAGATATTGGCTAAAGGGGATAGACTTTTTTAGGGATTCGGGATGAAAACTCCCTGCATGAAGCAGGGTGTTGCCAGCCGTCTCTTTTCTATATAAGGTGGTACTTATTTTCCCATCCACATTTTTTTGATTTTGATATCCAAAAAGCTGATTTCTTTATCGTCAAATGACATGGTAAAAAACAAGTTGAAATCAGTAATATTCATTAACCTCAATAGTTCAATGAGATCGCCTTCTGGGCCATCCCATACAATGAAAATGTCATCTATGTAGCGCTGCCATACAAGAATGTTGGCAGCGCACATAGATGCATTCTCCCCCAACAGAAACCCGCGCTCCCATTCCCCCAGGTACAGGTTGGCGTATGAGGGTGCGCAGCACGTCCCCATTGCCACACCCTGTACCTGGAGGTAGTGGGAGCCTTGGAAGAGGAAGGTATTATGTTCAAGAATGAAGTCCAGCATGGTTAAAATGAATCCATTGAACTTCCAATCTGTTGTTGGTCTTTGTTTTAATGCACGACCAATGGCCTCTATTCCCAGGGTATGTGAAATACTGTTATACAGAGATTCCACATCGATGGTTACAAGTATCGCAATCGCATCAGGGGGAATGGTCATATCCTCCAACATTTGGAGGAGATGGATCGTATCCCTGGTGTATGAGGGCAGGTCAAGAACATGGGGTCTGAGGTATTGGTCAATAACTTGACTTGCCCCTTCACGAAATGGATCCATTGCCCGATATAATCGGTCTTCCAGGTGGATCCTGGAGATTTTTATGCACCTTGGGCAATGCATACATTGTCGCTTGTCGTTGATGTTTGGTTCTAATAAAGTCCCAAACATCCTTGATGATGGTGCCATTGCTGTAGAAATTATCCACAAGTTGATAGAACTCACTGTTGAATCTATCCACAGTGGCCGGGGTGATCTTTCCATAACACTGTTTATTGTTGAGGATCTTTAAGCACATCTTTTCATAATCACAATTATTCATTATAACAATGTTTCCTTTATCGGACGCTTAAATTGTTAAATTATTTGAGAGTTATTTTTGAGGGTCTTCAAGGCATGTTGTTGTTCTACATTTAAGTTGCCACGGTTGTTATCAATTTTTAGGGTTTCTAATTCTCTGGATGTCTGTTTTACAAAGAGTGAGATTGCAGGATTTAGATTTAATGCCGGAAATTTATTGGATTTTGGTTTAAAATTCCTATTTTTTTCTTCTATACCTATATCTGTATGAAGTTTGCCTGCTCCCCCATGAAACCCAATGCATGTAATATCTTTTCATATTAATATTCTGGAAAGACTATTCAAAGAATTGACCAAATAAAATAATTATCCATGGGTTACCATTAGTCAACATCTACATTGACCATGATTTAGTCCATTTCAGACTGTGGGTGTGTGGGATTATCTTGATTACTTAAATTTGTCATTTTGGACTTAGTTGTCTTTGTAAAGGGCTAACACAGGGCAGCTTAACAATAATGTACATTGTAAAATAGTAATATATGCAATGGCCCACATACACTTACTGTTAATCATCTCTTAATTTATCTGACTGCAGTAAAATGGATTGTTGCTATGGGTTGCCGCATTTTCTTCCACTTTGTAAAATATGCCTGAGTTGCCTTGATAGTGAAAATGTGCTGCAAAAATTGAATATAATGAATGATAATAAAAGCTAAAACAACAAGCCTTAATGTTAACACTTAATGTGGTGTTTCTAAATAGCTGTGATTTTTTGCAGTTAATGTTTTTGATGAAGGGTATTAATGACATTGTAGGCTGCCAGTACCACACAGCTAAGACTGAATCAGTAATGACTGAGTTAGTTGAAATGGGCTTTAAAGGAAACGTGTGCGCAGACCTCAAGTATTTACATTTTTTGAAAAAACAGTAAAACAACTTTAAAACATACCCCTACTTACTTCTCACTATTGCTATAAGCATTAAAGAGAAATCCATTTTCAAAGTTCACAACATTGAAATCTTTATTAATTTCCTTTATTACACTAGACTCTTGGCAGCATCTATTGTAAACACACCGAAGATGTTTCTACCTGTTTGTACACTCAATTAAACCCAACTTTATTGTGATCTTTGAAGATCTACTAGAATACATTTTCAAAATATGAGCAGCTTATTTTCGTGCACCCTGACATGCAGGATGACCCAAGGTGCTGAGTCAAAGCGGCAGCTGGTGTTTACCAAAGCTCCTGATGGTGGAGATGGGTTCTAGGGGACAGAGTTTACATCACTGCAAGCTGTTACCAGGTTGTTGCCTTCAGGATTGCCCTACTAATGGGATAGCTGGCAAAGAACAGCTTGGAAAAATGTACACAAATGCTAGACATAAAAGTAAGCTGTTCTGGGTAGAGTTCATGAGCAGGTGGCAGGCAAAAGAGTAGTCAGGTCCAGACAGAGGTTATAGGCAGGCAGTAAATAAGAGGGTAGTCAGGTCAAGCTGTGTCAACAACAAGTAAGGCAATAAGAAAGTGTAAACGCTCTTTTGCAAAAAGGATATCAGATGATGAGGTAAAGGGGTTAATGTGCAAGTTACATACAAAGGGAGGATGGAGATGCAGGGGTTATTGTACAGATGTGCATGATAAGGGATGTGATGGGTTAATATTAGGGATGAGCCAAACACCCCTGGGTTCGGTTTGCATCAGAACCTGCAAACAGACCAAAAGTTTGTGTGAACTTTAGAACCCTGTTAAAGTCAATGGGACTCGAACGTTTGAAATCTAAAATACTAATTTTAAAGGCTAATATGCAAGTTATTGTCCTAAAAAGTGTTTGGGGACCCGAGTCCTCCCCCAGGGGAGTGTTTGGGGACCTGGGTCCTGCCCCAGGGGACAAGGCAAAAAAAGTTTTAAAAACTGCAGTTTTTTCAGGAGCAGTGATTTTAATAATGCTTAAAGTGAAACAGTAAAATTGAAATATTCCTTTAAATTTCGTACCTAGAGGGATGTATAGTATGCCTGAAAAATAGCGCTTGTTTCCTGTGCTTAGAACTGTCCCTGCACAAAATGTAATTTCTGAAGGAAAAAAGTAATTTAAAATCCTTTGTGGCTATAATGAATACCAGCAATACAGAGAAAAGTAATTCATAAAAAAAAGAATGTGTGGGGGTCCCCCCAAATTCAATTACCAGGCCCTTCGGGTCTGGTATGGATACTAAGGGGAACCCTGCGTCAAATTAAAAAAAAAATTATGTGGGGTTCCCCCCAAATATCCATTCCAGACCCTTCAGGTCTGGTATAGATTTTAAGGGGAACTCCACCCCGAATTAACAAAAAAATGCCGTGGACCCCCACTAATTTTTTTTATGAATGACTTTTCTCTGTATTGTCGGGAGCCGACAATTTATTAAAGCCGCAAGTGATTTTAAATTACTTTTTTTCCTTCAGAAATGACACTTTGTGCAGGGACAGTTCTAAGCATGGGAAACAAGCTTTACAGGCATACTATACACCCCCCATAGGTACGAAATTTAAAGGAATATTTCACTTGTATTGTTTCACTTAAAGGAATTATTAAAATCACTGCTGCCAAAAAAAACTCCCGTTTTTAAAACTTTTTTTGCATTGATCCATGTCCCCTGGGGCAGGATCCTGGGGCAGGATCCAGGTCTCCAAACACTTTTTATTACAATAACTTGCATATTAGCCTTTAAAATTAGCACTTTAGATTTCAAACGTTCGAGTCCCATAGACTTTAACAGGGTTCTAAAGTTCACACGAACTTGCCGCAAACACCCCAAATAGTTCGCTGTTCGGCGAACGGGCAATGTTCGAGTCAAACATGAGTTCTACTCGAACTCGAAGCTCATCCCTAGTTAACCACTTAACCCCCGGACCATATTGCTGCCCAATGACCAGAGCACTTTTTGTGATTCGGCACTGCGTCGCTTTAACTGACAATTGCGCAGTCGTGCGCTATAAACAAAAATAGAGCGACTATTTTGAAAAAAATTCAATATTTTTTACATTTTGCTATAATAAATATCCCCAAAAAATATATAAAAAAACATTTTTTTTCCTCAGTTTAGGCAGATACATATTCTTCTACATGTTTTTCATAAAAAGAAATCGCAATTAGCGTTTATTGATTGGTTTGCGCAAAATGTATAGCGTTTACAAAAAAGGGGGCAGTTTTATGGCATTTTTATTAATATTTTTTTTTACTAGTAATGGCGGCGATCAGCGTTTTTTTTTCAGTACTGAGACATTATGGCAGACAAATCGGACAATTTTGTCAAATTTTTGGGACCATTGGCATTTTTTTAGCGATCAATGCTATAAAAATGCATTGGATTACTATAAAAATGCCATTGGCAGTGAAGGGGTTAACACTATGGGCCGGGGAAGGGGTTAAGTGTGTTCCTGGGTGTGTTCTAACTGTATGGGGGGGAAGGAACTCACTAGGGGAAATCACTGATCTTCTGTTCATACATTGTATGAACAGAAGATCAGCTTTCCCTGACAAGACCAGAGAGCTTTGTGTTTACGTGCTCTGTAACGAACGAGCGGGGGCGCGCGCGGGCCGCCGGCGGTGCGCGCGCGCGCCCCCTAGCGGCCGCAAAAATGCAGACGTATAGCTACGCCTGGCAGGAGAGCCACCGTCCCGCAGTAAAATGACGGCGGGCGGTCGGCTAGTGGTTAACATACAGGTCAGATCAGAGACATGATGGGTGTGACATATGCTGTATAGGAGTAATTGGAATTAAAGTTTATTATTATTATTATTATTTGCACTGTTACTAGATTGCATTGACGCTGGCCAGTTGCCAAAAAGGTCTTCTTACCTTTAACATACTGATCGGTGTGTGACAGTAAATTGTGCTTCCTGATCATCGGGCAGTATGTGACACATGGGGAAGAAGGCGAGTCATTTATGTACATGGGCCGGGCCCCAAGAAGTTAAAGGAGTTGTAAAGGAAAAACATTTGTTGCTGAAATGACTGTTTACTGGGTATAGAGACATAATAGTTAAAGCGGTATTTCACCCTAAATATAAGATCTCCCATGCGATCCAGCATACTGGCGTCAGCGCCAGTATGCTGGGTTTTTTTTTTTTTTAATCGCACACTTACTGTATTATAGTGGAATTCCTTTTTTGTCCCCCGTGGTGGACGGCGCCAGTATAGCGCGTCACATCTTCCGAAAATACCCGATATGGACTCGGGTAATCTCGGCGAAAATGCGGCGCCTGCGCACAGACCTAGGAGCTGACTGCGCAGGCGCCGTATTTCTCCGAGTCCTACGGCTATGGCGCGTCACGCCCTCCGAAATAGGACTCGGAGAAATACGGCGCCTGCGCAGTCAGCTCCTAGGTCTGTGCGCAGGCGCCGCATTTTCGCCGAGATTACCCGAGTCCATATCGGGTATTTTAGGAAGATGTGACGAGCAATACTACAGCCGTCCACCGCGGGGGACAAAAAAGGAATTACACCATAATACAGTAAGTGTGCGATTAAAAAAAAAAAAAACAGCATACTGGCGCTGACGCCAGTATGCTGGATCACATGGGAGATCTTATATTTAGGGTGAACCTCCGCTTTAACTGATTCCTTTTAAAAACGATTAAAATAGATAAAAATAAATCATATAATGAACCTACAGTTTCTAGTTTCGTTTTTGCATGCTGTTTCCTGCTTCTGTGATGTACAGAGCCACAGAGCCAAATACAGGGCAGTGATGGTTTGGAAAACGAAACTGATTGGTGCTGAGGGGTTTTAGACACACAGTAATCACACCTCCTTGATTAGTGACAACAGAGAGAAAGCTCCTAGTACTGTGGTCATCAGGAAACAGACAACCAGGAAGTGTGGAGATCAGAGAAGAATTACAGCTTACTTGAGAGCAAAAACGAACAATGAGGACATGAAAAAAGCACTGCATTAAGGTAAAGGAAGCTATTAAGATAAAAAAAAAATCCTTTACAAACCCCTTAATAAAGGCTTGAAGAAGGCATCACATGATGCTGGTGTTCTTTCTGTTTTAGTGTTTTGAAAATATTTCAAGTCTGGAAGGATCAGAAAAGTCCCAAATATTAGAATGAACAGCATTAAACATTCCTCTGAAAGGATATATTTTAAGTTTCTCTGCAGCAGGATTGTATCCATTTTTCCCACTTGATTACTGACCTTTTATATCTAATTACATGTTTCCCATCTTAACCTCTACCTACACATGTACAAATCAGGTTTCCAAAGACCGGCATACTCCTCCACAAACATTGTGAAAAGGTACATTCATGTGCCTATAAATAACTACTACATTTATTTCCCTTCCACCATTGAGATGTTAGAAAAACACAAGTCTACTCATTTACTATAAAATAACATACTATACTAGTAGCTAAAGACAAATGATCTCAGTAAACAAAAAGTCTCATGATTTTTTTAATTGTATTTATTTCTCCAGGGGGAGCAAATGCATAGCAATTGGTTTGATTCTAATTGGTGGCCCTGTTGTGCCATAAATTCATCTCTTAATGCTCGCAGTAGCTCCACCTCATTCTAAAGCCCAAATTATGGGCATTCCTGTGGAGAGAGGTACAGCTAGCATAGAGCCCTGATATCTGTATGGAAGAAAACCATGGGGCCTTCAGGAAAAAACTTAAGACCCACCTATTCTGAAGAAACAGGATGACACTGGATGCGAAAAAATCGCCTTGAGGCGATTTAGTTTGCATTTGTAGCGCTATACGAGTTACTCACTCACTCATTCAGGCCCCTTTCACAGGGGGCGGATCAGTAATGTTTCGCCCCGTAAACCTCCGCTTGCTCAGCGGGGATCACTCCGTTGATCCCCGCTGAGCCAGCAGTTTACAGGGCGGTCCCCGCACACTGTGCAGGGACCGCCCTGTCTTTTCTCCGCTCAACCCTCTGGGGGGATCTGATGAACATGGACCGTCTGTTCGTGTTCCTCTGATCCAACCTGCAAATGGAAGGGAAAATAGGATTTTCTTCCGTCTGCAGAATCAGACTACAGGGGGCAAAGAGACATAGATAGGACACAGCCCAAAACCTACCTTGATCTATCAAAAATAAAATGTCAGACTTTAACCACTTGGAGCCCGGGCCATTGTACTATGAAGGCCACAAGGTGGCTCTGCAATCCCGGGAGGACTTCTATTGATGTCCTTGGCTCCTCCGGCCACTGGGGGTGCACGAGTGCCGCCTCGTCACTGAGGTACCGATGCGTTTGTCGGGCCGCAGCGATGTCCACCAGGCACCCGCAATTGGCCGTTACAGATCCACGTCCTGTCAGGGAGAGAAGACCGATGCCGATGCTTGTACATAGGGACACAGATCGGTCACCTCCCCCAGTCAGTCCCCACCCCCTACAGTAAGAATCACTCCCAGGGAACACATTTAACCCTTCCTCGCTCCCTATAGTTAACCCCCTCCCTGCCAGTCACATTTATACAGTAATCTGTGCATATTTATAGCACTGATCGCTGTATAAATGTGAATGGTCCAAAAAATTTGTCAAAAGTGTCCGATGTGTCCGCCATAATGTTGCAGTCACAATAAAAATCGCCACCATTACTAGTAAAAAAAAAACTCATAATTCCGTCCCCTATTTTGTAGGCGCTATAACTTTTGCGCAAACCAATCACTATACGCTTATTGCGATTTTTGTTTACCAAAAATATGTAGAAGAATACATTTTTTTTTTTTTTAAAGGGAGCAAAAAGTAAAAAAATATTGTGTTTTAAAAAAAATATATATATAAAAAGGGGGGGGGGACTCACATTTGCCACATCCATAAGTTTAGAAGACAAAAAAAGGAGCAATTACTCAAAGATCATAAAACCATATAAATTATATAGTATATGTGGACAGTATTACTATATAATTTGTATGGTTTTATGATCTTTATTGTTTTTTTGTGACGATGTACAGAGGATACTGTCCACATATACTATATAATTTATATGGTTTTATGATCTTTATTGTTTTTTGTTAAATTTCTACTTTTGTAATAAAATTTATATTTTATATATTCCCGTCTTGCCTCCCTCCAAAATCGGACCATTAATTGCTACTTCCTTGAGTAATTGCCCCTTTTTTTGTCATTGTGTGTTTTCAAAATTTTCGATCTTTTTTTGTTTATAGCGCAAAAAATGAAAAACCGCAGGGATGATCAAATACCACCAAAAGAAAGCTCTATTTGTGGGGAAAAAAACACGTACATTTTGTTTGGGAGCCACGTCGCACGACCGCGCAATTGTCAGTTAAAGCAACGCAGTGCCGAAAGTTGACATTTCGCCTGGGCAGGAAGGGGTATATGTGAATGACTGAACATACCGTATTTATCGACGTATAACGCGCACAGGCGTATAACACGCACCCTAACTTTAGGAGGGAAGTTTCAGGAAAAAACCTTTCCACAGCCCCCTGCGTATAACACGCAGGCACAGTTTACCCTCTATTTTCAGGGTAAAAAAGTGAGTGTTATACCACAATAAATACAGTAACTGATATACAACAATGATGGATGAATAAAACAGTGAACTGAATAAGTCCAAGAGGTGGTGAAATTTAATCAAAAGAAATTGCAAAGTGCGAGTGAAGTACTGGGTGCTAAATGACATCAGCAAGTGGCAAGGTGACTTGTTGGTGAATCTTCAGTGTATGGTGACACCCGAGGGTGTGCTAGCAAATTATCTTACGGCTGCAAGGTAAGCAGCATTCAATAAAACCAATAGAATCACTCAGGGGTAGAGTGGATAACTCCTATCCGTCCTTCCAGTAGTGTGGCGCCTAGGGGGGTTAAGGCTTCCTTCCAGGCTGGGTGGTCAGCAAGGTAAGACAGTAGTGTGTCACCAGGCAGGGTAGAGAAAACATAGAAAAGGCTCTCTAGTGTAATATGTTTTAACCACTTCATTACTGGGCACTTAAACCCCCTTTGTGCCCAGACCAATTTTCAGCTTTCAGCGCTGACACATTTTGAATGACAATTGCGCGGTCATACAACATTGTACCCAAATTATATTTTTATAATTTTTTTCCCACAAATAGAGCTTTCTTTTGGTGTTATTTGATCATCTCTTTGATTTTTATTTTTTGCGCTAAAAACAAAAAAAGACAGAAGTTTTGAAAAAAAAAAACAATGGCCCAGATTCACGTACATCTGCGCATTATTGGACCGGCGTAGCGCACCGCCTTTACGTTAGACTTGCGCAATTTTGCCGCGTAATCACCCTATTCTCGTAGCTTTTGCGCAGGAAATTGCGCATGCGTAACGTTTTTTCAGAGGCGTAAGGAGGAGTAATACAAATTGGGAAGGACGTGGGCGTGTTACATTGAAATGAGCCGTGACCCCATGCAAATGAAGGGCCGGCCGGCTCGCGCATGCGCGCTTGAAGCATACCATGTCAGCTCCGCTGTGCGCATGCTCACAACTCGGGAGCGGCGCAATCAGTGAAATTGGAAATGGACTAGGGCAACGTTGTGAACTACGCAAACAGCATAAATAGACACACACAAACGCACTTGCTTTGCAAAAGTACATTCCTTTGTCCCTTCCCATTTAACCAAGTGCTTTTGTCCTGTTGTTCGTTGCGGTGTGTTTTGTAGTTGTCAGATTAGTGTTCTGTGTGATCAAGTGTTTGTTAGTAGATTTTTGAAAGTGGTTTTTGATAAGTGTTTGAGAGACTGTTTGTTTGATTGATATATTTGTGTTTGTTTCTTTTCCTGCTGTATTTTTGTTTTGTTTTTTTGTGACTGTTTATTGCTGAGTATTTTTCTCTCTGTGTGTGTTTTTGCTTGATTGGTTGGGCTTGTTTGTGTGCGTGAATTTTGTTGACTGGGACTGTTTTTTTTTGGAAGGATGACTGAGAGAAAACGAAAGCTGAATTTTACAGTTGTGGAAAAACAAATTCTTGCCCGGGCCATTAGCGAGTATGGGCGTTACCTCCACGGCCCAGAGAGTGCCAACACCACCCCGGCCAGGAGGAGGGAGATTTTGGATAGGATCACTGAGCAGGTCAATTCAGCGGGGCAGGGGGAGACACGGATCTGGTCTGGGATTGACAAAAAAATCAATGACCTCCGGCGTCTGGTCAAACAGAAGATGGCCAGAATGCATGCCCATGCCAGGGGCACAGGAGGGGGCCCACCATGCCGTATTAGGCTGACAGCGGAGGAGCGTGCGGTGGCCCTGACCTTTCATCGGCATGAAGTTGAGGGCCTGCCCGGCTTTGATTCAAGTCCGGAGCCCGTGGTGCCAGGTAAGTTTTTTTTTTTGTTAATATCAGGTGTGTAGCATGTGTGGGGGAGGGGGTGAAAGGGAATATGTGGCAAGTGTGTGGATCCTCCAACCTGTGAATGTTTTGTGTCATCCACAGATGTGCAGGAGGGTGCAGGGCCATCTGGCCTGACCGCACCAACCCCAGGACAGCAGCCTAATGAGGCCCCCCCCAACAAGGCCGGAGTCCGCGGAGGAGGTTCAAGAGGAGCAGGAGAATCATGAGGAGGAGGAGAATCATGAGGAGGAGGAGTCCATGTCAGGCACTGGACGTTTGGTTTTTGAGGACTCTTCCCCTCTGGCTGGCAGCAGGCAAGCCTCCCTAAGGGGGAGCCCCCCCTCCTCCCCCAACATGGCTCCCCTCACAAGGGCCTCCCCTTCTCCCCGGCCACAAGCATCAGCTGGAGGCAGGATGTCATCCCAGACCACCAGGGGGGTGGCCGATCTCCTGCCCGCCACTCTGAGAAGGGACCAGTTCCTCCAGACCCGCCATCTGGGACAGGTCAGCCAGACATTGGTGCGGATGGAGGAGAGCCTGTCCTCCATCAAGGATACGCTGGGGAACCTGGACTCCCACTCCCGGGCTTTCACAACCTGCCTAAACGAACTGCAGATGACATCAGCAGGCGTTGGGCAGGATGTGAGGGCCCTTATCCTGGCTATCCAGGCCAACACGGCAACACTTGGTGCTGCCCTGGACAGAATAGCCGTGGCCTTGGAGGGCAGGCCGCCAGGTGGGCAGAGATCAGGGGCTGCTCCTCCTTCCCCGGTTTTACCCCTTCCCCATGAGTCTCCCCTGGAAATTTTTTGCTTTTGCAGGTCATTTTTTTTTTTGTGTTGTGAATGCTGTGTGAATGTGGGGGTGACATTCCTGCCGGAAAAGGGGTGTCACCCTCAATTTTGGTGGAGAAGGGTTCCCCAGGACCAGGGAGAACTGATCCCCAGGTCCGTGTGAATGGTGTATGAATGTACAGTGACATAATTGGAGCCTTGGTGTGGAGTTGCTGCTCACAAGTCCTGCATGGTGGACTGGTGCCAATCCAATTTGATGTGGATGTGGGGTGTGTGTGCTAGGGACCACAGTGTTGTGCATGCATGCATTCTCATTGTGCCATGATTAATGTGTATGTTTAACGTGCAAAGATGCCCAATGTGAGCTGTCTCCTGGCTGCTCTTCCCTCAGAAGACGGGGTACCCTCGGTTAGGGGGGGATTGTCTGGTTCAGGGGTCAGGTCATCACGTAGGTCAATCTGCAGGCCCTTTCTTTCTGCGAAGTTGTGCAGCATGCAACATGCACCGATGATCTGGCACACGAAGTTTGGGGAATACAAGACTTATCCAGGCATTGGAAACGTGACTTTAGGAGGCCAAAGGTGCGCTCCCCACCACTGCTCGTGTTTGGGCATGTGCTTGATTGTATCTTTCCTCTCCTGGGGTTTGGGGGTTCCGGATAGGAGTCATGAGATGGGGTCCCAGTGGATATGCAGAGTCACCTGTAAGGGAAAAGACAGGAGGATGTTAGTCATGCATGTGCCCCTTGTGATGTGCATCATGGAAGGGGATAGTCATGCCTGCCACCTATGTCACTCACCAACCAGCCAGGTGTCCCCATACACGTTCTGATCGAATTCCATTCGGATGTGGCATTGATTGTATATGTAGCTGTCATGGCTGGACCCTGGGTGTTTGGCACGGACGTGCCATATGAGGCCTTGGGCATCGACTATCACCTGTACATTGATGGAATGCCAATGCTTCCGATTGCGGTACATGTGCTCTGTCTCCTGGGGGGGCGGGAGTGCCACATGTGTGCAATCAATGGCCCCCACAGTGCGTGGGAATCTGGCAATTCTGTAGAAATCTGTCATTGCCTTCAGCCGCAGGTCCTCAGTGGTGGGTTTGATGATTTGGTTGGCCATGCGTCTGAGGATTGCAGGGACAACCTGGTGCACACATCTGCTCATGGAGGATTGTGACATCCCAGCCATCACTCCACTTGTACGCTGAAAAGAGCCACTGGCAAGGAAATGGAGTGTTGCCAGTACCTTGACCAGTGGCTGCACTGCATGTGAGCGGTGTGTTGGGCAGGTGATGTCCTCCTGCAGGGTTGTGGTTAATTCCAGGATGGCATGAGGGGTGAATCTGAAGATGCGAAACATCTCAGAATCACTCATGCCAAACAGGTCTATGCGGGTGCGGTATATCCTCTCCCGTGCCCTCCTCCGTGCCATCCTTCGTGCCCTCATCCTTCTTTGTTCATCTAAAGCAGGGGTCTCAAACTCAAATTATCTGGGGGCCACTGGAGGTATAAGCTGGGTGAGGCTGGGCCGCATCAAGTATTGGACCAAAATTTTAAAATGTACAACTGATGCAATCTTAATAATAGTTTGCCGCCAGTGTGTTCTGCCAGTGTGCCCATCAATTGCTGCCAGTTTGCCCATCAATTGCCGCCAGTGTGACCATCAAACGCAGCCACTGTGCCATCAAACACAGCCACCTTGATGGGCACAGCTGAGTGGCTGCGTTTGATGGGCACAGTGGCTGCGTGTGATGGGCACAGTGGCTGCGTTTGATGGGCACAGTGGCTGCGTGTGATGGGCACAGTGACTGCGTTTGATGTGCACAGTGACTGCGTTTGATGTGCACAGTGACTGCGTTTGATGGGCACAGTGGCTGCGTTTGATGGGCACAGTGGCTGCGTGTGATGGGCACAGTGGCTGCGTGTGATGGGCACAGTGGCTGCGTTTGATGGGCACAGTGACTGCGTTTGATGGGCACAGTGGCTGCGTGTGATGGGCACAGTGACTGCGTTTGATGTGCACAGTGACTGCGTTTGATGGGCACAGTGGCTGCGTTTGATGGGCACAGTGGCTGCGTGTGATGGGCACAGTGGCTGCGTGTGATGGGCACAGTGGCTGCGTGTGATGGGCACAGTGGCTGCGTTTGATGGGCACAGTGGCTGCGTTTGATGGGCACAGTGGCTGCGTGTGATGCGCACAGTGGCTGCGTGTGACGGCACAGTGAGGCTGCAATTAAGGTTTTTTTTTTATGCAGACAAGGAAGGCAAGCTTAAAATAACACAAAAAAAAAATAATTCTGACATTTTTTTTAATTAAAAATATGATGGTCACCTCAGTCCAATCCCCCCTCCCCCCCCTCCCCAATACAGACTAATTTAAGTTGTCTCTTACTTTTTTTATAGTTCACTTCTTCTTCTGTTGCAGACAGTCCACTCCACACACTCCACTCCAGACAGTAGCAGGCTGAGGCAGGCAGCAGGCTCCTCGTGTCTTGTCCTCCTTTTTTTTTTTTTTTTTTCCAGACACAGCTCCGCGCGAGTCCTCCCTTCCTCTCTGCCTCAGTCACCTCTCACCCCCGGCGTGACGTCACGCGGTGACGGCGCACGTCGGGAATATACCAGTTTTCATGGGGGGGGGGGGGGCGAGAGGCAACGCAAAGAATGAAAGGGAGCCAGGACCAGGACAGAGGAGCGCAGTCGGCACACAGTGTGCCACAGCCGCTGCCTGCGCTGTCTGTCACTCAGTGAAAGTGAGTGACAGACAATCCAACTGATCTGGTGGCCGCGGCTGATTGCGCTCCCCCCCTGTTAGACTTGGTAGCGCCAGGGTCACTCGCCCCTCCCGCCCCTGCCTTGTACCGGCCCTGCTGCATGCGCTGCAAAGTATGACACTGTCCGGGGGAAGGGCTTGACAGTGGGCCGCAAAATCTTGGTCTGCGGGCCGCAACTGGCCCGCGGGCCGGGAGTTTGAGACCCCTGATCTAAAGTCAGTAGTAAAGCTATGTGCGACGATGCCCCTGGCATGTTGGCATACAGATTGTTGTGCAACACGTGTGACTGCTGAGCTCCTCACTAACAGTGTTGCTTTATCTAACAAGTAGACTTTTTTTCTCTTTTTAGACCAGCTTTTATATGCTCTAATTTTAGACAGGACATTTTGCTGTTGCGCACACTGCGTCGCCTGCGCTGCCCCAACGTTGTTTTGTGGATCTCCGTAAGTCCCTTATTAGCATATTTGACTAGCAAATTAATGGTGTCTTGCGCACTTTTGCGCGGACGGATGCGCCAGTCTAACGAAATTACGCGGGACAAAAAAAGTCGATTTTTTGCGTATCTCGTTCTGTGGATGGCGCGCAACGAAACGCACGCGCACATTTCGACTTACGCACGCGCATCTCCTGTTGCGCAGGCGTAATCGCTCTGTGAATCTGGGCCAATGTTTTTTACTTTTTGTTATAATAATATCCCATTTTTTTTTTTTTTCCTCGGTTTAGGCCGATACGTATTCTTCTACATATTTTTGTTAAAAAAAATGCAATACGCGTATATTGATTGGTTTGCGCAAAAGTTATAGCGCCTACAAAATAGGGGATAGATTTATGATTTATTTTTTATTTTTTACTAGTAATGGCGGCGATCTGCGATTATTTTTGTCAGGCCTGCGATATTGCGATGGACATATCGGACACTTTTGACACAATTTTGGGACCATTCACATTTATACAGCGATCAGTGCTATAAAAATGCACTAATTACTGTATAAATGTGACTGGCAGGGAAGGAGTTAACACTAGGGGGTGGGGAAGGCGTTAAATGTATTTCCTGGGTGTGTTCTAACTGTAGGGGGGAGGTGACCGATGCCGTGTCCCTATGTACAAGGCACACAGATCAGTCTCCTCTCTCCCTGACAGGACGTGGAGCTCTGTGTTTACACACAGAGCTCAATGTTCCTGCTGTCACCGCCGATCATGGGCACCAGGCGGACATTGCGGCCGCCAGGCACACGCATCCGCTCCTCAGCGATGCGCTGGCACAGTGTTTACCCGCTGCGCGCCCCCCAGCGGCGCGCGCGGGTAATGCACATAAAAGGACGTCCAAAGACGTCAACTCGGCACTTGAGAGCCGCGCTCTGGACGTCTTTCGCCTATAGCGCGGGTCTCAAGTGGTTAAACACTCAGCGCTTTATTCAAACATACAACAAATAAATACATATTTGCATATTCATTTATCAATTATACTATTTTGGTTATTTATACATTTTACCACTTACACCATTCTATGTTATTGGAGCAGAACACCATCTCTTGATTTTTTCCATGTCTCACTGTGGGTAGTGGTTGGCCCATACGGTAGTTGCCGCAACTTTACCCTCTGCACACATAGAGGCAGATTCTCGTATTTTTTCGTATCTGGCAGCGGGGAGTAGCGTATCCTATTTACGCTACGCCGCCGCAACTTTGGACAAAAGTGCCGTATTCTCAAAGCACTTGCATCCTAAGTTACGGCGGCGTAGCGTAAATGGCCCGGCGTAAGCTTGGGTAATCCAAATGTGGAAGAGGTGGGCGTGTTTTATGTAAATGTGTTGTGACCCCACGTTTTTGACGTTTTTTTTTTAACTGCGAATGCGCCGTACGTGGACATATCCCAGTGCGCATACGCGAAATTGCTTTTATTAACAAATGCCATACAAATTATCTTCTATATTTCCCCAAATTGTACTTGGTTTCTTGTTTTTACAAGGGGGTGGTGCTAGGAGGTGTGTAGGGGAGGAGACAAGCGGTGGTCCTAAGGGGTGGTTCTAGGGGTGGAGACTAGGCATTTTAGGGGAAGGAGGTGGGTACCATTCCAGCAATTTATTTATATATTAACCCACCCCTACTACAACAAACATGTTTACTAACTATAGGCCCAATGGGTGTTCTTCTGCAGGTGGCTGCCCCTCCGCGCTGCTTCCCGGGGGGTGCTTTCCGTGTGGCTTCCTGTAGGTTTTCCAGGGTGGGCCCCTCCACCATTGGGGGGGTGGGGGCAGCTCAGGGCCCCCCCGGATCTCACAGCGGCCTCTCACGCTACTCATTTCCTGTTCCAGTGGTAACTATATCATTATGGCATTTTATATGCTGTTATGTGTTGTTCTACTCATTCTGAATGTTTATCAATAATATCATTATTATTTTTTAGAACTTTTGCCCCCTGAAGAGACCGAACTGGTCGAAACGCGTCGGAACTCAATGTTACAATCATATATATATATATATATATTACCTATGTACACGTTATACAGGAATGTTGACCGTTTTGCCATTTGTCTTAATGATCTCTAACCTATGTGAATATTTGGAAACTGTGCAATAAATATTGCTTTATGCAACCTTTACTATACCTTAATTTGTTACTTTGCTGCCCAAAAGCCCATCCGGGGAACCTTTCTCTTTTTTTTTTTTTTTTGGAGGTGAGTTCCTCCACCTTTTCTCTGAGAAAAAAAGCCCTGGTGACAGATACCCTTTATGGAGACATCAGGGGTCTATTAGACCCCTAATGTCCCCCGCCTTCCAATACAGCTAGTCAATCACAGGTTTTAGTCTGTTTTTAACAGCTTACAGAATCTAGCGTTTGTCTAAATTAGAGAGCTGGCAGATTGCTACCAGAGAATAACGGGAGAGAAAAGGTGATTTTGGTGTTTTTTGAAGATTAATTTCCAAACAGTACTTGCAGCTACAGAGCTCAATGAGGGCTTTTTTGAGGCTCTTGTACTGCTTGTTAACAACATGTAAATACATAATATTGCATAATGAACCAGATGCTTAATTTTCAGCTAATTACTAGCTGTCTAATTGTATGTATACAGTAGATATGATAGTAGATACACATCTGGTATAATGATCAAAATATATAAGAAAGAACATCTCTGGATACCCAAAGAAACAAATCAAGTCCTTCCAGTGAAGTAAGGCAAAATGAAAGGGATTTCTTTAGAGGAATAAGAATAATCTTTCCTTCAGGCATTTTGATGTTAAGATATACTAAAAAAAAAACTCTGAAATGGAGGACAGAGACAGAAGAAAAACAAAAGTCTGCCTATGCCTAGCGGCTTTCATAAATATATGGCCCCAGAGCTGTAATAGATTGACATGGTCACTGAATTGCCTGATTCTGTGCCTAAGCATTTTTATTTCATAGTGGATTGTCACATACATGTAGTGGCATGGGTTCTATATCCTAGTCACAGCCATTTTCTGATACCTTTTAATAGTGAGGGGAGCAATGCTAAGAAACAAAGGTCTGGGATAAGCATTCCATGTAAAACAAGAAGCTGCAGAAAGCCTATAGCACAATGAAATAAGAAGAAATATTAAGAAATGGTTAAAACATTTTAAAGTTCACAAGCAACAAAATATTTAACTCAAACACATGCATGTGAATTGTTATATTCTGATTAATGAGACTATCACACCTTAGGCCTCGTACACACGAGGGGATATGTCCGCTGAAAACGGTCCGATGGACCGTTTCAGCAGACATCTCCGCTCGTGTGTATGGGCTAGCGGACAGATTTGTCCACCCGACAGATTTCAAAGCATGCTTTGAAATCTATCCGGTGGGAATCTGTCCGCCCGACATGTCTGCTGGTTAGTACACTTACCAGCAGACATGTCGTCCCCCACCGCCGCCGCGCCGCCGCCGAATGGATTCGGCGCATGCGCGGAAGTGTTTAACTTCCTGGTGCGTTGACGTGGCGGTGACGTGGCGGCGTCAACGTCACCGCCGCGTCACCCCGCCGTCCGGCGGTGGGGAATTTGATCCGATGGTGTGTACACGCCATCGGATCAAACTCCCGATCGGACATATCCGATGGAAATGGTCCGCGGACCGTTTTCATCGGATATGTCCGATGGTGTGTACGAGGCCTTAGTCTGTCACTCTGCTCTCATCTCCTGCAAAATGTTCCCTTTTGGCACACAGGGTAGGACTCATGCACAGGCAAAAAAATCATTGGTTTGGGCACTGCCTTAAGATTTTTTTTTTTCATTTCCTTTGGGAGCAGTGATATTGTAAATGCCTAAAATTACACATTAAATGCCCAATTCCTTCAAATAACATGCCTGGGGGTGTCCTGATCCTGCCTGTGCTGTACAGAAACAAAGGACATTTACAAAGGAAAAACATTTTCCAAATGGTGGAGCATCAATCCTTCATTCACCATTCACCAATAGCAATGACCTACATTCAGTTGGGAACACTCACTGCACAGGGCCCTGTGTCTCCTATGTGGTTCCAGGTTAGGGCTCAGATAGTCCAGCCAAACATCTGAGGTCTAGGTCACTTGCCGCGTGTTACAGTACATAGACGGGTTCACTCCTCAATGGCAACATGGTGACTTCATTCCCTAACCACCAGTCCCAACCCAAACAAGTATTCCCACGTTAGCTTCATTGCTACATCTTCACTCTTGCAGAAAACAATTTCCACTCCAAGGGCATAAACACATATTTTTCCTATAACCAGAGGTGTGCCACAGCCATGACCCAGTACCAGGGAAGCCCACCCTGGGGTTAGAAAAACTTAGGCTTTAGCCTCACATCTTCATATCCATATTCTGGCAGATTTAGGCCCCTTTCACACGGGGTGGGTCAGTAATGATCCGCCCCGTAAACCTCCTCTTGCTCAGCGGGGATCTTTCCGTTGATCCACGCTGAGCCGGCGGATGACAGGGCGGTCACCGCACACTGTGCAGGGACCGCCCTGTCTTTTCTCCGGTCTCACCTATAGGGGGATCGGATGAACACGGACCATCTGTCCGTGTTCATCCGATCCGCCAGACAGAAGGAAAAGTAGGGTTTATTTCTGTCTGCAGAATCGGATCATTGCGGAGGCGGGAGAGATCGGGTGTCAGCTGATGTTCATCCGCTGACATCCGCGATCTCATAGGGACCAATGTATGTCCCTTTTTCATCTCCAAACGGATGGATGAAAAAGCGGACATACGGTCCGCAGGTGTGAAAGGGGTCTTAGTCTCATCTTCCCATCTCCTCTCTTTAAGCTCCAATACACACATTCATAGAGTCCTGCCATAAAGGAAGTGAAAAAAAACTCACTTCCTGGAGAAACCAAAGGCAAAACCTAATTTAAATGTGCAAATAATATACCCCTGCCTACATACAGGTACAATCAGCAACAAAAAACCCACTTTTAAAACTTTGCCAGCTCTAGGCTGAATTTACACGTATCGTTTTCAGGCGGAAAGTCGCATGTTTTTACTGCGATTTTTATCCACGTGTTTTGCTGTGTTTTTTGCTGCGATTTTGTACAGGTCAAGAAGACACCGATGTAAAAAGCAGAAAAACGCCCACATTTGCCCAAATTGAGCTACAAAAAAAGCTCCAGAACTTTTTTCAGCTTCAGGAGTGGAGTGTGAACCATCTCCATAGAGAATCATTTTTTCCTCCAACGTTTTGAAGCTTCAAGCTACAAAATGCTGAGGCGTGAATGTGGCCTAATAAACTAAAAAAAAGTCCACTTATTCCTGTACTTCTAACTCCACAACAGAAAGCGAAGAGCAATGAGGAGAAAAAACATCATTAAAAACTGGATGGAGATTCTAGTTCTTTTCTGTTCTATCCAAACCTGAAAAATAAAATGTTAGCCTTTGTTAAGTTTTAAGTGATGCACATTCTTAGTGCAGCAGCAAGATTAAGTTAAATAAATCATCATGGCTGCTAATTCTGTATTCTGTTCCATGTTTTCCTGTTAGTAAAAACAGACTGAGAATTCAGTTCCCATCAGCCACTCAACTTTTTTTGGCTTCTTTATTTTAAAGTAATAATTTCTCCACTTAATCAGTTCCCTGATGCTTCCTTCTGAAACATATATGGAATCCCCAGTAAAAAATAAATCCTGCCCTGAGAGAAAATCTATTTGTCTGCTATTTGCAGCAATATCTAATCTTCCTTTTTTAACATTAAAATAGGAGATTCTGTACATAAGATACTCACAACTACAATGTGCAGGTACAAATATTGTATACACTATATTGTCAAAAGTATTGAGACTCCTGCCTTTGCACGCACATGAACCTTAATGGCATCCCAGTCTTAGTCCGTAGAATTCAATATTGAGATGGCCCTCCCTTTGTATCTATATAAGCTTCAACTCTTCTGGGAAGGCCGAGAGCGTGTCTCTGGGAATGTTTGAATATTTTTCCAGATGCGCATTTGTGAGGTCAGGCACTAATGTTGGGGAGAAGGCCTGGCTCACAGTCTCCGCTCGTATTCATCCCAAAGGAGTTCTATCGGGCTGAAGTCAGGACCCAAACTTGCTCACCCATGTCTTTATGGACCTTGCTTTGTGCACTGATCCAAATCATTTGGTGGTGGGGGGATTATGGTGTGGGTTTGTTTTTCAGGGGTTGGGCTTGGCCCCTTAGTTCCAGTGAAGGGAACTCTTAGGACGTCTGCATAGCAAGCCATTTTGGACAATTCCATGCGCTCAACTTTTTGGGAACAGTTTGCGGGTGGCCCTTTCCTGTTCCAACGTGACTGCACACCAATGCACAAAGCAAGGTCCATTAAGACATGGATGAGCAACCATCAGTTTTATACATTTTTCTTGATGAAATTAGTACATCCATCAGGCTCACAATGGCTTATAAAGAAGCGTAGATCTACAGTCCCTGGCTATATAATTTTTGTTGTATTCCTGTGTTCCAAGGTGTAATCCAATATCATAGTTGTTTAACCACTTCCCGCCCAAGGACATCATATGACGTCCTGGACTTTCAGTGGGGATATCTGAAAGATGCCTGCAGCTACAGGCATCATTCAGATATCCATGTCTTCAGCCGGCGATCCTGTGCACCATAAGAATGATCATAGCGGCAGTTCCACCGCTTGATCATTCTTATCGTCGTTCGACTTAGCCCCCCCCCTCCCCCCTCCATCCGGTGCTTCTCCGGGCTGTCCCTTGCCATCGGAGACCCGGAGAAACGATCTTCCTGTGCTGTATGGGAGGCATAGAGATGACCAGTCATCTCTATGATCGTCGGAGGCCCGGGCGCGATGTTATGGCGTCACGCCCGGGTACCGGAATGTAAACACAGCCGCAATCGCACATTTTTTTCACGATCTAATGCTTTCCAGCCTGGAGGATAGATGTGGGGTCTTATTGACCCCGCATCTCTCCATAAAAAGTACCTGTCACAAACCATTCCTATTACAAGGGATGTTTACATTGCTTGTAATAGGAATAAAAGTGATAAAAAAAAAACGTAAAAAAAGTGTCAGAATAAAAAAAATTAAGTAAAATAAAAAAGAAAATAATAAAAAAGAAAATTTTTAAACGCCCCTATCCCCGGTAGCTCGGCGTTTATAAGCGAACACACATGTAAGTACCGCCCACATATGTAAACACCGTTCAAACCACACATGTGAGGTATCGCAGCGTGCGTTAGAGCGCTAGCAACAATTCTAGCACTAGACCTCCTCTGTAACTCTAAATTGGTAACTTGTAAAAGAAATAAAAAAATAAGCGTATAATATCGCCTATGGAGATTTTTAAGTACTAAAGTTTGGCGCCATTCCATGAGTGTGCGCAATTTTAAAGCGGGTATCTATTTACTCGGCGTAACTTCATCTTTCACATTATACAAAAATATTGGGCTAACTTTACTGTTTTGTTATTTTTTAATTAATGAAACCGTTTTTTTCCCAAAATAAAGGCGTTTGAAAAATTATTGCGCAAATACCGTGCGAGATAAAAAGTTGCAATGACCGCCATTTTATTCCCTAGGGTGTCTGCTAAAAAAACATATATATAGTGTTTTGGGGGTTCTGAGTAATTTTCTAGCAAAAAAAATATGATTTTTGCATGTAGGAGAGAAGTGCCAAAATAGGCCCGGTATGGAAGTGGTTAACTGAGAGATGATACAGTTTATTATGAATGCACAACATAAGTAACACACATACAGAAAAAAATCAAATGAATAAACCAGTGAAAACGCAAAGTGCAGAGGGGAACTAGCTAAACTTACATCAAAATACATACCACAGGGAAAGGGAAAAAGAGAAACAGCCTCAGGTGGGTAGCTGAATGGCAAAGGGAATTCAGTTCAAGATAGGTACAAGTGACAAAAGGATCAGAAGGGTTCAAGATGTAAGCAAGCAGGAATCAGCACACAGGCAAATATAAAAAGGCTTGCCTCAGCGCGGATGCAGTGCAGTGTACCTGTGGTTTTTGTGTGGGTTACCCATGGTTTCTCATAAGCTTCTATTATTACCCGCATTCTTGGCCCATTTTCTGAAAATGTACCAGTGTTGGCTGGTGAAATTTTAGGATGGGGGGGCGCCAGACTCTGCCCCTCCTGGCTGACCACTCCCACTTCTCATAAGCCACACCCCTTATATAATCCACCCACTCCGCCCCTGTATTCCACTAGTGTCAGGAGTATTTAGCAAGAAAAAAAATCAATGCAAGAAAAAATTAAGAAATGTATGGCGGTACATGTTACATGTAGGAGAGGGGTGCAGAGTGTATGGCGGTACATGTAGGAGAGGGGTGCAGAGTGTATGGCGGTACATGTAGGAGAGGGGTGCAGAGTGTATGGCGGTACATGTTACATGTAGGAGAGGGGTGCAGAGTGTATGGCGGTACATGTAGGAGAGGGGTGCAGGGCACATTATATGGGGAGGAGTGCAGAGCACATTACATGGGGAGGGGTGCAGGGCACATTACATGGGGAGGGGTGCAGAGCACATTATATAGGGCACAAGATAAAAATGCAGCTGCTGGACAGTGTAGAGTTAATTGTACATCCTATTGGAATGTAGCTGATCAGCTGTGCCTGTGTTGGGGGGGGGGGGGGGGGGCAGATAATATATATTAGGCTAAGCAGTTAGAGTGCTGGGATTGCAGGGAGATAAAATTGTCTGATAAGAGGCAAAGTACAAGAGAAAAAGGCTGCAGGGAGACTCTCAGTGGAACTGAAAAGATAAAAACATTGAGCAGCTTCACAGAGACAGAGGGGAGATATGACAGGGAGAGCCAGTGGAGAACAATCTGGAGGGAGGGGGGAGAGGGGTAAACACAACGGAGTCTGCCAGAGAGTGACATGACAGGAGAAATTAACTCTCTCTCAGCTGGAGAGAGAGAGAACCTCCGATCCCCACACTCACCTTCAGGCTCTTGTTTACTGTGCAGTGTGCACAGGCTCAGGTTCGGCACTGTCAGCTCCAGTGCCCATCCACCCCATTAGTGATCCGTGTCCTCTGTCCTGCCTCCAGAGTCCACACTATGCTCGGCTGAGCGTCCCATAGACCTGTTGACGTCACTTCCGGTTTTGACTGCCTGGGATAACCAGAAGTCATTACTAGTATTCAAAGCAGTCTCATCCAGACCGGATACAGTTTTGCGCAATGGAAAGCGCCCGCATAGCAGGTTTAAAGCCTGCAAATGAAATGCCTCTCATTATTGCATTGACGTGGCATTTCTCATACTGCACTTGTCCGGCGCTCAAACATAGTGCACTTAAGGACTTTTTTTTTCCATTTTTTTTCTTAAAGGGCCATTTAAAAAAAAAATGTACTGCCTGGGAGGGGGGGTGGCGCCCATGCGCCCCCTATGGATAGGCCGCCACTGAAATGTACCCTGAGGCCTCGTACACACGCACGGTTTTCTCAGCAAGAAAGCTGCTGGGAGAGCTTTTTGCCGAGAAAACTGTGCGTGTGTATGGTTTCTCGTCGGAAAAACTGTCAGTAATCTGGATGAGAAAAATAGAGAACCTGCTCTCTATTTTCTCATCGGGATTCTCGGCAGTGTTTTCCTGCCGAGAAAAAACGAGCGTGTGTATATGCTTACCTGTCCCCAGTAAGCCTGAGCATGCTCGATGAGACTTCGACGCATGTGCGGTAGCTTACAAGGGCAGTGTAGGGTGTAGCAAGATGGCAGCGACGGCTTCGAATGTGACAACCGCATGCTCGTTGTAGTTGATAACATCACTGTGTTCTTAATATTCAAAAGAACATATTCACACCCTCCTTCACACAGCACACAGGAATGGAGCTGCCTCCCCTGTCAATTTTTCTCTTGGTGTCAGGAAAACTTATCAGAAGTGACTCATGCAGACAGCAGAGAGAAATTACAAGAATGCCTTGTACATACGATCGGAATTTCTGATGGAAAAAGTCAGACAGACTTTTTCCATCGTATATATCGATTGTGTTTAGCCCCATCTGAGTTTTTTAATCCGTTAATCCGATGAATTCCATCAGAGTTTAGATATAGAATATGTTCTACTTTACTCCGGTGGAATCCTGTCAGAATTCCGATGTGATTTGACCGGGCAAAAGCCAGATCGTGTGTAAAAGGCATTAGTGATCTTAATTGAGACAAGTACACACTATAGAGATATATGCTTTGTTCGTATTTCATGTCTAAGTGTTTACAGCCACTTTAACTAAATTAAAGGTTATTACATAAAGGGGAGGTGTTGTGCCTGGCAAAGAATTTGAATGTCTGTCTACAGTTCTGAAATTTACACATCTGCCACATAGAACATCCTTCTCTTGTAGAGGGAAACATTATTTTGCTCTGCAGAAGTGTGTACATGTTTCCCTATATGACTGTGTGTGTGTGGGGGGGGGGGTGTCTGTTCCCTCCACTTAGGTTTCAGATTACACTCAGCTCCTTGCTCTATGCTGTGTAGTGTGTGATGCCAGACCCCTTCCTCCTGCCTTCTAGAACAGAGAAATGCTGTTTAAAGTTTGTACTTTAAATGGCTATAGAGTAGAAATGGCTGCATATAAACAGATACAACTTACAGTGCCTTGAAAAAGTATTCATACCCCTTGCAATTTTCCAAATTTTGGCATGTTACAACCAAAAATGTAAATGTATTCAATTGTGATTTTACATGATAGACCAACACACAGTGGTACATAATTGTGGAGGGAAAATGATGAATGGTTTTCCACATTTTTTACAAATAAATATCTGAAAAGTGTGGTGTGCATTTGTATTCAGCCCCCTTTACTCTGATACCCCCATATAAAATCTAGTGAAACCCACTGCCTTCAGAAGTCACCTAATTAGTAAATAGATTCCACCTGTGTGTAATTTAATCTTAGTATAAATACATCTCTGTGTTCTGTGAAGCCCTTAGTGGTCTGTTAGCACTGGCGTAGCAGGGGGGGGCAGGGGGTGCTGTTGCCCCGGGAGCGACATTTAGGGGGGCGACTTTCCGTGCCTCCTTATTTTTAATTTCCCGTGTCACCGACACAGATGTCCAGATCGGCCAGGCGGCCACCATGTTTAATGTCCAGCGCTCTGTGATTGGGCATATGGGGGTCATGTGAGGCGTGGGGCTGGAAGTCCCGCCTCCGCACATGACCGCCATATGCCCAATCACAGAGCGCCGGGAAACTCTGAACATGGCGGCGGGAGACGTCAGGCACTGGGAAGTGTGAGCCGACGTGACCGCTGTCTTCCCCTCCGCTCTGGTACTCCGTTCTGTGGTACGGCGCTGTGTGGAGGGAATTGCATCATGGAGCGGGCTGCGGGTGGATGGCGCTGGTGGGGACGGGAGTCGGGAGTCGGGACTCCGAAGCAGTTCTGCACATCCAGTGCTGGGGTCCTGTCAGTCCTGAGGAGAGTCCTGGAGTCTCTGGAGAAGAGCAGGCAGAGGTACGGAGGATTTTCACCAAGCTGGGGGGAGGGGGGTGCGAGTATTGCTGGAAGTAGGACTCCTACTGTAGGAGTTAGGTGGGTCTGTGTAGTAGGTCAGTGTAGGTGTAAGGTCAGTGTCAGTGTAAGGGTCAGGTCAGTGTAGGTGTCAGTGTAAGGGTCAGGTCAGTGTAGGGGTCAGGTCAGTGTAGGGGTCAGGTCAGTGTAGGTGTCAGGTCAGTGTAGGGGTTAGGTCAGTGTAGGGGTCAGGTAAGTGTAGGGGACAGGTCAGTGTAGGTGTCAGGTCAGTGTAGGTGTCAGGTCAGTGTAGGTGTCAGGTCAGTGTAGGGGTCAGTGTAGGTGTCAGGTCAGTGTAGGTGTAGGTGTCAGGTCAGTGTAGGTGTAGGTGTCAGGTCAGTGTAGGTGTCAGGTCAGTGTAGGTGTCAGGTCGGGGGTCAGTGCCATTACCGGTTGAACTTTCACATATACACGATCGGCGGCTCTATAGCCTGCCAATTGTGTATATGTGCTGGCTGCGTGCCCCCTCCCCCCTCCAGTACTGCCGCCGCCCCCCTCCTGACCCCTCACCTTCAATCCCGTGATCCGCTGCCCCATCTGCGGCCCGGGACCGGCTCGGGAGGGTGTCAGGAGGTAAGATGGGAGGGAGACCAGCATCTTCCTCCTTGCTGATCTCCCTCCAGGCTGTGAATGCAGAAGTGATGTGGATTACATCCGCATTCACCTGTCAGTCATCTGGCTGCTATAGCCAGAGAGAAGAAGCAGATCTGTGCTTCATCAGCTTCTTTTGGGGTCCCCAGGTGACATTAGGGGTCCTGGAGACCCCTAATGTCTCCATAAAGATGACCTGTCAGTGTACCTGTGCTATTATATAGGGGGATTTTCATCCCCCTATGTAATAGCAATGACATAAAGTGTAAAAAAACATAAAAAGAGTGAAAAAAATAAATAAGTAAATATAAAAAAGTTTTAAAAAAAGCTCCCAAATGTTTAAGTTCCCCACGTTTACGCACATATAAACGTGGATGTCTATATAAAGGGGGGGGGATTCCGCCCCGGGCGCCCATAACTCTGGTTACGCCACTGTTTGTTAGACAACCTTAATGAACAAATAGCATCATGAAGACCAAGGAACACACCAGACAGGTCAGGGATAAAGTTGTGGAGAAGTTTAAATCAGGGTTAGGTTATAAAAAAAAATACCAAGTTTTGAACATCTAACAGAGCACTGTTCAATCCATCATCCAAAAATGTCATGACAATGGCAAACCTACCAAGACATGAACGTCCCCGTAAACTGACAGGCCGGACAAGAAGAGCAATAATCAGAGAAGCAGCCAACAGGGCCATGGCAACTCTGAAGGAGCTGCAGAGATCCACAGCACAGGTGGGAGAATCTGTCAACAGGGCAACTATTAGTCAAGCACTCCACAAATCTGGCCTTTATGGAGGAGTGGCAAGAAAAAAGCCATTGTTGAAAGAAAGCCATGAGAAGTCCCATTTAGTTTGGGAGAAGCCATGTGAAGGATACAGCAAACATGTGAAAGAAGGTGCTCTGGTCTGATGAGACTAAAATGTAACTTTTTGGCCTAAATGCAAAACAGCAGAGAACTAACACTGCACATCACCCTGAACACACCATGCCCACCATGAAACAGGGCAATCTTAGAAAAAACCCTGTTAGAGTCTGTAAAAGATTTGAGACTGGGGCGGAGGTTCACCTTCCAGCAGGACACCAACCCTAAACATCAGTAGGGAAACTACCAGGGTCACAGAAGTTGCCCCCACGACTGGGCCCTGCCATTACACCATTGTGGGGGGCTCTAGGACAACCACATAGTGCTCGGGTTTAGACTTGGGGGTGGGACGTTTCTAGGAGGAGGAGGATAGGTCAGCACACACCAATTCAGCAGCCGCACTCCGGCTGGCCTGGACGCGACATCTCCTCCTCTCCATCAGCTGGAGCCCCCCCCCCCCCTCTGCAGAACTAATGTCTCCATTGCCGGTGCCATTTAGTTTATGTCTGCCTATCTACACAGAGTGGAGTTGGTCTTTTAACAAAATGGTGCCCAAAACCACAACTCTGGGACAAATGTTATTTCTAAATGAGGAAAACTACACTAAATGGGCGGGTGATATGAAGAGGGGGAGTGGGAGAGCCGGGAGTAGAAGAGAAGAGGATCAAAGTTCAAAGCCAATGTCTGCCTGAGCCTGTCCTGCATCGGAGCAATGGAGGTGGTGAGGTCAGTTTGACAGCTCCAGCCAGGCCACACAAAGTCTGTAGGGGGATCACTGTGGTCACCAGAGCCCACCTCCACATCATACCCTTTACATTAAAGTCTGAAGTATTACCCCACAGTGCAAGTAGAGAACTCTGTGGACCCTGATGTAGAGAGGAACTCTGATGTAAAGGGGAACTCTGCAGACCCTCATGTAAAGGGGAACTTTGATTTAAAGGGGAATGCTACAAACCCTGATGTAAGGGAGAGCTCTGATGCAAATAATGGAAATAACAAAGAACTGATGGACGGCCGCACACCGGAAAACTCTTGAGTTGTCTTTATTGAAAAAGCATAAGCAGGCACCACAGATACACAGCGAGAATCAAAAAACAGCCAACGCGTTTCACACTTGGTTAGTGCTTATTCATGGCCTATGTACAACTAAAACACACACAAAATAAATAGTGCTAACTAAAGACATGTGACCCGAATTGGCCACTAGTGGAGGAGAGCCTATGAGTAGAGGCAATGCTTCAGCTGTGGCAAAATCAGAGTGCACCTGTGTGAATGAAAGGAAGCAATGACATTTTTTCATTTCTTCCTTTCATTCACACAGGTGCACTCTGATTTTGCCACAGCTGAAGCATTGCCTCTACTCATAGGCTCTCCTCCACTTGTGGCTAATTCGGGTCACATGTCTTTTGTTAGCACTGTTTATTTTGTGTGTGTTTTAGTTGTACATAGGCCATGAATAAGCACTAACCAAGTGTGAAACGCGTTGGCTGTTTTTTGATTCTCGCTGTGTATCTGTGGTGCCTGCTTATGCTTTTTCAATAAAGACAACTCAAGAGTTTTCCGGTGTGCGGCCGTCCATCCGTTCTTTGTTATTTCCATTGCCTAGTGCAGGGATCTCCAAACTATGGCCCTCCAGCTGCTGTGGAACTACACTTCCCATGAGGCATTGTAAAACTCTGACATTCGTAGACATGACTAGGCATGATGGGAATTGTAGTTCCTGAACACCTGGAGGGCCGTAGTTTGGAGACTCCTGGCCTAGTGCATTGCCAGCACCCGCATATACCTGGAATGATCCACGAGTGCACTTGGGATTTCCCTGGAGCGTTGAACCCCACTTCGCTCTGATGTAAATAAGGTCGGGGGTGTCGAGGGGGCCCTTCATGGTTTCTTGAACCTGGGCCCTGAAGGTTCTAGTTACGCCTCTGCTAAACATACAGCCAGAGCTAAAATGGAATACATTAGATCAAAGCATATTCATGTATGTGAATGGTCTAGTCAAAGTCCAGTCTTAAATCCAATTGAGAATCTGTGGCAAGACTTGAACATTTCTGTTCACAGATGTTCTCTATCCAATCTGACAAAGCTTAAGCTATTTTGCAAAGAAGAATGGGCAAAAATGTCACTCTCTAGATGTGCAAAGCTGGTAGAGACATCTCCAAAAAGACTTCCAGCTGTAATTGCAGCGAAAGGTGGTTCTACAAAGTATTGACTCAGGGGGGCTAAATACAAATGCACGCCACCCTTTTCAGATATTTATTTGTAAAAAATGTGGAAAACAATTTATCATTTTCCTTCCACTTCACAATTATGTGCCACTTTGTGTTGGTCTATAAAAAGCCAATATATAAATTTAAATTTTTGGTTGTAACATGACAACATGTGGAAAGTTTCAAGGGGTATGAATACTTTTTCAAGGCACTGTAAGTGGGAAGAATAGTTTCACCTCTGTGTATATTCTAGGCTAGTCAATTTAGTGTTGTAGGTAAGGGTTTATAATCACTTTAATGAATGCAGAGCTGCATTAATGTTTCAGGAAAGCAATATGTGCAGGCTGTACATCCTCTTTGTACAGCATTACTTAATAATATACTTTTGTTTTAAATCCATGCTACTAATGTATTATTTATAGGTGACTTGATTTTGTTTTCATGATGTTTTTTTACACTTATATATCCCATTATGTGACTTCTATGAATTGCAACAAATTCTAGCTCTTTACATTTTTAGGTTGCTATTTCTGGGTAATTTTGTAAGCAAAGACGCTAAGCACACAGCAGTCACCACTAAAAGACCTGCTTCAATGCTCCTGTTGTCCAGAACATAGCAACAGCACTCTGTAATAACATCTTCATTATAAGCCCTTTTCTGTCGTTCAAGGTAAAATGTTGCTGTTGGATTAGAGTTGGCGCACATATGGAAGAATAAAATACTTCATTGACCTTGCTCTGTATTGAAGTTTAAACCTCAAGTAGAGAAGTAAGAAAAAGTGTTTAAAAACATTCCATCAATGTAAATTGACTTCCTTAGAAAGCTTCTGCTGGCATTGAGATAAAAAGATCTAGTTACTGGTATGTGTAAAAAAATATATATATATTTGTTGTAGAGCAAATGCAGCAAATGTATAGAAATATTCAGCTGTAGCAGTGATACTATACTCCAGAAGCGGCAGGAAAAAGCCTTTTAAAATTCAACGATTTTGAAATTATACTTATAAAGATATGCAATGCATTTTGAAAATTGTATCACGCATTGGATGTATTCTGGTGGCTTTCCATAGCACAATGGCACTTCTACCAATATATTCCCAGAAACTGCAATGTTTGCTATACAAAGAGCTGTAAAGAGTTTTTTGTTTTGTTTGCTTTTTTTTTTTAGCTACATCTATAGTAAAGTGTATGTGTAGCAAATCCTTCACGCATGGCAAGATAGTAATGTAGCTCATTTTTACTTTTTAACCACATACTGCCTTCGCAGAGTAATCAGCGGGGAGCCTTTTATTTAAATTCGCTCATACCACTTCAGAAAGCTGGCTAGAGTCGGAAGCTTTTAACATCGCTCTGTCCTTGAGGATCAGAGATCTGCTATTGCCAACCTATAAGAAATCTCTGTAGGAGTAATTACACCTGATTGGTTAGCGTTCAGTCCATTGAGCATTGTGGAATGGGATTGCTGACACTGTTAATGGGGAGCTGTACCTACAAAACAGATGTATGGAGCTAGACTATCAAAGCTTATGTGTGTATGCTGGCACAGGGATCATGTGCAAAGAACCAAATAATATTCTCACAGTTTTTACCTTGCGCCCAAATGCACACAGAGACTACAGAATACATACAGGGCCAGATTCAGGTAGATGGGAGAATCTTTACGTTGGAGTAACGTTTCTCATTTACGTTACTCCGCCGACACTTTCGGAGCAAGTACTGTTATTCACATAGCACTTGCGCGTAAACTTGCGCCAGAGTAACGATAATGTGCTGGCGTAACCCGACGCAAGTGGAAGTGGGTGTGATCATATGTAAATGATGGGCGGAGCCCAGCGCAGAGGCTTACGTTCAGCGCATCATCCACGAAGCATGCGCAGTGAGTGAGGCTCCACTCGCCCCCTTGTGGCATGCTCACAACTTCCGTCGGCACCACTTCACGGGAAACGTCAGCGCAATGTGTTCCGTTGCGAGTATAAAAGCGCCAGCGGAAGCGCCATTCCGGCGCAAAAGTATTTCTGTTTCCCCCCACCCCAGGGAATTTACTTTTGCTCTGTGATGGCTGCTCCCGCTACCCCCAAAGAGAGGAGGAATCTCAATTTTAACTCCCAGGAGGTCTCAGTTATAATCTCCGCTATGGAGACTTTTAATGATTTCCTCCACGGGAAAAAAAAGTCGTGAGACCAGCCGGGAGAGGAAGCAGGGCATCCTGGACACCATTGCTGGCAGGGTCAATGTGTTGGGGTACTCCACCCGGACTGCTGGGGATATTAAAAAAAAAAATGACCTGCGGCGCAAGGTCCGTGGCAAGGTGGCCACCATTCAGAGCCATGAGCGGGGCACAGGTGGTGGACCCCCATGTCCGGTCAGCCTGACCACGGAGGAGGAGGTGGTCGCCCGCTGCCTGGACAGGGAGCAGTTGGAGGGGGTCCCTGGATATGACTCTGTGGAGGAAGGCTCCAGGACAGGTAAGTGTTTTTATACCCTATTTGGTGTGTTACATGTGGGGGGGGAGGGTACATGTGCCAAGTGTGTGGGACCACCCAACATGTGTCTGCTTTGTGTCATCCACAGATGACGGAGCTGGGCCATCATCTCTTGCCGGCCAGTCCACCCCAACCTCCCAACGGGATCCTGAGGACGAGCCCCTGGGTGCTGAAGACACCGAGGTGGAGGAGAGTGCCCACACCACCTCTGCAGAGATGGTTGTGGAGGAGCCTGTTTCTGAACAGGACTTTATTTTATTGTTGGAGGAGTCCTCCTCCTCTGCAGGGCCCTCTGTCATCCCCTCCCCCATCCTCGGTAGCCCCTTAAGGGCGAGTCCATCCCCACGGGGACAACCTTCTCCTGGCCCCAGGAAGGCGACCCGGAAGACCAGGGGGGTGTGTGATATGGTCGAGGACCAGATGGTGTTGGACCACGCCAGACAAACACAGCAAATGGGGGAGATTGCTGCCCACTTGGACCGGGTCGCTGACAGCCTGGGCTCCATGTCACAGCTGCCCAGTGGTGTGCAGGACGTTGTCACCAGCCTGGGGGAGGTGCAGGCTGATGTACGGCACCTGACAGCAGCCTTCCAAGCCAACACAGCTGCCATCCGTGAAGAGGGGAGGCAGCGGCAGCGTGCCCAGCGGCATAATATCACCCGCCAGCTGAGGATGCAGGCCCAGACCAACCTGTATCTCAGCCAGATTGCCGTGGCCTTGAAGGGCAGGCAGCCAACAGCTCCCAGGAGTGGCCCACCCGGGGATCAGCCTCCTCCAGATGCCCCCCCACCCCCACCCACTCCCTCCAGGCAGCTGAGGAGCCCGAGAGTGCCCACAAGGAGGAGCCCCCGTCATCCCAGATGAGGGATTTATTTTTGTTTTGGTTTATATTATTTTCCTTTTTTATTACTCAGGTTATGAGTTTTTGTTTTATTTTTTTTATTACTCAGGTTATGAGTTTTTGTTTTATTTTTTTATTACTCAGGTTATGAGTTTTTGTTTTATTTTTTTATTACTCAGGTTATGAGATATTTATTTTATTTTTAACTGCACACGGTCAGGAGTGCAGGGGACAGTGTCAATGGTGTGTGAATGTGAGGGGGTGGCACTCCTGCCAGTAAGGGGTGTCACCCTCGGCCGTGGTGGTGAAGTTAACCCCACGGCTGTATGAATGACGTGTGAAAGGTGTATGAATGGACAGCGACATCATTGGGGCCTTGACGCTGGCGTTGCTGCTCCCAAGTCCTACAAGCTGGACTTGGGCTAATCCAATGCGATGTGGATGTGGTGTGTGTGATCTAGGGACATCAGTGGTGTACACGCGTGCATTGTCTGTGTGATTAATGTTTTGGTTTATTGTCCAAAGATGCATACGGCGAGGACCCTCCTGACTGCTCTTCCATCAGCTGAATGGGTCTCCTCTGGCAGGGGGGGGCTGTCTGGTTCGGGGGTCAGGTCATCACGCATTTCAATCTGCAGCCCTTTTCTCATAGCAAAGTTGTGCAGAATGCAACATGCACCGATGATTAGTGTTGCTCACGAATATTCGCATTGCGAATATTCGCTACGAATATTGCATATTCGAGTATTCGCGAATAACTCGAATATCGCGGCGAATATTCGTATTTTTCAAATTTATTTTTAAAACAGATCACATCCTAGTGATCTCCATCGACGTCTAAAAGCATTGCTGGTATGATTAGAGAGAGACCCTGGGCCGAGTAGCTGATGCGACTCTTTTATGTTGCCGAAAATTCGCATTGCGAATTTTCGGCAACATAAAAGAATCGTATCAGCTACTCGGCCCTTCTTTTGCATCAGAGCCAATCAGAATAACTTGAATATTCGGCAAAAGGAATATTGCGCGATATTCCTTTTGCCGAATATTCGAGTTATTCTGATTGGCTCTGATGCAAAAGAAGGGCGGAGAAGCTAATCGCGCAATATTCCTTTTGCCGAATATTCGAGTTATTCTGATTGGCTCTGATGCTGCATCAGAGCCAATCAGAATAACTCGAATATTCGGCAAAAGGAATATTGCACGATTAGCTTCTCCGCCCTTCTTTTGCATCAGAGCCAATCAGAATAACTCGAATATTCGGCAAAAGGAATATTGCGCGATCGCCGCTCTGTGACAGGAGAAGACAGATATTTTGTGTTTCCCTGTTTTCTTACAGTTAAAGCTCATCTCTCACAGTTAGAAAGCACCCTCTAGGCACACATTTAACCCTTTGATTGCACCTGATATTAACCCTTTCCCTACCAGTGTCATTAGTATAGTGACAGTGCATATTTTGTTAGCACTGATCACCGTATTAGTGTCAATGGTTCCCAAAAAAGTGTCAAAAATGTCACTTTTTTGTGTCCATATTGTCCGCTGCAATGTCACAATCGGGTTATAAGTAGCTGATGGCAGTCATTACAGTAAAAAAAAAAGAAAAATTCAATCAAAATTCCATAAAAATATCCCATAGTTTGTAGATTCTATAACTTCTGCGCAAACCAATCAATATACGGTTATTTGGATATTTTTACCAAACATATGTAGCAGAATACATATTGGCCTAAATTGATGAAGAAATTTGATTGTTTACATTGTTTTATAGCAGAAAGTAAAAAAAACATGTATTTCGTTTTTATTAATTTTGTTTTGGTAAAAAATGCATTTGTCCAAAAATCCGAATTAATTAAGGTTGAATCTGTCATTGAAGGCTTATGGTGTCCGTCGAATGTTCTAAGAAGTTTTGACGAAGCAGCTAAACTGTACGACGCCGCAATCGTACATTTCCGGTCGAATGTTCCGCCTACAAGCTATGGAAGAATTCTAATGTTGTATGACACGAGTAATAATTATATTTATAAATTATTATTATTACTAGTCAACCAACATTTGAATTCTTCTATAGCCTATGGGCGGAGCATTTGACCGGAAATGTACGATTGTGGCGTTGTACAGTTTAGCTGCTTGTCGAATCTTCTTAGAACTTTCGACAGACACCATAAGCCTTCAACGGCAGGTTCAACATTTGTATGTTTTATCGCTGCTTCATCGAATCTTCGTCTTTCATGTCGAATGGTCTACCCCAACACTGTCTCTATAATGTCGAATGTTTTCTCTCTATGTAGAATAATCTTGGACTAATAAAGGTAAGGTTTGGCACATTCGACCAACAGGTTTGATAGACACAGATTGCTATTGTCAGCGTTGTGTCGAATCTCCTATCTATATCAAACTGTTGTACCAACGAAAACTAAAATAACACATTTTTTAATGTCAGCTCTTTCGGATTTCGGATTCTGCGCATTCGTTTTCGTTTGTTAAAATGAGAAGTGGTCTGCCATGCCCTTAAACCACGGACTACACCTTTTTGCTAAAACTAAAATAAAGAGAAGTTAAAAAAAATGTAAATAAAATAACGCTTACCACATTGAATCTAATCACCCCCACATCACAATATATATAAAATGCATAGGGGTTACAGCCAGTAATGTAGCAACTTCAGTCATTCCTGCCCTTTATAGTTACCAACCTATACCAGGTAGTAGAAATTGAGGTATGAATGCTTAGGTCTTAAATAGCTTCATATATACAAAACATGAGATACTAAGGAGTTATTGCTACTAGTTAACCCTTACCTAAAGAAAACAAATGAGGATTCTAAGTTACCATATATTGCAATACGTGTTCAAGCTTGCCAACTGCGTCAACGTGATCCCTCTCTGGCCAGTCCCTATCCTATCTTGCAGATTTGCCAACTCTGGCAGTGTGGAAATATAATGCCAATAAGGGACAGATACAGCTGGAGGTGAAAATAGCTCAGGACCAAAGCAAACTATGCAGATACACAATGGAAGAAAATACAAAGTTTACCATTGTGGACAGCACCAGTAGGTAAACACGAATGTCTATGCTAGTAATAAGGTGGATCGCAAAAAAAACATAAAATGAATCAATATATAAGGCAAAGGGGTTACAGCACAGTAAGTATACACTTAGAACCAGAAAAGTTACCAACCGCATGCAGTAGAAATGAAGATATAAATGCTTTGACACAGTTGGGCATTTGAATATGTATTGCAATATATGCAATATATGGTAACTAAGAATCCCAATTTTACAAGCAATAGTTTTCTATAGTTAAGGGTTAACAAGTGGCAATACTTCCTTAGCGTCTCATGTGTTGTATACATAATGCTATTTAGTAGCTGATCATTCATATCTCTGATCCTATATGATCACTCTGCTTTGTAATGTTTAGGGCTGTTGAATAAAGTTTAACATAATTAACCATGTCTGTACTATGTCCAAAATTATTCATTATTAACTGTAAACTAGATTTGAACACTGTCTGTTCTAGAAAAGGGTTAAAATGTAGAAACCACAACCTCACATTGTATATTAATAAGGTATGGTGAGGGGACTGTCCAGAGATTTGTTGAAATAGTCTTGACACCTTAGTAACATCTAAAAGCTGTGTGAAGTAAGTCAAAAAGCATTTCATAAGCTTCTCTCCATGGAATCAAACTTGGTCTTGAGCTCACTTGAGATGAATAGCTCACTGAGAAATTGGAATGTTCTTTACCAGCATTTACAGTAAGTGTTTGATGCTCAGGATAGTAAAAAGGGGCTTCCAATAGTGTAATACATTTATTATTAAAAAAAAATCTGGGTTAAAACAGCATTGAACACTCTGACATGATAAAGGTGCATCCAGCGCCATTGGACAATTGCATACTGTATGTACAAAGAGCTTCAGTAATCTAGGAACAGAGTTTCTTATTCAGTACTGTATTGAGCAAGTAACAAGGTGTCTCTGGCCCCTGTCTGATGCATTTAGTCATCTGGACTTCATCAGAGGCATTGATTGGGAGACACCTAAGTTATTTAATGTCTAAAATTGAGTATTAGCCCTTATTAAAAAAAAGATCATGCTATTTAGAAAGGAAAATTACATATTAGCCCCCCTGCCTGAACATAAAGATCAGGATATTTAAAATCCAAAGTTGAGAATTAAACTTTTTATCTGGACCAAAACTATCTATACTGTATTATGTAAAAACTATACTAGATCAAATCTGCATAGCAAATGTAAAAACAACTCTGAGATAATATAAGAATAAACAGATAGGTACAAATAAAATAGAAAACAGAACTTCCCTCCAGTGGTTTTCGCCCAACACATATCAATCTCGGCTATTACTAATATAGCATTAATGTCAACATCTACCATTAATTCCTTGAGGTTAAGGGTGTCTAGGGAATGTATATACAAAATGTTTCTAAATGAGACACTTGCCGTTGTAAATTAGAATTTGGAGATGTTTTTCTAATTCTATAAGGGAGATTTATTAAAACTGATGCACACAGAATCTGGTGCAGTTGTGCATAGTAACCAATTAGCTTCTAGGTTTTATTCACAAAGCCTTCTTGAACAAGCTGAAGTTATAACCTGATTGGTTACAATGCACAGCTGCACCAGATTCTATGTACACCAGTTTTAGTAAATACCTGCATATGATTCTCACAAAATGTTAAACATGGCAGATTCTTTTGATGATAGTTACAAAAATGTAGAGACTATGAAGCTGATTTACTAGAAATAATTATATTCGCTTTGCAAGGGCATTTTCTCTTAGCTTAGTGAGTAGGGATGAGCCGAACACCCCCCGGTTCGGTTCGCACCAGAACTTGCTAACAGACAAAAAGTTTGTGCGAACATTCGAACACCGTTAAAGTCTATGGGACATAAACATGAAAAATCAAAAGTGCTAATTGTAAAGGCTTATATGCAAGTTATTATCACAAAAAGTGTTTGGGGACCCGGGTCCTGCCCCAGGGGACATGTATCAGTGCAAAAAAAAAAAGTTTTTAAAATGGCCGTTTATTCGGGAGCAGTGATTTAAAAAAGTGAAACAATAAAAATGAAATATTCCTTTAAATATTGTGCCTGGGGGTGTCCTTAGTATGCCTGTAAAGTAGCACATTTTTCCCACGTTTAGAAAAGTAACACAGCGAAATGACATTTCTAAAGGAAAAAATGTCATTAAAAATTGCTCACTGCCGTAATGTATTGCCAGATCCTGGCACTATACATACAAACATTTTAAAAAACAGTGTGCGTTCCCCCCTCCCCCAGTCAATACCAGGACCTTTGGGTCTGGAATGGATATTAAGGTGAACTCCACGTCATTCTATTTTTTAAATGGTGTGGTGTCGTGCCCCCCCCCCTAATCCATACCAGAACCAAAGGGCCTGCTGAAAAATTGGGCCTTAGGTGTTGGTGGTGCCAGAACACTGTAACCCCTCACAGTTACTGTTGTTGGTTTAGTGGTTTGACCCTCATATTGGAGCCCACAAGGGCACTCCGATATACAGTATATAGCATGTGTTGTGTGGCTTGATGTACACTTTTCAATTGGAAATGTAGGATTTTTTACTGTAGAAATAAATTCCTGTTGTTTTTATGTTGTTATTCTCTACTTTTACAGGCTCTACATATCTCACAAGTACAGGAACTGGTCCCAATACAAATGTTCTATTATTTGAAGGATCGTCAACATTCAATGAATTTGTCTTTCACAGAGGATGCATTTATATACAATATGTGTTATAGATAAAAGCACATGACTTAGTGTTTGGTATCTCAATGATCCAATGTCTATAAATATTTTTTCAATAGCCCTTTATTGGAAATTAAAATATGTAACGAATTCAAAATTAAAGTTTAAATCCTCACGTGTCTCTGTCTGTTAAACTGAACTCATTACAACCTGTTCATTTTTGCAATCCTCAAAATTTCTTCCTCCAAGATATCACTGTTAAATAAAGTCTTTATTTAAGTATATCCTCTTGATTGTATACGACTTTGTCTTTTTTGACAATTGCTTCATAATCTAGTACACTAAGTTTAATTTACCATTTAAATGTTCATATTGATATTTTGTCAGCATATTTTTGTAATGAATGAGCATCCTGAAAATTATTAAAGTCCAATTCCAGCTTGGGTTATATAATAACTGTCCCCTGGCAGCTTTTAAAACTAAAATGTAGCTCCTGCTACTAAACTTACCTTTTTTACAGCATTGTCCCCTTCTTTGTTCAATTAAACCCAACATTAATCAAATCATTTCCTGTGAGCCCAGGGCATTATGGCTCCACCCCCACCCTGGATTTACAGGAGAATGCTGAAGAGAATAGCAATGCAATGTGGTCTGTGGCACTTCTCTCTGAAGCATTTAGGATCTACCCAACACCGGAGATAAATAGGGTTGTGAAGATCTGTGATGACATGATACTGGACAAAAGAAACCTAGAAAACAAGGTATGTATATTTATTTGAATGAATGAATGAATGAATGAAAACTTATATAGCGCGGCACATGCAAACTAAATCGCCTCTATTTAAAGCTAAAGGGGTGATCCAATGGAATCACTTACTCTGCAACATCCTGAGTATTGTTAAATAATTACTGTATTTATTGGTGTATAACACTCACTTTTTCACCCTGCAAATCAGTTGCAAATAGTGTGTGCGTGTTATATGCCAACACTGCAATTTGGGCTGCCTCGGAGAGAACAGGGAGGGGGCGGGACGAGCGACATCAGATTACATTCAGCGAAAATCTCCTGTTGACTCAGTGGACTCTTTAAGGCCCCATACACATGAGCAGACAGATTTGTTCAAATCGGTCGGGCAGACCGATTTGAACAAATCTGTCTGCTGGGGACGTATTGGTTTGATCGTGTACACACGATCAAACCAAAATCCCCGCCGGCAGACGGCGCAGTGACGTGGCGGTGACGTTGACGCCGCCACGTCACTGCACCAGGAAGTAAATTCGACGCGTGTGCGAGAAGACATGTCTGCTGGTTAGCGTACTAACCAGCAGACATGTCGGGCATACGGGTTCCCAGCCGACAGATTTGAAAGCATGCTTTCAAATCTGTCGGCTGCCCAAATCCGTCTGCTCTCCCATACACACGATCGAATCTGTCTGCTAGGACGGTCTGGCAGACCGTTTCCAGCAGACAGATTTGGTCGTGTGTACGCGGCCTAATAGGAAGTCCCATCTAATGGGCCGGCATTTTACCAGTGTTTTGTCTATCATAGAAGCCGGTCCAGGAGGCGGGACTTTGAATTAAAGAGGCCACAGAGTCAACAGGAGATTCTTGTTGTATGTAATCTGACGGCGCTCATGCCGCCCCTCTCCCTGAGATGGGCATTGAACAGGCTGCAATTATGGCAATGGGGAGGCTGCAGATGGGCATTAATCAAGCTGCATTGATGGACAATTATGAGGCTACAGATTGGCATTGATTAAGCTGCACTGATGGGATATTGTGAAGCTGCAGATGGGCATTGATCGGGCTGCATTGATGGGCACTGACCCTTATTTTGCTTCAAAGATCTTTATTTAAAAAAAAAAAATCTAAAACTTCACTCTTAAAATGAAGGTGTGTGTTATACGCTTCTGCATGTTATATGCCAAAAAATATGGTACTATTTTAGCAACTATTTCAAACAGCTGAACACTGAGACCACAAGCACGTAGACCGTAGGTACGCACTATGTAACGTTTTGATTTGTAGGCTAGCATATAATTTACATTTGCTTTAAAATCAAATGCAAAATACACATTGTATTTTTTTTTTATTATAAAATATCTTAAAAATTTCTTGAGACTTAGGGGATCTTGAGAGTCATTTATGAAAGAAATATCTAGAGGATTTCATACTTTTATTCAGGACTGTATCCACATGGTGTCTAATCAATAAAATTACATTCTCTATATCCAAGATTTTTTTAGATTTATTTGACAATATCTTACTTTCATATGTCCATGCCCATACCTATACTTACACTAGACATCAGTGATCCTCAAATTAGTATAATTATGTATCGCTTTTTTAAAAGCTAGTATTTACCACAAATCCTCTGATGTGCCTCACCGATTGAAGGAAATCTTAACATTGGTTGTAAGTATAACCTGACTGAAAATGTTTTCCAAATAATATATTTTTTTTTTAAGCTGACCTTTATTCTCCTTATATTTTGCCATTACTGAATTGTCCTTCCACCTCATCAACATGATGACATTTTTAAAGTGTTTCTAAAGCCTTAAGGTTTTTCACCTATATATATATCTTTATCAGGTCACATGCTACATTTTTCTGCCCTGGAACAAAATTGTTTTGGAGTGGCCATTTCTATTAAAAGGTTTTGCAACTCTCTTGCACATCTGTCCCATTTGTATATGAAACAACGCAAGATGGCTTTGCATACTTTGATCTCTTTCACACTTGGGGTGGTCTAGCTCAACTTTGCTGAAACAAAAAGCTTTGCCACTGGCAATAATGCTCAACAGAGAAGTGTTTTTACCTTCGAACAAAAAAGGAAGCAGAAAGAATGGGACTTTATATGAGGCATGTCACTGAATACATATCTAGTTTATATTGATCATTAAATTGTTTATTAATTCCAAATCAAGTTAAAAAGTATCAATAATCTTTGGTAAAAGACATGATATACTGTAAATAACAGTTCACTTTTATACAAAGTAAAATACAACATGATTAGCAGTACAATTTCATAGACCATTCATCCATTAATAAGAAACATAATCAATTGCTCTTAGTGAGCCAAACTTGTCGGGGCATCAGTTCAAAGTGTACTAAACGCACGTTTCATGGCTCACGCCACTCATCAGGAGTAAAATTCTCTGAAATTAAATCAATAACATATCTATAATTATATCCTTCAAAACCATCTCTCAAAAAAAGGGGGGTCTATAACTTACAAAATAGTCAAATAGCGACGCCCAACCTATATCTAAGGGAAGATGGGGGACAGGGATAATGATCTCCCCCAGGGCTGAGGTAAGGAATCCCATCCAAACCGGGGACAGCAGCCAGGTTAAGACCAGACGACCATATCACAACCATGTGAATCTTGTGTGTGCTTGACAACCCGCACTGCTCTGCAAGGATATTTAAATTAAAATACTGTATTTATTGGCGTATAACACTCACTTTTTTATCCTGAAAATAGAGGGTAAACTGTGCCTGCGTGTTATACGCAGGGGGCTGTCGAATTTTTTTTCCTGAAAATTCCCTCTTAAAGATAGGGTGCGTGCAGGGCAGGATTTAGGGTGGTGGGGGCCCCTGGGCTTGAGTGACTTTTGGGCCCTACCTTCTATTACTTTCCTTCTATACATTACTTTAAATTGAAAAAGAAAAAGATACATATACAAGCTATGTATTAGAGCTACACAATAATGGATAAACTGAGAATAAAAATAGAGATCACAATTTAAAGTTTAAAGTGATTGTAAATGATCACCTTGTAAAACAAGCCATTTAGTTTAAAACTGAAATTAAAGACAAAATATTTGCGTACAAGATATAAAAAAAAACATCCTAAATACCTTTTTTACCCTTTTTTTATAAGTGATCAGATTCCTCTGTTCTCAGCTGCATAAGAGTTGGGAGAGGAGAAGCAGCAACACACTGAGCATCCCAGTGAATATGTGTACAGCCAAGGTGTGTCAGGACAAGTCTGATCAGCGGAGGAGAGCATACTGAGTTCCCAGCATAACTAGAGAACTGACCACAGTGTGTTCTCCAGTTTAGTGTGGTCAGTTTTTAATAGGAAAGCAGAGTGACTGGCAGGAACACCATGAACACAAAGGAAGTAATACAAAGAGAATAGGATACTTTTTCATACTAGTACATGGTACAGCAGGCACATATCAGGGATATGAAATGCTGGGGTAACAAACACTTTAAGCTACTGTGTATAAACATTGGTTTATTCCAATACAAAGCCTTGCCCACTCAATGTTACTGTGGTATTGAGAACAGGTAAATGATAAAACCTCCCCTGGTTGACAGAGTTTCTAAAATGCTGGTGATCAAAAGTGTGATGTCAGCAGTTTTTCTTCTCCCCAGTCAAAGATATTTTTATATATTTTTTTAATAAAGGGCTCAAAAACAGTTTCCGGTGGTTTCTACTTTTTTACACTTTTTTCTTTCAGACTCGATAAGCCCCCCGCGCGCAGACCCAACAACCATAGCCTAGTGTTGTCAGAAAAAGGCCCTTGTCCCCATCAACATGCCGACAAAGTGCTTTGGGGTGGGGGGTGCGGAGCCCCCCACCCCATGTTGAATGCATGCGTCCCCCCCCTTCCTGACCTGTCAGGCTGCATGCTCGGATAAGGTTCTGATATGGATTTTGGAGGGGGGCAGGGTATGGACTGGAGGGACGCTATGCCGTAACCCCCCATGTGAATGGGTAGGGGTACGTCGTAACACTATGTAAACAGCCTTATATAGTGTGGGGCGTAGACTTAGTCCCCCTGAGCCATGATTGGCCAAAGGCATTTTGCGTTTGGCAGATTATGGCTCTCTCAGCATAGCACGCTATGATTGGCCCAAGCATTCAGGTCAGGTGCATGCTTTGGCCAATCATCAGACGTTAACCACTTAAGGACCGCCTACTGCACATTTACGTCGGCAGAATGGCACGGCTGGGCACATCAACGTATATATACGTTGATTTTAGTACCCAGCCGTGGGTCACGGGTGCGCACCCGCGGCGCGCTCCCGTGTCCCGGTCCGAAGCTCCAGGACCGGGACCGCGGGATTCGCGGACCCGATCGCTGCTGCAGTGCGGCGATCCGTCCCTGGAGCTGAAGAACGGGGAGAGCCGTGTGTAAACACGGCTTCCCCGTGCTTCTCTGTGGCCGCAGCATCGATCGCGTCATCCCTGTAATAGGGGGACGCGATCGATGACGTCACACCTACAGCCACACCCCCCTACAGTTGTAAACACACACACAGGGAACACTCAAAGTCACAGCGCCCCCTGTGGTTAACTCCCAAACTGCAACTGTCATTTCCACAGTAAACAATGCAATGTAAATGCATTTTTTGCTTTTTGCTGTGAAAATGACAATTGTCCCAAAAATGTGTCAAAATTGTCCGAAGTGTCCGCCATAATGTCGCAGTCACGAAAAAATCGCTGATCGCCGCCATTAGTAGTAAAAAAAAAAATAATTAATAAAAATGCAATAAAACTATCCCTTATTTTGTAAACGCTATAAATTTTGCGAAAACCAACCGATAAACACTTATTGCAATTTTTTTTACCAAAAATATGTAGAAGAATACGTATCGGCCTAAACTGAGGAAAAAATATGTTTTTTTATATATTTTTGGGGGATATTTATTATAGCAAAAAGTAAAAAATATTGCATTTTTTTTTTAAATTGTCGCTCTATTTTTGTTTATAGCGCAAAAAATAAAAACCGCAGAGGTGATCAAATACCACCAAAAGAAAGCTCTATTTGTGGGGAAAAAAGGACGCCAATTTTGTTTGGGAGCCACGTCGCACGACCGCGCAATTGTCAGTTAAAACGACGCAGTGCCAAATCGCAAAAAGGGGCAAGGTCCTTTACCTGCATTTTGGTCCGGGTTTTAAGTGGTTAATGCACTGCAATCTCACATTATGATGCGTTACGCAGAACTCAAATTTCCCACGAACGCCCCATAATGTTCACTGTTTGGCAAATGGGAAAACAACCGATGTTCGAGTCGAACAATGAGCTCATCCCTAGTCAATTCCCCTTAAAGAGCACCAGCTATAATTTGAAATCTGCAAGAATTATATTGGTATGGCTTACACAATGTCTGGCATCCTTAACCACTTAACCCTCGGACCATATTGCTGCCCAATGACCAGAGCACTTTTTGTGATTCGGCACTGCGTCAATTTAACTGACAATTGCGCGGCAGTGCGATGTGGCTTCCAAACAAAATTGGCGTCCTTTTTTTCCCACAAATAGAGCTTTCTTTTGGTGGTATTTAATCATCTCTGCGGTTTAATTTTTTGCGCTATAAACAAAAATAGAGCGACTATTTTGAAAAAAATTCAATATTTTTTACATTTTGCTATAATAAATATCCCCAAAAAATATATAAAAAAACTTTTTTTTTTTTTTTTAAAGGGAGCTGTGGTGGCTCAACATGATTGGCACTGCGCTGACAAGCTGTTCACCTCTGCAGCTAGGGGTTCGGATCCCGGTCTCGGCTACATGTGAATTGAGTTTGGTGGTCTCAGCCCGGCTCCCGGTGGGTGTGCTATGCAAGGTACGCCTGTGCTTAGTACGCCCACCCCCCCCCACAAAAACCACCACACTTGCACGCACACAAAAATTGGTTTAACTCACATGCACTTTGGCCATGCGGTCTCCTAAAATTAAGAGAGGCGAAGGACCTACGGGGCTGGCTGTGTGGGTTAGGCCCCCTCACTCCCTCATAGGGGGAGTCCCTCTGCCCCGTTGGGGTCCTGTTGGGCCCCAGTTGGGCTCCCAAGAGGAGCAGGTAGGGCGGGGTGAGTGGGAGGCCCCCCCTCACACCCGCCATTGCCACCAGGGGTATGGAGAAGGATGGCGATTGCCTCCGGGGGAAGGGTCTGCCTACTTCCAACTCCTGCAGTCCGGCTCCTCTCTCTCGAGTTCACGCACAAAAAATACACTTAAAAAAAAAAAAAAAAATGATCGAGTGTGGGCTTCACATCGTAAGAAAAAAAACAAAAAAAAAACTTTTTTTTTTCCTCAGTTTAGGCCGATATGTATTCTTCTACATATTTTTAGGGAAAAAAAAATCGCAATTTACGTTTATTGATTGGTTTGCGCAAAATGTATAGTGTTTACAAAAAAGGGGGTCGTTTTATGGCATTTTTGTTAATATTTTTTTTTTACTAGAAATGGCGGCGATCAGTGTTTTTTTTCAGTACTGCGACATTATGGCGGACACATTGGCATTGGCAGTGAAGGGGTTAACACTAGGGGGTGGGGAAGGGGTTAAGTATGTTCCTGGGTGTGTTCTAACTGTATGGGGGGGTGGACTCACTATGGGAAATCACTGATCTTCCGTTCATACATTGTATGAACAGAAGATCAGCGTTTCCCCCGCTGACAGGACCGGGAGCTTTGTGCTTACACACATAGCTCCCGGTCCCCGCTCTGTAACGAGCAATCCCGTGTGACCCGGGGGCACGCGGGACCCGGGGGTGAGCGGGGGCGCGCGCGGCCCGCCGGCGGCGGGGGCGCACCCCCTAGTGGCAGCAAAAAGAGCGGACGTATAGCTACGGGCTCTCGCCCAGGCGTGCCGACCTCCCGCAGTAATATCACAGCGGGCGGTCGGCAAGTGGTTAAGCCCCATACACACATTAGGAAAATCCAATTTCAGATCATTAGTATGGTGCTTTCCACAGCCGATTCTGAGTTTTATTACGACAAAAGCTGGATGTGCAGACTTTAATATTCAGATATTCTTATAATTAGTACGGTTTTCGTCCGAAAAAAATACATACAAAACAATTCAACACATTACATCATTTCCAAAGTTGAATTCTGTCGTACAAGAATTTTCGTATGGTGAATAACCTTTTCACTTCCGATATGAGACTACAAAAAACAGACAAACGGTCGTCTGAAAATCAAATTGTGTGTATGAGGCTTTAGTAGTGGTTTACTGGCAGAAAGGTATTTAGAATTGGCCTGCCAAAGACGATCCGGCAACCACTGAAAGGTGTGCCTTTCTGTTCATTGGAGGATAAAAAGAGACAGTTTGCCCAGTTTTCAGTGCTGCAGTTTACATATAGAATATAAGGAAATGTTAAGGTGTATCCATGCTTAATGTGCAGCTAAAGATAAACCTCTACATTAGAGACCATGCTCTGTTCAGTATTTTAAAACAGGTGGAGTTTTGATGGTGTCCCTAAGGGAAAATATATGCAGACAATATATTCAATGCAGAATTTCTTACTTTGACCTAGTTTGCAGATCGGCAGCATTTCCTTAATATTCATTTCTTTTTCTTTAATAAGCTCTGGGAGCTGCTAGGCTATATTGCTGTTCAGTTTAAAGGTAGAACTCATCTACTCATTGGGTTTCAACTCACACTGGATGGTCCTAGATTTAGTATTCTTTTGTCACTATAGATGATAGAGTATTGGCATGTTTTTTTCATATAAAGACAATCGGATCATTACATTTTTATATTTGCCAGACTGTTTTGGCATTTTACCTGAGCTCTACATAGACTGCAAACACAATTTCTGGTTATTTCTCTTTTACAAGAGAGAACTCAAACTGGGATTCTAATGAGGGTAATCTACAAATCTGTATTCCAACTAACTTATTTTTTTTATTTTTTCCTACATACAGTTATTGAACAAAGATGATATAATAATTCATAACAGGTATTTTTTTCCCTATGGCCAGCATTATGCTTTTGAAGTCCTATACAGGTTGCCAGAATGTTTTGATTGTGCTCATAGCTCCCTGATGCTATTCCAGATATAAATACATCAGATATTTTGGAAAAGTGATTGGTAAAAAAGACAGTATGTTTCTCAATTAAAAAATGAAACTTAGAATTCCAATTGAATTGCATGCTATTAGGGATGTGAATGCAATTAAACAAAAAAGGAATCTTTGCTACAAATAATTTGGATAATTATGAATTTGGATAACTCAAATGCCGCGTACACACGGTCGTTTTTTGCGATGAAAAAAAACGACGTTTTTTAAAACGTCATTTAAATTGATCGTGTGTGGGCAAAACGTCGTTTTTTGTCTTAAAAAAAACGACCAAAAAAAAATTCCAACATGCTTGAATTTTTTGTGTCGTTTTTCAAAACGTCGTTTTTTGTTTCACAAAAAGTCACCGTGTGTAGCAAAAACGTCTTTCAAAACAACGTTTTTCAACCCGCGCATGCCCAGAAGCTAGTTATGAAGCGAGCTTCAATGGAAAAGAGTGGTGAACGTAACCTCGCTTTTTGTGAAAAACCGATGGTGTGTATGAAAAATTGTCTTTGAAAAGTGACGTTTCAAAAACGTCGTTTTTTACTTCACAGAAAATGTAGTTTTTTTTCATCACAAAAAATGATCGTGTGTACGCGGCAAAACACTTGGGATGTTGAAGCATATTAGTTGGAAAAAGGTAATAATAAATAGGGATGAGCTTCGCATTCGAAACGAATGTATGTTCGACTCGAAAATCGTCCGTTCGACCGCTCGTCGAATTTCGAACAAAAACGATCGTTCGCAGGAAAGTCGAGTGAAACTAAACGACCGTTTTTAAAACTTTTTTTCCATTGATACTACTATCAATGGAAAAAAAAGTTTTAAAAACGGTCGTTTTTTCAGGAGTCCTGCTCCTGAAAAAACGACCGTTTTTAAGACTTTTTTCCATTGATACATGTTCCCTGGGACAAGACCCGGGTTCTGAAAGACGTTTTTCAACAATAACTTGAATATTGGTCTTTAAAATGATCGTTTTTGAATTCGAACGTTCGAGTCCCATAGACTTCAATGGGGTTCTAAATGTTTGTGCGAACGATCGGACTGTTCGACGGTTCTGGTGCGAACCGAACACGGGGGTGTTTGGCTCATCCCTAATAATAAACATCTGTTGCATTATTCTATACAAACAGACATGTTGTGACAGAGCATCTCTTAAGCCTGCTACACATGATTGGATTTTCCACGGACAAAGCCGTGGAATTTTGTTTATGTGAAGGGCATTGGCCGTGAACTTGTATTTCATACAAACAGCAACATACTGTACACGAACATAGTGACATACAGCATTTTACTGCCACCCTTTGGGGCAACTTCTGCTAATGTTGTCTAAAGCCTCATACACACGGTAGGACTTCAAACAATCTTTTCCGTGGATTTTTGTCCGAAGAGAGTTGGCCGGGCACACCCATAGCATACACACAGCAGGACTTTTCTGCAAACTTTCCTAAAACTTTCTCAACATCACATGTTTTTTCTGCTCTTTTCTGCTCTTTACCGCCACCCTTTGGTCAACTTCTGCTACTGTTGGCTGATTTTAACATTGGTTCTGGGCATGTGTATTTTCACTTCGGACAAAAGTCCGATGGATTTATGCACACCTGATAGGACTTTGCACCGTAGGACTTTTTTTGCCGAAAAGTTTGTCCGTTTGCAAAGCGAACTTTTGTCCGATGAAAAACGAAAACGTTTGTCCGATGGAGCGTACACACGGTAGGATTTTTTTTAAAACGTGCTCATTTTGAAGTTTGTTGTTCAAAAAGTCCTAGTGTGTGGGGGGGGGGGGGGGGCTTTACGGTTAGCATTGGTTCTGAGCATGCGTGTTTGTACTTTGGATTTTTTCCGATGGATTACTGTATGTACGCACAATCGGATAATCCAACATCACACATTTGTTGTCGGAAAATTTTAAAGAATGCTATCCCACATTTGATGTCGGAAAATCCGACAATAATTGTCCGATGGAGCGTACAAACGGTCGGATTATCCAACAACATCCTGCCATCACACAATTCCCTTAGTAAAGTCTGATCATGTGTGTGGGCCTTTAGACAGTCAAACATTTTCTGAAACCTTTTTTTTTGCTAGCAATAATACTGCCATCACTGCTAGCAGAACTACCATGGTAGGACTTAAGCCTTTCAATTGAAGAACCAGATGACATCTTATATTCCCCAACTGTAAATTACTATCCCTACCCTCATTTATTTTATTCAGAGCTTCCTCTGACAATACTTCTGATGAAAATTACATATATATTATATTAGTAGCTATCCAACTTTTCTCTGCTGTGAAGCCCTCTGCTGTGAAGGCTTGTAAAAAGAAGCACAAAAACACAACAAAAATGATAAATAGTGCCCAAGTTTTTTTCAAACCTTTTTCAACTGTTTAAAAGTAGTAATGCATATTGATTGATATTGATATATTGATTCATAATTAAAAAAAATCTAGTTTCTTCATAAATTTAGGCCAAAATGCATTTGGTAAAAAAAAAAATAAAAAGTGTTTTTTAATTGGTTTCTTAAAGTGGATGTAGAGTATAAGGCCGCATACACACGAGCAGACAGATTTGTTCAAATCGGTCGGGCCGACCGAATTGAACAAATCTGTCTGCTGTGGACATATTGGTTTGATCGTGTACACACGATCAAACCAAAATCCCCGCCACCACGTCACCGCACCAGGAAGTAAAACACTTCCGCGCATGCGTCAAAACCATTCGGCGTGTGTGCGAGAAGACATGTCTGCTGGTTAGTGTACTAACCAGCAGACATGTCGGACGGACGGGTTCCCAGCCGACAGATTTCAAAGCATGCTTTGAAATCTGTCGGGTGGCCAAATCCGTCGGCTTGCCCGTACACACGGTTGAATCTGTCTGCTGGGACGGTCGGGTACATAGAACAGTTTCTCTGTTATTGCTTTCAGTAACAGGTTACTTACATATCTAGCTTGGACATGTTTATCATAACAAGAGGTGATCCAAAGTTCATTGTATATTACTAGGATGTGTTATGATGTTATATCACCTCATGTTATGATAAACAAAACATAACATATGATAAACATGTCCTAGCTAGATATGTAAATAAACTCTCACTCAAAGCAAGAAGAGAGAAAGCTGACTTTTTATTTAGGCAGGGTTTTATCTGGAAGGCTGTTCATTTTCACTGAACATAAAAGAGGATTTCTCAGATCTGGATTAACTCTGTGTGGCAAGACTGGGCACAGATGATAGGAAATCTTATACTCTACATTGTGACATAAAAAAAAAAAAGCCTCGTACACACGCTCGGTTTTCTCGGCAAGAACCAGCAAGAAAATTGCTGCCAGAGCTGCCGAGTATACCGTGCTTGTGTACGAGGCTTGGAGGTTTCTCGTTGAGAAAACTGCCCAGAATCTAGACGAGAAAAATAGAGAACCTTCTCTCTGTTTTTCTCGTCGTGATTCTCAGCAGTGTTTTCCTGCCGAGAAACCAGAGTGTCTGTATACTTGCCTGCCTCCATGGAAACCCACACATGCTCAAAATGACTTTGATGCATGCACGGTAGCTTCCAAGGCATAGGTAGGGTGTAGCAAGATGCGACAGCATCAAATGTGATGAGCAATGCTCATCGTAGTCGATGACTTCACCGCATTTGTGCCATTCAAAAGAACGGCGGTGTGTGTACACTCGGCTGGCAAGAGAATCTTGCCAAGAATCTCATCAGGAAAAACAACGTTTTCTCCTGACGAGATTCTGGACCGTGTGTACAGGGCTTCAGTTATAGCATCTACAATCTTTTTGGGGAAAAATATACATAAAAAAGACTGAAAATATGTATATTTTTTATTTTCGGTTATAAAACATATGCAATGTAAAAGTGGTTGTACAGGGTGTATAACCACGTTAACCCTGTTGACAGTGTCACTTCCTTATCCCGAACTACATGTCCCATGATGCTTCGCTCTGGATCTTCACACAGTGTAAAGAAGAAACACACACATATAGAGTCCAGAATGCACTAGAGGGAGCCAAACCCAGGGCCGATCCGCCCTATAGGCTCACTATGCAAGCTGATTAGGGCCCCGCCAGCGATGGACTGGCCATCGGGAGTACCGGGAGATTCCCGGTGGGCTGATCGGAAGTGGGCCGGGCCGGGCCGGCTGTCAATCACTGTCACAGTTTCTTTCTCTGCATGTTTCTGCACATACCCGGCGGCGGCGCCGTCAGCCAATAGCCGTCCATTACGCTGCGCCTGCGGCTGCTGCCAGTGTCATCAAGACTTCCCTTCCCTCCTCCTATGTTTAGAGCGGCCCCCCTCCCAGCGGCGTGACGTATCTCAGGGGTCACGGCCGTATACGGGGAGGGGATGGGAGGAGGAGTATGGGAGGAGCCGAGCCCAAGGAGAGAGCCTGAGGAGGCGGAGCCAGCGCCGCCGAGGAGGAACGAAGAAGATCGACGATACAGTTACAGTCAGTGCCACCACCATTGCCAGCAAGTTAAAGTTTAAACAAGTAGGTTACTACTAGGCATCTGACTACACTATAGTGCAGTTTGATCAGATGTATGCAGATTATGTACTGTGACTGCCATTCTGATTTTTTTAATATGCAGCATGGCGGGGGGTGGGGGGTAAATCTGCCACCACTGGTCATAGTAACTGATGTGAAGAGTGTATGAAGATTATGAACTGTGACTCACAGTTCATAATCTTCATACACATATCACAATATTACATCAGTTACTATGACCAGTGGTGGCAGACAGTACATCCCCCCCCCCCCTGCCATGCTGCATATTAAAAAATCAAAATGGCAGTCACAGTTCATAATCTGCATACACATGATTACATCATTTACTATTACCAGTGGTGGCAGACAGTACATCCCCCCCCCCGCCATGCTGCATATTAAAAAAATCAGAATGCCAGTCTGTGAGGGGCGGAATGTACTGTCTGCCACCACAGTCATAGTAACTGATGTAATAATGTGATATGTGTATGAAGATTATGAACTGTGACTCTCATTCCGATTTTTTTAATATGCAGCATGGCGGGGGGGTCATAGTAACTGATGTGATATGTGTATGAAGATCATGAACTGTGACTGCCATTCTGATTTTTTTTCATATGCAGCATGGCGGGGAGAGGGATGTACTGTGTGCCACTGGTCATAGTAACTGATGTAGTAATGTGACATGCCCTGCACTGGTGATGGTCACAGACAAATGATTTCACTAGCTACGGTCACAGACAAATTAATTCACTGGCCACGGTCACAGACAAATTAATTCACTGGCCACGGTCACAGACAAATTAATTCACTGGCCACGGTCACAGACAAATTAATTCACTGCCACTGCTGGTCATGGTCACTGATGATGAATGAATGTACTACCACTGGTCAGCCATTAATGCATCAGTGGCAGTACATTCATTCATCATCAGTGACCAGTGGCAGTACTGGCAGTCTTGGCAGCCCTTCTCTGGGCTGCAGTCCTCTTCTTTAACCACTTGCTTACTGGGCACTTAAACCCCCCTCCTGTCCAGACCAATTTCCAGCTTTCAGCGCTCACTCTTTGAATGACAATTGTGCGGTCATAGAACTCTGTACCCAAATACAATTGTTTATATAATTGTTTTAATTTTTATTCCCACAAATATAGCTTTCTTTCGGTTGTATTTTATCACCTCTGCAGTTTTAATTTTTTGTAATTTTTTTTTTAAAAGACCGAATAAAAAATAAATAAATACAAAACTGTTTTATATTTTGTTATAACATTTTGCAAACGTGTACTTTTTCTCCTTCATTGATGTACGCTGATGAGGCTGCACTGATGGGCACCGATAGGCTGCACTGATGGGCTCTGAGAGGCAGCATTGGTGGGCACTGATGGGTAGCACTGAGAATTCGCACTAATAGGTGGCAGTGATGGGCACTGATAGGTGGCAGTGATGGGCACTGATAGGTGGCAGTGATGGGCACTGATAGGTGGCAGTGATGGGCACTGATGGGTGCCATTGCTACCATTGCTGTAGCTTCCTGCATCTTGGAGTAAAAGGCTAGTTTCTGTGAAATATAACCTGACAACAACCATCAGCCAAGTTTTTAATTCATTAAAAGAGAAGTATGTATTTTTGTTGGTTTTTGCTGTTTTATACTTACCTAGATGGATGCTGCATCTGTCCCCCCAGTGCCTCTCCACTGAGAACCAATCGATCGAACACCGCCGATATCTCAGTCCTCTCAGCTCCCAGAGTAGAGAGCTGCTGGCTGTCAATCAGCAATTTTCCACTCTGCCCCCCATGCTCAATGGAGTGCTGTGGGGGGACGGCGAGCGGCTGTCTCAGGCTCTCAGCGTCTCGCTGAGATGGGTGTCAGTCCAGGCACCTGGCAGGTCCAGACTTTGTTATGATGACGTGGTGCCTGGACTGATTTCTGTGACGTCAGTAGACAGTTGACTACTGACAGCACAGGAGAAGCCCAGCTAAACAAGCGCAGGCTGGACTTCTCCTTTAAGCAACAGTACAGAGAGATTGTACAGTATGTACTGAGTGGAACTGGACAGTCCCTGTCCCATCAGCCACACATGTAGAATGACTCTAGGCAACAACAGATCTCCTGTGCTAAAACCTGACATCCAGGCACACTTGTTATGATCCATCTCCCATGGAACAACAAATGTTCACATCCAATAGTAATTTCCCTAGTCTTTCACCAGCTCTACAATCCCAGTGCCAAGACTTATTTGTCGCACTTGTGTCTGCGGCTTTATAGCTCCTTACACAGAGACAGCCATTGACATTCTTGACAGCAAAATAATCATAAAACTGTTTAGCAGAGGAGCCCCTAATCCCATCTATATCCATCCCAATTCCTTCTATCCCTTCCCATCTTTAGTGTTTATTTAGTGTAAACTTTAGTGTTTATTAAAAGTCAGCAGCTACAAAAAGTGTAGCTGCTGGCTTTTAATAAACACACACTCACCTGCTCCACGATGTTGGAATGCATCTTTTTTTTTCAAAATTAAGAATAAAAATAAAGAACCTGTTTTTACTTACAGTTGAATGTTTTTACTTATGTTTTTTTTTTTTGCGCAATTGCGTATAGTTTATATACTGTTTTTGAGTGTATTTGGAAAAATAAAGTGGGCCGGTCTGGCTAAAGTCCAGGGCCACTTTATTGTCCCAGTCCATCCCTGGGCCCCGCAAAGCTGCGGAGGGCCCCCCAAATTACTAGAGGCCCTGCCTGGTGAAAAGTAATTTTCGGCCCCTCACCCAACTTCTCAACTCGCTGGCTGCATGGGAGAAGAGGTAATAAGTCAGCACTAACACTTCTCACTTTAATGTAAGATGTAATTTCCAACAGCAGAACACTTTAATCTTTAATGTGTTAATGTGACATGGCAGCGCCCCCTCCCCCGCTTCTCAACTGTAATGTGACATATAATTTTGCTTAGGGCCCCAGGCAGGTCAGGATCGGCACTGGCCAAACCCATATACAAATAAAGAAACTGTCCCTTAATCATAGGCATAGCAGCAAATCTTGGCTACATATACATATATGAATTAATAAATGTGATCTTTATATATCTACCGTGCAGTGGCGGCCCGTCCATAGTAAAAAAAAAAAAACGGGCCCTTTAAGACATTTTATTTTGCTAAAATGTCATTTTTAGTTTTACCTGCAGTTCTGGCGGCCGTCAATAGAGGGCGCTGCAGCGCCACCCCCTATCGCAAATAACACACATTCAATGCAATGCATTGAATGTGAGTTATCATTGTTGCCAGCTGCCGCTGGTCTATTCATATAACCGGACGTTTGGGCGCCAGTTACCTGAATAGCGGCAGCTGATTGGCTGAGGGGAACTATCTATCAGAGCTGCTGGCTCTAATAGGCTTTCCAAGTACAACCCTCCGGCTCTAGGATGCCTATACTCGGAGCGCAGGCAATCTGCGTTCCTTGCATAAGACTGACGACCGTTTCAGCCAATCAGGTTCCCGGATTCTGGTTATCAGGAACCTGATTGGCTGAAGCTTCACCACGGCGGCAGAAGACATCGAGGGAGGACATGGAAGCTTCAGGTAAGTGCTTTTTACAGGGAAAGGGGCATCATGGGGCACAGTGGCATCATGGGGCACAGTGGCATCATGGGGCACAGTGGTGACAAAGGGCACAGAGGCGACAATGAGCACAGTGGCATGGGGCACAGTGGTGACAATGGGCACAGTGGCATCATGGGGCACAGTGATGACAATGGGAACAGTGGCATCATGGGGCACAGTAGTGACAATGGGCACAGTGGCATCATGGGGCACAGTGGTGACAATTAAAGCACAGTGACTGCATTTGATGGGATGGCACATGGGTGACAATTGATGGCACAGTTGCTGTGTTGCATGGCACAGTGGTGACAATTGATGGCACAGTTGCTGTGTTTGATGGCATGGCACAGTGGTGACAATTAATGGCACAGTGGCTGCGTTTGATGGCATGGCACAGTAGTGACAATTGATGGCATGGCACAGTGGTGACAATTGATGGCATGGCACAGTGGTGACAATTGATGGCACAGTGACTGCATTTGATGGCATGGCACAGTGGTGACAATTGATGGTACATTGACTGCATTTGATGGCATGGCACAGTGGTGACAATTGATGGCACAGTTGCTGTGTTTGATGGCATGGCACAGTGGTGACAATTGATGGCACAGTGGTTGTGTTCGATGGCATGGCACAGTGGTGACAATTGATGGCACAGTTGCTGCGTTGCATGGCACAGTTGCTATGTTGCATGGCACAGTGGTGACAATTGATGGCACAGTTGCTGCATTTGATGGCATGGCACAGTGGTGACAATTGATGGCACAGTTGCTGCATTTGATGGCATGGCACGGTGGTGACAATTGATGGGCACAGTGGCTGCATTTGATGGGCACAGTGGCTGCATTTGATGGCACAGTGGCTGCATGTGATGGGCACAGTGAGGCTGCAATTATTTATTTATTTTCTGTTTTGAGCACCAGCCGCCACTGCTACCGTGTGTTTCATATAAAGTCCCATTTCCCCTGTTTTAACTATCTTGTAATAGGCATGGAGGCGTATGACCTTACCCTGTCATTGGATCATTTAAAGTCCCAAAAAAACTTCTCCCTCCTTCCCCCAAACAAAACAATGTGGACACAACTCCACTTCAAGGGATAATTTTTAAGTTTCCCAGAGTTGGGTTTTCAAGTAATTTACCCAAAAAGTGCTGCTGACTGGTATTATATACAAACAGCTAGAGGACTTTATACATACACACAATGGGCCAGATTCAGGTAGAAGAGAGCATCTTTGCTCTGGAGTAACGCTTTTCATTTACGTTACTCTGTCGAAATTTTAGGAGCAAGTGCTGTTATTCATCAAGCACTTGCTCCTAAAGTTGAATGAGCCGGCAGAATTCAAATTGGGCGGGTACGGGGCGTGTAATGTTTAAACTATGCGCAATCCCGCGGCGAACGTACTGCGCATGCGTCGAGTGGCAATGCATCCCAGTGCGCATGCTCCAAATTCTGTCAGTGAACGTCAATGACGTCACATCCCCATTCATGAACGTTTTACGCAAGCGACGCGATTATTTTTTTTTCCGACGCGATGACGACGCCTATACTTAACATAGGATACTCCACTAGGGGGCTGCTTTATCCTTACGTCGCGTATCGCTTCCGGAAACGTCGTAAAGTCACTGCGTCGCGCCCGAAAAAGATCGTGAATTTCCGACTCCCGCTGATTAACATATTTTTTCAGCGTTAATCAGCGGGAACGCCCCCGGCGCCATTTTTAAGTTGAAGTAACGATGCGATGGCGAAATTCAATTACGCCGATCGCATCGGAACACCAACCCGGCGTTTCTTGTTTTCTGGTTATAGAAAACAGAAACGCCGGCTTAAAGTGACAGTTAGGCTGGAGTATCACAGATACTCCAGCCTAACTCTACCTGAATCTGGCCCTATATTGTTAAAAGTATTCTGACGCCTGCCTTTACACGCACATGAACTTTAATGGCACCCCAGTCTTAGTCCGTAGGGTTAAATATTGAGTTGGCCCTTAATTTGCAGCTATAACAGCTTCAACTCTTCTGGAAAGGCTGTCCGCAAGGTTTAGGAGTATGTCTATGGGAATGTTTAACCATTCTTCTAGAAGTGCATTTGTGAGGTCAGGCACTGACGTTGGACGAGAAGGCCTAGCTCGCAGTCTCACAATAAGCGGTTTTGATTGGTTTGCGCAAAAGTTATAGGGCCAGATTCTCATAGAATTTCGCTTGCGTAGCGTAAGCCATTTACACTACGCCGCCGCATCGTACTAGAGCAAGTGCCGTATTCTCTAACCATTTTCTCCGTAGTTTGCGTTGGCATAGCGAAAATGGCCCAGCGTAAGCCCGCGTAATTCAAATGAGGCGGCTTGTATTTAAATTAAGCACGCCCCCGCGTCGAACGAACTGCGCATGCGCCGGCCGGGGAAAAAGCCCAGTGCGCATGCTCCAGCTCACGTCGGAAAGCGCTGTTGAAACCGACGTCAAAACGACGTGATCGTCACTTACGCAATGCCTTATTCGCGAACGAGTTAGTAAAACGACCTAAGCGACAGAAAAAGCCGACGCTGACCCGACGCCATACTTAACATGGCATCCGACGGCACCCGACGGCATCCGACGGTACTGCGTAAGGTTACTCCATATAGAAGCTGGGGTAACCTTACGCGGACGAAAACGACATACGCGACGACGGGGCGGCGTAAAAGCGATCGGGAATCGGCGTAGTAGCCTCATTTGCATAGGCAAATGAGAAAACAACGTAAAGGCCACCTAGTGGCCGGAGTTGTCATTACAACTACGATCCGCAATGTCGGATGTTGAAGCGTATCTATGCAAAAGTGATGCAAAGCATCACGCGCATAGATACGAGGCAAAAAAAACGGCGATACAACGGGGTATCTGAGATACTCCGTCGTATCGCCGCTGAGAATCTGGCCCATAGCGTCTACAAATAGGGGATAGTTTATGGCATTTGTATTAATAATTTTTTGTTTACTAGTAATGGCGGCGATCAGTGATTTTTATCGTGACTGCGACATTATGGCAGACGCATCGGACACTGTTGACACCATTTTGAGACCATTGTCATTTATACAGTGATTAGTGCTATAAAAATGCACTGATTACTGCAAAAATTACACTGGCAGTGAAGGGGTTAACCAGTAAGGGACACTGAAGGGGTTAAGTGTGTCCTAGGGATGTGTTTCACTAGGCAGAACGGAGAAATGCTTGTTACATTAGCATTCTCCAGTTCTTCCTCTCTGTTAAACGATCGTGGGTCTCCCGGCGGACATCGAGTCCACAGGACCTTTTTGGCAAGTGGTTAATGGTAATTTGAACATGTGAATATTTATTTGGTTTTATTAATATAGTTTATAATAGCTATAATAATAAATCCAAATATTTACATGTTCATATTTCCAGTAAGTAAATATAAAAGCACTTTCATAGTGCATATGGTCACTATAGCAACTTTCCACATCCTCATACACAGTATGATAATATCCCCAAAAGCAATATAATGTTCTAATGACAATGATGATAGATACGTGCATTAGCATGCCCTGAATCCCTGGTGGTTGCCCCAGGTTCCTGGTGCTGAGTTCATCGACACCAAAGCAGCATCTCACCCTGCCATTGCCACCTGTATCGACAGGCCCCTTTTACATGGGGTGGAATCTGCTTTGTTCAGCAGGAAATCTGTCCACTGGTCCCCTGCTGATCAGAGCAGAGGGGGAAGATGACAGGTCCATGTTCTCTCAGTTTATGGACATGGACACAGCCCACTTTGCTCTATGGGCAGCTAGGAGTATATGGACTGGCTGTCCATTTACACCCTGACTGCTCTCCAATCCTTCCCACCTAGATGGAGGGAGACAGGTCCCCCTCAATTTTTTTTAGTGGACCGGACTGGATTGGAAATTGGCAAGTGTAAAAGGACACAAGCTCATTTACACCCACCTGTCCATAAGGGTGAATGGAGTGTGGACCTGATCAGACCGTTGTGTGAAAGGGGTCTTAGACAGTAAATTTCAGAGCTGAAAAAAAGCTATACCCATAGTTGCCAGGTGTCACCGATTTACAGGGACAGTCCCATTTTCTAGACAGCTCTCCTGCAGCGGCTTTGTCCTGACCTACTGTATGTCCCAGAATCCAACCTATGGGGATGGCTGCTGAGGAATCCTCAGTCCATTTCTGTGTCTCAAAAGTGAAGCATCGGGGTCTTATTTGACCCCTAATATTTCACCAAAGCCCCCCAACAGGGCTTCTAAAAAAGTTATAAAAAATGATATAGTAAAAAATTATAATAAAATACAATAATAAAAATAAAAAACTTCTGACATCTTCCACTGCCCTACTGTCATCAACCTCTGCCTTACTGATTCCATCCTCTTTGGGGGGAGGGAGGTGCTAAAGTCTTTGCCGCAGGTGAAAGAATGTCTAGCTTCACCACTGATACAATAGATTGGGACAAGAGACGGTCCTGCATCTAAAACAACAATATATCTAAGTTAACAAATACATTAAAAAAAACACCATACTGGTTTTATGTGGATCATCTTTTTAAACAACATAGATACCTAGAAATTAAAACAATAAATTATAAATAGTAATGTACCCTGAAATTATACCATAAAGAGAGTTACAACCATATGACGTTTCTTATAATGCTTGATGCTCCTCTAGGACCTTAAATGTTATATTTTACTGCAGTGAATTTGTTCCAATTACAATCCCTTGCCAAATTGGCAAAGGTTTTCTGGAGAAAATCTGTGCCATTGTCTACTGCTTAGTTACATATTTCTGGGTCCTGTACAGAGGAAAGTTTGGCAGATATATTTCAGCAGATGATTGCTGTGCTTCATCAGAGCAGTTCCATAAAATGTTTATTAATAATGTTCCTTCAAAATAATATTTTCCTCTGTACAGATGCACCATGCATCGAACACTAATATAATAGTTAAGGATGCGGAGCAAAAAAATAATGAATTCACTTCAATGATCACAGGATGCTTTACATGTAAAAAATGAATACCGAGTTTGCAAACTCCTAGGCAGATATTAGTTTCTTCAGAGGGAAGGATTGATTTGATACGATTAATGATCTTTTTAAAGATCTGCAAAAAATGTCAGTGCTATATAAATGAGTAATACAATTAAATGATACATTTTTCTATACAGAACAAATTAATTATTTTCTTAATATGTTCACTGACCCTAAGCACAGGGGTGGCTGTCTAAAATAAATTGTAACTGTATTAGTTTCTGATTAAACCTGTCTAGGAAAGAACTGTTGGGCAGTTAAGTGTACAACTTGTCACGCAGTTTATCGTTCACTAGAGATAAGCAAAAATTATTCTCTTTCATTTCTTAAAAGCAATCACCCTGTTGAGGAAATATGTCTATTTTAATGGAACATTAAAAAGAAAATGTCACTTTGTCTTAAAGGAGTTTGGCTTTAGTGGTAGAGTTCTATATGAGATTGGGTTTACTACCTCATGATGCCAAGTGCAGACAAACCAAGCTAATTCTAAGAGCTTCTTGAATTTTGCCTTTAGTCTACTGGTCAGAGATGAACATACCATTTATGCATACTTTGCAGCTACAGTGCCTTGCAAAAGTATTTACCTCCTTGGCTTTTTACCTATTTTGTTACATTACAATGTTTATTTAATCCAAATTATATGTAATGGATCAGAACACAATAGTCTAAGTTGGTGAAGTAATATTAGAAAAATATATACATAAAACTATTTTTCAAAAATAAAAAAATATATAATTGGCATGTGCGTATGTATTCACCCCATTTGTTATGAAGCCCATAAAAAGCTCTGGTGCATCCAATTACCTTCAGAAGTCACATAATTAGGGAAATGCTGGCCACCTGTGTGCAATCCAAGTGTCACATGATCTGTCATTACATATACATACCTTTTTGAAAGGCCCCAGAGGCTGCAACACCTAAGCAAGAGTCACCACTAACCAAACACTGTCATGAAGACCAAGGGGACAATGTTGTTGAGAAGTACAAGTCAGGGTTAGGTTATAAAAAAATATCCCTAGGAGCATCATCAAATCTATCATAACCAAATGGAAAGAACATGGCACAACAGCAAACCTGTCAAGAGATGGCCGCACACCAAAACTCATGGACCGGGCAAGGAGAGCATTAATCAGAGAGGCAGCACAGACACCTAAGGTAACCCTGGAGGAGCTGCAGAGTTCCACAGCAGAGACTGAAGTATCTGTACATAGGACGACAATAAGCCGTACGCTCCATAGAGTTGGGTGTTATGGCACAAACAAAATGGCACGTTTTGAGTCCTCAAAAAGGCATGTGGGAGACTCCCAAAATGTATGGAGGAAGGTGCTCTGGTCTGATTTTTTACTTTTACTTTTTGGCCATCAAAGAAAACGCTATGTCTGGCGCAAACCCAACACATCACATCACCCAAAGAACACCAACCCCACAGTGAAACATGGAAGCATCATGCTGTGGGGATGTTTTTCAGCAGTCGAGACTGGAAAACTGGTCAGATTTGAGGGAGAGATGGATGGTGCTAAATAAAGGGGTATTCTTCAGTAAAACCTGTACCACTCTGTGTGTGATTTGAGGCTAGGATGGAGGTTCACCTTCCAGCAGGACAATTACCCCAAACACACTGCATAAGCAACACTTAAGTGGTATAAGGGGAAACATGTAAATGTGTTGGAATGGCCTAATCAAAGCCCAGACCTCAATCCAATAGAAAATCTGTGGACAGACTTAAAGATTGCTGTTCACAAGTGCAAACCATCCAACTTGAAGGAGCAGGAGCAGTTTTGCATGGAGGAAATGGCAAAATCCCAGTGGTAAGATGTGGCAAGCTTATAGAGACTTATCCAAAGCGACTTGGAGCTGTGATAGCCGCAAAAGGTGGCTCTACAAAGTATTGACTTTAGGGGTGTAAATACACATTGACTTTTTCTGTTATTTTGTCCTATTTGTTATTTGCTTCACAATAAATAAAAATATCTTCAAAGGTGTGGGCATGTTCTATAAATTAAATGATGCAAATCCTCAAACAATCCATGTTAATTCCAGGTTGTGAGGCAACAAAACACGAAAAATGCCAAAGGGGTGAATACTTTTGCAAGGCACTGCACACACAACCCTACAGAGACTTAAAGGCTGATTTTTACATAATAGGGGTAATGTAGACCTGGACATGGTTCAACTCTATCTAGTTGTCAATCAATACACAATGAATGTTTTTAAATGGCCGGGGATCAAAAATTGGACTCACACAGGGATCCTTTTGTGACTGCTCTGTTTTTTGCCATCCACAAATCTTGTTCTCCCAGAAAATAGGAGAAGCAGTCAGCCATGAGAAATAAAATAATTTGATGCAGAGATGTTAGTTTGCACTAACACAGTACATACTGTGTGGTTCATTTGAAAATGATTTTTTTTATTGCCCTATAATTTGAGATAGTTTAAGGTAACCATGGGCAGGGAGATTATTTACAGGGTTATCTACTGATAAGGGGCTGTGCACAGGCCACTGCAAACATTTATGGTTGACAAATATTGAATCCAATTTAAAATACGCAGGAAGTTAGACGTAGTCATCCAACATTTGCTATGTAGGCAGCTCAATATAAATAAACGATATGAGCAATCAGTACCTATAGATGGCAGTCAAGTATGAATAGCCCAAACATTGTTTTTTTTTTTCCTTTTTGATAGATTAGGGAATGGTTAAAACCTATTCTGAGATTTCTCTGAAAGCTGACTTTCACGACCTCACCCACCCTTACTTTACTTTGATGCTTAGTGGAAACACTAACTTTGAACTGTCGCTCAGTGTCAACGCTAAACTTTTCATTTGTGTTCATTGCAAAACTCACTCTGCATTGGTGCTAATTGAAAAATTCAAACTTTGCATTGATAATTAGTGCAAATATTTAACTTTGCATTGGTGCTTAGGGCAGAACTTTAATGTAGACATTGGTGCTCAACATAGGCATTGGGGCTTAGTATTAACAATAATTTCTTATCTTATTGGAACCATTAGATATATTGATAGGGATCCAATAGTTAGTTTTGTGCAAGCAATTATTAGTAGCCCATGCGCACTGAGCATAAAGCCGTTTGTGAAGTCAGACCAATCTGGTGTGGCACAAGTATGAAAATCTAGGGCATTCGCCCCTTTTTCACCACCTTTCTTCAGTTGATGTCATGCACCTCTTTGAAATAATCCCTCATAATCCCTCTTCTACAAGCTATGAATTGTGACCAGGAATGTCTCACATCCCCTTTTTTTTTACTCTTGAATATGCACTTTTATAAACACTTGCTGTGACAAAGACTTTTGGAAATATACAGTATGGCCCGGATTCACAAAGCACTTACACTGACATATCTCCAGTCCAGATACGCCAACGTAAATACAAATGTGCGCCGTCGTATCTATGCGCCAACCCACAAAGCTAGATATGTCGAAAAATAGGCTTCAGCCTCCCGACGTAACTTTCCTACGCCGACGTATAGTGGGCGCATATTTACGCTGGACGCATGTGTGGCTCCCATTGATTTTCGATGCAAATATGTAAATGAGGGAGATACGCCAATTCACAAACGTACTTGAGCCCGGCACATAATATACGCGGTTTGCGTAAGTCGTACGTCCGGCGTAAAGTTATTCCCCATATTGTAGGTGCAACTCATGCAAATGCATGGACCAGGGAACGAATGGCGTCGTATTTAGGGCTGAGCGTAGTCTACGTTCACACCGTAGACAGTGATTTGACGTATCTTAGGCAGTTGTTTCGACGTGATTGTGAGCATGCGCACTGGGAAACGTCCACGGGACGGCGCATGCGCCGTTCGTTTTAAGTACTTGTCTGGCACTCGGCCCATCATTTGCATGGGGTCACGCCTCATTTGCATTGCTTACGCCCACTTCCACTTACGACGACTTACGATTTCAAAACCCAGCGTAGATTTGGGAGCAAGTGGGAGCAAGTGCTTTGTGAATACTGTGCTTGCCTCTCTGTGCTGCATCGGCGTAGCGTATATTAGATACACTACGGCGGCATAAATATGCGCCGATGTATGTGAATCCGGGCCTATATGTACAGTTACTTAGCTTCCAGGTGTGTATAGGTTTATAATATATATATATATATATATATATATATATATATATATATATATATATATATATATTTGTTCTTCATTATGTTTTTATTCTTTGAATATTTACACTGTGGCCCTGTGAGATACGACAGTTTGTTCTACTGTATGTCCTTGCGTGTAGTAGAATGACAATAAAGCTTGACTTGACTTGACGTGACTTGAGTTGTTGACAAGTGGAACCTCACAGGATTAACATCAAGCTGAGGAGAAATAATGTTAAAGAAGCTCAGTACATGTTGGAATGAGAATGCTGTCTCATGGTCATACTTATGCAAAACAGGCATTGTCACACTCGCAGAAGAGTATTAGCGCATGGAGAAAACATATGCGCATGTGCAGCTGCATGCGCACATGTACGAGCACTGGCGCCAAATTACCTATTTAAATTGTACTTTGACATAAATGGATTGCTGAGTGGTCTTCAGCTAGTTCCTGCTTGACCTGCCATATCTGCTTACATGTATATGACTCAGCTTGCCCCTGACCTGTCCTTGGATTTCTGCCTGCCTGCTGTATTCAGACTCTGCTTCTGTCTTGCATTCCTGTACCTCCCTGCCCAGTTGTGTACCGATCACGGCTTGTGTCCTGATTTGGTCTCTGCCTAATGCCCCAGTACCTTGCCCAGCTGCTGATAACCTATTGGCTTCTGTTCTGGCTACACTCCTGCTACCAATCAAGTATCACTGTGTTCCCTTTGCAACTTCTTGTCTGGTGATCTATTGTCATCTGCTTCCTGCAAACCCCAGCTTGCATTACCTGCTACACAGGTCCTTGTACATCTCTGTGCCCTTATACCCCCTGTCATCACTACCAGGGGTGTTAGACAAGAGGTGCAAGAGAAGCCTCCCTCAGCTCCAAGTGTTAATACATGGCATCTACGTGGGAAACATAAACCCACCATTGGGCAAATATAACTTTGCTGCAGTGGAGGCAGAACTATTTCTGAAACCTAATGCTCCGTACACAGTTTTCCCGCCTGGAAAACCGGCCGTGTGTATGAGGCTTAAAGTTCAGCAGAACCCCGGTTGTGAAACCCTGATCAAACCCTTGCCAATTCCATTTAAAAAAATGCTTTTACATATGCTTTACAGAAGGCTTAATCTGGTCTTATGTTTACGTGAACATGCCCTAATTCCTATTTCACCATACTGCATATAATTACCTCTGTAAAGAAAAATCTCTGTAGAAGCTAATTCACTATATTGTTTTTTTTCTTTTATCTCATCCTTGGTTCTTTACTCATGGCTCTGTCATTCTGTATCTTTTTGCAAATATCATCACATTTAGGACACAAGAAAACAAATCTGCCCACAGGTAAAGTAAGAGTGAGATTATCTAAATGTCGGTTTTAGGCTATGAAGCACAGGTGAATGGGAAATGCTGACATACAGCTGAGCAATTTGTCTGTAAAACTCTGATTGATGTGTGGACAAAGCTGCAAACCTTGAACTTGCCTTGTGGCTTTGGGATTCTGGTATGTGGTTCTGTGACTGTCATAAGTAGTGACAGGTATTTTTGCAAAAAGTGCAATCATTTAGATTTTTTTCCCTCAATCACTTAATTAGCATATAGATATGTTTTACTATGTAACCGGCATATAAGGAATTTTACCATGCCTTGAAACCTGTCATGATACCCTAAAGTTAATTATCTTGGAATAATATTTCAGCTATTGTCAGTGATTTTGTTAGGAAGTTTCTGTAATGATTGACACAGCCTGAACAACATACCTACAGTATACAGCCAAGACATCTCTTCCACATCAAGCTATGAGTATGTCTAAGGTTTGGATTTGTATGTATTTTTAGTAGAGGTGCACTGAAAGTTCGGTGGCTGATGCCGAAAATGGTGTTATCAGCATTTTGCCGATAAGCGGAAAAAGTAGAGCGCCAAAAACACAATGATTTTGCCTCAATTTTGCTGCGATTTTACTGTGCTTATGGTGTGTTTTTCATAGGTCACGTGACTCAAAAAATGCATCAAAAATGTAACACAGGGGTGTTATTGATATGTTCTTGCTGCATTTTCAGTGTATTTCAATGGGGAGGTGTGTTTTTGGTGTGTTATTTTTAACTGCCCAAAAATGCAGCAAGCATTTTTAACACCACAATGAAGCGCAAGGGACCAGTGGGAAGATATACGGTAAAGGGATACATTTCTCTTGAGCTCTTCTTGTGCTAAATGTGCCAATAATGGCGGACAATTAAATATATTTAATTTAATTTCATGATATTAATTAAAATGTTGAATATAATACAATTATATATAAAAATATATATATTTTTTAAAACTGTAATTTTCGGTTTCGGTTTTCTGCATCCAACATTTTTGGATTCCACACCAAAATTTCCATTCGGTGCACCTCTAATTTTTAGGATTACAAACATCCTCTTTATACCTTGTAGTACATGTCTGGGGTTGAAAGGCATCCTACTTTCTTCTAAACCTAATGCTGCGTACACACGATCGGATTTCTGGTGAGATAAAATCCAATGGAATTTTCCATCGGAATTCTGATGAAGCTGACTTTTATCAGTCTTGCCTACACACTATCAGACTAAATTCCAAACGTCCAAAACGCGGTGACGTAAAACACTACGACGAGCCGAAAAAATGAAATTCAATGCTTCCGAGCATGCGTCGACTTGATTCTGAGCATGCTTGGATTTTTCTCCAATGGAGTTCCACACAGACGCTTTCTTTTTCCATCGGAAAAAATTTAAAACACGTTCTATTTTTTTGCACTGATGGAAAAAAAGTCCAATGGGGCCCACACACGGTCGGTTTTTCCAATGAAAAAGTCCATCAGACTTTTTTTGTCATTGGAAAAAATTATCATGTGTACACGGCATAATACTGCAAAAGTAGATGGCAAGCAAATATTGTTTTTTTTTTTCCTAATCATGACATATTTTATTTGAAATGTTAAGACTCACAAATGTCTTGTTTAACCACTTAAGGACCGCCTACTGCACATTTACGTCGGCAGAATGGCACGGCTGGGCACATCAACGTATATATACGTTGATTTTAGTACCCAGCCGTGGGTCGCGACCGCGGGATTCGCGGACCCGATCGCCGCTGCTGTGCGGCGATCTGTCCCTGGAGCGGAAGAACGGGGAGAGCCGTGTGTACACATGGCTTCCCCGTGCTTCTCTGTGGCCGTAGCATCGATCACGTCATCCCTGTAATAGGGGGACGCGATCGATGACGTCACATCTACAGCCACACCATCCTACAGTTGTAAACACAACACATAGGCACACATCCCCTACAGTGCCACCTGTGGTTAACTCCCAAACTGCAACTGTCATGCAACTGTCATTTCCACAGTAAACAATGCAAATTTAAAATGACAATTGTCCCAAAAATGTGTCAAAATTGCCCGAAGTGTCCGCTATATTGTCGCAGTCACGAAAAAAATCGCTGATCGCCGCTATTAGTAGTAAAAAAAAAACTAATTAATAAAAATGCAATAAAACTATCCCTTATTTTGTAAATGCTATAAATTTTGCGAAAACCAACCGATAAACGCTTATTGCGATTTTTTTTACCAAAAATAGGTAGAAGAATACGTATCGGCCTAAACTGAGGAAAAAAAATGTTTTTTTATATATAAGTAAAAAATATTGCATTTTTTTTTAAATTGTCGCTCTATTTTTGTTTATAGCGCAAAAAATAAAAACTGCAGAGGTGATCAAATACCACCAAAAGAAAGCTCTATTTGTGGGGAAAAAAGGACGCCAATTTTGTTTGGGAGCCACGTCGCACGACCGCGCAATTGTCACTTAAAGCGACGCAGTGCCGAATCGCAAAAAGGGGCAAGGTCCTTTACCTGCATTTTGGTCCGGGTCTTAAGTGGTTAACTCCAATATGTGTCTGCCCTTGCATATTATTTGGGGTAAATAAAGCCAAACCTAAAGTTCTTAATTTCATTTGCAAAATCGTTGTTGAGGAAGTGAGTGCTGCATTATTTGGAATACTAACAGGTTAGTGGCTGATAATTCTGTTCTATAAGAAATGCACAAGACACAATTAAAGCGGAGTTTCACCCTAAATATAAGATCTCCCATGCGCTTCAGCATCAGCGCCAGTATGCTGGGTTTTTTTTTTTTTATAGCACACTTACTGTTTTATCGTAGAAATCCTTTTCTGTCCCCCGCGGTGGACGGCGCCAGTACAGCGCGTCACATCTTCCTAAGATACCCGATATGGACTCGGGTATTTCCGGCGCTATGCGGCGCCTGCGCACAGACCTAGGAGCTGACTGCGCAGGCGCCGTATTTCTCCGAGTCCTATTTCGGAGGGCGTGACGCGCCATAGCCGTAGGACTCGGAGAAATACGGCGCCTGCGCAGTCAGCTCCTAGGTCTGTGCGCAGGCGCCGCATAGCGCCGGAAATACCCGAGTCCATATCGGGTATCTTAGGAAGATGTGACGCGCTGTACTGGCGCCGTCCACCACGGGGGACAGAAAAGGATTTCTACGATAAAACAGTAAGTGTGCTATAAAAAAAAAAAAACCCAGCATACTGGCGCTGACGCCAGTATGCTGAAGCGCATGGGAGATCTTATATTTAGGGTGAAATACCGCTTTAAGGTCAGTAGAAATATTCTGTGCTGCTAACCAAATCCGGGCCATTGCTATATTTACAGTGATAGGCAGCATACGCTAAGTTATCACTTTTGATCTGGTGCACATTACTTCTGAATTGATCTTACAGCTGTTGTAAATGTCTGCTTTAACTCTGTTTCATATTCAAATTATTTAACAAGCTCTTTTATGTTTTTTAAATATTTCAAACCTTTCTTTTTAATTCACTGAGATGGTTAGTGTTCTTCTGACACTCTAAATTAATTCCCCTCAAAACCAGTTTTTATTCCATAGCCCAATTTTTGCCCAATTTTTTTTTTTTTTCTTTTTTTAAGGAATAATCAGAAAATTAGACAATAAATATTACAAAACGTTGAAAAGGAGAAATATTGTATTATAGTTGAAAGATATAATTATTATCAATTCAACAAACATAAATATCAACCGTTTGTCATATTTATAGTAATAAACTATAACCATATATCAGTTTGGGATCTGATATGTACGGTCTAGATCCAGTTAGAAATATTAAATAAGGCCATGTGATTTTCCTATTTTCTAGGTATAGTCACTGTATTGCCCTGTACACACGATCGGTTCGTCTGATGAAAACGAACCGATGGACTTTTTCATCAGATATCCGATGAAGCTGACTTTCATCAGTCTTGCCTACACACCATTGGTTAAAAATCCGATCGTGTCCAACGCGGTGATGTAAAACACGACGTGCAGAGAAAAATTAAGTTCAATGCTTCCGAGCATGTGTCGACTTGATTCTGAGCATGCGTGGATTTTTGACCGATGGATTTCCCCACAGACGATTGTTTTTTTTTCTATCGGTTTTTTAACCTTACGAAAATTTTAAAACAGGCTCTATTTTTTTTCACAGATGGGAAGAAAATGATGGGGCACACACACGATCGGTTTGTCCGATGAAAACGGTCCATCGGTCCGTTTTCATCAGACGAACCGATCGTGTGTACAGGGCATAAGGAACCATGTTATACACCTAACTTTTGCATTGTACACAAATGATGTTTGTACAGATTTACAAGATTGGTAGGTCATTGTAAAGGGTCACTTCTTAACTACCATTTCCACAAGCTCAGAACATTTTTTACATTTTCTGGTGAGCTTCCACTAAAGTGTGAATAAAACCAATTCATGTTTCAAGAAAATTGGATTACAGGCAGTCCCCAGGTTACAAACATGATAGGGTCTGTAGGTTTGTTCTTAAGTTGAATCTGTTTATAAGTCAAAACAGGTACATTTTTTAAGTGTAGCTTTAGTCCAAAAAAAATGTTTTAAGCTTTTCGGATAGCATAGGGAAGGAATACCACCCCTGTAAAGTTTGTTTTGCTGTCTCTACCCCTGTTGAGAAGATTTTACCTCACTTTCTCTCCCAATGACAATTGGATTTTGAACATTTTGGATTGTTGTTGTTACTTAATAAACTTGCTTTTACATACTTACACAATGAGATGCCGTTCTATTTACCCATTCTCATGTGATTGTACCCACTAAATGGTTTCACCATGGATGAGGAGGAGGAAATGCTGGACATAGAGCTGATTCTGTGGTGTCCCAGTACAGGTATTTGCTGTAGGCCCTGTCAGATTGAGACCCTCGGCTTGTGGGGCCTCCTCTGCAGGGACTTAGCTAGTTATGATGTGATTTATACTGTTATAGTTGATAATACATTTATTAGGTGCGTTTAGCTTTAAGAGGTTTAGTCCACCATTTTATGTTTAGTCAGAGTGTATGAGAGTCAGTAGGACTAAGTGCTAGACAAGACCTTATGGTGTTGTATTATACTTTAACTTGTAACAAACTTTAAATGTAAGTTCCAAGGTGAATACAGATAAGTCTCTATCTGATCCACAGCTCTCAGCCAATGGGCTTCAGTCTCCCTCAGCTCTCAAGCCAATGGGCTTCAGTCTCCCTCAGCTCTCAACCAATGGGCTTCAGTCTCCCTCAGCTCTCAACCAATGGGCTTCAGTCTCCTCACATTTATATAAGGGGTGGGAGTTCCTGTTTAGGGCAGACTAGTGCTACACACAGTTGCTGACAGGTCAGAGCAGAGTTCAGTCAGAGAAGAAGCAGTGCAGGCCAGAGACCTCCCGTTCAGGGGAATGTACAGCAAATCGCGGAGTCCTTTAAAAAAACTATAGAATCAGTACTTCAACGAAATAATCGAATCAATTCGTCATTCGGACGAAAAGCCTCGAGTCTACCGACACTTCAGTAAGTGTATTTATTCTTCAGTCTAGTCAAGCATAGGCCCAGCATTACTAATCCGGCCGCAAAAGCCAAGGATATATGAAAAGCCAAGCCCAGGCATTGTCAGCTGTGTGGTCCTCTAGAGACTGTTTGTGAAACCTTTGCGACACTCTTTGTGAACGCTGTGAAGATTTTGACACCTGTCTTCATGCCAGTAAAACATTCGTTATATTGACCCCTGTTGTGGACTGTGTTATTACCATCCTAGCTAGCGTAGATACGGAGGCCCCCGGAGCTGTTGTTTCCTGGGGTATATCAAGACTACAGTGGCGTCACATGACAGAGAGGGTTAATACCATCCGACCCTCACTAAGGGTTAACACCACCAGACCCTGGGCCCCTAGCCCAAGAACCAAGCAGCTAACCATCAAGCGCATGTGTGTGGCCGTGGGGTTCACCCTCCCCGGTCATCACAATTTCATTGTGATGCTTTTTTTGGTTGAACTGGATGGACTTTTTCAGTCTTTTTTCAACCAGATTAAAAATATAACTATGTAACTATGTATGACTTCTAGGCATCCTGGGCAGAATGTTATTTGTTAAAATTTAAAATTATTCACGGTTTACTTTAAAGGATAATTGAACCTTTAAAATTAGTTGTCCTAAATTGATTCATTACCCCCCCCCCCCCCCGCGCTGAATGCAGCTCACCTGAAGAGTCCTCTTAGTGCCCATGTGTGTAGCAGTCCAATTCATTCCTATGGGAAAGCTGTACTCATGACAGCCTTCAATGGTCCAGTGAAGTATGGCTCTCTGATATGAATGAATATGGGTGTGGCATGCCCACTACATAGAAGACCTGATGGGTTTTGGATGAAGAACTGCAGGATGCTGAGCAGAGCAACGCAGGGGGAAAGGTAAGTATGTTACCAAGTGGGCTGCACTCAGGAGGTCAGAGAGATTATTAAAAGGACAATGTGTACTCAAGTTACAGTTTACCTTTAGGTTCTTTGGTAAAATAGGCTTCACAATATGTGTATGGATAATATGTGAAATAAAGCACATATAGGCAGTGGCTGCCGGTGGTTATTGTCTTTGGCTTGGAGCCGCAAAAGGTAAACCTCTTCCCCCGTCAGTCGGCCGGTGGGTCTAGTGCACTTACTTAATCGGCGCTTCTCTTCTCATGGGCTTTCTCTCAGCGACGGTGGCTCTCAGTTTCCTCCCTCCTGGCTCTGGCTTCCGTTTCCTCCGTCCTTCCCCTGCTCTCCATGGGTGGCCAATCCAGAGTCTTCTCTTTTTGGCCAATCAGACCTGTTTCTGATTAGCCAGATTGAGTATCGTGTTACAACAGAAAATATTAATTCACTGTTGTAACACCTGGGAAGGGTTGTAGCACAATACTCTGTGTCACTAGTTAACATTTTTTGAAGCCTATTAGAGCTATTAGAGCCTATGGCTCTAATCAGGTGCTTCAAAAATATACCCCTGGGGTTGTAATTCAGGTGCCCAGCAACCAGGAAATAAGGAGTGGCAGCAGCGAATGTGGATAGATTCATGCTATGCATGAATTTATCCATTAGTCATATGGGGGTGGCTGGAGAAATGGGGCACAGCACGGGCGTCCCTAATGGACAGACCGCCACTGCACATATGCCTTATTTAATACATACAGACAATAAAACAAGCGCTATGTCATTAATACATCCAAACATCCAAACATCCAAATATGCAGATTAGGCAACCTGTTCAAGTTGGCTGAAAAAGAGAGCGTTGGAAGTCTTCATACGATTTATTTGACAAGTGGTGTCTACCCTTGATTCCACAAGTCACAAGAGATTTCTGCTAGTCTCTATAATTTAAAATGTTTCTAGTTCAAGTAGTATGCAGAATATGTAACTTAAGCATTTTTACACTACTGCTATTTTTATTTTTTTTAACATGCTGCTTAAATAATTTATATAGCCACCTGAAAATGCTTCTGATTCTGAATGCCTAGGTAGTACAGTACCAGCTGTAACACTGAGGGAAAGCAGTACGGTACATTGTAGGGGTTTTACAAATAATAAATAATAAGTACTACTTTGTAAAGGAAAATGTATTTCATACTTTAAAGTTTATTTACAACCTATTCAGCAAAATAGCAATTAGGGAAATGAGTCACTTAAAGCGGAGTTCCAGTCACTTTTTTTTTTTTTT